>JABCMI010000068.1:1128427-1748109 GCA_026261945.1 Hirschfeldia incana
CCCAACAATGTTGACTAGAGGGAGGTTCTCAGAAGAAGATGGTGTACTTGTACGTTGAGAAGCTCGGGGCGTACCCCTTTTATTTCTAACGACCCTGGTGACCTTCCTCGGTCTGGTTGTATCAGCTCCAGTCCTCTTTTTACCCGTAGGAGGTTTTTCTTGGTTCGCTTTTCTCTTACGCGATGTAGCAGTGGGGGGAACAATCCCAGCCCCTGGTTCTGCTTTTCTTGCCACTGGTGGGCGTCCTGGTTTCCTCTTTTTGGCCTGAGAAATCTCTTGGACAGGGGCGGTTATTGCATTTTCCTCTTCAGCCAAGGGCCCCAGTCTTTCAGATATTGGAAGTCGCCCCAAATCAGAGCCACTTGGGGGGTTTTGAACTTCAGAAGGTGTAATATCTCCAGTCATTGGTCCAAATCTGTCTGCAATGAGAAGTCTCTCAGTTGTTGGTGATCCCTCATTCAAAGGTCCCAGCCTAGCAGATAGCGGTGTACGCTCCAGGGGTGAGCGTTCCTGAGTGCTCGGTCTAAAGTGGGTTACTTCCGTCGATAGAGCTTCCCCGCTTTCGCGATCTCTGGAGTTTTTTATCATTCGTGCTGCGTTGCGCTCTACAACTCCCTGTTCCTCAGCTTGTCTGAGTCTTTCCTTCCTAGCAGCACTCTCCAGCGGATCTGTGGCTGTTGCATACACATTTAGTGTGTCTCTGATTGTTGCAGCAGCAGTGACCACAGTTTTAGGAGGAAGAGCTGGGCTTGACATCCGGAAGGGAACCCCCCTATCAGATGGAAGCTGGTGACTGTGGGAGTGGGAGGAGGCCTCATTGGTTGAGAAATCTTGATGGTTTGGAGTACGTGTTTCATCCTCTCCGTTGGAGCTGGAGTGTGCTCGGCGCTCTCTTGTAGACACGTTTATGTGGGAATCCCCACAAGAAAAATCTCTGTTGCTTCTGCGATTATCATTGGAGGTTGCAGTTGGGAAAGGCCTTGGTTGCCATTCCAGTCTGTGAGAGCTCCGACTATGGTGCTGGGGTTCTTTGTGGTCTCCTCTGTAGCCTGATGGTTCCATAGCCCTATTTTTCGTAGGGAAACGAGTGGAAGCGCCACTGTGGGATCGACGGGTGAAGTCCTCCCTACGTGGTAGTGATCTTTCCTGATAATACGGCATGTGGCTGATTTCTGAACTCGCTTTGGAGGGAACAGTGGTTGCAGCAGCAATACTTTTTGAGGGATCCCCCTGCACCTCTGTGAGTCTCTTACGTTGGTGCTTTGCTTCTAAACAGCCACGGACTTCGTGATCGAGTTTGTTGCAGAAAGAACAATGTCTCTCCAGTCGCTCGTAGACAAGGGTTACCTTAACTTCCCCGTCCTTGGAGTATTCAATCACTGAGCTCTTAATTAGCGGTAAACGTCCATTAACATGGACCCTCATCCGAGCAGAGGTCTCTGTGATTTCTGCTGTTTCGAAAGTGCCAATATCTTCGCCTAAGGTCTGGATCGTTTCTTTCCTCCAAAGGTGGATGGGGATACCCTGAACTTTAATCCAAAAGGGAATCATTGCTGGGAAGTCAGGGTTGATCGTTGGCTCCCATCTCTGTAGGATAACCATCCAACGAGCATAGTGGTAGGGTTGCTTTTCCAGAATTGTCACCAAATCTGACTCGAGTTCAAACTTAAACTGGAACATACCTAAGCCGAGATCGGCGCCCACTGGTGGTATATCAGCTTTCCAGTGCTCTGTGAAAAAGGGGATAAGGGATCCAACCTTTTGCATAGAAGGGTTTGTCACCCTTCCAATGATTGTCAGAGCGAACTTCTCCCGTTCAGCTGTTATATCCGGTTCAGGGACTCGGATTCTAGCTTTGCGTGGAGCCGGGAGATGCTCCAGCGCTTTTGATTTTCCTTTCTCAGCTGAAGACAACCGTCTTTGCATTTTGGTCCAGGTGACTCAGTGAACTCTCCTACTGAATCAGGTATAGTCAAGACAGAGCGAAGCTATCTCTTTGGGGCGACTTTAACGGAGCTGATGGTAAAATAGAGGATGAGAGTGAGTCTGGTAGTGAGGAATTGTTGCCAAATGTTGGTCGGACCTTATCAGTTTTCCAGTAACCACTGGACAAAACTAGAAAACTTTCAGAAACTCTAAACAGTTGGAACTGATGATCGTAACTGCTCCCAAAAGTGGTTTTCTTCCTTATCTTGTTGCAGGTTCCTCATCTTCTCCTAGTTCCGGTGAGCTTTCACGGTGGCTGCGGTCCCTCCGACCCGGGTCGGGGGAAGAACCCGGTGGATTTCGATGCAGTGAGGTGGATTACCCAGCGGGCAAAGACAAAAGGAGGAGGAATTTGAAAAAATGGTCAGGAATCTAGGAAAAAGTTTTCCCAAACAGGAAAGAAACTGGTGGATAAAAGGAGGGGAGCCCACTTTCACAAAGTCAAAGACCTTTCTCGCAGGATGTGCCTGAGAGAGAATTTGTATTCACCATATGTCATATTACTTAATTAACTATAATATTACAATGAGTACAAGAAGAGTCCACTTTATAATTTTGTAACTGTTAAAAGTCTATCATGGATGGACTTGCTTATAAGTTATACCTAAATCAATAAATGTAACATAAACCAGATCTATTCCAAAAACTTACGTGGGCTTTTAAACCAAAGAGAAATATCGTCTTCATTTATGTTTTTTTTTGGGCGGAATCTGTTAAGAATCGAGAACCTGCTAAATCAATAAATATAGTCATGTGCAAGGGTTGCTATAGAACCTGAAGTGGCTCTTGAAAAAGGTGGGAGTGAAAGTACGATTGAAGCAAACAGTGCAGGAGGTGACACACGTGGATTACATTTTATGGATGGCTGGATGATGTGCTGATGGAATTAAGAGTCATGTATAGGAGACGACGAGAAGCTTAGGGAAATAAACTCAATACAATGGAAAAGCGATAATGCACAGAGCATCAAACACGATGAAAGAAGCATGTGAAGTGAAGAGTACAGCAGCATATAAAACACTTTAGGAATGTCAAACCGAAGCATGCAACAATATCGCTGATCTAGAGTAAGCCAATATGAAATTGTGAAAACTAAAGTTGGTTTGGGAGAGCAAGGCCGGTCATAAAAGTTAGGTTACTAATATACCAGTATCTACATTAGTGCAACAATATCTTGAAAAATGTTTATAATTTTTTCATAAAATTTTATGATGAAAAAACAAGAATTCGCCTACCAATGAGACATTGATGATGCTAAGAAACTATTAACACGCTACAATCTTTTGTTTCACTACTAAGAAGAAACAAAGATGATTGAGAACTTCTCTACCACATCACCACCACACAGACCAAAAACCTTTCAATCTCTTCCTCTCTCACCCCTGTGGAGCAAAACTCCAATTCAAGAACGGTTTCTGCTCTTGTGTGTCCTGCCAGGAGTTGTAATAATCAGAAGGCTGGTACAAGAACTGAGGGACAAAAACAGCTTCACTCTGCAACAAATCCATAGAACCACCAAACATGGAAGTATCAAAAGCATTCTTAAGCTCTCCCCATTTAGGCTCGCTCTGAACCTCCCTGGTGGCATCCGGTGACACCACGCGACTCCCCCCGAGCTGCTCGAATCATCCTCTTGCAATGTCGGATAAGTCGAATCCGATGTATTGAAGGGGGATGAAGCCGTCATGGTCCTTGGTTTCTCATCAGCAGGGTAGTACTTCTCCATGGTTCCTTTCTTGTTGTATATTCGACATAACACCCAATCATCAAGCTGTGGACCCAACAAAAAAGGTTAATAATCAAAATCATCATCATCATTACATTCAGACAAGAAAATGGAACAGAAAAGAACATACTCGTTGTGAGAGACAAGGTTTCACCCTCAGATTCTAGGTTAGGTCAAAAAGAAAGTACAAGGAAATGCGTGGGCTGAATCCCGTAGAGAGCTTAAAAGATGAATAAGTGCTTTTTATTGATGATAAAAGAATGTTACAAGAGATGTTTTTGATGATTACAAGGAGAAATATATGAGAAACTCGTGTTTATGATGAATGAAATGAATAATCTACTCGATCTCTAAAAAATGGAAAAAGATGCCCCTCTTGTGATCTTCGAGGTCCTCTTTTATAGCTTTCAACCTTCCTCCGATCACGTGTAACTAATCTCCGAGATCTTCTCCTTCTGTTGAGGAACTCGCAACAGCTTCCTGTTTGACCGGGTCCTTCGCTCTTTCTACTTATGGTGTTAGCCTCCGCTTCGAGGTAGCCTCTAGAATCTATGATCAGCTTCCTATCCTCGGCTCCATGCTGAGCTCCAGCTAAAGTTGCTGATTCGCAATGGGCTTTAGCCCAAAACTCGTTCAGGCTCCGTCGTTAGCTAATGGGCTATATTTGGGCCCAACAGTTGCCCCCAAGCTTTTGAGATAAGATCTCTCTTACTCGGAAGCTTATCCTAAGTCGCCGACCTAGATTTTACTGTTGAGATCATGATTACCGGATATCTGATTAAAGATATTATTCGTTTAATTCGACGGTCTAGATCTTTCTTGTTTGAAATCGACGGTTCGGATGAAAGAAGCTTTTGATTGATTTACTCCGAGACTCGAGACGGGACGTGATATAAAGTGATGGACATTAACTGCCTCGTTCCATATTCTCCACGCCTCCACTCGTTTCCCAAGGTAACTTCTCCTCCACTCCTTTATTTTTACTGCGTTAGTTTTTTTTTATTTTCATCTCTCTGTTTCGCCATTGTTCTTCTTCGAATCTCTTAGAATTCCTTGAAGCTTTTAGAACTATTTCGATCCTCCCCTTTTCTCCTTTCAATCCTTTCAACCTTACCCCTCTGTTTAATGGACCCTCCGAAAGAAGGCTCCGGTGAAACCGGGATTCCTCCCGCCAGCAAACGCTTAATGAAGGTCAAGCAGGAGATAGGCGAGAAAGCCAAAAGAGAGACGAAAAAGACGAAGGATTTGGTCGCGACGAGAGCTTCCAAACGCATGAAGAAGAAGGATGGTTCCGGCGGGAGTTCCTCTTTGGGATCTCACTCGCCTTCCCTGTTGACAACTCAAGAGGTCATCAACTTAATGGTTCAGGCTCATGGCCGAAAGGAGTTAGCCAAAGCCTGTTCCTCCGACGATACTCCGGAATCTGCCCCCGAGGGCTGGTTTTGCATCCACGAGAAGTATATCTCGAAATGCCACCTCAGATTCCCGCTCCCGGACCTCTTGCTGGATCTTCTAGATCATTATCAGTTAGCCCTCTCTCAGCTCTGTCCCTCGGTCATTCGAGTAATAAACGGGTTTATTACCAGGGCCAGGGAGGAAGGAATCGTTGTCGGTTTAACCGAGTTAATGAGTCTCTACACGATCAAAGAGAGCTCTACTAAGGAGGGTGGTAGCAGTACTTACTATCTCCCTTGTCGTCCTGGATTTAGTCTTTTTAAATCCTCGGGTAGTGATGATGATTGGAGGAAAAAGTACTTCTTTGTTAAGATCGATCCCTCAACCGTCCCGATTGGTCGTGCTCTCTCAGTCGTTTGGTCTGATATATCTGGTTAGGATTTTTAGGATCCTGTTTTGCTCATTTCTGAGTACCGCTACTTGCTGATATCTTGGTTTTATATGTAGGTATCGACGATCCTCCCAAGCTCTCTGACAAGCAGTCCAGGGCTCTCTTTAGGAGGTTACATCAAAGTTCCATTGCTTGGTCACTTTTCACATCTTCTCGTATTGGATCGGCCAGGTTCCCAGAACGATACAACGCCCAGCTTCCTGACCCGATCCCTGTCGAAGACTTAGAAGGTAATCTCGTGACTTTGCTATGTTCATCTCTATTTAAAGAGATAACTAAAAGGATTCTTGTTGTTTGTTCAGTTTCCGAAGGTCCCAACGTAGTCGAGATTTCAACCGGAGCCAGCACTTTCGAGACCGAGAAGACTCCAGCTCTTAAGATGAGGCCTTCCTTCCGTAACCGAAACAGATCTACCGCGGCTGCCGGCGCTTCGCGGGGCAGCGACAGATCTCAGGGAGGTGTTTTTATTAACACGCTGAAGGACGTCCTTGATGATGGAACCTCGGCTCCTGTCGCGGATGTTGGTCCCGTTGAGACTGGAGCTCGAGATGTGGTTCCTCACCCTGAGGTCTCGCCAGCCCTAGATAATCCTCGTGCTGCCGGAGGTTCCCTTGAACTTGAGCCTCCGAGACCTAAGAGGTCCCGGACTGAGGCGGGAGATAGGCCCGCCAGGTCTACTTCCTCATCCTCGCGAGGTGGAACCGTTGGTTGGAGCTTCACCCACTCTAGGCCAGGGTCAATCTTGGACGACTCTTGGGGTCTAGCGACCATCCTGAGGCATCTGAAGATGGTGGGGTGTTCTATGCCCTCTCTCAACAGTTTGACTAACAAGGACGAATACGTGGATATAGCTCATCACTTGGGTCAGGTATATAACTAAGATTTTCTTGATTTTCTTTTTTCAGGTTTAGGTTTTTCGTGACCTAAAAGATTTTACACATTTTTGTAGCTAGCCGGGGCCATCAACAGAGCTCAACTAAAGTTCGAGGAGACCGTGCGTGGTGCTCCTACTGCTGCGGAGTTGACCCAGGCTACTGACATGTTCAAGGCTACTAAGACGGAGCTCGACCAGGCTCGTGCTCAGGTTTCCGAGCTTCAAGCTGAGGTCAAGAGGCTCGGACTGAAGGCTGATACTCAACAGGGGAAGATCGAGAGCCAAGCCATTGACATCCAGGTGAAGGGCAGGAAGATCAACGACCTAGAGGCCGCTCGCAAGATAGCCGAGCATCAGGTTCAAGAGATGATTGCTTCGTCTCAAAACAGTCAAAGGAATAAGGAAGCCGAGATCAAATTTGCTGTTAGGAGAGGCAAGAGGGAGGTAGCTGATGCTTACAACAAGATCCTGACTTCGGTGAAAGAGAAGTTTGTCAAGAAGAAAGACGAAACCGACGCCCTGATCTATGCCCAGGAGCTTCAGGCGAACACTGAGCTTTTGAAGGCTTTGCTGACTAAGGAGGTGGAGGATGCAGAGGAAGAGTACAACCGCCTTATGGCCATGATCCCGGACGCAGCTGCTGCTTGCGATAAGGCTCAAGTTTCCGACTTCTCGGTCAGCAAGCTTCCTATCCCTCAACTCTCTGAGAGCTCAGGTACTCTTGAGATTAATATGTTTAATCCGACATTTTCCGGCGAGTACGGTTCTAACTTGGATTCGGTGTTTCCTGAACTAGCTCCAGTCGAAGCACATCCCGGAAGTGTTAATCAAGAAGTCGATGCGGAGGTTCCTACCGAGGGTGGAGGTCCCGTCGAGGAGGCTGATGTTGGTCCCGGAGTCGACGCTGGTCCCGGAACCGAAGAAGTTTAAGAGCTGATGCTCTTTTGTTTTTAAGACTGTTTTGCCCAAGGGGCTTTTGCTTGTTTTTCCCAAACTTGTTAGCCTGAGGAGGCTTTTAAACCTTTACTTGTTTCTAGGATTTATTGCCCGAGGGGGCTTCTAAACCTTTATGTGTTCTTAAGATTTATAGCCTGGGGAGGCTTTTAAACCTTTGTCTTTAACTTTAATCTTAGCTGTTTCGGATTTTATCCTTTGGTTACGATATCGACTTATAGTCGAGCTTGATTTAGCTTCAGGTTCCGCGGAACCTGAGCCTGTTTCGTATTGGGGGATCGAGTTCCTTTGAAGGGATTCAAGATCTCGTGGTTTTTTTTTTAAAAAACCTTAGGATTTCGTTAAGGGCTTTCAGACCTTAGCAGCTTGATACGGATTTTAAGACCTTTATGATTTTGTTGAGGATTTTAAGACCTTACGAGTTTGACAAGGGTTTCAAGACCTTTGAAATGAGTTAAGGGTTTTAGGACCTTATGATTTGACAAGGATTTCAAGACCTTTGGAATTAGTTAAGGGTTTTAGGACCTTAGTTCAGGATTTTCAGGGACCTGAACGCGTTCGAAATCGTTTATGAGATTAGGTTCCGATTTTAGGGAGCCTGCGTTTCTCCGGAGGGTTTTTAGGACCTCGATGATTGTTAGGGGTTTTAAGACCTTAGGTCCAGGATTTTAGGTTCCTGGATATGATCATAGTTAGGTCTCGACTCGATGAGACCTAAGTTTTCTTAGAAAGTTCTGTAATCTTTTGGAGTATAGGCACGAAATAAATCGTTTCATTGATAATCATATAGCGACTGATACATGATTCGAATTATTCCATCACCCACTGCTTTTGGACTATGTATTTTTGGTAACATGCGTCCTCTTTGCTTGGATGAGAAGTTCGATTGAGGAGAAAGGTTGGGGCTGCACTCGTAACGGAGTTGCCTACGTACCCAGTCAAGGGATCAAGCCAAACGTAGTTCAAGGATTTGGGTACCTAGTGATAGTATCTCTTGAGATTAGTGGCGTTCCACGATCGAATCTCAGGTACCCCGGTCCGTACCTTCTGGAGTTTGTAGACTCCGGGTCGCACTATATGGATAATTCGGTAGGGTCCTTCCCAGTTGGTCCCTAGCTTTCCAGCTCCTGGTTCCTTTGTTCCTTCGAACACTTTCCTAAGCACCAGGTCCCCTACGGCGAATTGTCGGGGTCTTACTTTGGAATTATAGTGTCGTGCCATTGCTTGCTGATAATTCTGAATGCGAAGCAAGGCTTGGTCTCGCCTTTCTTCGATCAAGTCGAGGCTATCCATTAGGAGCTGGTTGTTAGCTGCAGGGTTCGAGGTGCAGAGGTCCCGACGTAGGCTACCTGCGGTAGTTTCCGCTGGAACGACTGCTTCCATCCCGTAAGCTAAAGAGAAAGGAGTTTCGTCTGTAGCTTTACGTGGGGTAGTTCGGCAGGCCCATAGTACTTCGGGTAACTTTTCTGACCAGAGCTCCTTTTGGGCTCCTAGGCGTTTCTTGAGGTTTGCTAAAATCGACTTATTAGCAGCCTCCGCCTGGCCATTACCTTGAGGTCGCCGAGGTGTTGAAAAGGTGAGGCGGATGTTCCATTTATCACAGAAACTTTTGAAGTCGTGGGATATGAACTGTCCTCCATTGTCGGTTACTATTTCGTATGGGACGCCATATCTGCATACGATATTTTTCCATACAAATCCCTCAACGTTAAATCTGTTAATTTGTTGGAAGGCTTCGGCTTCGATCCATTTCGTGAAGTAATCGGTTAGGACCAGGAGGTTTAGTAATTTTTTTCCTTTGCCTGATGGTACTAGTGGACCTACGATATCCATGGACCACCTCATGAATGGATAGGGGGCTGATATGTTAGACAGCTTTTCCTCAGGCTGATGTATGATCGGTGCGTGCCTTTGGCATTTGCCGCAGGATGAGGAGTAGACCTCGCAATCTGCGATGATGGTAGGCCAGAAGTAGCCTTGTCTTTTAATTCGGATGGCTAGAGCTCTGCCCCCGGAATGGTTTCCACAAGAACCGTCATGCATTTCTTTCATAAGTTTCATAGCTACTATGCCGTGAACGCACTTTAGGTAAGGTCCGGAGACACTTCGTTTGTGGAGGGCTGACTCGATTATACAGTATCTTGCTGCTAGAGCTTTGAGTTTTCGAGCCTCCCACTTATTGGGTGGAATTTTTCCTTCCAGGATGTAATCCATGATTGGTATTCTCCAGTCTTCTCTCCCTATGACTTTACTGTGAAGCGAGGAAGGAGGTTCCTGTGCGGGACCTGGTGTCGTGGTGCCCCCGGGGATATTCGTTGGAATAGGCCCCAAGGGGTCTGGGTTCTGAAGAATATCTCCAATTCCCTCGTTGTCCCCTGTGGTTCGTGTAGTGTTTCTTTCTGCGTTTTTACGAGCTGTACGGCTTCTTGTCTGTACTTTAAGGACAAGTGGTTCCGAGGTTTGGATGGTGCTCCCGGGGGTATTTGCTAAGTTGGGCTCCGATGAGTCTGGGCTTTGGCTAATACCTTCACTTTGGTCGTTATTTTCTGGGTTCTGCGTTGCCTTCCCAAAGGTGTTTTTCCTATAGCTGCGTGTTTTGGTTCTAGGGAACCAGAATGTCGTGAAGACTTGGGTAGCTATCGGCGGAAGGATGTTGTCCTCGACTTCCTTTGGTTTGCTACCCAATTCGGCTTTGGTAGCTATATCGATGCTTGGTTTCTCGATTCCTTCCACGGGTATGATTCGTTTCACGAGGGGGTCTGACGTGGAAGCTAACGCGGCGAGGGCGTCTGCCGATGAGTTTTCCCCTCGCGGGATCCTCGTTAACTCGAACTTATCGAACTGCTTTGTGAGGTTTGAGACGACTTCGAGGTATGCCCCCATTCTCTCGTCTCTTGTTTCGTATTCCCCGTGAAATTGGCTGGCTACCAGTTGAGAATCGGTATAGGCATTCAATTCTCGGATTCCGAGGCTCAGGGCGAGCTTTAAGCCGGCGATTAGTGCTTCGTACTCAGCCTCATTATTAGAAGCGTTGAACCCGAGTCTATAGGATTGTTCGATGGTTTCTCCAGCAGAGGAAGTTAGTCTTAAACCGACGCCGGAGCCTTGCCTCGACGAGGCTCCGTCCACGTACAGGCTCCATTTCGGGACTTCTATTTCTTGGTCTAGTCGTTCGGATGCCAGTTCGATGATAAAATCGGCGAGGACTTGAGCTTTCGCTGCTGCTCGAGGTCTGTACTCGATATCGTACTCGTTGAGTTCTATAGCCCATTTAGCTAATCGTCCGGATTGGCTGGGGCTGTGCAGGATTGTTCGTAATGGTTGTGATGTCATTACGACAATCGAGTGTGATTGGAAATAAGGTCGTAGTTTCCTAGCAGCTGTGACAACTGCCAGGGCTAGTTTTTCCATGGTCGGGTACCTTGTCTCAGCGTCTAGTAGGCTTTTACTAGTGTAGTAGACAGGTCTTTGTTCGTTTTGCTCTTCTCGTACCAGCACTCCGCTGACTGCGGCTGTCGATACGGCGAGGTACAGGTATAACGATTCTCCGACTACGGGTTTTGATAGTATCGGAGGTTCCGAGAGATAGGTTTTTAGCTGTTTGAAGGCTTCTTCGCACCTCTCGTCCCATAGGAACTTCTTATTATTCTTCAGAAGTTTGTAGAATGGGAGGCATTTGTCGGTGGACCTGGATATGAATCGATTTAATGCTGCGATTCGTCCGGTCAATCTTTGTACCTCTCTAGTTGTTTTAGGCGATGGCATTTCTAGGAATGTCGCTATTTGTTTCGGGTTGGCTTCGATGCCTCTTTCGGTTACCAGATAACCTAGGAATTCGCCGGAGGGTACTCCGAAGGTGCATTTAGCAGGATTTAGCTTCATGTCGTATTTGTTGAGGATGTCGAAGCATTCCCTAAGGTGGGAGATGCGGTCTTCTGCGATCGAAGACTTGACCAACATGTCGTCGATATAGACTTCCATAGTTTTTCCGAGTTGTCCAGCGAACATCTTGTTTACTAACCTTTGATAGGTAGCTCCTGCGTTTTTCAGACCAAATGGCATAACCTTATAACAGTAGGTTCCGCGCTCGGTTATGAATGCGGTTTTTTCTTGATCTTCAGGATCCATCATAATCTGGTTGTATCCTGAGAAGGCGTCCATAAATGACAGGAGCTGGTGTCCAGCCGTTGCTTCGACCAAGCGGTCGATGTGAGGTAATGGGAAGCTGTCCTTAGGACAGGCCTTGTTTAAATCAGTGAAATCTACACAGATCCTCCATTTCCCATTCTTCTTTTTTACTACGACTGGGTTTGCTAACCAATCAGGGTATTGGACCTCTCGGATTGACCCAGCTTTCGTTAGTCGGTCGACCTCGTCGTTGACGGCTTGGGCTTTCTCGAGACCTAGCTTACGACGCTTTTGTTTGATCGGTTTGAACGTGGTGTCTACATTGAGCTTGTGGGCGGTGACGTTTGGATCTATGCCCTTCATGTCGCTAGTAGACCACGCGAAGGTTTTGACATTCTGTTTTAAGAATTCGATGAGCTCTTTTTTGGTTTCGGGAGGTAGCTCTGACCCGATACTCACCTGTTTTTCAGGGTTTGAGTCGTCGATGCTAACTTTTTCGGTGAGGTTCTTAGGGGGACCTCGGATATTTTGTTGCATTTCGCGACTCTCCTGGATCTGTAATTGCTATTGGGGGGATTCTTTTATGATTTCAAATCCTCCCAAGTAACAGATCCTTGAAATTTTTTGGCTACCATGAATGGTGGCTATTCCGTCGGTTGTTGGAAATTTCACGCATTGGTGGTATGTTGAAGCTACTGCTTTCATCTTATGAATCCAGGGTCTTCCGAGGATTGCATGGAAAGGGGATGGTTTGTCGACAACTATGAAGTTGGTCATTTTCATGACTCCGCCAGCTATGATTGGAAGTTTAATTGTTCCCAATGAGGTAGCTGTTTCTCCGGAGAAACCTACGAGGTTGGATTTCTGGTCGACGATTTCGTAGTCGTCAATTTCCATTCCTTTTAATGCGTTATAGAAAATGAGATCGACAGAGCTTCCGGTATCGATCATGAGCTTGGGTACCTCGTACCCTGCTATGTTTAATGTTACGACGAGGGCATCGTCGTGAGGTCTGTCAAGACTTGACGTCTCGCTTTCCCAAAAGGAGATTTTGGTGTTGGACTCGGGTTTGGTCGGTTTGGGCTGTGTGTTTGACACAGCCTTCCGTACGTGACTTTTAATGGAGTTAACGGAGTCTCGACACACATCGGACCCTCCGAGGATGTAATCGACCCTTGAGCCAGGGCTCGATTGGGGAGGAGTTTTGCTCAAGAGGGCTTCGATTTGAAGGCTTTTCCCCTGGGAGAACTTGCCAAGGATCATCTCGACTCTCTTTTTGGGAGCTGGAGGTGGTGAATCTGTTTCTTTTTCAGGCGACCTCTCGCGTTTCGGAGAGTTGTCGCGGGGATTTTTCTTTTGATACGGTGGTGGTTTTTTAAGGTCCACGTCTTTGATTTCTCCGGCTGCGAATTTGGCAGCCAGTTGTCGTTGGAGATCCCAACATTCTTCGGTCGAGTGTCCCTTTCGATCGTGGTAAGAGCAATGTTTGCTTTCATCGTAGCCTTTGGACCAGGGGGCTTTGGCTGTTGCGGCGACAGGTTTTTCATCCTTATCGTCTTCGATTACATAGGAGTGCTCCCCCTGAGTCTGATTATTTCGGGAGCTCCCTCTTTTGTGAGGTCCCTTCCCCTCGGAGGCTTCGCCTTTTGGATGATTCTGGGATTTTCTGTGGAGCTTATCTAGCGCCGCTCTTTCTTCTTCCAGAGTAATGTATCTAGAAGCCTTGTGGAGGGCGTCGTCGATAGTTGGAGGAGGATTTAAGGTCAACTCCTCGAAGAAGCCCGATTGATACCAGAGACCTCTCCTAAGGGCTTCAATAGCTACTTGATCGTTAGGGTACGAGAGCTTAGTTCTTACTGCCCTAAATTTCTCGATGTAGACTCGCAGTGAGTCTCCCAATCCTTGTTTGATCTTCCAGAGATCGGCCTCAGAGGCTTGCTTCAGGATGTGGGTTGAATATTGCTTCATAAAGGCGTTAGCTAGCTGATCAAAGCTATCTATAGAGTTTGGTTCGAGGCCGGAAAACCATTCCAGAGCTGTTCCGGTCAAATTTTCAGCAAATGTTCTGCAATATCCGGCATCGCATTCTTCCATCGTGAAGTGAGCTTTAACGATAGCTAGCTGGAAGGCTCTTAAATAAGCCTTTGGGTCTGCGTTCCCATCGTACTCGGGAATCTTAATTTTTCGAGTGTCTCTTATGTAAGAGTTAGCAATTCTGTCAGTGAATGGAGTTCCACGAGTTTCCTTGATCAGGCTTTCGATTTCGGGAGCTGAACTCGTTGCTTTGTGGACTTGAGCTCCCAATTTTTGGAGAGCTGCGTGGGTTCGCTCCATGTATCTGCGAATTGCGTCAGGTCCTTCGAAGGGAAGGACATTCGGATCATTCTCGGGTACTCGGCGCATAGGTTCCTGGCGGAATCTAGCTCGATCGTTTTCCCAGCTAGTTGGTGAAACGGATCGTTCATTTGCCCTTAGGTTCCGAGCGAGGTTAGTGCGGATAGTTGCAGGATCAGCATCCGTTCTTTGAAGTCCGTCGGTATTTGGGGTTGAAACCCTAGTTTGAAATACCGGAGCTGATGTTCTGCCCCCGGACGGAATGTTGGTTCCTGCTCCAGATCCCGAAGGAGGTGGCGGTGGAGGCAATCGTGTGCCCCCAGCGGTGTTTCGATCGGGCGCGGAGCTCGTTGTCGCTACGTTACTCCCCATGGTGCTGATGACTGGTGGGACAAACGCAGGAGCTGTCCTGGTGCGAGGCGTTTGGAAAGCAGGTTCCTGACCGTCTGGTCCAGAATTATCAAGGGAGAAATTCAGACGCTCTCGGGGGAAAGAGGGGTCAGCTATTCGTTCATGGAATGTGATCCCTCTTCCCTGGTGGACAGACGGTTGGGTTGTTGCGGATTGAGATCTGGTTATCTCTTCGAATTGTTGCTGCCGTTCGGCCAGCTGTTGCACTGTTCGCTCGGTTTGTTGAGCTTTGTCCACTAACTGGAGCATCATCTGCCGGATCTCAGAAAGCTGAGCTTCCGTTTGGTTCAGAGCGGATTGATGCGATGTGTTATTGAGGGCTGAGGACCCGGAGTTGGTTCCTCCGAGGGTTCTCGGGTTATTTGCCCCCGAAGTAGTGCGATTCGGTGAGCTATTGCTCAGGTTCGACTGATCGAGGTTAGATGGATTGGTTCCATCGAGTGGATTCATCTTTAAGCTTTGGAGAAAGGGATTCGATTAATTGTCCCCACAGACGGCGCCAATTGTGATAGACAAGGTTTCACCCTCAGATTCTAGGTTAGGTCAAAAAGAAGGTACAAGGAAATGCGTGGGCTGAATCCCGTAGAGAGCTTAAAAGATGAATAAGTGCTTTTTATTGATGATAAAAGAATGTTACAAGAGATGTTTTTGATGATTACAAGGAGAAATATATGAGAAACTCGTGTTTATGATGAATGAAATGAATAATCTACTCGATCTCTAAAAAATGGAAAAAGATGCCCCTCTTGTGATCTTCGAGGTCCTCTTTTATAGCTTTCAACCTTCCTCCGATCACGTGTAACTAATCTCTGAGATCTTCTCCTTCTGTTGAGGAACTCGCAACAGCTTCCTGTTTGACCGGGTCCTTCGCTCTTTCTACTTATGGTGTTAGCCTCCGCTTCGAGGTAGCCTCTAGAATCTATGATCAGCTTCCTATCCTCGGCTCCATGCTGAGCTCCAGCTAAAGTTGCTGATTCGCAATGGGCTTTAGCCCAAAACTCGTTCAGGCTCCGTCGTTAGCTAATGGGCTATATTTGGGCCCAACACTCGTAGGTTGTTCTTTTTGTGAACGGAAGCTGATCTGTCTACATTAGCGAGACGATACTCGTGCATAATCCAATTCGTTTTAATCCCTTTAGGAGCTTTCCCAGCGTAGAAGACGAGTGCTTTCTTTATACCCAACGTCTTCGGTTTACCGATCGGTTTATCAGCGCCGGTGGCTTTCCAATAACCGGTTCCTGCTGCCCGGTTCGGACGCGAACCGTTTGGGTATTTCCGGTCTCGAGGTGAGAAAAAGTACCACTCTTTCTCTCCGTACAGTGACATCTCTGTAAGATAGAACAAATCTCTTCGATTAACACGATTTTCGATCTTCTTCTATCTATGCTTCTTTGTCTTTCATCTCAATCTCAAGTTGGTGTTGCCGAGGCCAAACGTCACAGACGTTAGTATTTATATCCGTCTACCCATAATTTTCAGTTATTTTAAAACTGTTACACCTGGTTGTTTTATAAACATATGCAATGTGCTCGATCATGACCTCTATGTAAACCACCAGATTCAGCACATGTATGTCACACAATGCTGGTCTTTTTTTGTAGTTGCTACCAGGTATTCAGATTCTCGATGCGTCAATAAGATTCCCCAAAGTCCACCACCAAGTAAATTTCTGTGCCAATTTTTTTTTCAAAAAAAAAAACAAATGTCATAAATAAATCGTCCGTACACAGTATGGTCAAGTTTGCTGAGGGGTGCTAGTGATAAAGAACCTAATCATATGAAGTTGCACTTCTTGGCTCCAAAGATATTGTTTTATAGCTTCCAAATCATTATTTCTAATATTAATTGTTTATGGTCTTTCAAATCTCAGAGCCTAAAAAGACAATGGCTACACCGCACTCGAAGTCACCCAAAGGAAAAGGACCATAAGTGATAAAATGAAGTCATAATAAAACGACGGGTAGTACAAGAAGAGTCAGCTTTATAATTGTGTAACTGTTAAAAGTCTATCATGGACTTGCTTATACATAAATCAATAAATGTTACCTAAAACAAGATCTATTCCAAAAACTTAAGTGGACTTTATACCTAAAAAATAATATAGTCTTCAGTTATGTTTTTTTGGCAAAATCTGTTAAAAAACCGAGAAACTGTTAAGTCAATAAATATAGGGTTGCTATAAAACCTGAAGTGGCTCTTGAAAATGGTGGGAGTGAGTAGGATTGAAGCAAACAGTGAATGAGGCGAAACACATGAGTTACTTTTTACAGATGAGCTGAATGATGTGCTGGTGGAAGAGTCATGTAAAGGAGGCGGACACGGAACACCTAAGGGAACTAAACTCAATACATGGAAAAAGCGAAATTGCACAGAGCATATTCTAGCTAACACGATGAAAGAAGAATCTGTGGAAGTGAAGAATGCAGCAATATCATTGCTCTGGAGTAAGCTATGATCCCTTTCTTTTCACACTTTGGAAAAACGCTAATATGAAGATTTATGAAACTAAAAGTTGGTTTTGGAGAGCAAGAGCTATTACAAAGGTTAGGTTGTTATATCAGTCTCTACATTAATGCAACTATATGTTGAAAAATGTGTATATTCTTTCATATAAATTTCTGATGAAATAACAAGAATTTGCCTACCGATGAGACATTGGAGATGCTATACGAAACTATTAACACACTACTATCTTTTTCTCACTGCTAAGACGAAACAAAGATGATTGAGAACTTCTCTCTGACAACACATCACAACAAAGACCAAACCTTTAACTCTCTTCCTTTTTCACTCCTGTGGTGAAAAACTCCAATTCAAGAACGGTTTCTGCTCAGGCGAATCATGCCAGGAGTTGAAATAATCAGAAGGCTGGTGAAAAGGTTGGGAGTGAAAGTAGGAAAGAAGAAAACAGTGAAGGAAGAAGTGAAACACATGAGTTACTTTTTATAGATGAGCTGAATGATGTGCTGATGGAACTATGGAAGAGTCATGTAAAGAAGACTACACCTCAGAGGGAACTAAACTCATTACAATAATAGTCAATAGTACATTGGAAAAGCAAAATTGCAAGTATCTAACACGATGAAGGAAGCATCTGTGGAAGTGAAGAATGCACTAGCACCTCTCTAAAAGTCAACCAAAGTAATGCTTTGGTAGTTTCTTGTTCATTTATGAGCTTTGCACTTTGAAATCTACTCTTTAAAACTGTATGACTTCGGTCATGGCCAAGTATGTAATCGAATTTGAAATAAAAGTAAAAAAAAAAGAATGCACTAGCATATAAAACACTTCGGGAATGTAAAACCGAAGCATTCAGCAATATCATTGCTCTAGTACTGTAAACTATGATCCTTTTCTCTTCCCTATTTGTAAATTCATTCATCTTTGAGTTAGCTTTAAATTTTTTCATGTTTCTCTTTGGGGATTGGGCAAATAGGGAAATTCTAAAGCATCGCAGAGAGAAAGACCAGCGGAAGAAAGCTGATTCAGTGATTGATTATGTTTCACGTTTGCCTCTGTCAATGATGTTACATTACCATATCAGTATATATATATATATATATATATATATATCAACACTGATGCAACCATTATCTTGAAGAATGTGTATAATTCATCAAATAAATTTCTGATGAAATAAAAAGAAATGGCCGACCAATGAGACATTGATGATGCTAAGAAACTATTAACACTCTACAATATTTTTTTTCTCAGTACTAAGAAACAAAGATGATTGAGAACTTCTCTCTCTACCACATCACCACACAGACCAAAAACCTTTCACTCTCTTCTCTTTTCACCCCTGTGGAGCAAAACTCCAATTCAAGAAGGGTTTCTGCTCTTGCGTGTCCTGCCAGGAGTTGTAATAATTAGAAGGCTGGTACAAGAACTGAGGGACAAAAGTGTTCAAAGAAGCCACACACGTTAGTATTTATATCCTGTCAAGTCTACCCATAATTTCAGTTATTTTAAAACTGTTCTATATACGTTGTCTTATAAAGAAATGTGCTGGATTAAGTCCTCTATCTGTCACATAATGCTAAAGTCTTCTCTCTTTCTATGTAGATACTACCAAGTATTCGGATTCTGGATGCGCTAATGAAAGTTCCGCAAGTCCACCACCACCACCGCCATTTAAATTTCTTAGCCAAAATTCAAAATCAAATAGTCTAAAAAAAAATTTCGTACACAATTATGGTTCAAGTTTGCTAGGGGTGTTGCTAATTTCCTCATGTTAAACAGCCTAATCGTATGAACTTGCGCATGCATGTTGTTACCAGATAACCCGCCAGTGATGGCTACACCACACTCGAGGTCACCCAAAGGAAAAGGACCATAAGTGATAAAATGAAGTTTCAAAAAGTGAAGGAGAGTACAAGAAGAGTCGACTTTATAATTGTGTAACGTGTGTAACGGTTAAAAGTCTATCATGGATGGACTTGCTTATACTGTTATGCATAAATCAATAAATGTTACATAAACCACAACTGTTCCAAAAAGAAATATCGTTTAGTTATGTTTATTTGGTGGAATCTGTTACAAACCGAGAATCTGTTAAATCAATAAATATAGTCTTGTGTTAGGGTTGCATAGAACTTTGGCTCTTGAAAAAGGTGGGAGTGAAAGTAGGATCGAGACAAACAGTGAAGGAGGTGAAACACATGAGTTAACTTTATATAATGATGTGCTGATGGAAGAGTCATGTTAAAGAAGACGAACACCTAAGGGAAATAAACTCAGAAAAAGAAGAATGTATGGAAATGACGAACAATTTGGGAATGTCAAACCGAAGCATGCAGCAATACCAATGCTCAAGAGCCTGCTATGATCCCTGCTATGAAGATTATGAAACTAAAAGTTGGTTTTGGAGAGAAAAAGCTCTATCCGTCAACCCATAGATATGAAACTAAACGCCACACTCGTTAGTTTTTCTATCCGTCAACCCAATTTTTTCAGTTCTTTTAATACTGTTCAAATAGTACCTTGTTTTTTTTAACTGAATAAAGTATGTACATTGTTTAATAAAGAACTGTGCTCGATCATGACCTATATCTCTCACATAATGCTATTTTTTTCTCCCTTTATGTAGTTATTACCAAGTATTCCGATTCTCGATGCGCCAATGACATTCCCGCAAGTCCATCACCACCACGTAAATTTCTTAAAATTCAAAATCAAATAGTCTAAATGAATCGTTCGTACACAATTTATGGTTCACGTTTTTTGCTAATTAACGCATAAGAGCCTAATGATATGAACTTGAGAATGTTGTTACCAGGTTTCCCACCGAAAATGTATTGCTTAGTCACTCTCTTCCCTCCTCTGGTCGGCTCCAAGCCTTAACTACTATCTTCTTCGGTGCTCTTTTTTTTCTTTTTAGAAAGCTTACCGGGGCGAAGCGAAGCGAAGCATTGAGAACGTAGAGCCAAAAAAGAAGTCCGAATCGGCTAGCTCTCATTTATATATGGTGGAAAACATAAGGGATAAAATGAAGTTCGTTTCTTATCCCAGCACTTAAGCTTTTTGTTGTTTTTTATCTTTTTTTGGCAACAAATTGCTTCCTCGTTTTTCCCTTTTGTACATGTACAAGTTTGACTCACTTCTAATGATAATTCACATACTTATCCAAAAAAAAATGAAGTTCTCAAAAAGTGAAGGAACAAGAAGAGTGACTTCATAATTGTGTAACTGTTAAAAGTCTATCACATGGACTTGCTTATATATAAATGTTAAATAAACTTGATCTAATTCCAAAATTTTACGTTGACTATAACCTAACACTTAAGTAAGTTTACTCAAATAATTTGTGATTTAAATTAAATTAGATATCAAATTATTTTATTAAATAAATCTGAAAACAATGTTAATGTCCATTAGAAAAAAAAGTAATTAAGATGAGCTAATGATCAAATATGATTTACCAACTTATCCTCAATTATATTACATTTGATAGTTTTATCGATATCTATTTAGTCACTATATTTCTTTTTATTCTACAATACTCGTTCCATTCATAAGATCATACAAACATGTAAATTTTCTGTTCAAATTCACTCGAGACATGTTTCCTAGGTATACAACATTCGATAAAAGCATGATAAATAGAATAAGAGGCATCCAGTTTAATATGTTGCATGGAAGCATGACCCAAGCTCTGGTTCCTGGTTCCGAAGCGGAAACGGAGTCGGAACTGTTCGGAAGCGTGCCGGAATCGTGGATCCAAAAAAAAAAAAGATATGGAATCGTGATAGAATCGATGATTCCTCTTTGGAAGCGTTGAAATCTAATTTTGGAGTCGTAAATAAAAATAAAAATAAAAAGGAGAAATTAAATGTGTTTATGTTTTATTCCTTTAACTGTGTTGGAAAGTGCCTTAGTCAAAGACGTTACAACGTGGTCAAGTGATTACGTAATCTATTTTGGTATGACTTGCATGTGAAAAGAAAATAACTATGTTTAGACATCTGTATAACAGTTTTAACATAATTATTGTGGTTTCGGTGATTTTGAATGATATGTGAATACTATGTTAGAATGTTTTCTTTATCATTTGTAAAAAAAAACTATAATCTGCATGATATATCAAAGATCCTTAATATCTGATTTTAATCATGATAACTCAAATAACAACTAATCATTAGAATCTGAAAGAAGCAAGAACAAATTATAATTTTGAGATTGATTGCACTTGTGAAGCAAATTAAAAAAAAAAATACATTTCACATTAATATTACGTGTGTTGTGTTTTGGCAAACCTTTGCTTCTAGGAAACCTTTAGATTATATATGTATGAAACTCTTGTAAAGTTGTAGTGTGTGTGAAATATAAAAATAAAGTTTATAAAACTACAAACTGGTATCAGAGCACTTTTCTTAAAGGATCTATGATGGAAACAGAAACAAATTTCTCCAGCACACCACCTGTATTCGATGGTGAAAATTATCAAGCTTGGGCGGTTAGGATGACAGTTCATCTTGAAGCTCTTGATCTCTGGGAGGCTATAGAAGAAGATTATGAAGTGTTCCCCTTGCCTGAAAATCCCACGCTAGCCCAGCTTAGAAATCACAAAGAAAAGAAAACAAGGAAGTCTAAAGCCAATGCATGTTTATTCTCTGCTCTGTCAAGCACCATATTTACAAGAGTAATGAATTTGGGATCAGCAAAAAGTATTTGGGAATATCTCAAAAAGGAGTATGAAGGGAATGAAAGAACCAAGAACATGCAGATACTTAATCTGATTCGGGAGTTTGAGATTCAGAAAATGAAAGAGACAGAGACCATAAGAGACTATTCAAATAAGCTACTAAGTATTGTCAACAAGGTGAGACTTCTTGGCAAAGACTTCTCAGATGAAAGAATTGTAGAGAAGATTTTGGTATCTATACCTGAGAGATATGAATCTAAAATTTCTTCACTTGAAGAAACCAAAGATTTATCCAGTATCTCTTTAGCAGAATTGGTAAATGCAATGCAAGCTCAAGAGCAAAGACGATCAATGCGAGAAGAAGGATCAATGGAAGGAGCTTTTCAAGCAAATAATGAAACTCAAGAGGCTTTTCAAGCAAAGGGAGTTTCAGATAAACGGATATACAAACTTAATAGCAATGAAACATGTCCTCACTGTAAGAAGACAGGTCATGAAGAAAGAAAGTGTTGGTGGAGACCAGATATTAAATGTAGAAAATGTGGTAAACTCGGTCATGTGGAGCGAGTTTGCAAGACACAACAAAAGGATGAAGCAAATGCTATGATAGAAGAAAATGAAGAAAAAATGTTTGTCGCAACAAGCTCTGTAGCAGCTAAGCTCTCAAGTGATTCTTGGTTGATTGACAGTGGTTGTACAAACCATATGACCAACGACAAGGAACTGTTCAAGGTACTAGACACATCTGTTACTTCTAAAGTAAGAATTGGAAATGGTGATTTTCTTTCCGTTAAAGGACAAGGAACGGTGGCCATCGAAAGCGTAACAGGTGTCAAGTTTATTCAAGATGTTCTCTACGTGCCTCAAATCAACCAGAATCTACTAAGTGTTGGACAGTTACTAGAGAAAGGCTTCAAAGTCATTTTTGAAGACAAATGGTGTTTGATACAAGATGCAAAAGGATGTGACTTGTTCAGAATCAAAATGAGATCGAAAAGCTTTCATCTAAACCTTATGGAGGAGGATTATATGGCTTACACAAGCACAATCAACAATGCAAGTTTATGGCATAAACGGCTTGGTCACTTTCATCATGGTGGAATTCTTTATATGCAGAAAAACAACATGACAAAAGGAATTCCATTGTTGGAAAGTGAGTTAGGAAATTGTACAGCTTGTCAATATGGGAAGATCACAAGAAAACCATTTCCTAAAACAACTTGGAGAGCTACAAAAAAGCTGCAGCTAGTACACACGGATGTTGGAGGTCCTATGAGCACACCATCCTTGAATGGTAGTAAGTACTATATTGTGTTCATTGATGATTACAGCAGATTTTGTTGGATTTACTTCATTAAATTCAAGAGTGAGGTACCTAACATATTCTGGAAATTCAAGGCTTGGGTGGAAAATCAAAGTGGTTGCAAGTTGCAAACTTTGAGGTCTGATAATGGGACTGAATACACAAATAAGACTTTTGGAAAGTTTTGTGAAGAATCCGGTATTGAGCATCAGTTTACAGCTCCATACACCCCTTAACAAAATGGTGTAAGTGAGAGAAAAAATCGAAGCATTATGGAGATGGCAAGATGCATGTTGCATGAAAAAGGGCTTCCAAAGAATTTATGGGCAGAGGCTGCAAGCACTGCAGTATTCTTACTCAATAGGTTACCAACAAGAGCTTTGGACAAAAAGACACCATATGAAGTCTGGAATGGGTACAAGCCAAACATGTGTAATCTGAAGACATTTGGTTGCCTTTGTTTCACTCATGTTCCATATGTGAAACGAGATAAGCTTGACAAGAAGGCAGAACCTGGAGTGTTTGTTGGTTACAGCGATTCTTGCAAAGCTTATAGAATCTTTCATCCTCAAAATGAAAAGCTTTTGGTAAGCAGAGATGTGACTTTTATGGAAGATAAACAATGGAATTGGGAGCAATCAGATTCAGAACAGGTGCCTAGGATTCTACAAGACACTGAAGATGACATCGATGATATTCCAGTGAGAGGTACGAGATTACTGACTGATATCTATCAAAATTGCAATATTGCTGTCTTTGAACCTGGTGAATATGAGGATGCTGAAAAAGATCACAAGTGGGTTGAAGCAATGAATGAAGAGCTTAGAATGATTGATAAAAATGATTCTTGGCAGCTAGTGGACAGACCATTAGACAGAAAGATAGTTGGTGTTAAATGGGTTTATAGGACTAAACTCAATGCTGATGGATCTATAAACAAGCACAAAGCCAGATTGGTGGCAAAGGGATATAGCCAAGTATATGGGGTGGACTTTTCAGAAACCTTTGCTCCTGTAGCACGGTTAGACACAATAAGAATGATGATTGCATTGGCTGCTCAAAATACTTGGAAAGTATTTCACTTAGATGTCAAATCAGCCTTTCTAAATGGTTATCTTGAAGAGGAAATCTATGTAGAACAGCCTGATGGGTTTAGAGTAAAGGAACAGGAGGAGAAAGTCTACTTGTTGAAAAAAGCTTTGTATGGTCTTAGACAGGCTCCAAGAGTATGGTACACAAGAATTGATGATCATCTTCGGAAGATGGGATTTGTCAAAAGTCAAAGTGAAGCTACATTTTATATCAAAGAAACAAGTGGTAATTTACTTGTGGTTTCCATTTATGTTGATGACCTGCTTGTGACAGGAAACAATGAGATGCTAGTGGGCGCTTTCAAGTCTGAAATTCTCAAAGCGTTTGAGATGACTGATCTCGGTTTGATGTCTTATTTTCTGGGAATGGAAGTGCAACAAAGAAGTGATGGAATTATTATACATCAAAGGAAGTATGCAAAAGAGATTCTTAAGAAGTTTCAGATGGATGATTGCAAGAGCACAGACACACCAATGAATCAAAAGGAGAAATTCAGCAAAGAGGATGGAGCTGAAAAGATAGATGAAAATAAATACAGAAGCTTGATTGGTTGCTTGATGTATCTCACATCCACCAGACCTGACATAATGTTTTCTGTAAGTTCTCTCTCAAGGTTTATGCATTGTGCCAGTGAGTTACATTTTCAAGCTGCGAAGAGAATCTTGAGATATGTTAGAGGAACAACAGAGTATGGCATCAAGTATACATGTTCACAAAGTCCCAAACTTTCTGGATTTTCTGATAGTGATTGGGCTGGATCTATTGACGATATGAGAAGCACAACAGGTTTCTGTTTCACTTTTGGATCAGGAATGTTTTCATGGTGTTCAAAGAAACAGGATGCTGTAGCTCAGAGTACTGCAGAAGCAGAATATGTTGCAGCAAATGCCTCTGTAAATCAAGTAGTTTGGATCAGAAAACTACTTGCTGATCTACATATGGAGCAAAATGAACCAACAGAGATATTTGTTGATAATCAAGCTGCTATTGCTATCTCAAAGGATTCTGTTTTTCATGGCAAGACCAAGCATTTCAATATCAAGCTGTATCATCTGAGAGAAGAACAGAAGAATGGAGAGATAATGTTGGTGTACTGCAAAACAAACGATCAAATCGCTGATGTATTCACCAAAGCTTTACCAAAAGCAAGGTTTGAGTATCTGAGAAATAAACTAGGTGTTTGCAGGAACTAAGGCAAGGAGGAGATTTGTTGGAAAGTGCCTTAGTCAAAGACGTTACAACGTGGTCAAGTGATTACGTAATCTATTTTGGTATGACTTGCATGTGAAAAGAAAATAACTATGTTTAGACATCTGTAATATTACGTGTGTTGTGTTTTGGCAAGCCTTTGCTTCTAGGAAACCTTTAGATTATATATGTACGAAACTCTTGTAAAGTTGTAGTGTGTGTGAAATATAAAAAATAAAGTTTATAAAACTACAAACTGAAAATCCTAATTAAAAAAAAGTGGAAACTGAAACCACGATGTGGCCGTTCTCATCTCTTTTTCACTTCATAGTTTTATTCTTGTTGATTCAAACAACAAGAATTTGCCTACCAATGAAACAGTGATGATGCTAAGAAACTATTAACACACTACAATATTTTTTTCACTACAAAGAAATAAAGATGACTGAGAACTTCTCTCTAACACAAAACAACACACGCAAAAACATTTCTGCTCTGGCGGGTCCTCCCAGGAGTTGAAATAATCAGAAGGCCGGTAAAAAAACTGAAGGACAAAAGCTTCACTATGCAACAAGTCCATGGAACCACCGCTGCTGCTGGCTGATGCATCTTCTCAGGTCACATTTGAACAACCTTTGTGTATAGTAAGGTTTGATATCTTGCCTACGGAGAGCAGAGCGACTAAATGGGCTGTGGAAGGTGCAGAGGGATATATACTACTCGCTACAGGATTACTCACGGTTACTTTGGCTTGGCCCATTGCTCCTCGTGTAGGAAAAATATGCATTTTAATCGATCACACTAATCATCTTTACGTTCAGAAGAAAATGTTAAAAGGATAATAATATATGCGACCATTTGTTGTCTCTGTGTGTGCATTTGTAAGTATTGTTTGATAGAAGAAAACAACACACCTAAAAAACTCACTTACACATTGTAGTTTCTTTGGAATCTAAACTAAAATTCAACTTACCAACACAATAATTTGTCTTGGAGTCAGAAGTCTTGAACATTTGTTCGATAGCAAATAATGGAAGAGATTAACTCGTTAGTCAGTGTCCAAAGGTAAAAACGCGTTAAGTGGGAATTTAGTTTGTGCTGTAGTCTGAACCTTCCTTGTATTTATAGTTAAAATATCATTCATGCAATGTAACAAAGACTATCTTCACTTAACATGGCTAGAGAGAGATCATATGTAATCGCTCTTCTTCTTCTGTCTCTGCTTTTGTGTCTTTCTTTTCAATCTCAAGTTAGTGTTGCCGAGGCCAAACGTCCCACACGTTAGTATTTCTATTCTGTCTACCCACAATTTTCAGTTATTTCAAAACTGTTAGTTACTATAGAGAAATGTGCTTGATCATGACTTGTACCTGTCACATAATGCTAGTCATGTTCTCTCTTGTTTATTTGTAGTTATTACCAAGTATTCGGATGCTCGATGCGCCAATGAAATTCCGGCAAGTCCACCGCGACCACGTAAATTTCCATCAAGTTGGTCTCTTCACTTATGTTCTGATTTTAAACTTTGTGCTCATTTGTCTACCATCTTGGTTATCTTCTCTTTTTGAACTCTATGGCTGTGCCATTTTCTTGTAAAATTTCTAGTTTTTAATAGTAAGCCCTTTTTCAAAAAAAAAATCAAAATCATATAAATAGTTCGTACACAATTATGCTTCAAGTTTGCTGCGGCTGTTGCTAATAACCTCATATTGAAGAGCCTAATGAACTGACCTTACGCATGTTCTTACCAGATCCCACGCCGAAAGTGGGTACACCACACTCGAGGTCACCCAAAGGAAAAGGACCATAACTGATAAACCGAAGTTTTCAAAATGTGATGGTACTGACGGAGAGAAGAAGTGTCGACTTTATAATTGTGCAGCTGTTAAAAGTTTATCATGGACTTGCTTATTGCTTATGTATAAATGTAAATTAAATTTGATCTATTCCAAAATATTACGTGAACTATAACCTAAAATAAAAAATATGGTCTTCAGTTCTTTTTCGAATAAATGTTACGTAAACCCGATCTATTCCAAAAACTTACACAGACATTTTTTTTTGACATAGACTTTTAACCTAAAATAAAAAATATGGTCTTCAGTTCTTTTTCGAATAAATGTTACGTAAACCCGATCTATTCCAAAAACTTACACAGACATTTTTTTTTTGACATAGACTTTTAACCTAAAAAAGAGATAGTCTTCAGTTATGTGTTTTCTTTAATTTGGCGGAATCTGTTAAACTGAGAATGTGTTAAAACAATAAATATAGGGTTGCTTTAGAACCTGAAGTGGCTCTTGAAAAAGGTGGGAGTGAAAGTAAGATTGAAGCAAACAGTGAAAGAGGTGATACACACGAGTTACTTTTTACTACATATGACCTGGATGATGTGTGGATGGAACAGTCATGTAAAGGAAACGAACACCTAGGGGGGAAGTAGTCGTGAACTAAACTCAATACTTGGAAAAGCGAAATTGCACAGAGCATCAAACACGATGAAAGAAGCATGTGAGGAAGTAAAGAGTACAGCGTATAAGAACACTTTGGGAATGTCAAACCGAAGCACGCAGCAATATCATTGCTCTAGAGTAAGCCTCTGATCCTTTTCTTTCCCTGTTTTGTATATTCATCTTTGAAATTAGCTTTGAAGTTTTTCATGTTTCTCTTTGGGGATTGGCCAAATAGGAAAGTTCTAAAGCAGTGGAGAGAGAAAGACCAGCAGAAGAAAGCTGATTCATTCAGTGATTGATGATATTTCACGTTTCCTATGTCAGTGATGTTACGTTATCATATCAGTATATCTACATTAGTGCAACCAGTATCTTGAAGAATGTGTTTAATTTATCATATAAATCTCTGATGAAATAACAAGAATTTGCCTACCAATGAGACATTGATGATGCTAAGAAACTATTAACACTCTACAATCTTTTTTTGCACTACTAAAGAAACAAAGATGATTGAGAACTTCTCTCTAACACATCACCACCACACAGACCAAAAACCTTTCACTCTCTTCTTTTTTCACCCCTGCGGAGCGAAACTCCAATTCAAGAACGGTTTCTGCTCTTGCGTGTCCTGCCAGGAGTTGTAATAATCAGAAGGCTGGTACAAGAACTGAGGGACAAAAGCAGCTTCACTCTGCAACAAATCCATGGAACCACCACCAAACATGGAAGTATCAAAAGCATTCTCAAGCTCTCCCCATTTAGGCTCGCTCTGAACTTCCCTGGTGGCATCCGGTGACACCACGCGACCTCCCGAGCTGCTCGAATCCTCCTCTCGCAATGTCGGGTAAGTCGAATCCGATGTATCAAAGGGGGATGAAGCCGTCATAGCCCTCGGTTTCTCATCAGCAGGGTAGTACTTCTCCATGGTTCCTTTCTTGTTGTATATTCGACATAACACCCAATCATCAAGCTGTGGACCCAACAAAAAAGGTTAATAATCAAAATCATCATCATCATTACATTCAGACAAGAAAATGGAACAGAAAAGAACATACTCGTAGGTTGTTCTTTTTGTGAACGGAAGCTGATCTGTCTACATTAGCGAGACGATACTCGTGCATAATCCAATTCGTTTTAATCCCTTTAGGAGCTTTCCCAGCGTAGAAGACGAGTGCTTTCTTTATACCCAACGTCTTCGGTTTACCGATCGGTTTATCAGCTCCGGTGGCTTTCCAATAACCGGTTCCTGCTGCCCGGTTAGGACGCGAACCGTTTGGGTATTTCCGGTCTCTAGGTGAGAAGAAGTACCATTCTTTCTCTCCGTACAGAGACATCTCTGTAAGAAAATAACAAATCTCTTCGATTAACAACGATTCTCGGAACTTATCTCGATTAATGATTAAGAAAGAAATTAGATTTACCTGGAAGCTCCCAAGGATTGAACTTGTAGAGATCGATTTCGGCGATAACCGGAGCTGAGATCGGCTCCGACGCGCATTTCCGGCAAAGGTAGGAATTCACGAGCTCTTCGTCCGTTGGGTGGAATCGGAATCCTGCTGGTAAGTTTAGTTCTGCTTTCATTCTTCGAAAAAAGTCTTCTCTTTTTTTCTTTTCTTTTCTTGCTCGCTCTTCGAGATCTGGGTTGGTCTGGTGAAGTTTGGAATTCGAGGAGATGAGAGTGAGGCGACGAAGGTTTTATAAGAGGACGAGAAGAGCCGATATTTTAATTATTAATTCAATAATAGTAAGGAAAAAGAGAAGGTGAGGGATGACACGAGGGAGGGAGATTTTTTATGCACGTGCGGCAATAGCGGCCGTTTTCTTTTCCTAAAACGCTGACGGCAGCCAGCTGGGGACCTACGTGGCCTAGTTTTAGTGGATGGTCGACTTAACGAGAGAAGTGGTGTCGTCACTGCTTGCGTCACCCGCACCCTTTGTAGATTGTTGACCGACCTCATGTCAACAACACCTTAATCCCCTGCTTATAGTGTAGGTTATCCATTTTATTCTTAAGCTAGAGTTTTTTTTTTGGTTTTTTTTAATTAAGCTAGAGTTGGTCATGAGATTTATGAGATTTTAAACGATTATAGAGCGAGGAGTAAATAATCTATATTTTTATTAACTAATTAATACGTTTAACAATAATGTATGGCTGCTGAGGAAATTCAACAAGTGTATGGCTGCTGATGGATACACTAGTGTTAAACATTGCTGAAGATAAGTCAGCATACCTTGTGGTGGAAGTTTTTGGTGTGACTTGTGATTGGACTGTCGATGATAAACTACGGTGGGCTTCACCGCAGTATATAGCAACTTCCTCATTGAGCAAAGCTCGCGTCATGACTCATGATGAAAGACATGGTCAAACATTGAATTGTAGTATAGTTGCAATCGCCAATCGTAGTCACGTCACACACTCGCGCGGCTTCTTTTTTTTCTGTTCCTTACATAATCTGTATTTTAAATTAGATTTCTCGACTTATATTGTATTTGTTTGATATATTCTCTGATATGTTTTAGCTTTTTAAATGCACATGAAGTCTCTTCTATGCGAAAATCTTAAAAATGAAAGTTGAGGTAGGTGTGTATTAGAGACTGACGTGGGCGTGTTCCCCGTTTAATGATCATCACTTACGTTTCTTATCATATATAAATATGATTATGTTTTCTTCAAGTTGGTATTGTTTAAGATATGGTCTTTCATTGGAGTATTAGAAATCCATTAATGAATAATACGAAATTTTATTGGTCAGACAAGACTTTTTGTCAATTATGATTTCTATTTATTGGTATAATAATGTAGATATCTGTATAAGTCGTACCGTTTCATACACATAGTTTCATGGATATTAATAATTAAGTGCAATGAAGACTAATATAATGCATGTATTCCTAACTGCCTCCCCATTTGTACATAAGAACACCAATCTTGGCGGATTATTCAGATGTGAAATCAAGTAGAAATTACTGATTTTTAGAGTTAAGCAATTTATAACAGTTTAGGGAGATTCATATATATTGTCTTCTCCAACGTTTGTTTACTATACCAACTTCAAAAGTCTAATAACTTCTAAGTAGAAACTTAGAGAATTATCATCCTGAGTCCTGATAACATCATATATAATAAAGGTACATAACCAATGGGAATAAAACTATTATGAATAACTCGAAAAGACTTAGGAAAACAGAAACTTACAAGAAACATTAAAATTCACCAATTAAACCAATGCGAATATAATATTCATTCCAGTAAAGCTACAGAGTACTTTAAATAAACCCTTGACTATTATATGATGTGTCTTACCCCTAGTCATAAATCATAATGGATGAACAACTTGTTACAACTTGTTTATTGTCGTTTTGGGTGGTAACAATCAAGTTTTAAAAGTAAAAGATACGAGTCATAGGACCAATAGAATAATATCGTTTTTCCTATTACAAAAATGAGATAAATTGTATCTGGCCTTGATCTATATTTGTTATTATACAGAGATATCGACTTCATACTTTTTGCAGTTGTTTGTTCAAGTCGTTGTGTGAACTGAAATAGGAAGCTTCGTGGAGCTTGATGTTATAGCTGCCTAACTTGACCTAAACCATGTATTATATACTTTCTTTTGTGGTGGATTATTACTTTATGTGGTCTGTCGTATTTAGTTTTTTGGGAATATGCTTAAGAAGTTGGATAAGGAGACAACTGGGACCTCACTGTCCAAACTTAGAACATATCTTTAATAACATGCAGGATCGCATATATACTATTCATATGACTACTTGTCTTATTCGACAATATAATATTTATGTTGTCTGTATGTAAAAGTAAAATCATTACTATGACAAGATGATTTTGAAACGTGGATTGTGCTCTAAAATTTTCATTGAACAATGCTGATTTTACGATATATGATTGCGACTTCTCAACTTGCGAATTTTGCAAATTTGAAAACTATTGGTGTACATGAGTCATGTTTGTCCTTCTCTTGTCTGTTAATTTGTTGTTGCAGCAACTTAAGATAACAGGCCAAATCTGGGCCTTTGTATGGGTCATTATGAAAACGTGTTGGTAGCTGCAGGCTCTCAATTATTCAGTGATCACAGCTAAACAGTTTCTTACACAGGGAAACATTATGACTTGTGATAGATATTGAGTTCATCAACCAGCAGATGCTCGAGTAGCTTCCTGTGTTGAGGTTGCGTTGCTTAATGATGCAGCCATCGCTTCACGCTCTTTCCGGATTCGCTCTCTCTATAAAAAAAAAATCATTGTAAACAACAGAGAAACAATTAGAAAGCCAAAGTTAGTGAGTGATTGACATGAGATGCACAAAAAAAAGAGATTAGAAGAGTTGCGTGTACGACGATGCAGCAATGTAATCCGATTTGTTAGCTTACTATGCCAAAACCGATATCATAATTCATGATACCAATGCAAAATAACCAACTGTTCCAAGATAGTTAAGCTCCTATGACCTCTACCTAAGAAACAGAATTAGCTTAACCGAGCTCGGCATTTGGTAAATATGACATGTTTCTATTGAAAAATCTAAGCGACAAGAGAACATAAAGCAGCCATTATATGAAGACACATGACCAAACAGACACTAGAGTTAACCTACACACATGGAGACATTAACTAAAACAGAAAGTGGGAATTGCGGTTGAGAGTTAAAAAAAGAAACAACATACCCTTCTCTCCCAGTAGGGCAAGAAGCAGACGAAGTCATAGACAGGAGTGATGGTTTGAACCAAAACAGCGTTGATTCCAGTGAAAAGCAAGAGTCCCGTCAAAGGCCTTGTTCTGTGTGGCATCTCTCTTTCTATCCAAACTCCTTAACAAATCTTCAAAACAGTAAAATCATTATCCATTAGTTAACATCTCTTTCTCAATAGAGTCATGACTATCCTAACTTATCTTATCAAAACATAATCAAATTCAAAAAGCAAAGCAAAGCATTTACTAGTAAGCTAAATCAGAGAATAGTAAAGATTGGTTCTCAAGATATTAACATTGTTGTAGAAGGAAACGAAACAAACGATAAAGATCACTGATTGATTGAGAGAAAGGAAAAAAAAAAACAGAAGCTAGTGGAAGATAACCGAATCATTTGTGAAATTAAAACATACAGTAACGTATAGAATCAAAAAATCTATCGATTTAACTGAGAACTATTCGAAAGAAATGGAGTATTGACTTACGACGGGAGAATCTTTCGAAAATTCGTCAGGCGACGAAGAGGGAGATCTCCGTGGCCACAGTTCGGAGTTGTTTTATTAGGTCTCTGTTTTGTTTCCAAAACGATACCGTTTGGTTTAAGTGAAATGTAACGGTGGATAAGCGCGCAACGTGGCTCCTTACTCATCCAAGAAGGAGCTTCCAACGTCCGATTGTTTTGTTGCCACCTCCCTCGTCTTCTCTTCTTTTTTCTTTTGTTTTTGAAGATTTAAAAAAAGAAAACAAAAATTGAATAAGAAATCTCGTTTCATCCGCCATTAACGACCTCTCAAGGTAAATATCTCATAGGGAGATATAACAATACGTTCTTGATTTTGTTTAATTTCAATCGTTGATTAGTTTATTCTTCAGACCTGAAAGCTTCTCTCTTTTCCTTTGGTCTCCTTACATAATTTACTGTCGGTGGAAGTTGATTGATGCCTAATTTTTTTTCTTTAGCAGTCCCATTTCTCTCTAGATCACTTTTTTTTGTGTGTTAAGGCTTTGAAGGGTGTTACATTTCTCTGTAGAATGTGTTGATTGGTTTCCTGAGGATATGATTGTTAATTAAAGGTTTTCTTCTTTGATTTAAGCTTCTCTGAGCAATGATAAGAGCGTTGGGAGGTGTTTCTACAGGCAAATATTGAGAAAACATCCTCATGCGACTGTTCTTTTCTTCCTTTACTTATTAGCTATGCAATGAGTTAATGTGTTACAAAGGTTTTTTCTTTTTTTTTTTACAGACATGTTCACCATGTGTCAACCACTGCGGTCTAGAGGAAACTTGGTGATGCTGTTTAAAGGATGTAGACGGTTTGTGAGAACAACATGCCGAGTTTCAATCCCTGGTGGTTCTTTGGGAAATGAAATAAAAGCACCTCCTAGATTCTTGAGGGATAAAAAGATAGTTCCAGATGCTGATCCTCCTCATAAGGAAGATATCCATAAGCTGTATCAACTTTTTGAGCAAAGGTTGTTATTCCTAATACTATCCTTTTTCACAAGTGCAAGTGAAAGTGAGCTTATTATATACATACGATCTTTAAATCTAATGGCTTTTTCCTTCTCTCGTCTAGTAAAAGACTCACCATCTTGACTGGAGCTGGGATTAGCACTGAATGTGGGATTCCTGATTATAGAAGGTTTATTGCTGTTCATTCGTTTGATCTATTGGTCTTGTCTGATTACGGCTTGCATTATCAACATTCTTGATTTCCATTTTCCCTTTTATTACTTCTCTGGTTCTGTTCTGTAATAACTTTTTGACGTGTGATTGTTTGGTGCGTGCAGTCCCAATGGAGCATACAGTTCTGGTTTCAAACCTATTACTCATCAGGTGATCTGAAAGCAAGATTAAATGAAATCTTTACCTAGCTAGTGAATTTTTTTTCATTTCTGTGGTCTTAATCTCCTACTGTCTACAACCTCTTTGCCACAGGAATTCACTCGATCAAGCCGATCACGTAGGCGGTATTGGGCAAGGAGTTATGCTGGTTGGAGACGGTTCACTGCTGCACAACCTGGTCCAGCTCATACTGCTTTAGCATCTCTAGAGAGAGCTGGTCGAATTGATTGTATCATAACACAAAACGTCGACAGGTAAAACTTATCAGCTCCTCTTTTGTGAGTTCTCTCTCCTCTGTTGGATGTTGTTGAGTCTAAGCTCTTAAGTTTTTAGGTTGCATCATCGTGCTGGGAGTGATCCTCTTGAATTACACGGCACAGTATATACTGTTATGTGCTTGGATTGTGGCTTCTCTTTTCCCAGAGACTCGTTTCAGGATCAGCTAAAAGCTCTCAATCCTAGGGTCAGTGTTATATAGCATAACTCGAATCAACTTGACTTAATGTATACTCAGCAAAGTTACAACGTTGTTGTTCTTACTGTAGTGGGCAGAAGCACTAGAAAGCATTGATCATGGAGAACCAGGATCAGAGAAGACCTTCGGAATGAAACAAAGGCCTGATGGTGATATTGAGATTGATGAGAAGTTTTGGGAAGAAGGTTTTCAAATACCAGTTTGCGAGAAATGCGAAGGAGTACTAAAACCTGATGTAAGATCGTGTTCATAGCAAAGATAGAGACAGCATTTGGGTTCTGTTTCTTATACTGCTTTGGTTTTCTTATAGGTTATCTTCTTTGGAGACAATATTCCAAAGGAAAGAGCAACTCAAGCAATGGAAGCTGCAAAACAGAGCGATGCATTTCTAGTGTTGGGTTCGTCTTTGATGACAATGTCTGCTTTTCGTCTTGTCAGGTAATGCGAGAGAACAACCTCATACCATTTTTTTGAGTTTGAATCTCATTGAGAAGCATCTGTCCTTTTTTGCAGAGCGGCTCATGAAGCTGGTGCAGCGACTGCGATTGTAAATATAGGCGTTACCAGAGCTGATGACATTGTTCCTTTGAAAATCAGTGCAAGGGTTGGTGAGGTAAGATAATCCTATCATCTGATATCTTTTTCTTTATCCTTCAAACTAGCTTATCATGATCTGGTTGGTGCAGATATTACCCAGAGTTCTTGATGTGGGATCACTCGGTGTTCCAGCTCTATAGGACAATGTTCCAGAGATTTATCAATTGACTAAGATTGATCAATTGTTTAATGCATACTTCAATTCCTGTACTGTATCTTTTCAAGTTGTAATTTGCAACAGGAAATAAAAGAGTAATGATCATTTTTAATGCATATCATTGTCGTGCAATCAAGGCTTGTCTGAACCAAAAGAGTTAAGGAAGATTCAACGATACACTGCAGCTTACAGTTGCAGAACATGGTGTTCTGTCAAAAGGCTTTAGAAGATCCAACAAAAACACCGAGTCATCTTCTACTAAACTTGACTACTAATCATACAGACTTTTAAAGCTAAGAAAGATCAGAAAACGCCTTGTCGATATCTTCTGCGTGGTCCCGAAGAGTGTTCCACTGTAAGAAAACATCAAGTGTCAACATAAGCAGATAACAACAGAGTGCAAAGACTTGTTGTGGAAGTCACAAAAATAAGGGAGATTGATGTTAATTACCTGATCCACGCTTAGAGAGATACCTGCAACATACATATAACAAACTTGTCAATGTCAATACGTACAGAGAAGGTGCAAATCATTTTGCCAACCATTCTTATGTTATGCATTTAGTATCAACTCAACACTAGTACAAAATCATTACAGACACGATACAGAAACTTAGCAAAGCAAAACCGTAAAGAAAAACTGAAGTAAACTAACAGATGAGCAAAACACATTCTTGCAATGTCGAATTGCGAGAACAAGAGGAAGGAATACTCATAAAGAAAGAAGAAAGGGTTCACCTTTCTTGCCGGGCATAGTTTTACCGTCCTTGACATAGAACTCACGAATGTCAATCCAAATCTTGCCGTTCCAGTTCCTCACAGAGACTCTCCTATTCTTAGATATCTGAATTCAAAACCCACCCAAACAAGCTATTATCATCATAAACCCTAATTTGATTGGAACCCTAACATGAGCTAAACACCAATCAGGACTTAAATCGAAACCCTTGAGTCTCACAGCCACTACAGTAGAAACGAGACTAAAATGTTACAGAAAGAGAGATAAAAGAAGACTAACATTGCAGACGACGATATCGTCAGACTCGTCGGAGGAGTCGGCTGGCTTTGCGACTTTCTTAGCCGGTGCGTGGGCTTCAGATTCGTCGTCTGTTGCTCGGACATCGTTGTCTTTTCGTTTTCCTCTCCACGACATGTTCTTTAGCAAATGACCTGTATTTAAACAAGGCAAGCTCTCTTCAGACCAAACTAAACTCAGAGATATTATCAAAGAGAACTGCGGAAACGAGAGAGAGACCTCGTCACGATAAAGCTTTCGACTCTTGAGATTCTTTTTACAGACTTTGAAGGAAAGTGAATCGCCAATGTCTCTCTCCGCTCGCGTATATATGAAACGGCGATCACAGATCACGCGCTGTTGTAGCGAGTGTGATAAAATAAGAAGTAAAAATTGGAACCAAACCGTGTTATACTCGGTTTTAACTTAAACCAAAGATTGTTGTTCGAAAAAAAAAACTTAAACCAAAGAAAAACCCCATAAACCAAACTAAACCGATACGGAAACAAGTCGCACCATCCATCAACCAATCTCTCGATCTGGTTTAGGGTTTAAGCAGCGATGGCTCTCTGAGCTTCCTCATTTGGAAATCTTCATAGGCGACTTTGTCAACGCTTCTTCTAACTCCAGGTAACTTATTTTTGGTCTTTTTTGTTAAATTGCTGGAAGAGATACGATCCTGTTTGTGATTTTGAAGAAATGAAGTTCCTTTCGTGATTTCTCTCTCCCTGTAGCCATACATCTCCTAGATGCATAGAAACTGTTTGTGAAAATGCGTCATAGATTGTTGATTTGCGTCTAATATCATAGATCTCGCACCCAATTTGCTTTTGAGGGCTTGTGCAAAGTTTATCGATTTCGTCCCTTTTTTGGGGTCATCTTTCTCCAAATCCTAAAAAAATTGTTGATCCCAAGCGAGTACATTGGTTTCAGATCAGTAGAATGAATCTCTTAGATTGCTTTATGACCTTAGTTTAGTTCACTTCATAAACTCAATGTGGATCCTACAGTTTGAAGCACTTCATTCATTGTATGATAAACTCAATGTTAGATCCTATATCATGATTTGTTTCTTTTAACTTTAGTTTATAATTTTGTTGATTCTTTTTGTAGATAAGCACTGAGCTTGGCCTTTATCCTTTCCTTTTCTTTTATTTAAATCTGTTATTTTTGGTTGTCTTCTGCTTCAGATTTTAGTCAGAAGCTGATTTCTCATTCTGTGACTTGAGATGGCATCGGCGACTACGGAGCAGAGTGGATTAGAAAACCAGGAAAGCCAACCACCAAACCAAGTGACTCCTGGTTTTGTAGGAGCAATTGAAGAACAATACAAGAAACTCAGAGATCACGCCGAAGCTTATCCATATGTTTGGGGTTCTTATACGGTTGTCTACGGCGGTCTTTTCCTTTGGACTGCTTACAGATGGAGGAAGCTGAGGAGAACCGAGGATCGAGTTCGTGGCCTTCAGACCAAACTCAGGAAACTCGTCCAAGACGAACAAGCTGCAGTAACAGCTTCTAAATCTGCTCAATCACTGGACAAGTCTTCTTCAGTTTCTGACAAGACACCAGTGCCTTGATTAGTTGCTAGTTTATAGTCCAAAACCATTGTCTCTGTTATACTTATGACGAGGTTGGTTTCAGTATTCATGGGGTTAAATCTGTTTTGTTACAATGCTTTTGTTTTTTATTTGCATAGGCTTTTTATATAAAGTCAAATTCATGTACATGAATGAAGAGGAGAATACGAGATAACGTTGAAACGCTAAAAAGGCCATGTTTTTCAATAAGTTGATGCGTTTTGCCTCAGGTTGTTTGCGTTTGCATTTTATGTGTGTTGGTTCCAACTGAATCAACATTGTCATGTTTATTTAAACTCTTATTCATTTGTTCTTAAACGGTTACGTATAAGTATGGATGTATACATGAATGACAAAGACAAGTAAACGCTGAAATGTTACAAACGCTAAAAAGGCATTTTAATCGTTGTTGTTGTTAACAGACGGAGTTTCTGGTACAGTGTAACGCTCCAGCTGAGGAAGTGAGTTTTTTGACGTTCTTCGCGTTGGCTACTGTGAACCTCTGAGATGGACCGTAATTGGGTCGAGCTTTTCCAATACCTTTCCCTAGGCCGAAACAAGCTCCGTTCTCGAAATAATCATTCACAGAATAGAATTTCCACTGCATTTGATCACCTTGGCTCTGTTTCTTCCAAGTTATCTATAACCAAGTACATAAATTCCAACGTTAAATGAGAAAAAAAACTACGTTTGGGTTTTATGTTCGTTTCACGGATGCAGCTTGATACGCACCTCTTTGCGTCCAGATTTTGGTGCGACGAAGTAGTTTGATTCGCTCTTCACGCGAGGGCTCATGCTTCCTCCAATAGCGTATTGAGTCCATCCTTGGTAATAGTTATTAGCAACATGAGCATATCCATACCTCACTCTGCATGTTTCACATAATAAATCAGTATAACAAATTAAAATTAAATGTAAAAATGGTTACAAATAAATTACAGTACCTAGGCATTCTCTGGTTGCAATTAGGACCAAAGTGGTTAAACACGACGGTGACTCTCATATCTTTGTCTCTCACATAACCATCATCATGTCCAAGAAGCATGACCTTGTCCTGGTTCCTAAACCAGTTGTTGGAAACCGTGACGTCAGTGCTCCCTCTCGTGACGTCTAATAGACCGTCTTCGCAATCATATAACGTGTTGTGGTCGATCCACACTTTCTTAGCCGTGACTAGCCTAATCGCATCCCCGTCAACTTTTCCAAGCTGAATGATCTTTGAGTCTTGTCCCATCACCGAGCTCGGTTGATGTGCCTTACAGTCATGGATTTTGAGTCCGTGAATGATGACATCGGTGGCTTTGTAGACAATGAGACAACCGGGACCGGCGAGATGAACGCTAACACCGCGACCGTCGAGTGTCGTGAAGCTGCTGATTAGCAGCGGTTTGTGGAGTTTGATCTTCATGTTTCTTTTGAACGTGATCCATTTTTTGCCTTTGATGAGAGTCGCTCCGTATCTTAGGGTTCCAGGTTTAGGGTTTAGAGGATCATCAGAAGGGTCGGTTACTTTGTATTGTGCGACTCCTTTACCGATGTTTCCGGTCATCTTCCCGGCAAATCCGACGGAACACCGAGCCAGCTGGTTACGGGTTTTGCGCCAATGAGGGTTTGGTCTCCAACATTTGTCCATTACATTCAGTTCCGTGGCATCCAAGACATTTGCCACAAATAAAACGATCAAGACTTGAATCAACGTTAGGGTCAAGAACCTAAACATGGTTGCTGATTTGAGATGTGAATCAAGATTGAAGAAGCAGGTTGAGGTCTATGATTACAGTTTACAAGCTATGTTTTTTATTGAAGAATGAGATCAGCAGATGAAGTTTATATACGCAAGAAATCGAGTTTGTTTCTTACTAACCAAAAGAAAAGGTTTCATTTTCTATTTAGTGTGAGTTCGTGAAGAACTAGAGAAGTTGTAAGTTGTAACAACTTGAAGCAACCTTCTAAAAGTACCAAGGAAATATAGTAAAACCGTTTTATTTTTTTTATAACCAGTATTTTTCTTGGCTTGCTATATTTAGTATTTAGTGCAACTTTTTGATGATCTGTAATGAAGTTAATTCGATAAAATAAATAAATATGGGTAAACCAAGAACTGCAAAATCCTATGTCATGATTTTAGAAAGACGAGAATCCAAAGTAGCAGAGACTGCTGATAATGAAGGATTTGCGACATAAAAGATATGATGAAAGTACGAATAGAAATATATATACAGGGTTACTCATTGTCATGGTTTGATTTGTGAAGACATAAAGCATTTCAGACATCGAGAGGACCGAACTGGCTGAAGAGGATTCTTGGTTTCAAACCTCTTTTCATATGTCTGGTCCTTGTCCCATGGACGCAGAAAAGCCATAAGGATCTTCGTCATTAGCAGCAGTGGAGAAGTCAAACTGGCCTTGACCGCTCAGATAAGAGTCACTGGCATTACCAGTTTGAAGTGGTGGTGCTAATGGAGCTGTGAGATCTTGTAGCTCCAAGTATAGCTCCGAGTTTTCAATTAAGTCGTAAGAGGGTGTCCTTGGCATGCTGTTGTGCTGCATACTGCTGAAGTCTGCTAGTTCGCTGAATATGTCTTCCCCTTCTCCTAAGCAGATTGGAGCTGAGACATTGGCATCATGTCTTATCTGTAAAATGATAAACTATGAGACATATACAGATAACATCAAGAATTTATACAATATATGATCAGAGGCATAAGCCATTTTTGTTAAACAGCACAGAAGCGTTATTTAGTGTTTACTATGTTTCAATGTCATTAGCACACTAACAGTTGCTAATCTGTCTTACTAGAGTAACTAGACTAGCACGCAATGGTACCCACTAAGATCATATAATATGACACTAAGCCAAAGAAAAAAGATGCTAAGAACCTACCTCAGTGTTGTTGAACTCAGAGAACCGCAAGTACTCATCCTCATCAACAAATAGATCCAGCATTGAATATATATCATCATAGTTACTGGGAGCTTCAAGGGCCGGTGGTGCCAGAGAGGCAGTGCAATTAGAATCAAGAAGTGGCGCAGCAGACATAGGAGCGTTAGCGGCATTATTCAGCTGCGGAAGAGCGCTGGTAGTAACTGTAGCTGGGAGGAAATTAGAGACGCATGATTCAGATCTCACGCCACCGAAACAATCCTTATTAGGGATATGCGAGGACGCCAGAGCTAGACTAGTTTCTCCGTGAAGGATAGCGGGAGGGTTGGTAGCAGGAACATCAGTATGCTGCTGTTCCTCATCGCTGCACCAATCCTCATCCTTAAACGGAGCTCCATACTGAGCTCCGTTTCTAGGCCCCGGCCCATCTTTCTTGAATAGAACGCACAACACATAAGTATCCTGCAGACCAAAACAGAGGAAATCAACAAAGACAGAAAATTAAACAATTGAACTAAACAAGTAGGAAGCTATAAGGTAAATACATGTATATTACCTGAGGAACATTCTTTTGTGTTAGTGCCTTGTCTTCAAGCCTGTATTCATGCATAACCCAATCAGTCCGCTCCCCACGAGGCGATTTACCAAAGTGATAAACCAGAGTCTTAATCTTTCCAGCAACTTCACCATTGCACAAAACATCTCTATCCTTCCCTGTGGTCTTCCAGTAACCACAGGCAGTAGCACGGTTTGCCCTAACTCCAGTTGAATATTTCTTCTCCCTTGGGCAGAAGAAGTGCCACTTCAGATCCCCACTCTTTATAAAGGACATACCTGCAAACACAAAGACTCGTAAGTTAGGATAAAACGAACACTCAATTCTAAAACTTTTCATAAGACAACAGGAAAGGGGTTTAGAAATGAATACCGGGTAGATCAGAAGGTTCGAACTTGTAAATGTCCAGCTCAGCAATTGCATCAACGAGGAGCTTTTTCCCCAACACCTTCCTCTTTAAGTAATATCTCACGAGTTCGACATCAGTGGGATGAAACCGGAATCCAGGAGCCAGCTGAGTTTTCCCCATTGGGAGAGAGATCCAAAGGGGAAAACTTTGCACTCTTGGAAACTGTTTCTTCAAGTTTACAGTAACCGAGAACAGCAAAAATGCGAATACTTTGTAATCAAATCAAAACAGAAAAATTGCAGAGAAGCTAAGAAGAAAAGAGAAGGGGGAAAGAGAAAAGTGGTGTGAGAGAGAGAAGGACTAAGTCCAGTGCCTGAACAAGATGATCTGAAAGCACCACAACCTCCCCCTGCTCATGTAACCACAGTCGCACCAGAGAAAAGATGGGTTCTTCTTGCAGAGATCAATAGACATCTGGTGTGCAGCTTAAAAGCCTGTTGTTAAGACATTGAGACAGACCAAACAAAAAGACTTGAACTTTACAACCAGCTTAGATACTGAGAACACACAGCTGATGTAATAAGACAAGTCATCAAACCCAGAAAGAGTAAACCCCTAAAAATGAACCCTAATTTCAGAAATCACTAAAGAGACAGAAACCCTAATTTAAGGAAATTAAAGGAAAACGAAATTCGACGACTACACAGGGAACATCACAATCAAAAGCGAGAACATTGCGGAAGAGAATCAAAAACATTGATTGATTCCATACCCGGAGAGAAGTAAATAACTGATGGAGGTGGAGAAGACGATCTGGCGCAAGGGGGAAGCGAGTGAGGGGGAGAGAGTCAAAGAGAGTGGCGTGAAAGAGAAGCCATAAGTGAAGAAAGGTTTGTTATTGACTTATTATTGGTCTTGTTAGGGTTTATATATGACGGAGCTCGTTTAACTAGTGGCGGGCCCATTTTTAATCAGGCCTACAGACTTTTACAGAGGTCGATTGTTTGTGGTTTTTGGGATAGTTTTTGGTTTTTTTTTTTGTAAAAACCATTTTTTTACCAATCAAGATTTTAAGAAAAGGGATTCTCAGAAATATAGGGAAACTAGATTTTGTAATTGACCACCTATTTTCAAGCAAAAGCCAAAAACCATACCTTCTTGGTTTTTGAATGATGTACGTGGGTTTTTTTTTTACAACAATAGAAGAAAGGAAAATTACGTGGCCAGTTACGCATGCGTGTCCGACTCAGAGAATCAAGCCAGAAACATAGAATCGACATAAGCACCTCGTACTAACTTGTCCGCCACTAAATTGCGTTCTTTTGATATATGCCGGATTTTGAAGGTAGGAAAGAAACGCTTACTTCGTTGAAACTCCTCCAAGTGTGCAGCAAAAACTGGTCATTCTCCGGTCGATGTCACCATTTTCACCAGATGAGAACAGTCGGTAGCAAAAACTACGTTTGAGAAAAACTACTTCTTATTAAATTATTTATATATTGTTAGGTAATCTAGATCAGTATATTTAATTGGTACATTTACTGGTTTTTTCTCAAGATAAGCATTACTTCTTTAACTCCTTTTTATTTGAAAAATAATATTAATTTTAGAAAGCATCTACTATATAAAAGCTACATTTATTCTAGAAAACACATGAATGAAAATTACAAAATTAAAAATCTTCTTAAGTTATTGGAGTTTGTTTATATAAATTGATTTTATAATTATTTAATTAATATATCATAAAGTAAATTTATATAATTTTTTTAAATAAATTTATATAAAGTTAATTGTTATTTTTGTTGTAATTATTATACATTTATTACATTTTTTTTATTTCAAACCTATGTTATTAGTTTTTATGTTAATATATTTGAATTACATAAATTATTTTTACAATCTTTTAAAAATATAATTATTTTAAGTTTGTTTTTTATAATATATAATTAATAATTAGCTAGAAGTAAATTTACTTTGAACGGCATTTATGGAAATTTATTTTGTATAACAGCCAAATATTAATTTTGTATTTTCCTGGAGATATAATTAAATTTATTTTAAAATAAAGCTATTAATTTTTTATTTTATAATATATTTGAAATAAAATGTAATTTTAATTTTATTTATTGTTAGTGATAATAATAATAATATTTTGTATTTTATTTAAAAGAAGTATTTTATTTTTAATAACTTATTTTAGTTTAAAAACCAAAAACAAAATCTAATGTCACCATTCAAGATTTTTGAAAAGCCAAAATCCACAGCAAAAACAAAAACTAAAAAGTGTAAACTAAAATCTAAAATCTAAAAACTAAAATCCAGAAACCAAAAACTAAAAACCAAAAGCCACTTAAACAATCACAGCCTTAATAATTTTCTCTATGCTGATAGAAAATGTAACCTATGTTGAAAGTTATATAGTTTTTTTTTCTCTTTACATGTCAAGGTTATATATTCTTGACATGTAGTTTAGAATTAAATTTTTAATTTTATATTTGTTAATCCCTTTGAACCTTAAAAAAATAGTGAAAAACACAAAAATATACTTCATTTTCAACCTCAGATCGTAATGCAATCAACATAATGTTTTTTTTTTTGGTAGGGGGCAGGAGACAATGTCTCCTACTATTTATTCAAATAAGAAAACAAATCAGTCAGGTGCAACTCGCCGAGGCCTAGTCACACCATTACAATCGTCCAACAACACATGAGCAACAGGCTCTGGGACAATATCAAAGTAATGCAAACCAAACGGTAAAGAAAAAGCATAGTTAGCTAATCCATCTGCTAGATGATTAGCCTCCCTATACACATGCGAAAATTTGACTATCCAGTCTCTTGATATGAAGCCATAGCACAGACGTACTAGGAAGGACAAAGGATGAGACTCATGTATCCTTGTCTGAAAGAATCCCACCACACACTCATAATCCACCTCCACCTCAACTCTTCGAAATCCACAGTCCCATGCAATACATAAACCGTAGTAAACACCCCATAATTCCGCCAGTGGAGCTGAGCAAATGCCAATATTGACCGCAAATCCCCCTCTCCACAAGCCATATTCATCCCTTACAACTCCACCTGCAGCTGACAGTCCCGGGTTACCTTTCGCCGCTCCGTCCGTGTTCAACTTTACCCAACTACTCCGAGGTCTAGTCCATACGATATGTTTCTCCACTCTTCTCCCACCAGCAACTCGAGACCTCAGTTTGTTGTTCGCTACCAGTACTTCTTTGGCCTTCTTCTGAAAAAATTGTACTCTGTCTCGACATTTACCTACTTCACCAAACACATAGCCACAGCGCCATTTCCAACACCACCACACCATGAGAGCAAACAGCGTCGGCCATTGGTCACCACCGACTCCCTTATCGCTCACAAGGTTTAAATAAATCCATTCAAGTAAAGGCAGTTTAAAGAAACGTTGCCGTCTACCCGGTGTTACCATTCTTTCCCACAGACCCGCAGCTGCTGGACAGTCTCTCAGAGCATGAAGAATTGTTTCTTCACCATTTTTACACAGCTGACACACATTGCTCTCACTTAGATGACGGCGCTTACGTTCCGCGTTCGTCATGATAACTTGATGAGTGACCAACCATAAGAAGACACGGGTGCGTTCCGGAGCTAGAACTCGCCATACTCTGTTATACAGCGCCTCCATATTATGTCTCGGTACAGTGTTACGTGTCAAGAAAGCATACGCTGATTTGACTGAAAATCTGCCATCTTTACTTCCGCTCCACGTCATCCGATCTTTCGCACCAGTGACTTCGTCTATCACCATTGAAGCCAGTTTTAAGAGGTTTTGGGATGACAAGTACGGCTCCATCTCTCGTATTAGCCACCCCGTTCCTTGTTGCCAAAGATCTCGGGTTGTTGCCTCTTGAAGCTCCACCGGTATATCAGCTATACTTAACTCCTGTAGAGGTTGATCCAGTAGCCACTTATCCTTCCAGAAACGGACTCGACGCCCATCTCCCAGAATCCAACCCGTACCTGGAACGACCACCTCCCTAATCCCCAACACCAAGCTCCTCCAAGTCGATGACCAGTTACCTTTAACTATCATCCATTGCGAGTCGTACAATTCACCTACTCTGTATTTTTTCCGCAGGATCGTGGTCCATAAAGCGTCCTGTGTAGTTAACAGACGCCACCCGAGCTTACCTAGCAAAGCCACATTCATTTCCCATGCTGATCTTATACCAAGTCCACCATCTTTCTTTGGTGCGCACACCTTCTCCCAAGATATCAAGTGCTGTTTCCTGTTCCCTTCACTACTTCCCCATATGAATGATCGAGCAATTTTATCCAGTTGATCAAGAGTGGATGCCGGTAAAGCAATGGTGCTCATAGTATGAACTGGTATTGATGAAATAACAGACTTGGTGAGAGTTATTCTTCCCGCCAGGCTCAGAAATTTACTCTTCCAACCCGCAAGCCTGGATGAGATTTTCTCCACCACTTCACCAAAGGTCTCTTTGTTAATTCTCTTCTGCAACACTGGCGTTCCCAAATATTTTCCCAACTCTTTGGTACCTTTAATACCACTCTCATTACTGATTAGAGCAGCTAAATCTCTATGCACATTCTCAGAGAAAAAAATTACAGATTTTTCCAGACTCACTTTCTGTCCGGAAGCTTCACAAAAACTCTCCAAGACCTTCCTGATTACTCGAATTTGCGAAACTGAGGCCTGTGCAAATAATATCAGGTCATCCGCAAAGCATATGTGTGATAGGCACGGTCCACCCCTCGACAACCTGATTGGTTTCTTATCCTTCTTAGCCACCGCAAACTCGATTTGATGGCACAACCTCTCCATACATAAAACAAATAAGTATGGTGACAAGGGGTCACCTTGTCTAAGACCACGTTGAGGTTTAAACGCTTCTGTTCTTTCTCCATTCCATAATAAACTCATCCAGGATTCGTCACACACTCCATGATCCACTTAATCCAGTTTCGCGGTAACTTCGCTGCATACAGAGTATCCTCCAGAAAATCCCACCTGATCCGATCATAAGCTTTCTCCAGATCTAGCTTAAGAAGCATCCATCCTCTTCGTCCCTTCTTCCTTCTCATTGAATGCACAGCCTCTTGAACAATAACGATGTTATCAGAGCTCAACCGGCCAGGAATAAAGCTAGCCTGTGATGGACTAATGAGCTTCGGCATAAGTTGTTTCAGTCGTAGAACCATTGTCTTTGTTATGATCTTGAAAAGGACATTACACAAGCTAATCGGTCTGAATTGCATAATTCTTTCTGGCTTGAGGACTTTTGGTATAAGAACCAACATCGCATCGTTCATACCTTCCGTGAGAACCCCTGTCTCAAAGAATTCCAGCCCACATCTGGTTACTGACGCCCCAACCACATCCCAAGATTCCTGGTAGAATACAGGCTGAAACCCATCAGGCCCTGGAGCCTTATACTTCCCCATGGAACTCGTAGAAGCCTTAATCTCCCCTTCAGAGAACGGTTCCTCTAATATTTTCACTTCTTCCCGTGAAAAGCCAGTGAAACCTTGCTGAGGAAGCTTTGCCGTATCAACATAATGTTTTTAATACGTGTAATATGTTATAGGGTTGTTTTCTCAAAAAAAAAAAATATGTTATAGGATTGTTTTAGTTTTCTACATTTGTGGTAGACGCGTTCAGATATGATTTTATGAGTTTTCCTCGATATATGCTTTTGAATTCTTCGTTGTTTTTGGCAAAAAAAAAAATTCTTCGTTGTTTCTGGAGATAGATGCGTGGAGCTTGATGATAGGTCCATAAATGTTTGCTCTAGACTTCTAGACGTCTCCGATAAAATGGTATGTATGGTCTGACTGCTTCAACCGCAGTGGTTGCGGTTGCGGTTGCGAGAGTTTGTGGATGCGAGTGGTTGCGGACTTTAGCGGTTTTTAGCGATTTGTACGACTGGTACTGCGGTTAGAAATTTGTACGTTTGCGGGATACTTATGACTGGTTAACCAGCAGTTGAATAATAAATTAATAGTATTTATATTTTCTATAATTATAAAATACCAAAATCATAAAATTGTAATAAATATCAAAGTTATATTTAGAAATTTATAGTTTTAAAATTTTAAAAATTATAAAAAAAAAACTTTTATTTTAAATTTTATAGTATTATTTGAAATATAATAGATATATTTTAGTATTTTAATTTAAAATTTTTATTGAATATTTTTATTTTTGTATTTATATTGCTTTTGAAAATGAAATTTTTTTACCCTCCCGCAACCGCAAACGCTAGCTGAAACCAGCTTTTGAATTTAAGCGGTTTGAAACGGTTTGAAGCGATTTGAAGCGGTTTGAGTGATTATTGCAAAACGCCAACAACCGCTACTAACCGCAAAAGCTGCGTTTGCGGGTGGTAGCGGGAAAACCAATCAACACCGTAATTAATGTAACCTAATTCGTTACAACCTTATAGATATAAACTGCATTCCGTTCAGATATGATTTGATCTGTTCAACAAAAAATACAGGAAAACATTTATAAATTTATACGATAAATTAGTAATTTATATAAATTATTAAATTTCACCGGTTTCAATTTGGACCGGTGTAAAATATGACACAAACCGATAAAATAATAAGATAATACTATTTTTAAAACTCTCATGTGAATATATAGTCCCATTAAAATAATAAATTAATAATTCATTTATATTTATTATTTATATATGTACAAACTAAACATTATATTGTTGGTTTTCTATTTACGATGAAAATACTTATATTTTTCGTAGTGTTTTAATATATTTTCCTTATATTTAGTAAAATATATATCGGAAACCACATAATAATTCTATGAAACATAAAAATATAAACCAAATAAGATAATAAAACACTATAAAGTCAAATTTATAAAATTTATATACGGTAAAATCGAATATTTTCTTATTTTATAAATAAAATATTTAAAAATAGAAAAAAAATCTAAAAAAAAAAATTTGTAAATTAATATCCCTATAAATTGATAAAATTTCAAAGTCTCAACATTATTAATTTATATAGATTATATTGTATGAATATTTATAATATGTATATATAATTCTAAAGTTTGGTGTATTTAATATTTATATCCTAAACAAGAAAGGACAAACTAAGAATGAAATCTGTAACAGACTAAGAAGTTTTATACTCTCTGTTCCAATTTAAGTGGAGTTTTAAGGAAAATTTTTTGTCCCATTTTAAATGATGTTTTCTAAGTAAAAATTAAATGTACTTTAATATTTTTAATTATATATGTTCTGTAATATAATAATTATTTATTGGTTAAAATTACTTTAATCATTGATGTTTTTAGGCAAACGAGAAAGATTGAATAAAAGTTTGTACTTTCTTAATCAACATGCAAAAACCTTAAAACTCAATTATTTTGGGACAGAGGAAGTAGCAATTAATTATTATCTTTTAATTGATTACCAAAAAAATTATCTATTTTTACAACAAAAATAAATTATCTTGGAATATTTTACCGGAGAATAGAACCAACCAGTTTTTGACCCAAAAAAAACCAACCAGTTTATTACGTTGTGAGCTACAAATCTATTACGAATTCCGGTTATAAATTAAACCGGGTTATGTGGGTCATAACCTTCATATTTTCCTTCCCCTATAGATCTGCACACGAACTCTTGATTTGCCTCATATTTTGTTAGATGATTCAGTGTCAAATTGTGATCCAATGCAATAACCACTCAATTCAAATAACAAAAACAACAAATGCGTGACAGAGCACACACATTAAAACCAAGTATGGATAATATCATAACTAAAAATAAGCTGTATCAACAAGAGAATTTCATAGTTACTCACAAGATAATAGCCAATTCTTAACTAAAGAAAGGTATAGGGGTGTTAGATACGAGCGAACAATATGACCAATGCGCCGCTGATTGCAAATGACAAGACAGATATTGAAGATCCATGGTTACCATGAGAAGGGCTTGGAGCTGGAGCAGAGCTCGAACCTGGTCCCGATCCTTTTGGTGGTCCAGCAGCAGGAACTGGAGCTGTTACAGAAATAAGTTAGTAGACGAAAGTCACAACACATAATCAAGGTTGATACATCTACCGGCTTCAAGGAGAATGCGAAGAAAGCACAAAACTAATTTATATGATCCAAAGCCAAACATAAACGAAATTGAGATTTCAACAATGCTCTTTTCATATGTAGTTACATAATTCAATACAATGCACACTAAAATAGAGTTCATGTATGTCACATAGGCTTTGGTACTATAATGTGTTGTTTTGGTCACATGATGCAGGTAAACAAGGTATTTATATCTACATATCATTGAATTTCATTGACATGATGTGTGATCAGATCGTCAAACATTCATGTCATTGAAGTTCACATGATGATTTGATTGTTTCTGGCTCATTTCATTGTTTCTTTCTTTTGTTATCACTGTCAAAAATGGTATTGTTTTGGTCATAGCTTAAGCTTGTAATTAATAAATGTATTTTAAAAACACCATTTTTATCATAATGGTTATTGACTTAAAAAATCCCCTACTTTATTGTTATAACGCAACAAAACATTCTTCAAGCAAGAAGTCCAAAGATCAAAGTATAAAAATCAGAAATTCAGAGACCATGAAAATAACAATGGTAAAAACAAAACCAAAAAAAAACAAAGAAACTAAAGATATGATTTGCAACAAAATCAACAAAGGGAAAAGGAATATATACCTGGCGCACTAGCAGGAGGTTTGGTAGACACTGCAACAGCAACACAACAAAAGATCTCTGTTAGAGGAGATCAAAAGATCTAACCAAAGTATTATATACAAAAAAAAAAACAATAAAAGATATCTGTTAGCGGAGAGCAAGAGATCTAACCTAATATTATATACAAGAAAAACAACAACAAAAGAGATCTACGTTGGAGGAGAGCCAAAGATCTAACCTAATATTATATACAAGAACAACCACAAAAGATATAGCCTGGAAAAAAATGATGAAGAAATCTCACATGCACAAGCAGACATCGGAGGGGCGTTAAGTAATTTGCAAGCAGCGGGAAGAGTTTCCGCTTTAGTGACGTTCAGATTGATTCCCATGGCGGCACTGCTCTTCAACCCCTCGCACAGACATTCAGCTTTCGTATCGAGCACGGTTTTGAGATTGGAGCAGCACGCCGTCTCGGGTTTCTCCACTTGACTCCCGATCATCACGAAAGGCAAACATTTCGACAAGGTTAGGAACACGGTGGAGCACTCGGCGGCAGGTGCAGTGTTTCCGTTAACAGAAAGAGAGGAAACAGAGAGGAAGAGTAGGAGGAGAGGAAACGCGGCGGAGAATACGGCCATTGTTTGATTATCTGTTGTTTACAACTCGTCTGATCACTAAGAGAGATGAGAAATTTGTAAGAATATGAGGAGGTAGTGGTTATTTATATAGTTCTTCTGCGGTTAGGTCCAGTCAAAACGGCGTTGTTTTGTGTACGCATTTAATGATTATGGGATTGTAAATGAAATAACTTGCCATTTTAATTTGATTTGATTCTTGTGTTAATCAACATTTGTCATTGAAGAGCTTAATTTTGAATAATTGATTTATTACCTAACAAATTTCATTGGAAGAATATTGAAGTCAAATAAATTGTAGGATTTCGTTTTCACACGCTTTCCTTAAATTGTAGGATTTCATTTTCAAAAATTTTAGCTGTAAAATAAATACATTTTAGCTGTAAATTTACACAAAAATCTAGTGGTCTGACTCATATAGATTTATGTAAAATTTATAAATATATTATCTTTTATGATTTGTTTATAAAAAAGCATGAATACAACAAATCCTAAAGGAGAAAAATAAGAATTAATTTATGTTTTAGCTCTTTCTAAGGTCAGATATTTTAAACCAAAATTTTCAGATACTATAAGTTGATATCAAATGGTAACCAAAAAATCATATAAGTGCGAAAAGAAAAGAGATTTACATTTTCAGAAAGAAAAGGGATTTACATTAGGATCCATCCTTTCACCCACACCACACATTATAATCTTATAACCACACAGCCTAATCACTGTTTAATTAACCCTGGAACAATTTCGACGAATCTCTCCATTTAACCCTGTCTTCACCTCGATTTCGCTCATCCTTTCCATTGCTCTCTTAAATACCGTCTGGAAATTCTTTGTACTTACAAACCGCTGCAGCGTACGGTACATGGTCCTGCATGTACACAGACGAAGGGACCATACTGGGAAGTAAAACTAGGACGTAAAGATGGAAACATTTCATTGGCAACCAACGTCAAAGCCCTCCCGTCTCAGTATGATTCCATCACCGAGACGCTCAAATTTTTTGCAACCTACGGGTTTAGCTCGGAAGATTTCGTTGCTCTCATCATAGGTCAGTGAGTAGATATAACACCATTTGATTACTTTATATGTTGACGTCTACTATAATTATCATCTTACTATAATTATCATCTTATTATCCTATTCAATGTATTGTTTATTGGTACATATCATTCAACATATGTAAATATCATTCAAAAAAAATATCATTCAACAAACTGGCACATACTTGATAACATTATCTTTATTCGTTAAGAAAATGATACCTCGGCTTGCGCAATAAACCAAGAAAAATTATTTCCATTTGTATTTTGTAAAAGCAAAATTGAATCAAGATGAAGATTTGACTGTGGTATTCAGATGAGACTTAACTACGGTAAACCAAATATTTTCTTGGATATTCAAAAGTAATCAAAACCCAAAGGAACCAAAATAAACATATCAAAACAGAAAGCAAATCTAATTCATTACCTTTTTTTGGTTTTTGTTACACTGATCAATCATCTAGAAAACGATTATAATAGGATAAACACAGTTTAACGAAATTTTGATTTTAGTTTACATATCACATGATTTTGAATATGTGTATTTGGAAAGTTGATTGTATTCTACTTGGATGCTGCTTCAAAAGATACATATGGACATATGGTACCCAAGCAGAGCAGTACAGACTGCTATCAGGTCCAAACTTAGAATCTCATCTTAGCATTGCAATTTAAAAACCAGCCCACTAATTTCTTTTTTCAAGGGAAAAATTCAAGATCCATTAATAACTGAAAGTTGACCGATTACTCTTTAGCACAAACGTTAAAACGGACGGATCGAAATCTTATTATATAAAGCTTAGTTTTCAAAGTTACTAATTAACAAGATTTCGACACATGTCAACTGTGTATTTAAGATTATGACATGTGTTAAATAATTAATCTTTACATAAATAGTTAATTAATAGTATTTTTCCTTTTAAGTTTTAAACAAAATATTGCAAACAAAAAATAATTTCATACAAATTTAATAATATTTTTCCTTTTTAAGTTTAAAACAAAATATTCTAAATAAAAAACAATTTCATACAAGTAATTATTTGATTTTATTTTTGTTTCTTATATTCAAAAAGAAAATTGTAAAAATTATAAGAAAATAATTATTTGATATTATTTTCGTTTTTATATCCAAAAAAATAAAATTGTAAAAGTTATAAGAAAATTTTTTTTTTCTCAAAATATTCTAAACAAAAAACGATTTCATACAAGTAATTAATTGATATTATTTTCATTTTTTATATCCAAAAAAAAAGAAAATAGTAAAAGTTATAAGGATATAATTCCTTTTTTACAACTTTAAATTGCCAACGTGTTTAGTAATTAATCTTTACATAAATAGTTCATTAATAGAATATTTACTTTTTAAGTTTTAAACAAAATATTGTAAACAAAAATATTTTCATACAAATTTAAAAGTATTTTTCCTTTTTAAGTTTAAAACAAAATATTATAAACAAAAAACAATGTTCATACAAGTAATTATTTTATATTATTTTCGTTTTGTATATCCAAAAAAAAAGAAAATTGTAAAAGTTATAAAAAATAATTCCGTTTTTAAAAATATACTAAAAAAACAACTTCATACAAGTAATTATTTGATAGTATTTAAGATTGTGACATGTGCTAAATAATTAATCTTTACATAAATAGTTAATTAATAATATTTTTCCTTTTAAGTTTTAAACAAAATATTGCAAACAAAAAATAATTTCATACAAATTTAATAATATTTTTCCTTTTTAAGTTTAAAACAAAATATTCTTAATAAAAAACAATTTCCTACAAATAATTATTTGATATTATTTTCGTTTCTTATATTCAAAAAGAAAATTGTAAAAAATATAAGAAAATAATTATTTGATATTATTTTCGTTTTTATATCCAAAAAAATAAAATTGTAAAAGTTATAAGAAAAAATTTCTTTTTTACAAAATATTCTAAAAAAAAAACAATTTCATACAAGTAATTAATTGATATTATTTTCATTTTTTATATCCAAAAAAAAGAAAACTGTAAAAGTTATAAGGATGTAATTCCTTTTTTACAACTTTAAATTGCCAACGTGTTAAGTAATTAATCTTTACATAAATAGTTAATTAATAGAATATTTCCTTTTTAAGTTTTAAACAAAATATTGTAAACAAAAATATTTTCATACAAATTTAAAAGTATTTTTCCTTTTTAAGTTTAAAACAAAATATTATAAACAAAAAACAATGTTCATACAAGTAATTATTTTATATTATTTTCGTTTTGTATATCCAAAAAAAAAAAATTGTAAAAGTTATAAAAAATAATTCCGGTTTTTACAAATATACTAAAAAACAACTTCATACAAGTAATTATTTGATATTATTTTCGTTTTTTATATCCAAAAAAAAAGAAAATTAGAAAAGTTATAAGAAAATAATTCTTTTTTACAACTCTATTTTTCTTAGAATTCTAATAAGAAAAAAAATATTTATATTTATTATAAATAGTCAGTTGTATTCTCAGGTATTTATAATCCGTTAAAAAAATTTAAACTATTATTTTCTTTCATAATTCTGCTTTGTCCTGATTTTAAAAAATTAAAAATTAAAATTTATTTAAAAAAGAAAATTATACTCATACATCTTATACAGTTTTATGTGTTACAATTTCATGCCTATTACAACACATACTACATATTATTTTTATAAACAGTTATTCTCACAATTGAGATTCAGAAACATGGTCTTTAGCATACACATATCACAAAAATCAAATTAGTATCAAACTGTATAAAGTATAAATAATTTTCTTACCTCTAATTGCATGATAAAATGTTGATTTATTATGTTATTTATTGATAAAACATTAAAGATGATTATTTATATCAATATTCTCTTTTAAAATAGATAAATTATTTTATAGAAATGGATTTGCTCAAATGTGTGATTATGCAATATAGAGATATGATATTTTTGTTTATAAATAAAAAGATAAAAATGTCATTCCATTATATTTTTTCCTTAAATAATATAGAAACTCTATATCTGAATCAAACAATGGAGAGATTCTCATTTATGAGAAAAAATAGAGAAATATATAGAGCTGGAAACTTGATATATCTTTAAGATGAATAAACCATACAAACCAAAATATATAAATGCTAACGAATGTACAAAAAAATTTGTGATACTACAATAACAACACAAAATATTACTAAATTGTTATGGAAGCATTAAAATATGTATGACGTTGTCTTTAAGAAAAATAACACAGAAAATTAATACAAATATGCATTAAACTAAGAACTTGATATATTTTTAAGATGAATAAAATATACAAACCAAAATATATAAATGCTAACGAATGCACACAAAAATTCGAGATACTACAATAACAACACAAAACATTACTAAATTGTTATGTAAGCATTAAAATATGTATGACGTTGTCTTTAAGAAAAATAGCACCGAAAATTAATACAAACATGCATTAAACTAAGAGTTTAAGAAAGTGTAGAACATTGTCTTCAACTCAATTGGCTTGATTCAACTTTTAAATTCTTTGTATTTTGCTTTATTTTGTATTTCTTATGTTGATTTTGATTTCAATTTTCGAGAATAGCTCTTTCCTCTAACCTTATATATAAAGTTGCTAATAACTCACTTCACTTATGCGACATAATTGTTAAAATACGAGTATTAACCAAAACTTATGTGAGAAAAATAATTCTTATACCTTGAATAATTTTTACACGGTACATACAAAATCATACAATGAAATTAAGACATTAATATAACATGTGTTAAATAATAATTCTATTTAAAAAAAAAAATTAAACCAAAATAATTTTAAAAGTTAGTTTTCCTTTTTTCAAAAAGTCTTAAGCAAAAAAATTATAAGAAATTAATATTTCGATATAAATAATTATTTAATAATTTTTTAACAGTGGGTTTAAAATAATTATAAGATTAAAAATGTTTCTTTACCAATTAAAATATTTTTTAAAAAATGTTTCTTATAGAAAACTTGACTCTTCAAAGTTTTCAAGTTTAAATTAATTGTAGTATTCCTTTTTTAAAAAACCTTTTTTTAAGGTTGAATAAAATATATGGATTTAAGTTAATTACAAAATCAGTAAACATTTTTTTTCAGAAAATAAGTTATTAGTAAAATAAATAATTACAAGATGAGTTTTTTGTTATATAAAGTTTGGTACTCAAAGTTTCTAATAAGCATAATCATGCACATGGTAATTATATATTTAAGATTATCATATGTGTCAAACAACAGTTTTTTTTAACTTAAACTAAGAGAATTTAAATAGTTTGTTTTACTTTTTTAAAGTCGTAAACAAAAAAAAAGGGAAAATATATTTATTTATATATAAATAATTATTAATAAATTAATTTTAAAATATGGGTTTACGATAATTACAAAATAAAAAATAGTATTTAAAGATGATACATTGCAATAGAAAATTTTCTAATTTTTATGTTTGTTATGAAATTGAAATATCAACCAAAACCCGTGCAACGGATCCATATCAAGTAAATAATACATAAGGCTCAAAAAAAAATAATGACTAGCACCGCTAACCAATCAAACCAGTTCATTCTGGTTTAATCCGGCACAGTTCTCCAACTATGTACGATACGAGTAACCTTTGTAAAATTTTCAAGTTTAAATTAATTGTAGTATTCCTTTTTTAAAAAACCTTTTTTTAAGGTTGAATAAAATATATGGATTTAAGTTAATTACAAAATCAGTAAACATTTTTTTTCAGAAAATAAGTTATTAGTAAAATAAATAATTACAAGATGAGTTTTTTGTTATATAAAGTTTGGTACTCAAAGTTTCTAATAAGCATAATCATGCACATAGTAATTATATATTTAAGATTATCATATGTGTCAAACAACAGTTTTTTTTAAGTTAAACTAAGAGAATTTAAATAGTTTGTTTTACTTTTTTAAAGTCGTAAACAAAAAAAAGGGAAAATATATTTATTTATATATAAATAATTATTAATAAATTAATTTTAAAATATGGGTTTACGATAATTACAAAATAAAAAATAGTATTTAAAGATGATACATTGCAATAGAAAATTTTCTAATTTTTATGTTTGTTATGAAATTGAAATATCAACCAAAACCCGTGCAACGGATCCGTATCGAGTAAATAATACATAAGGCTCAAAAAAAAATAATGACTAGCACCGCTAACCAATCAAACCAGTTCATTCTGGTTTAATCCGGCACAGTTCTCCAACTATGTACGATACGAGTAACCTTTGTATCGGCGTTTGATCCGTTCTTCACGCGGTGGCTTCGGAGATTTGGGTCAATGACTCTATCGAGTCTCGATGGGTTACTCACTCAAGACCTTGATGATTCCGAAAATATCGTTGACGACGACGACGATGACGAATTCTACGGAACCGGACTAGAATCCGAAGACGAGGAGATAACAGAGCACCGCCTGATCCGTGCCCGTCCCCGTGCTGAATCCTTGGACGTGGAAGCTCTCGAAGTTCCGGTGCTTCAAGGAATTACTACGAGGTGATTAACGGTTTCGTATTCGTAGTTACTTCGCTATGGTTAGGATCACGGCGGAGCACTCGACGGCAGGTGCAGTGTTTCCGTTAACAGAACGAGAGGAGGAGGAGGAGGAGGAGTACTGTTTGATTCTCTGTTGATTGTAACTCGTCTGATCACTATGAGAGATGAGAAATGTGTAAGAAAATGAGAAGGTGGTGGATATTTTTTATTTATATAGTTCTGAGTTTAGATTCAGTTAAAACGACGAAGTTTTGTATGGGATTCTCAGTGAAATAACCTTTTTGACTTTTTTTTGGTCACAAAATAACTTTTTTTTTGACTAAACAATGAAATAACTTTTTTTTGAACTGATTCTTCGTATTAAAAATACATAAGAAAGAAAAAGTACAAGCCTATGGCTTAAGTTGTTTCTAAAGTTCAATCCAGTTACATTTGAAACCCAAATCAAAACACATTTTAGGTAACCAACCTAAATAAGAAAACCCAATAACAACGGCCCAAGGCCCAGTGGAAAGAGACGGTAACATAGTAGTCATCGACAGTTTACGCAGGAGAGGAAGCGGTGAGGTGCTGAACTCTAGGACAGCCCATTGCTGCATCATCGCCGATGAAACAACAGGATTCTGACCTCTCAAACCGAAAATCTTATCTTGCAATTATCTGTCAATCAACCGAGCCATGACATAAACCGATCGAAAAGTGTTACAGTGTAATCGTGCATTACGCTCCCCCCCAGTGGAGAGAGACGGTAACATAGTAGTCATCGACAGTTTACGCAGGAGAGGAAGCGGTGAGGTGCTGAACTCTAGGACAGCCCATTGCTGCATCATCGCCGATGAAACATCATGATTCTGACCTCTCAAACCGAGAATCTTATCTTGCAATTGTCTGTCAATCAGCCGAGCCATGACATAAGCCGATCGAAAAGTGTTACGGTGTAATCGTGCATTACGCTCCCCCCCCCTCCCCCGTGGAGAGAGACCGTAACATAGTAGTCATCGACAGTTTATGCAGAAGAGGAAGCAGTGAGGTGATGAACTCTAGGACATCCATTGCTGCATCATCGCTGATGAAACAGCAGGATTCTGACCTCTCAAACCGAGAATTTTATCTCGTAATTGTCTGTCAATCAGCCGAGCTATGACATAGGCCGATCGAAAAGTGTTACGGTGTAACCGTGCATTACGCTCCCCCCCCCCCCATGTCCAGTAGATGAATCCCTGCCAGCACAAGAGAGTTAACAATAAAATAACTTGCCCATTTTAATTTTTGTTTGCCCATTTTAATTTAATTTTATTTGATCTTTATGTTAATCAACATTTGTAGTTAAAGAGATTTATTTTGAATAATTGATTCATTACCTAGTAAATATTGTTTTTTTAACAAACCTAATAAATATTGCTTTATTGGAAGAATATTGAAGTAGAAACAAAGAGAAAGTTCAAGTAATATCGTCTTCTAATTGTAGGAATTCGTTTTCAACCTTTTTAGCTGCAAAATAAATACATTTTAGCTGTATAATTTACACAAAAATCTAGTGGCCCGACTCATAGATTTAGCTGTAAAATGACAAACTACTAAATGTATCTCCAAACTATTATCTTTGATGTTTTATTTTATGTTACTAGCATAAAAACAACAAATCCCAAAAGGAAAAACAAATCTAATAATTAATTTAAGTTTTAAGGTCAAATATGTTACACCAAACTTTTCAGATTATTATCACTTCATACCAAGAGGTAAGAAACAATCATATAAAATGTGAAAAGCAAAGAGATTACATTTCTTAAAAAGAAAAGGGATTTACATTTAGGATCCATCCTTTCACCCACATTATACTAATCATATCACCACACAGCATAATAACTTCTTAATCAAAGGTTTAATTAACCCTGGAACAATTTCGTCGAACCTCTCCGTTTAACCCTGTCTTCACCTCGATTTCACTCATCCTAGCCATTGCCCTCTTAAACACCGTCTCGAACCTCTTTTTAGTTACGAACTCCTGCATGATACGGTAAATGGTCGGAATGATCCTAAGTCTCTGATCAAACGTGAGGACTGCACTTCCATTGAGTATGCTCTTGAAAATGGAAGTGTCGAAGACCAGTTCCCTTCCAATGTCTAGAGCCACGCGGCTCAAACCGTTCCCGGCTATGGTTCTGATTGTGTGCGCTCCTGTTCATTAAAAATATTTGTGAAACCATATGTTGTTGTTTTATACAAGGGCCCTTTATATAACAATGATGATACGCATTGCAAACGGTGTCGGTGTAACATTTAATAATTTTCCATAAAACTCTATGTATATATATATATATATATTTTTTTTTTTTTTAAAATAGAAGTTTATGTCCACGTTTGTTTATAATTTTTTTTATAATGTCACACAAGTAAAACTATCGCATAAAATCTCGACGACTGGTTTCTTGGTCTATGCTATGGACTGAATCTGATTGTAAAATACCAAAACCAACTGTAATCTACAAGTATTTTGAGATTTTTGGTATGCAACGATCTCCTGCGTCTGTCTAAAAATGAACACGAAATTATGATAAACTGTGTAATTTGTTCTGTACTAAGATCAGGTCTCGTAGTAGGAGAGAGTTGAACCTAGCAACCTAGAGTACACTTGAACCAAGCTTCAACCAACTATGCTATCAGAGATTTTTGCAATTTGAAGGCCGAAATATTACATATTATGAAAATGGCTGGAACCACATGCTTCTGCCGCTTGTACCTTAAGATGATTATAATAGTAGACTACATATAAAATACCTAAATGGAGTTTACTTTACTGACCTATAAGAGCAACGAAATCTTCAGTGTTAAGCCCGTAGTTAGCAAATATTCTGAGCGCCTCGGCGATGGAATCAGTTTGAGACGGGAGGCTTTTGACATTGGCTGCCAATGAAACATTTCCATCTTTACGGCCTAGTTTTACTTCCCAGTACGGTCCCTTCGTCTGTACAGACGAGAATATATTATATATACGTTTTCTTTGTCAAAATTTCTTCATACTGATATATTTTTGATTTTTCGTTCTATGCAGATTTTAAGATAAAAACGAGAAGATCAATAGTCAACTTAGGACCAAACTTTTTAATATTTTGCTTTTGTTGATAAATAAAATATATTTCAACAAAAGAAAATCCAATAAAACTATTTTACAAATATGTATATATGTATAACATAGTAAATATATATATATATATATATATATATATATATATATATATATATATATATGTGCATATTTTTTTTTTAAAAAAATAGTTACAAAGCTTTTTCTGATATGTCAACACGTCAGATCTAATGATATTTCAGATAACTGAGAATTGTTAAATCATACAACGGAATTTCATCTTTGAACACTTATTCTCATCATAAAATGTATCGTTGTGGGTTGTGGCATATACATTTTCCATTTCCAAATGAATAAAATATGTATCTTTTTATTATTGTAAAAATAGTACTTACGAGGACAACGGCTTCACGAGCTGCCAAAGCTAAAATATCGGCACACGAGACAACGCCAGGACACACGAGCTCAATCCGTCTTTTGATGTCATCAATGACTTGGAACCCAAGAAGGTTGAGGTTTGCAACTGCTGTTTTCTCGGTGTTAGGTCCCGAGATAAGCACCGAGGCATCACAACCTTGGATGAAACAGTCAATATAGTGCAATTGTACCATGACCGGTATGATGATTGGTTGTAAAACGAAAGAAGCTTTCATGGTTGTTTGGACGATCGATTCTGCAAGAGGGCACGCCACGGTGTAAAAATTCGTCGTTAAAGTCTGACCTTTGACCGAGACGGGACGATAGCTGAGTATCATCAAGATCATGAAGGAAGAACATAGTATTGATCGATCAACACCCATATCTCCTTAAAATTTCTCCTTTCTTTTTTTGAAAGACGAAGAGTTTGGATGCTTTGAATATAGTCGTGAAATGATATATACGAGGGGAATTGGATCAAGTTGAGCACGTTTCGGGTGATGATCGAACCTCGAAAGCACGTTCGTTGACCATGTTTATTACTTAATTAAAGTGTCTCGTTAAAGGCATTGCGTGTATAATATAACACATACGAAAACCTCGCAATGAAAGTGATCTAAGTTGACATTATTAGCTAGTTATATTTGGTTATGTCGCTTTCTTTGCGTTATAGTTAAATCCAAAATCGCGTGGCAAATTAGCATATCTATATTTCCTGTATATTCTGACTGACGATTCTACTCTATATCACTGAACAAGCTGGCACATATATTTAACATTATCTTTTTTTTTTCTTTAAGTAAATGGTGATTTCGCAATAAACCAAGAAAATTAATTTCCATCAGTAAAAGTGTAAAAACACCATTGATTAAGATGGAGATTTGACTGTGGTAAACCAATAATAAAACAACAAAAAATGGCATGCAGTTGGGATTTAAATCATTTACTATGGTAAACCAAATATTTTTTTTTGGATATTCAAAACCAAAGGAACCCAAAAATCATATAAAAGTGAAAAGCAAACCAAATTCATCGTTCATTTAGTTTTTGTTACACTGATCAATTGTCTGGGAAACGATTAAATGGTTTTTGATCACATCAATACTATTAAAAGAAGTTCATTCCCAAATTATACCCTTAATGATATATTTAATTATTTCAAAAATATATTTAATGATATGACTAACTAAAAAAATTCATTAATGATATTGTTGTCTTTTGGTTTTATAAGTCTATTTCTTATTCCATCTCATGTTTATAAATATATAACCGCCATGTGTCGCGATCGTGTTAATTAGTAACTTTGAAAACTAAGCTTTATATAATAAGATTAGATATAATTCAAATCTGTTAACTAATTAAATGATTTATGTTTTTATATAATCAATTTCATATTCCATAATTTTTTTAATAGTAATAACATAAATTAAAGTCTGCAATAATTTTAAAAAGTTGATATTAAAATTGGAATTTTGTAACTACACGAAGATAAAATTTAAACAAAAATATTATTGGCCACTTTATACGTTTAGCAATATTTTATATAATTTATAATTTTTTTAAAAAATTATATAGTAGTCAAGTACAAATTTTAGATACAACCATTGTTTAATTTATTTACAAACATAAACCGGTTGTATGACACATTTTAAATTTTGTCATACTGTAATTGAAATTTGATCATGTCACAGTTTATATAATTAAAACGAAGAATTATTAATATTTATATTAAAAGTATCCGTCTATCTAAATCTAATAAACATTATATGCACTGATCTAAAATAATAATAACTAGGCAGTCTAGGCCCAATAGCCTAATAACCTAATCAAACCAGTTTACTCTGGTTTAATCCGGTACACAGTTCTTCAACCACGTACGATACGAGTCACCTTTGTATCGGCGTCTCAAACTTTTCTCGTTTGATCCGTTCTTCGAAACTCTTTCCGCCTAGATTGAAATCCAAACTGATTTCTAAAAATGGCGAAGGAGAGCAGATTCGATGGCTCCGAAAAGGAAGAGATCGATGGCTCACGCGATGGCTTCGGAGATTTAGCCTCAATGGACTCTATCGAGTCTCGTTGGGTTACTCAAGACGACCACGATTCCGAAAATGACGTCGAAGACGAAGACGAAGATGACGACGACGACGAATTCTACGGAACTGGACTGGAATCGGAAGACGAGGAGATAGCAGAGCACCGCCTGATCCGTGCCCGTCCCCGTGCTGACTCCTTCGACGTGGAAGCTCTCGACGTTCCCGGTGCTTCCAGGAATTACTACGAGGTGATTATTGACTAACCGTTTCCGTAATTCGTCGTTTACTTTTTATCTACAGAGTTAAGTTAATTAAACTTCTATTTGTGTGTGTTTACTTTTGATAGGACTTGACAGTTGGAAGGAGAGTGTTGCTTGCATTTCAAACACTAGGGGTTGTATTTGGAGACGTAGGAATCAGTCCGTTGTATACATTCAGTGTTATGTTCAGTAAATCACCTGTACAAGAGAAAGAAGATGTCATTGGAGCGTTGTCGCTAGTGTTATACACTTTACTTTTGATCACTTTTGTTAAATACGTTCTTGTTGTTCTATGGGCTAATGACAATGGTGAAGGTAATTATTTAAATCTTCTTTTGAATCTTTTTGCATACATACAATGCCAACTGGTTTGATTACTTCAGGTGGGACCTTTGCGTTGTACTCGTTGATCTCTCGTCATGCTAAGATTAGTCTTATTCCTGATCAGCTTCGGTCAGACGCTAGGATTTCAAGTTTTAGACTAAAGGTGCCTTGCCCTGAGCTTGAGAGATCGTTGAAACTGAAGGAAAAACTCGAGACTTCGTTGGTTATGAAGAAACTTCTACTCGTGATAGTTCTCGCTGGGACTTCTATGGTGATTGCTGATGGGGTTGTTACTCCTGCAATGTCAGGTTCTTGTGTAACCTCTTATAAGTATGTCCATAAAGCATGATTCTGCTTCTAGCAAATAAACTTTTCTGAATTGCTTTATCTCGATAATGCAGTAATGTCAGCTGTGGGTGGACTTAAGGTCGGAGTTGATGCGGTTAAGCAAGGTAATCCTGATGATTGTTTAATTAACCTTGAAGGTGTTCTTGCTTGTTTTTAATCTTTTTTCATTGTATCTTTTTTGTGATTTTTTTTCAGCTTTGTTTCAACTTTGCAGATCAAGTGGTGATGATTTCGGTTGCGTTTTTGGTGATCTTGTTTAGTCTACAAAAGTATGGGACGAGTAAGATGGGGCTAGTTGTAGGTCCGGCGTTACTTATATGGTTCTGCTGTCTTGCTGGTATTGGCATTCACAACTTGATCAAATACGATAGCAGTGTATACAGAGCGTTTAACCCTGTCCACATCTATTATTTCTTCAAGAGAAACTCTATTAATGCGTGGTATGCACTGGGAGGTTGCATCCTCTGTGCTACAGGTAATTTTTTTTTTCAGTTTTGATGGACGGCTACAATTTCATCAGAAAATGAACTAGATTACTCTTGTTGGTAGCTAAGGCTAACAGAACCGAGTAAGCTGTTTTATGCTCAATACTCAGCCTACTTTTGTGTTGATCGTTCAGGCTCAGAAGCATTGTTTGCAGACCTTTGCTACTTTTCTGTTAGATCAGTCCAGGTACATGAAGAGTGAAAATGGCCCTTGGCTCACGATGTTTATTTTTTCCCTTTTTGTGTTATATTTGGGCTCTACTTTTCTGCTACTTAAATTTATTTCGTTGTTTTATTTTGCAGCTTACGTTTGTGTTTCTCGTCCTGCCGTGCCTCGCGTTGGGCTATATGGGACAGGCTGCATACCTGATGGAGAATCATGCAGATGCTAGTCGAGCTTTCTTTTCATCTGTTCCAGGTAAATTTCAGTTTCTTCCTTGAGTCAGTAATATCCATGCCTCTTTGGAAAACGAACCACTTAGATAGCACTGCATAGGCTGTTTAGTTATGAACTCATCACATATTCTGCAGGTGCTGCATTCTGGCCGGTTCTTTTCATAGCCAACGTTGCAGCTTTGATTGCTAGTCGCACAATGACGACTGCCACATTTTCATGTATTAAACAGTCAACAGCACTGGGTTGTTTCCCCCGTCTTAAGATTATTCACACTTCTCGGAAATTTATGGGTCAGATCTATTTACCCGTCTTAAACTGGTTCCTTCTCGCCGTTTGCCTGGTCGTAGTCTGCTCAATCTCAAGTGTCAGTGAGATTGGAAATGCATATGGTAGCTTTTTTTCTGTTTCCCTTTTTAGCAGTGGTTCAACATTCCTCCCTTTTCCTGAGTTTTTTGTTTTAATTTCCAGGGATGGTAGAGCTTGGAGTGATGATGACAACGACGATTCTAGTGACGTTAATCATGCTTCTTATATGGCAGATAAACATCCTAATAGTGTTTGCGTTTCTGATAGTTTTCCTCGGAGTGGAATTAATCTTCTTCTCCTCAGTCATAGCGAGTGTCGGGGATGGCAGCTGGATAATATTGGTTTTTGCGGTGATCATGTTTGGTATAATGTATGTTTGGAACTATGGTAGTAAGCTCAAGTACGAAACAGAAGTCCAAGAAAAGCTGTCAATGGATTTGATGAGAGAACTTGGGAGCAACCTGGGAACAATAAGAGCTCCTGGCATCGGTTTGCTATACAATGAGTTAGTGAAGGGCGTACCAGGAATTTTTGGTCATTTTCTGACTACTCTTCCTGCAATCCACTCCATGGTTATTTTTGTCTGCATAAAGTATGTTCCGGTACCAGTTGTACCTCAGAACGAGAGGTTCCTCTTCAGACGTGTCTGCACCAAAAGCTATCACTTGTTCCGTTGCATTGCCAGGTTGGTCTTTTTTCCTTGTCTTTCACTGCTGAAGAACCATATGTAAACACAGTCTGTGTTAATTTTGATGAAGGTATGGTTACAAGGATGCAAGAAAGGAGAGCCACCAAGCGTTCGAGCAGCTACTGATTGAGAGCCTCGAGAAGTTCATACGGAGAGAGGCTCAAGAACGTTCCCTGGAGAGCGACGGGCACCATGATTCAGACTCAGAGGAAGATTTTGCAGGTACTACTAGAGTTGTGATCGGCCCCAACGGAAGCATGTACTCGATGGGCGATCCTCTTCTATCTGAGTACATAGAGTTAAACAAACCGATCATGGAAATTAACACTTCGTCTGATCATACAAACCACCATCCTTTTGACGCATTGTCTGACTCCTCTGTATCTGAAGCGGAGCAGAGCCTGGAGAGAGAGTTATCTTTCATACACCAAGCGAAAGCATCAGGGGTGGTGTATCTACTCGGTCACGGTGATATAAGAGCAAGAAAAGATTCGTGGTTCATCAAGAAGTTAGTCATTAATTACTTTTACGCGTTCTTGAGGAAAAACTGCAGAAGAGGAATTGCAAATTTGAGTGTGCCTCAGTCCCATCTGATGCAGGTCGGCATGACATACATGGTCTGAGCTTCTTCTTTCGAACATAGCTTCTTTTTTCGTGTCCATAGAATTAATATTTGTAAACCACCTGATGTTTCTGCATTATAAGGGAAGAATCCGAGTCTTTCACTAAAATCTGTAGAGAGCATATAGTAGAGGAAAAACCTGAAAAGCCTATAATGGTCAATTTCACATTCTCTTATTTTAATGTCCATAATTTGTGTACCTCTCCCATAATTATTAATCGCATGTATTAGTTGGGACGTCTAGGTTTAAGCATGCAGAGATATACAACCACAATTTATTACAAACTAGATATGGACCCGTGCGTTGCACGGGTTTTGATTGATATTTCAATTTCATGATAAACATAAAAATAAGAAAAAATTCTATTGAAATGTAACATTTTTATATATGTTGTATGAGTCTTATTTAAGGAATAAAAATTTATGTTTTCCACATAATTAAATGTTAGTCGGCATGTAAGTTTCTGTAACTATAGTGCATAAGCACTTATTAGAAACTTTGTATTTAAGGCTATATAAAAAAACATATAGAATCGAAAATTTAAATCAAACTTAACCCGAAAATATGAATTACAGTGAAATACAGTGAATTAGAAAGTTGAATCGAGATGAAGAGAACTTCATACACATTCTTATTCTCTTAATTTAATATTTTATTAATTTTTTTTTTCAAATAATTTGCGTCTTACTTTATAATAACAATACAAACTTTTTATTAAACTAATTCATATTAGTTAATCTTCTGTGTTTATTGTGTCTTGATGCCACCTTCCACTATAACACCTTAGCTAAAATGAACTATACTAAAAATATTGCATAATAAATTAGAAAATTTAAAAAAAATAATGCATAAAATTATTTTTTTACTGAACACGTATAAAGATCAATTGGGTCTTTAGTAATAATAATAATTTTTTAGGGACCAAACTCAGAAAAATATCAAATATGTACCTCGTTTCCATATGAACAAACATACATATAAACTCAAACATGAAAACATCCTAATTTTCTTACGAATATTCATGAAGAATAAGATATCACTATTTGCTACCAAATAAAAAATAGTACAAAGAATAGTAGTGACAAAAAAAATTGAAACTATATTAAGGGAATGAAAAAAGAGAGACATATGTTAATTTAAAATAATATAAAATAAGGATAATATAACATTCATATATTATAAATTTATCTAAAAAGTTTATATTTTATAATTACAGTTCTCTTAGGTTTAATATTTTTAAGATGAAAATAATATTAAAATATTTATGCGAGTTTTTTATTTAATATTTTAATTTGCAGCAAAATTTATCTTTGAAAAATATTTTGTATTTTGTAATTATCTTAAACTCACATTTAAAAAGTACTTTCTTAATAATTGTTTATATAGAAATATATATTTTTCTTTCACTTTTTTTTCCTTTACGACTTTTAGAAAAGTAAAACAAACTATTTAAATTCTCTTGGTTTAATTTTTTTTTAAAAAATTGTTATTTAACTCATATGATAATTTTAAATATATAATTACTATGTGCATGATTATGCATATTAGCAAATTTGGGTCTCGAGCATTATATAACAAAAAGCTCATCTTATAATTATCTTTTTACTAAGAAAATTCTTTTCATAAACCAATATTTACAGATTTTGTAATTAAATTAAATACATATATTTTATTCGACCTTGAAAATAATGTTCTTGAAAAAAGGAATACTAAAAAAAAAGAAATACTACAATTAAATGAAAATTATTGGTTTTATAAATTTTTAACCCAGCACGTTTATATTTAACATATACAAAAATACAATTACATATATAGAAGAAAAATATTTTTTAATCTATAACAAAATTATCTTACAATATTTTTTATATCTTATAATTAGCTTAAAACAATGTTTAAAAAACAAAATACTATAAATAAATAGCTATTTATATAGGAATATTTTTTCCCTTACAATAATTTGTTAAGACTTAAAAAAAGGAAACTAAGTTTTAGAATTCTTTTGGTTTAATTTGTTTTTAAAGAAAAATTGTTAATTAACACATGTTATAATCCTAAATATATAATTGTCATTTGTCGCGATCTTGAAAACTTTTAAAGAATCAAGTTTTATATAATAAGATTGCAATAAAAAAATATTTAATTTGTAAGGAAATTATATTACAACATTTTTTTAATCTTATAATTATTTTAAATCCACGTTTAAAAATATTATTAAATAATTATTTATATGGAAATATTTGCTTCTTACTTTTTTTTTGTTTAAGAATTTTTGAAAAATGGAAAACTAACTTTTAAAATTCTTTTGGTTTAAATTTTTAAATAAAATTTTATTTAACACATATCATAATTTTAAGTATAAAATTGACATGTATCACAATCTTGCTAATTAATAACTTTGAAGAATCAAGCTTTATATAATAAGAAAAAAAAACTAAGTTTTAGAATTCTTTTGTTTTATTTATTTTAAAAGAAAAATTGTTAGTTAAAACATGTTATAATCCTAGATAAATAATTATCATGTGTCGCGATCTTGAAAACTTTGAAAAATCAAGTTAATATAATAAGTTTGTAAGAAATTTTTTTTAAAAATATTTTAATTTGTAAGGAAATTATCTTACAATAATAAAAAACTAAGTTTTAGAATTCTTTTGTTTTATTTTTTAAAAAGAAAAATTGGTAGTTAAAAAATGTTATAATCCTAAATATATAATTATCATGTGTCGCGATCTTGAAAATTTTGAAAAATCAAGTTAATATAATTGTTTTATAAGAAAAAAATGTTTTTAAATATTTTAATTTGTAAGGAAATTATCTTACAACATTTTTTTAATCTTATAATTATTTTAAAACACGTTTAAAAATATTATTAAATAATTATTTATATGGAAATATTTGTTTCTTACAGGTTTTTGTTTAAGACTTTTTGGAAAAAAGGAAAACTAAATTTCTTTAAAGCTTTTTTAAATTTCTTTTTTTCAATTTATTTTAAATAAATATTTATTTTACACATGTCACAATCTTAAATATATAATCGCCACGTGTCGCGATCTTGTGAATTAGTAACTTTGAAAACTAAGCAGGTTTTTGTTTAAGACTTTTTGGAAAAAAGGAAAACTAAATTTCTTTAAAGCTTTTTTAAATTTCTTTTTTTCAATTTATTTTAAATAAATATTTATTTTACACATGTCACAATCTTAAATATATAATCGCCACGTGTCGCGATCTTGTGAATTAGTAACTTTGAAAACTAAGCTTTATATAATAAGATATGATCTTTAATCTGTTTATAAAAAAAAGGAGTCGGCTATTCCCAAGTATTAAGGAAAAATCAAACTCAGTACAATATAGGATATGATATAAGTCAAGAAGCATCAGGAATAAGATTCTGAGAATCTGTCTAGCTATATATACACTTCCCTCTCGAACCAAATCGTAAAACAGAACACCAAAAAAAAACTCAGAGAAATAATCCAAAAAACCTACGCTTGTTTTCCAAGAGAGTCATCGATCACACGATGCCTAAGAGAAAAAGAGTCGTTTACGAGGCTATCATTAGTCCAAATATGTTAGTAAATATACCTCACGATGTGGTGGTAGAACAGATTCTTGAGAAACTTCCGGTGAAATCACTATTGAGGTTTAGAGCGGTGTCGAAACTATGGAGAACTGAAATAGAGTCCCATCGCTTCCAGGAGAGACATCTGATGCATCAGCAGAAATCTCGAGACCCGAGCATCCTCATATGTCATCCTAGGATTGACGAAGGTGGAAAAGCTTCTCTTAGGTCATTGAGTTTGGGAGCAACGTTAGTTTCGGAAGAGAACCGTATTCGTTACCCTGTCCCTTCGAAAAATGATTTTAATGTGAGAATTACACGGAGTTGTGATGGTCTGGCTTGCCTATATTCAAACACCTTCATGTGTGTGATCAATCCCGCAACTAGATGGCACCGTAAACTCCCCAAGGCGAGGTTTCAAACACTTGCAGAGGGTACACATAACAGCTTTCCACATCCTTTCGTTGGATTCGGTAAAGACAACATCACAGGGGTGTACAAGATTGTTTGGTTGTACAACTCTCATTGCTTAAACCTAGACGGGCAAACTAATACATGCGAGGTTTTCTCTAACAACACTTGGAGCCATGATGTGAATGTTTCTTGTCCTTATCCAATACTACATGGTAAAGTACCAGCGCACGCACATGGATTTCTCTATTGGTTCATTGACGCCGTCACAGAAACACAAGTCTTATCGTTCCATCTTCACACTGAGACTTTTGCTGTAATGGCAAAAATACCAGTTGCATATGCACCTCATCACCGAATCACTATGTGCACCTTGAATGACCGTCTATGCTTATCGGAGGATAAGGGAGACACACAAACTATATGGTCGTTAAGTCAGGACAATGTGACATGGGACAAAACTTATTCCATAAATCTCCGGTCAACTCTCCATTGTGTCGAAGAAAAATATCTTTACTCAGTGCCCCCCGTCGCATCGCTTTTTGACAACAGGCTATTGCTTTATGATTGCAGCGATGACGAAGCCAAGCTCGTGCTATACAATTTCAGATTAAATTCATATGGTAAATTTTTTAGGAAGCCTAGTTGTTATCTGGGAAGTGCCGTCCCTTATTTCCAAAGCTTGTTCACTCTACGCTAAACTATTTACTACTTTGTTTTATAATCTGAGAGAAATAAACGCCTGGAATATAAAATATTCACTAATTAATATTACATAACTTGCGGTCCAAGGATAAAACTTGCGTTAACACTTGAATGCTAATAAATCAACACAGATAAAATTTGGATACATAATATAACTTTCTTTTGATACACCCTAATTGACGAAAATTACTTGATGGTTTTAGAAAATCAATAAATTTAGATTATGAATTGATTTTATAATTGATTACAAAGTTTTTATCCATGCCTTGAATTAAACGGTTTATTCACGTTCTGGAATATAAGGAAACCAAGATTGCGGATTGATTTCAGAAATCAATCAATCAATAAGAAACCAACCATCAATAATCAATAAAGATTATAACGAAAATACATTGTATATACTCTGATTCCAAAAACAAAGTAGTATAAAGATTATACTTGTGTTCGATGTATAATTTTTACTAAGTTTGTTTCTCTATTGCATTTTTTTGGAATTAATATTTTCATCATACAGCATATATTATTAGATTGAAAAAATTGTATTAGTTGAGTTATTTTGTTTTCACTATTTTTGGTGTGGAAAAATATAATTTAAACATTTGTAACTAGATGTTATGCCCGCACTTGCGGGCTTAACAATTTTACAAAATTTTATAAATAAATATATTATCAATTCAAAAGTCACTAAAATAAATTATATCATTCTTTTGAAATGTTTAATAACTAATTAAATATTTTAAAAAATTATCATATGATTTTTTTTTTAATTTTAAGAAAATATCTTTTATCACGCAAAATACACTTGAAACATTCATATATTCAAAAATTATATACATAAATTTTATTTATTTTTAGAATATTATGATGTAAAATATTTTTGAATAACCTAATATAGAATCTTTTTAGAGAATGATGATTATCAAATTGATAAAATTGTTTTTTAATTTATTAGTAATAATATGTTAACAAATCTAATTTAATTATTTATTCAGGATGATAAAAACTTTAACGCTCTAACGTTTAGTGTCTATATATATATATATGTATATTGAAATAAAAATGGTTTCATATTATTAAACCAAAGATAATATAAATATATATATTTAAATATTTTAATTTTACAAAATAAATTATAAAATAAAATTAACTATGATATTATTGTTAGAATTTTTTAGTTCTTCTCAAGATAATGATGAATTATCTACAAAATCACTCTAATTAATTATTAAGATTAGTAATTGAGAATAAAATATGTCTAAATCTGTAAATTATAGGAAACATCTTATTATATAAAGCTTAGTTTTCAAAGTTACTAATTAACACGATCGCGACACATGGCAAAATATCATTAAAGATTGTGACATGTGTCAAATAAAATTGTCCCAAAAAACATATTTAAAACATATTTTCCTCTTTAAAATATATCTACTCTCATAATGTTAATTTTCTTTTATCAAAATCCTAATTAAAAATATTAAAACAAATTAATTTTAAACATATTTTTCCTCTTTAAAATATTTCTACTCTCATAATGCTAATTTTAATTTATTAATATCTTCATTAAAAAGGTTAAAACAAAATAATATATAATTTTATCTTATTATAAAAAGGTTAAAACAAAAATAAATAAAGAATCTTATCTTATTATAAATATTTTTCAGTTATTATTAAAATAAAACGATTTCTTAAAATAAAAATGTCAAAACAAAAAAAATGATTCTAATAAAACGATTTTTAATATTTTCTTTTATTAAAATACAATGATTTTGATAAAAAGTCATAGTAATTTTAATTTTAACAAAATCTATTCCAAAACCAAATTGTAATTATCCCTATTAAAATATAAACCTAAAAAAATGGAAAAGACTATTTTATGCTAATTTCCTTTTATAAAATATTTTTAAAATTAAAGTTATATTTTTCTTGATATTAGGAAAAGGAAATTACTTTTAAATAAATTCTTTTTCCTCTTTAAAATATTTCTACTCTCATAATGCTAAGTTTCATTTATTAATATCTTAATTAAAAAGGTTAAAAAAATAATATAGAATTTTATCTTATTATAAAAAGGTTAAAACAAAAAAAAATAAAGAATCTTATCTTATTATAAATATTTTTAAGTATATTATTAAAATAAAACGATTTTTTAAAATAAAAATGTCAAAACGAAAAAAAGAAGATTATAATAAAAAGATTTTTAATATTTTTTTATTAAAATACAAAGATTTTTGTAAAATTTTATTGTAATTTTAATTTTAACAAAACCTATTCCAAAACCAAATTGTAATTATCCCTTTTAAAATATAAACCTAAAAAGTAGAAAAGACTATTTTATGCGAATTTTCCTTTATAAAATCTTTTTAAAATATTATTAAAATTAAGAAATATTTAAAAAATAAAAATGTTAAAACGAAAGAAAATATTCTTATTATAATGAAACGATTTAAAATATATCTACTCTCATAATACTAATTTTCCTTTATCAAAATCCTAATTAAAAAGGTTAAAACAAAATAATTTTAAACATATTTTTCCTCTTTAAAATATTTCTACTCTCATAATGCTAATTTTCATTTATTAAAATCTTAATTGAAAAGGTTAAAACAAAATAATATAGAATATTATCTTATTATAAAACGTTAAAACAAAACAAATAAATAATCTTATCTTATTATAAATATTTTTAAGTTATTATTAAAATAAATCGATTTTTTAAATAAAAATGTCAAATCGAAAAAAAATGATTATAATAAAACGATTTTTAATATTTTTTATTAAAATACAAATATTTTAATAAAAAGTCATAGTAACTTTAATTTTAACAAAACCTATTCCAAAACCAAATTGTAATTATCCCTTTTAAAATATAAACCTAAAAAATGGAAAAGCCTATTTTATGCTAATTTTTCTTTATAAAATATTTTTAAAATTAAAGTTATATTTTTCATGATATTAGGAAAGGAAAATTTAAATAATTTATTTTTCCTCTTTAAAATATTTCTACTCTCATAATGCTAATTTGCATTTATTAATATCTTAATTAAAAACGTTAAAAAATAATATAGAATTTTATCTATTTATAAAAAGGTTAAAACAAAAAAAATAAATAATCTTACCTTATTATAAATATTTTTAAGTTAGTATTAAAATAAAACGATTTTTTAAAATAAAAATATCAAAACCAAAATAAATGATTATAATAAAACGATTTTTAATTTTTTTTTATTAAAATACAAATATTTTAATCAAAATTCATAGTAATTTTAATTTTAACAAAACCTATTCCAAATCCAAATTGTAATTACCCCTTTTAAAATATAAACCTAAAAAATGGAAAAGACTATTTTATGCTAAATTTCCTTTATAAAATATTATTAAAATTAAGCAATTTTTAAAAAATAAAAATATTAAAACGAAAAAAAAGAATCTTATTATAACAAAACGATTTAAAATATATCTACTCTCATAATGCTAATTTTTCTTTATCAAAATCCTAATTAAAAAGGTTAAAACAAAATAATTTAAAATATATTTTTCCTCTTTAAAATATTTCTACTCTCATAATGCTAATTTTCATTTATTAAAATCTTAATTAAAAAGGTTAAAACAAAATAATATAGAATCTTATCTTATTATAAAAATATTAAAACAAATCAAATAAAGAATCTTATCTTATTATAAATATTTTTAAGTTATTATTAAAATGAAACGATTTTTTAAAATAAAAATGTCAAAACGAAAAAAAATGATTATAATAAAACAATTTTTAATATTTTTTATTAAAATATAAAGATTTTAATAAAAAATAATAGTAATTTTAGTTTTAACAAAACCTATTCTAAAACCAAATTGTAACTATCCCGTTTAAAATATAAACCTAAAAAAATGGAAAATACTATTTTATGTTAATTTTGCTTTATAAATTATTTTTAAAATTAATATTAAAATTAAGCAATTTTTCAAAAATAAAAATGCTAAAACGAAAAAAAAAGAATCTTATTATAATAAAACGATTTTTTTTTAGAATAAAACGATTTTTTCAAAAATGTCATAGTAATTTTAATTTTAACAAAAAATACTCCAAAAAGAATTGTAATTATCCTTTCTAAAATATAAACAAAAAAAAAATGGAAAATACTATTTTATATTATTTCTTTAATTTGTTTAAGTTTAAGGAAAATCAATTTTCAAATCTGAGAAACGTAAAAATAAAAGAGATTTATAAAAAAAATTATTTTTAATATTTACCAAATAAGATTTTTTTTAAAAAAAATCCTGACCAAAGATAATTGTAGAATTTTACTTAATAATAATTTTTACTTTGAAAAATTAATGATAAATTTGATACTAAAGACTTTTAATTAACAAGAAAATTTGTAAAAATATTACTAATATTGAAAAAGCCTAATCTTAAAAATGAGAACTTTTAAAAATAATTAATATTAACTGGAAATAATTATTTGATAGTAATTATATTTTTCTTAATATTTTTTTTCTTAATCCTAGACGAAATAGAATTGTAAAATATTATGTAATACTGATTTCTTTTTAAAAAATCCTAAAAACTGTAAAAGAATATATGATAGTTGTTTTTCTTTCAAAAAAATATTAATGAAGAGATATTTGAATCATATCTTTAAGTCATAACCAAAAGAAAATTATAAAAAAATATTTAATAATATTTTAAGAGAGAATTTGATGATGAACATGATACTAAGAGTTATACCTCTAATGAAAGAAGTGTAAAATTAGTATTGATACAAATTGTAAAAATAGTAATTTTAAAATTATTTAATAGTAGCTAGAAATAATTATTTGATAGCAATTTTGTTTTTGAAATTCTAAAGATAAGATAAATTCTTAAATTTTATATAACAATAATTTTCTTTTTCTACTTCCTAAACAAAAAGGTAAAAGAGTAATAAATAGTATTTTTTATTTCAAAATTACAAAATAAAAAGAAGATTATTTAAATAGAATGTGTTTATTTTAAAACAAATCCTAGCACAGTAAAATTTTTAAAACTTATTCAATAAAACATTAAATTATTACATAAAAAATCGTCTGATGATATCATTGACTCGATTGGCGCTATTTGACTTTCAATTTTTTTTAGGAAAGTGTATAGTTTTTTCTCTAATCTAAGTGAAAATTTGATAATGATTCATCTATAAATCTTGATTTTAAAATAAATGTATTAACTTAAATTTATGTGTAACAACTGTCTTTTAACTTTAAAATAAATCTCACATAACATATGCAAAAATCAATCATAAAACTATAATAAATTAGTTTATTATTTTATGTTTTTTATTAAATTAAAACAAAACCCGTTGCAACGCAACGGGTTCATTTCTAGTGACAAATAAACAAAAGAACATAAAATTATGGAAAACATGATAAGTAAGCAAATCCACATATCAAAGATAATATAAACATATATAAATATTTTGATTTTACTACTTAAATATAATATAAAATTAAGTATGATATTTGTTCGAAATTTTAAGTTATTCTCAAAATAATGATAAATTATCTGCAAAATCACTAAAATTATTTATTAAGATTAATAATTGAAAATAAAATATTATTTAAACTTAAATTATGGAAAACATGACAAATAAGCAAAAACCTAAAATTATACCACTTCTCAAATAATACATAGATTTTACTAATTTAATATAATATAAATTTAAGTATAATATTATTGTTAAAATATTTTAGTTATTATCAAGATAATGATAAATTATCTACAAAATCACTAAAACTATTTATTAAGATTAATAACTGAAAATAAAATATGATTAATCCTTAAATTATGGAAAACATGACAAATAAACAACAAACTTAAAATTATGGAGAGAATGACAAGTAAGCAAATTCACTTCTCAAATAATACTATAGATTTATCACTTGAGAGGCATAAACTTGGGGGAATTGGTGGCACCAACAACAGGCCTACCATGCTTAACAGGCTTATATGAGACTGAAAACTCAGCCAAATAATGACATATGATCTCTGGTTTGATATCAATCTGGTTAAATATTTTTCCATTGTACATACCGATGATGCTTCCAATCATTTCAGGCATAATCACCATGTTCTGTAGATGTGTTCTGACTAGCTAGTGTATTCCTTTTCGGGTGATAAACAATTAATCTCTTGGTAAACCATGTGATCAAAGAACTAGCACAAATCTTTAGCCTTTCTAAACCTAAGGTATGAAGAACTGGTTGACGGCAGAAGAGGAAGAGGAACGCATAGAGACGGCGGTTAAACTTGTCGACTACCCATCGTCCGATGAAGAAGAAGCTTAAAGATTGTATTTTTTTTTTGTTTTCTGATTATTGGTGTTTTCTTGATTGAGTTTTCAATTTCCTGTTAGTTTTCTTTTGATTTGAAAAAAAGTTTCTTTAAATAGGATGGTTAAAAAAATGAAGAAGCGCAAGATCAAATTAGGTGAGAGGAGAAATCAACCATGAATAGGATGGCTAAGAAAATGAAGAAACACAAGATCAAATCGGATGAGAGGTAGGGCTGGCTTAAGACTTAAGAAGACAAAGCAACAAGCGTTGAAGAGAAACATTTGGGGAGGGTCAAATCTCCCATTGCCAAGCCTAAATCAAACAATTAAGAATTCTAAATCAAACTAAGTCCAATTGAAAAGAATTAAAAAGTCATATGTGAGAAGGAGAGGTTTCTCGAGTTAACAAAGAAGAAATGTGTTACCACTTGGACAAAAGACTAAAATGACGAGTTGAAAAACTTGACCAATAAATATTTATGTTTGAAATTTTTGGTCAATTTTTTCAATAAAGATATGAAATAGGTTCGAATCTGATCTTCTCATATTTTCACATTTGAAATGCATGATAGAAGTACAACGAAGTGACAAATATGTAGAGGTGGTTTATGTAGTTGCTTTTGGTGTATTTTAATTTCGTTAGTTCGTTGTCCTATTTTAACACAAGATGTTAAACAGAGTTGGACCCAAAAAAAATTGTTTGTAAAGTTAGCATACTAGATGTGAGATGATATTGTCGTTATTGTTTATAGTTATTATAAAAGTAACCAAATGCTACTAGTTATTGTTCATGCAGAATGTAAAGCTTATATGACAAGAGACTGCTAGAGAATCATTTATACTTGTAGGTAATAAAAACTAATCTCAGGCTATTGATTTAATTAGATTTTTTTTTATTATTTAATTTTCTGTATCACATTCGAAACTTGTTCTTGATCAGTAATTAAAAAACAAAATACTACTGGGTTCCAAATGTCAAATATTAGTTGCATCTAAATGGTCAATAGAGACATTTAACTCTATTTTATTGTCACTTATTACTTCAAACACATTGTTTCTGTTGTTTTAGGAGAGTAGCATATATATGGTGAACTATCACTGCAGATTTCAGACATGCATTAGTACTTGAATCCCAAAACAAAACGGCAGAACACTGAGAAACAACTCCGGAAGCTCATTAGTTAGAGCACTACAAGAAAACACGTTGTTAACGACTCCAAAATTGGTTGTTAGTTGGTCGTAATACCCCTTTTACGACCAACTAACAACCAATAGCGTTTGGTCGTTATTGACTAGTCGTAATCCATTATTAGTCGTACACTGGTCGTAATAGTACGACCACACATATTAGTCGTAAAGTAGTTGTAATAGTACGACCACATATATTAGTCGTAAAGTAGTATTAAATATATTTAAATGAGATGTAAAGTATTGGTCGTAAAGCAGAAGTAAATATAGTTGTACATAAGTCGTAAATGTACGACTAATTGACATCTACGGTAGAGGTAATGTAGTCGTAAATGTACGACTACCTTACCTCTACTGTAGATGTTAATTAGTCGTACATTTACAACCCATTTACAGCCAAGCCTAAATTTTAATTAATTAGTTTTTAATAATATTTAAATGGAAAAAAAATTATAAATTGTAAAAAATTCGAATTTTTTTTGAAAATTGAAAGCATTCATATAAAATGATAATATCTAACATCCATAAGTTTTAAATATTCAAAATACAAAATAATAAAACCCGAAATAAATTAAGTGTTTAGATTGATCTCATTAAAGAGATCAGAACTCCTCTCCTCTGCTTGTCGAGCTAATTCTGCTTGCTCTTCAAGAGTAGGGGTGAGGAGGAAGGTCGGACGAAGAGACTGCCACTGAGTCTGAACCGAAGGGTTGACATTTGGTGTTGTCTCGATAATCATATCGATCATATTCGCCATAGACTTAAACATGTCTTTGTGGGCGGATATGGTCTGGTTCGCAGATGACAAATCCCTCCGGATCGAGGAGTCTTCTTCGATCCTAACAGCGTATTCCGCTCTCGCCCTCGGAACATCGTTCACACTCCCGACCCCGACCATACGTCCTCTTTTCTTTGGAACAACCTTCAATTATAAAAAATAATTAGTATATTAAAAAATAAAAAAATGAATTTTTAAATATAAACGTATAGTTAAAAAGATCAAAAATTTTACCTCCTCAAAAATTCGGTCTTGTTCGATGGTGGAAAGCTGGACCGGAGCACCATCAGGATTCTCTTGTGTTAGCTGAGTCTGGCGCTCCTGAATCCGACTTTCAACACTGTTGACGATTTGCTCTGCTCGAGGATGGCAGAAAGTGCCGTCAGAATGCTGGTGGGTCTCCTTGTAAATTCGGGCCAGAGATGGTGGTGCTCCTTCTCTGACAGCCTATATTAAAAAGTCAAATTAAATGAGTATATATATTAAAAATAAAAATGTTAAAAAAATTACGAAACATCAAAAACTTACAATTTGGAGAGCCCTTTTGGCATGTGGAGTCTGTCCAGAAGTATGGGGTATTGGGGGGGTTACCCTCAGCATCACGGATCAACCGAGACGTAGAGCAAGTCATCGACCTTTTGGCAACCTTGGGGTCCCGCCAATAAGCCTTCAAGCCATTCCAAACGTCATTGCTGAGGTAGGTTTCCTTGGCGTCATCCCCCATAAACCTCCACTTATCCTTCCAGTCGCCAACAATGTTCTTGAGACGAAGCATGGCTTTGTGGTCGAACTCTTTCTTCACCGTCTCATTAAGAGCGATAGACCAATTCCATTTTTGCTAAAAAAAACATGGGAGAAAATTAATTAATTAAAAAAATAATTATTATAAAAAATTAAAAAAACAACAGAAATAGGTGTCCATTAATTACCGCGAAGCACTTGAACCAAGTAATGCGAACGTGGTCCGGTGTAAGGGACCAGTTCGGATGAGCATATCGAAAGTTAGCCCTGATGATATCTCCAACGCTCTGTCCCACTTTATTGTCCGGAGCAAACCTACAAAATTGAAAATCATATACAAATTAAATTAGACCAATGAGTTAATTAATTAAAATATTAATTAATTAATTAAAATATTACCAAGTTGTCACGGGTCGTAGATATGGATCGAGAATTTGTAAGCCTTCTCGTCCGGGCATCTGGAGAATGTCTTCAACGGTATATTTTGCATATTTTGAAGTCGGTGGCACCATCAAATCTGGATGAAGACCTGCTGGTGGAACCGGGGCAGCTGGTGGAGCCTGAGGATGCTGTGGAGCCGGAGTCTGCTGTGGAGGCGGAGGCTGTTGAGGAGCCTGAGGCTGTTGAGTAGCCGGAGGATGATCATACTGAGGCAGCTGCTCTTCATACTGAAAGTATGAATCATAATACTGCGGATAGTATGGAGCTTCAGCACCTTCAGGAGCTGCGGGATCGTATGGCTGTGGAGGCACAAATGGAATGCTCGGGATCTGGCTATCCGGAACATTTTCTTGTGCGGAAGATGTGCCAGAGGTAGAAGCTGATGGATCCGACTGACCCAGAAAAGTAGATGCGTAAGTATCTGATCTCCCACCGCGGCCTCTAAGTCTCTTTCTACCTGAAGGGGAAGTCAAATCGTCAATCTGGAAAAAAAATTATTGATTAGATATTAAAAACAAATCAAATAGTAAATATTAAAATATAAATACAAAAACTGTAAACTAATTCCAAACCTAAACTAATTCCGAACCTAAACTAATTCCAAACCTAACTAATCACCTAACTAATCACCTAACTAACCACCTAACTAACCACCTAAAACAAAAAAAAAATTACCTAGAGAGAGAATCGAATTGGTTGTTAGAGAGAAGGGAGAGGGCAATCAAATGACCTCGATGGCTCGCTATATATAGAGATTAGGGGCGGGTCGTACACGCGTCGTACATGCACGACCAATGTGGGACTCTTGGTCGTAAATAGGTTGTTCATTTACGACCAATGTGTGACCAATTGTATTTTACAACCAATGAAAGACCAAATTTTTTTATTTGTTACGACCAATTTGGGTCTCGAAGTGGTAAGTTAGAGGTAAATTTACAACCAATTAGGATCTAAATATTGAACGACCAATTAGTGACTGAAGTTGTAATTGAAAAAAAATAAAATGAGATTTACCAAATTTTGATAAATCTCATTTCTAAAACATATTTGATTGATAATTATATCTTCCAATGAAGATGAATTAGATGCTGCAGTTTCTCCGTAGGAACTGAAATTCAGTTCCTGCAGAGGAAACTGAAGCGTCTAATTGATCTCAATGGAAGATATTTTTAACAATCTTCAAATCTTATTAAGTTTAAAAAAAAATTTTGTTTTGAGAAGTAAAAAAAAAAGAGGAGAAAGTATACATCAAACACAAATGGAAAGAGACAAAGCGAGACCTACTTACGTTGAAACGTAAGAAGGTCTAGCAATGCCTATTTCCCTTTATGATTGCATATATTTCTTCCATTTTTTTTTACATGATTTCTCACAATCCACTAAATACTCTTTATAATCTACTTCTATATATGATTTGTGAAGAACTTTGGTGGTATTTATAGGAAGATTGTACGACCAAATAGAGACTAAAAGAGAAATTAGTAGTAAACCAGTGACTAATAGAGCCATTGGTAGTACATGAGTCGTAATTTACGACCAATGTAGCACTAACATGGTAGTTAGTAGTCAAGTAGTCGTAAAAATACAACTAATCTGAGGCTGGTGTTGCATATGGAAGTAATGTAGTCGTACATGTGCGACTTTTTAGCTTCTTCATACCCTAAATCAAAACCCTAAATCCCAAACCCTAAACCCAAAACCAAATAAAATCGTACTACAATAGTCGTACATGTACGACTAATTAAGGACTAATAGGATATTTGGTTGTTGGCTAGTCGTACATTTACGACCAATTAATGACTTTCCTGGATATTAGTTGTACTTTGGTCGTACATTTACGACTAATTAGCTTCTCCAATCCCATTATAGAAATCCTTAAACCCCAAAACTCTTAACCCCAACCTCAAATCCCAAACATCAAAATATTTACTAAACACTTCCATACTCAAAAATACAATTGAACGAAAATGAGTTTCATATATTATTTGTAGTGCATTACAAATTAAAGAGTTTAAGTATTAATTAATAGTCTAAAACACAAATCACTCGTCATCAGAAACCGCTTCCACTTCATCATTTTCTCCAAATTCATCTTCGTTGCCTTCGTCTGTTGCATCGTCTGGAATTTCTTCATAAACCGGATTATGCGGATCAGCAACAAGTAAGAGCTCATCAATAGCTTGGTCGGGTACTTCAACTCCAGTTACGGCATCTTCTTGTAAAGGTGGTTCTTCATCAGTTAATACTCGGCCCCTAGGTGTAACTTTTATAGCGGCTAACCAAGCGATTCCAAATTGTCTAATCCACGGATATGAAATAAAACAAACTTGGTCTGCTTGGGAAGCCAATATGAAGGGTTCAAATTTGTTGTACCTCCTTGTAGAATTTATGTCAACAACACCAAACTTGCCATAGCGAACACCTCTATTGACGGTGGGGTCAAACCAGTCACATTTGAAGAGAACACATTTCAGTTTTGCAACGCCTGGGAACTCAACTTCGATGATCTCTTTTAAGATTTCATAAAATTCTGTCTCACCTTTCACACATACACCATAATTCATTGTTGCTCGTTGGCTTCCATATTCGTAAGTGTGAAAAGTGTAGCCTCGTGTGAAATACATAGATGCTATGGTGATCTTGGCGAGGGGACCTTGTATCAACTCGTGAAAGCACTGAAGATAAAATTGATCACCATAATCGACCTGAAAAGACAAATATATATATATAAACTATATATATAATGTGTCAACTATATATATAATGTGTCATCTATATAATACCTGAGTTTTTAACCATTTGACAAAATGTTTGTCTTTCCTTTTGTTGAGATCATTAGTTTATATTCCTGGTATAACTTCTTCGACTTGGGCAACAAAATCGCTGTTTTAAAATGAAATGATCATTACAGTATTGTGTTAACAAGTAAAGTAATTATATTTCGTCGTACCTTTCAAATAATTCAAGCTCCTCGCAGTTTAGGAGTATATATGTGTGGGCACTGTGAGCGTCTTCTGAACTCGACCACCAGACTTCTTTAAGTTTTCCACCAAGACGTCCAATTTGACAGAATATATCTGGAACACCTTCAACAACATATGTCGGCATCACACCACCGTCATCATATCGGGTCGTAGTCCTTTTCCGTGTCCGGACTTGTGATCCAAAGTAATAGGACGTAAAGTGAGATGTTTCCTCATTCAAACTCCCAGCAACTATTGAACCTTCTACCCTTGCCAGATTTTTTTGTTTTTCCTTTCAAATATTTCATAGCTCGCTCGTAAGGATACATCCATCCATTATGAACTGGTCCATGAAGTAGTGCTTCATACGGAAGGTGGATAACAAGATGTTCCATGACGTCAAAAAATGATGGAGGAAATATTTTCTCCAGATTGCACATCAAAATCCGGATATTCGCATCAAGTTGTGCGATGATATCTTCAGTTAAGGTGCGTGCGCTAAGATCTCTGAAAAAAGCTCCGATTCCTACAAATAATTTACAAGTTTCAGTTATTTTGCAAAAAAAATCAATATAACAACTTTAATTTTTTTTACCTGCAAGTGCTTCGTGAACATTTTTTGGGAAGCAACTCCGCAAATGCAAATGGTAGAAGTCGTTGCATAAAAACATGACAGTCATGACTCTTCATCCCCGAAAACTTTTGTCCTTGCTGATCAACACATCTTGATAGATTTGAAACATATCCATCAGAAAACTTCACATCTGATGCCACCCACTTGAACAATGCCGCTTTTGCTTCTGCTGACAATCTGAATATGGGAACCGGAATTTTCCCATCGCTTTTAATATGCAGCTCAATCCTAGAACATGATGCAGGCAAATCCAACCTTGACTTCATGTTATCTTTTGTCTTCCCCTGGACGTTCAACAAAATATTGATGATGTTGTCAAAGAAGTTCTTCTGTATATGCATCACATCAAGATTTTGGCGCAAAAGTAGATCTTTCCAATATGGAAGTTGCCAAAATATACTCTTTTTGTGCCAATTATGGTGCGTCCCATAACCATCAGACATATTTCCAGGAGTATGCCAATTACCCCCTTTCCCAACTGTCTCAACTGCACCATAGTAATCAATTTCCTTCTTGATTTCTACTCCAGATAAATACGGTGGAGCCGTGTCTCGAACAACTCTTTTCGCTCGAAACAATGTCTTGTTCCTGCAGTACGGATGGTTAATGGGAAGAAATCTTCGATGACAATCAAACCAGGACGTCTTCCTACCATTCTTCAGCTGAAATGCGTCTGTGCTTCCCATACAATAAGGGCAAGACAACCTTCCATGCGTCGTCTAACCCGAAAACATCCCGTATGCTGGAAAGTCACTGATAGTCCACAATAAAACTGCTCGCATTGTAAAGTTTGTTTTTGTTGAACAATCATATGTCTCCACGCCTGTTGACCATAATTCCTTCAATTCTTCTATCAACGGTTGTAGAAAAATATCGAGGGACCTCTTTGGATGCTTTGGCCCAGGTATCAATATACTCATGAATAGCAATTCCTTTTCCATACACATCTCTGGTGGAAGGTTGTATGGCGTCAAGAAGACTGGCCAAAGCGAGTATTGTCTTCCCGACATCCCAAATGGACTAAAGCCATCTGTGCATAGCTCAAGATAAACATTGCGGGGGTTGCTAGCAAAATCAAGGTACACCAAATTCAAGTGTTTCCACGCCTTTGCATCAGAGGGATGATTGATCTCTCCTTCCTTCTGAACATGTTCTGCATGCCATCTCATCGATGCCGCCGTCTTCTCAGATTGATACAATCTCTTTAGTCTATCCTTAATAGGTAAGTACCACATCCGCTGGTACGGCACCCGATTCCGCCCACGTCCTTGCGGTTTATATCGGGGTTTCTTGCAAAATTTACACTCTACCAATTCGGCATTGTTTCCCCAGTATATCATACAGTTGTCTATACACACATCAATCATCTCCGAAGGTAAGCCAAGACTATCAACAAGTTTCTGAATCTCATAATAAGATTCAGCACTCAAGTTATCTTCAGGCAAATACTCTTTAAACAACTCAGCCCATGCATCCATACAAACTTCAGGTAAGTTATGATCAGTTTTGATATTCATCATCCTAGCTGCCAATGATAATTTAGAAAGACCTTCTCTACAACCTTGATAAATTGGCTGATTAGCTGCTGCTCATTTCATAAAATCTTTTTGCATCCAAGTTAGGCCCCTCTACGTTTTCGACCTCCTGATCAATTACTGATGTTGTTTCACGAAATCCATCGATAACCATATCATGCATCCTATCATGATCTACCAAATTATCTTCTTGAATGACGTTTTCAGTAGGCAAATGTGGCTCAACTCGGTTACCAACATTTTCAACCTGATTACTACAACTACCTTCATTCCTATTCTCATCCTCCCCGTGGTTAAACCAGATATAGTAATGCGGGGTAAATCCTCTATTTACTATATGTTTCCAAACAGTTTCACTATTTGCAAACTTTGTATTGTTGCACTTACAACAGGGACAAAACATTTTACCCGTTTCCTGTGTGAGAGGCGTATGTCCGGCTTGGTTCATGAATATCTCTGCTCCGTTGAGAAATTCGTCTGTTACTCTTCCTCTTGAATCTTTATGAGCATACATCCAACTCCGAATCTCATAAATAGACATTTTTTTCTTTCGTTTTTTTTTATGTTTCTTAAGATTTGAGGAGAATGTTGTATTTATAGAGAAATTTCAAGTTTGGTAGGTAGCAATGTTACAACGAATGTACGTTGAATTTCAAATTAACTACTAAAGAACAACTATTTTACTCATATGGTCGTAATGGAGATACAAAATATTGATGTAAACTAGTCGTAAATTTACATCTCTTTTACGACTAAACACTGTAGCCGTAAAGGAGATGTAACTTTACGACTAGTGTACTACTAAATGAATTAGTAGCAAAATTACATCTCTTTTACGACCAAGCTATTATGTAGTCGTAAAGGAGATGTAATAGTACGACTAGTTTACTACCAATCATTTTAGTAGCAATATTACATCTATTTTACGACCAAGTAAATTTTAGTCGTAAAGTAGTTGTAAACTGGTTGTAAATTTACGACCCATATATCCTGGTTGTAAATGTTGGTCGCTAAAGCCATGTTCTCTTGTAGTGGAGAGAAACTGATTCGAACTCTTTCTTGTTCACCAAGCTCGCATTTACTTTTCTAAACCCCTGAAAAGTAAAGATTTTGATTGTTCAGTTCTTTACTAAACCTGTAACATTTTAGTTGTAATTTTATGGTTTATCTAATTCCGGTTACATGCATCTGTTGTACAGACTGGAAATTTTACCTCTTACTTTCTTAATCGGATGTCTCGAGTCTTTTTTAGCTCGTCTGTTTTCATTTAGGTGCTTTGTACAATTATAATATCCCACAGGTCCTTCGCTGTAATTTCTTAAATTACACGGACGGACAACAAGTCACGTTTATTTTGAGTTTCCGACATAGAAACAGCTTTGTCTCTCTTCCGTTTCATCGTCGCGCCTTTCTTCTCCTCTGTTTCATTTTGATTTGTTCTTTTTTTTTTCAAAAATGTTTGATCATGTGAAACTGGCGCGATGCTTCAGCTTCACGGCATCGCGTGATTGGTTATTCAAACAGTCATTCTCAAACGCCGGTCTCCGTTCCGTCATCACCGATCTCTCCCACGGCCATCCCCTCGCATCCACGACGTCTATGCATTGTTGGATCCCTAAATCTCCAAACCGTTCTAAACCTAATCTCCTCCTCCTCCACGGCTTCGGAGCAAACGCAATGTGGCAATATGGCGAACATCTCAGAGCTTTCACTGGCCGGTTCAATGTCTACGTTCCTGATCTCCTCTTCTTCGGTTTATCTTCCACATCGGAACCGAACCGGTCTGAGACCTTCCAAGCTCAATGTCTGATGAGGCTAATGGAAGCGCACGGGGTGCATAGGATGAGTATCGTCGGAATCAGCTACGGTGGATTCGTAGGGTACAGTTTGGCGGCGCAGTTTCCGGAGAAAGTGGAGAAGATTGTGCTATGCTGCGCAGGGGTTTGCCTTGAGGAGAAAGATATGGAGGATGGATTGTTTAAGGTTCCGAATCTTGAAGAAGCCACTGGGATTTTGATTCCTCAGACGCCGGAGAAGCTTAAGGAGCTTATTAGGTTCTCTTTTGTTAAGCCGATTAAAGGTGTTCCATCGTTTTTTCTTTGGGACTTTATAGATGTAAGTTGTGTTTCTTCTTTTTCTTTGTTTGTATTTGTGGTTTTCTCTTCTTTTTATATTATTTTTGTTCTTGAATGGTGAAGGTAATGTGTATGGAGTATGTAGAGGAGAAGAGAGATTTGATCAAATCAATACTCAAAGATCGCAGACTTTCAGATCTTCCAAGGATCAAACAGGTGCAAACACTAGCTAGCTTTCTTTCTTACTGTGTAGAATTTGGAGTTGCTCTAAAAATTTTTTTTGTGTGTTAAAATAGAGATCTTTGATCATATGGGGAGAAGACGATCAAATATTTCCACTTGAACTTGGTTACAGACTGAAAAGGTAAGTTTAAAGATTACCTTTTCATTTAAATGTGAAACAGCAACTTGAATTAATGTTGTTGTAAAAAATATGGTGAAACAACAGACATATAGGAGAAAAGGCAGAAATAGTGGTGATCAAGAAGGCAGGACATGCCGTGAATCTGGAGAAGTCTAAAGAGTTCCTCAAGCACTTGAAATCTTTTCTCATTTACTCTTGATGAACTACTGTTCTATTTATTCCTTTTTATAGGTAATTTTGACACTATTTCCATTACTGCATTTGGAAAGAATGGTCTATCTTTGTTACTGAAAATGCGAACATCATATGAGAGATCACAGATCACAAACACGATTATTTTGTTTACAACATACATTAATGATCTACAGTAAGCGTATCAATCCAGAACAGGCACTATGCACGCTTGCGGAGGCAAATTCTTAACTTAATGTATAACATTTTTAACACTGGTTTATTCAAATTGTAAAAGAAACAGAGTTTTGGCTTAAGCCACATCAACACATACACCCATCAGTAGATGGTATAAATAAGCTGAAAGGAGCATAAAATAGAAGCAAAACAAATAAAGCACGTCTAACCAACAAACTGGTTATTTCTGACCAACTTCCATGGCATCTTTTCAGAAACTATGGCGTCCTCATCCAAAAGTTGACATAACCAAGAAAAGCCTGCTTAACTATGTATGAATGCGCTGTCGCAGTCTCCATAGCAGCTTGATTCCTCATAGGTGATGATGCATGTTACAAAGACCATAAATTTTATTCTGACGATGATATTTAAAGATTTTTTTTTTTTTTTTTTGTATGATATTTAAAGATTTCGTATAAATAAATCAATAATTAAGATCTATGTCTCACAAAAAGCTTCCAAACTATTTAAGCTATGAAAACTTAGAACTACTCAACCAATTCGAAAACAGCCACAACCAAACTTAACGTATAACTAAAGGCCTAAATTCTTATAAATAGGTTGTATCTCTGACTTGATGGGGCCTTCAGGAAAAAACTCTTGCGGGATCTGTTTATTTGATTGAATTACAGTAAAACCTCTTATAAATTAATAATTTTAGAACTTTGAAATTTTATTAATTTATAGAGATATTAATTTACAAAAGTTTATTTATTTAGATATTTTCTATTTCTCAATATTTTTATTTATATGAAAAAGAAAATATTTTATGTTACCATATGTACATTATTTAAATTTTAAAAATTTGACTTTCATATTGCATTATTGTCTTATTTTATGTTTCATAGAATTGTTAAATGGTTTTCGATATAATTGTACTAAATATTATCAAAATATATTGAAATGTTAAGAAAAATAAAGAATTTTCATTGTGAATATAAAACCAACAATATAATATTTAATTTGTACTTATATAAAATCTATTCTATTAATTTTCCAGCATGACCAATTGATATTAGTTGTGTCCAATTAATTAATTTTATGTTTTACTCTTTTAAAAATGAAATATAACTCCTCATCTTATGTAACTACATTCAATCTTATGGTTTTAAAGTTAAAAACGTAACTTCCTATTTGCTATGAAAAAGACATACTTCCTATTTCCGTGCGTAGTGGACAATTTAATAACCGTATATTAAAAAAGCATGTTCTCCATATATTAATATCATATAACGCTTATTGTTTTTTTGCCCACTACAAGATTAGGTTCAAATGTGTCTCATTTGGGTCTTATAGTGACCGTAATTAGAGGTTAAAATTTGTAGTGGTTTTATAGCGACACTTTCAATGTACATAGAACAATTGGATGGAAGAACATTTGTACATATATTACTTCTAAAATTAACACTAAAAATACTAAAACCGCATTTTGCTTTTTGACAGTTTTTACATGAACCTAATAATAATGGTATATAAAATATGTAATATAACTTATATTAAAATATTTGAAGCTGGTATTTATCTTATATTACTCTATTCAAATATGTTGTCCATGTATGATTCCAAACATTGATATAAAAGCATTTCAACTTAAGGTTTGATGGAGTTTAAGTGAATTTTCAATAGAAAAAAATATTCATATAAATTCATTTAGCTTAACGAGTTTTAAATAGGTTATTCGATTAAAAATAGGTATTAAATATGATTTATTTAAAGTTAGTGAAAACCATATTAACTCACTTACACACGCACATACACATATATGACTACAAAAAAATATGATTAAGAAAAAACTACACGTATTACAATTAAATATCTAGAAAAAGTTAAACAAAAAATATACATGTCCTTTTGAAAGGACGAGTCAGAATCTAGATTCTGAAGATTCGAATGTTCTCAAATATTTTAAAAAATAGTTTCATTTAAAATAATAAAATCATATAAACTTTTTAAAATGCACAAAAACAAATTTTATCAATACATAACGGGTATATGACAAAAAAAACAATAGATTAAAAATATTAAACTTTTTCTTTAAATTAAAATACTAAAAATAAAATCACTGTGAAATAATTCACAAGTTTAACAGCAGGTTGATAAACAAAAATCATAAAATACGGATCAGAATTATTCGAAGTCTTCAAAATTTTGGTCATATTTAAAATAACAAAAATAATTCATAAAATAAGTTTAGATAAATTTCATAAAATTCTTAACAAAATATAATTTATCAAGGATAAAATATTCATGACATAAAATTAATATTTTTAACAAAAAATATACCCGCCCTCTGAAGGGCGGGTCAGAATCTAGTTTATATATAAATTTTACTGAAAAGTAATTGTATAATGGTGTACACAGTGTCTTGTTTAATAGAAACTTATAGGGATTTACTTAAAAATCCATGCATCCTTTTCTCTCCTCGCCAGCTCGTTTAATAGGTCTGCCATATTATAGATAGGTACCATTAGACTACATAACTTGTCACACAATGTACATACAAGAATATATAACAGTTTAGTTTAATAAGTTACACAATAACGGGAACCAACGCCTTGACACCAATCAAGAGTCTCCTTAACGGTCATGATACCAACATGAAGATCGTTTTGGCTAATGTAAGCAGATGTTTTGATGGGAACAAACTCGTTGAGGTCTAACCATTGTAAGTCACTTCCCTGAAGACATCAAGAGACTTATCTAGATTCCCGGCAAGAGCCAACAGAAGCGCTGTCTTCCCAGAAGAGGGAGAACCCAACAAAAGCGTCATCCTAGAAAGTTTAACAATCCAAGAAACATCTTTAAGAATCATAAACTGTGCTTTCTTTGCAAGATGAATCCCCACCAAACCAAGAAGAGACTCTACCATGTTCCTCACCGTGTTAGTAAGCAAAGGAATAGATCTATCACCGGTGTAACAATCAGCTTTCACATTCAAATTCTCGTACCTCACTTCCACTGTCGGAAGTGTTATCCCTACTCTATCTATCCCCTTCCTTAGCTTCGTCAAGATCCGTTCGTTGTCCTGTTTTGCGCTTTCAATACCATGTCGATGAACTTCGCACATTCTTCTTGGTCGATCTTGGTGACGTCGACTTCTTTGTTGAGGATTTGGCTACCGTAGATGTAGTCTTCTTCTCCTAGCGCGGGCATGAGATTTGTCCAGAGACGTTTGTATGCTGGGAGAGAAGCCAAGTAGTCTAATTTTGCATGCTTTCATAGTTTATGTAATTATTGTTATAAAGTCATAGTTTTTGTGACAATAATTCTCTGCATGACACGTATACATTTTTTTAAGAAAAAGCTTCTCGTGAAGCCACATAGGATTTGCACAATATATATTTAAAGAAACATTTAAAAGTACTTCTCCTTTGATATACAGAGGAAGAAGAGGATATATTAGCTCTTGATGCCCATAATGGTGTTGGGATTTGTGGGGCTATGAAAACATAACATTTTTTCACCTTTTAACAACACAGCTAATGCTCACAGATATTGGCGTCCAAAATTTTCTGCATGCCATGTTTTACGTTCGGTCTAGTTCGTGTGTCTTTAAGGAATAGGATATGCCCCGTTAGCTACGTCCAGCTTCTTTTGTCCTAAACTGGTTCCTTCTTGCTGTTTGACCGGTCGTAAACTCGTAATCTAGCTACTCAATCTCACGCATCAATGAAATTGGAATTGAATGCTTAAGGTAATAGCAGTAGTTAACCATTTCTTTGGTGGTTCATAGCATTAGTTAAGAATCTAAGTAGAGATTCTTACTCAAGTTTGTATATACGAAATTTCATCGACTTTCTTTCTATTACACTGAGAAGTACCCACTGTTGATTCCAGTTTGTCCCATTTCTAACATCATTTTTTAATAATTTTGTGTCAATTAAAATAAATTAGACTGTCAATATGTCAATCAAAATTATCATTATTGAAAAAAAAATCTAAAATCTTAAAGAAAAGATATTTGTAAAAAAAATATTTTTTAATTTTAACCAAATATGATTTTTTTTAATCCTGACCAGAGAGAATTGTAAATTTTATTTAATAGTAATTTTTACTTGAAATTTTAATGATAAAGGTGATACTAAAACATTTAATTAACAAGAAAATTGTTAAAACTATTAGTGATATTGATATAAACAAATATTGTAAATGGCAGATTTTAAAAAATCAATATTAACTGGAAATAATAATTTGGTATGGTTACAAGGATGCAAGAAAGGAGAATCACCAAGCATTCAAGAAGCTACTGATTGAGAGTCTCGAGAAGTTTATACGGAGAGAGGCTCAAACCATGATTCAGACTCAGAGGAAATTTTTGCAGGTACTGGAGTTGTGATCGGCCTCAACGGAAGTATGTACTCAATGGGCGATCCTCTTCTCTCAGAGTACATAGAGTTACACAATACGATCATGGAAATAAACCACCCTCTTTGTCTGACTCTCTGTATCCAAAGCGGAGCAGAGCCTGGAGAGAGAGTTGTCGTTCATACACCAAGCCAAAGCATCAGGGGTGGAGTATCTACTCGGACATGGTAATTCTCCGATAAGCATATGAAATTATTAACCGCATATATTAGTTGGGCCGTCTAGCTAGGTTTGAGCAGGCAAAGATATACAACTACACTTTATTACAAACTAGCTCGTTACCAAATCCATAATGAAAAAGTTCATTTTTGTTAGTGTTAATTTGCAGGTTTGTTAAATAGTATCTTGAAACCAACATTAGCTTCTATTGGTAATTGTAAAATGGAAGTGCATGACATCCGTGAAGTAAACCATTAGAACGCAGTTAATAATCGGATGAGAGACTGGTGGAATGTCTAACACGTTAACTATAGCGAAATGGAGACTAATTAAAGGTTTATATATATATATATATATATATATATATATATATATATATATATATATATATATATATATATATATATATATGTTCTAAACCTAGTGTTCTTGTAGAGAAACTCGAACCAGAAAGAGAGAGAAGAGAGTATGCCGTGTGGCTTAAGGAGAGGAAGTAATGAGATGTGTTATTCATAATCAAGCAAAGCTCCTCCTTATATATGTGAAGATAGCCGCCTATTACAAAGGAGTTAAGCAATGTGGAACTTTCTTAAACACTTAGAAATCGCCACAATTAAATGAAATAAGCTAAGGCCCAATCCACATAAGGATTGGCCTGGTTTAATATAATTAAAACATAAACTTCGGTTAAGGCATTCCTAAACCATATGGTTTATAACACTCCCCCTGAATGCCAGAACCGTCTAGGGTTCATAATGCGTTTGGGATACTGCCTCGTTAAAACCTTTCCATGGTAAACCCAAAACCCAATGTGGTAAAAGAGAACCCATGGATAGGAAAAAGAGTACAGCCGCATTACTCCCCCTGAAGTGAACATCACTGAAGGTCTCTCAGTGAACGCATACCAATCTGCAGCATAAGCTTCTTGAGTGTACATGTTGGTAATGCCTTGGTGAAGAGGTCGGCTGAATTGTCACTTGACCGGACTTGGAGTACCTTGACCTCTCCTTCTTTCTGAAGATCATGGGTGAAGAAGAACTTGGGGAGCACGTGCTTGGTCTTATCACCCTTGATGTATCCTTCCTTGAGTTGAGCTATGCAGGCCGCGTTGTTTTCATAGATAATGGTCGGACCATCTTTGCCGTCCGTGATCCCACATGCTGTCCGGATCTGATGTGTCATAAGTCTCAACCATACACACTCTCTGCTTGCTTCATGGATTGCCAATATCTCTGAGTGGTTGGATGAGGTCGCGGAAATGGTCTGCTTGACTGATCTCCATGAGATAGCCGTACCTCCATATGTGAAAACATAGCCGGTTTGAGACTTAGCACAATGTGGATCAGAATTGAAACCTGCATCAGGAAAACCAACCAAATCCTCTTTGTTTTGGTTAGTATAAAACAATCCTACATCCTTAGTCCCTTGAAGGTACCTTAGGACGTGTTTAATCCCATTCCAGTGCCTCATGGTCGGACATGAACTGTATCTAGACAGTAAGCTCACTGCAAAGGCTATGTCCGGCCTAGTATGAGTGGTTAGGTACATTAAGGCACCAATGGCACTGAGGTAAGGATATTCTGGGCCGAGGACCTCTTCATCTTTAGCCTTAGGTCTAAACGGGTCGGTATCCAAACCTAGGGATCTTACAACCATGGGACTACTAAGTGGGTGACACTTATCCATACTGAACCTTTTAAGGATCTTTTCAGTATAAGTCTTTTGATGAACAAGGATTCCATCCTTAAGATGTTCAATCTGTAGTCCCAAGCAGAATTTGGTCTTACCCAAATCTTTCATCTCAAATTCTCTTTTGAGATACTCAACTGTTTGAGCTATTTCCTTGGCCGTTCCAAGTATGTTTAAATCATCAACATACACAGCTATGATCACATAGCCTTGGCCGGATTTCTTAATGAATATACATGGGCTTACTTGATCATTCTTGTAGCCTTCCTTCAACAAGTACACTCAATCTGTTGTACCACATTCGACCAGATTGTTTCAGTCCGTACAAAGCTTTGTTAAGCTTAATGCAATGTTGTTCTCGAGAACCTTTAGCATTCTTAGGTATTTCAATACCTTCTGGTACTTTCATGTATATGTCATTGTCCAGTGGTCCATAAAGATATGCGGTTACTACATCCATTAACCGTAAATCTAGATTTTCTCTTATGGCCAGACCTATAAGGAATCTGAATGTGGTTGCATCCACTACAGGAGAATAAGTCTCCTCATAATCGATTCATGGTCTCTGTGAGAATCCTTGTGCAACAAGTCGGGCCTTATACCTCACGACTTCACCATTCTCATTTCTCTTTCTCACAAAGACCCATTTGTATCCCACTGGTTTTATATCATGTGGTGTCATGATTATCTTCCCGAACACACCTTTTTTCTTAAAAGAGTTCAGCTCCACGTTTATGGCTTCTTTCCATTTAAGCCAATCTTTTCGTTGCATGCATTCATAAATGGACGTGGACTCATGATCCTCATCATCAATAAGTTCAAGTGCTACTTCATAAGCAAATATATCACTGATGTCGACATCTTTTCGATTCCAATGTTTTCCAGACAAGACATAATTTATGGAGATCTCATTGTTATCAGGAACTTCAGTACCAGGTTGCAAGGCGTCCCAAGCAACATCTTTTGGTACGTCCGGACCATCGTCCTGGTCAGGGACTTCAGGTGTGACCACGACCTGGGTCGGGCCGGCCACGACCATGTCTGGTGGTTCTTCCTCGGACCTTGCACCTTTCTTAGTTTTCCGAGGCTTTTTATCTAAAGAACCAATGGGTCTACCACGTTTGAGACGTGCCCTGGAATCAGTAGCAGCTTGGTTGTGTCCCTCATGAACATCAATCCGTAATGGTGCATTGGCAGCTGGTATATATGACTTGGTCATTCTATTTTGGTCAGCAAAGGATTCAGGCAATTTATTGGCTAATTCTTGTAAGTGTATAATCTTTTGAACCTCAATATCACATGCTTGAGTTCGAGGATCTAGCCATGCCTGGGATGTACTATTCCATGTAATTTCCTTTACCAGCTTATTATTATGTCCTCCCAACGAAGGATATTCAGATTCCACAAAATGGTAATCTGCGTACCTAGCCTTAAACAAATCACCCGTGGTTGGCTCAAGGTACTTTATGATGGAAGGGGATTCGTATCCCACATATATTCCCATCCGTCTTTGAGCTCCCATCTTTGTCCTCTGTGGAGGAGCAATTGGATAGTACACAGCACATCCAAAAGTCTTAAGATGAGAGATGTCTGGCTCTCGACCCATAAGTAGTTGGGATGGTGAATACTTATGTTCACTAGATGGTCTGATGCGTATCAGTTCAGCAGCATGCAATACTGCATGTCCCCAAGCCGTGATAGGGAGATTACTTTTCATGAGTAAAGGTCTAGCTACCATCTGGATCTTTTTGATAAAGGACTCGGCTAGACCGTTCTGTGTATGGACATGTGCCACGGAGTGTTCAACTGTCACCCCCATGGACATACAATACTCATAAAATGCTTGGGAAGTGAACTCACCAGCATTATCAAGACGTATAGTCTTCAAAAGAAAATCTGGAAAATGTGTTCTCAATCTGATGATTTGAGCAAGTAACCTAGCTAAGGCTAGATTCCGTGTGGATAAGAGGCACACGAGGGACCATCTTGTGGACGCATCAATGAGTACCATGAAGTACCTAAATGTCCCACTTGGTGGGTGTATAGGTCCACAGATGTCTCCTTGAATCCTTTCCAGAAAACCAATTGTTTCCTTTGTCACTTTGACTGGTGATGGTTGGATAATGAGTTTCCCTTGTGCACAAGGTACACACGTATGTGTCTTAGGGACAACTCGTCTACCTTTAAGGTTATGACCATTTGAGTGCTGGATAAGCCTACGCATCATAGATGACCCGGGATGCCCTAACCGATCGTGCCACAAATTGAAATTCTCTTTGAATTCCTTACTTATCACGGTATTGGCTTCGACCACACTGATCTGAGCATGGTAAAGACCAGTTGAGATAGCTGGGACGGTTTCCAAGACCCTCTTATGGCCTTGGTCGAATTCATAAATGTTTAGGAATTCTTTGGTTCCTTCTCCAACAGTCTCAATATGAAGACCATTCTTACGAATGTCTTTAAAACTCAAGAGACTTCTCTTAGAATTTGGAGAGAACAATGCCTCATCTATTTCTAGATGTGTACCGTTTGGTAACAAAATATAGGCTTGGCCGTGGCCCTTAATGAGTGATGATACACCAGATATTGTGTTTACATTGGCATCTTTCAATGTTAATTCAATGAAGAATTTCTTATCCCTTAAAATCCTGTGGCTTGATCCACTGTCAACCACAAGTGTGTCCATACTTCCTTTTATTCTAGAAAATAAAATATAATCTGAATTATTCATATTATTATTGGAAGATGAAAGCAATACATAGTTTATTTGAAAATATCAAATGAAAAACATAAAATCCTTAAAGCCTAAAAACCAAAAGCAATCAAACACAAATCGTTTGTTGCACTAAATCATTTAGATTTGTCATCTTCCAGCAATTCCAGAAGGTCTGAAGTCTCGAAATCCATGAGATTATCATTGTCATGATCAAAATCGTCCTCACCATCCTTGTACACCATATGTGCTTCAGGATTCTTGCCTTTGAGACTCCCTTGATAGAGATCCACCAGATGTTTGGCAGTACGGCAATTCTTTGCCCAATGATTCAACATTCCACATCTGTGACATGGAGAGCTTCCAGAATTTTGTGGCTTTGCAGTTGTCCCATTGCCTTTGTCTTTACCACGTCCATTGCTGGACTGGTTTGGACGGTCATAAGGGGTGTTACGCCCTTTGCCATGGCCACCACGTCCACGTCCTCGCCCATGACCTCCATGGCCACGTCCTCTTCCATATGAGGAACCGCAGCCCTTTTGGTCATGACGGACATGGTTGGCCTCAGCATCATCTTGAGGCGCATCTAAGGCCAGATTTGTCTCAGGGACCGGCTTAGTACCAGGGGGTCTAAGTCCACTGTTTTTCAAGAGGAGTTGGTTGTTCTTTTCTGCAAGTAACAGACATGAGATGAGCTCACTGTAGGTCTTAAAATCTTTCTGTCTGTACTGCTGCTGAAGCATCATATTCTCTTCAGGCATAGTCTGGAAAGTCTTTTCCAACAAATCCTCTTCTGCAATCTCATTGCCACAAAGTCTCAGTTTTGAGACGATCCGGAACAAAGCTGAGTTGTACTCATCCACTGTCCGATAATCCTGAAATCTGAGATGGGTCCATTCATAGTTGGCACCCGGAAGAATCAGAGTTTTCTGGTGTTTGTATCTCCTCTTAAGCTCGTTCCACAACTCGTATGGATCAGCCACTGTGAGGTATTGAGACTTCAAACTCTCCTCAATGTGATGTCGGATCAACATGAGAGTTTTAGAGTTCTCTCTCTTATTGGCATTGTTTCCTTCGACAATGCAATGCTCTAGGCCTTTGGCTCCAAGAGAGATCTCGACATCTAATGCCCATTGCAAGTAATTGTCACCCCTCACACTTAGAGGTGCAAAGTCCAAGTTTGCTATTTTGGCCATCTGAAAATAAAGATCAGATTGTTTAGGTCTTTAAGATTTCATATTTGGTCCATCTTAGAAATCTTTCATTTTGAAATCGGGTTTGAAAACCACTTTTAAAACAAGATGGACGGTCCATGGTCTTACCGTACCGCGTGGTACGCTTCATCGACCAGCTGTACCGCGTGGTACGCTTCATCGACCCATGCGGGTCTAGTGGTACCGTTCGGTACCCATCATCGACCCAAGACTGGTCGTGATCTATCCATACTGTAGTACGGGTCATTGATCATCGCGGGTCACCATTGATCACCGCGGATCATTGCTGATGATCATCGTGAATCATCGAGAATCATCGTGGATGATCACCGAGGATCACTGTGAATCACCGCACCCGATCACCATGAATCATCGCGGATCACCGGGAATCATCGTAGACGATCACCGTGATCATCAATGATCACGGGTGATGGTCTAGTTGCATCATATGGTGAACATCATCGACCCAAGTTATTTTTTAATTCTTAATAATAATTTCTTAGTAGGATCTAACCACATAGTGAAGTGGATCATCGATCAAAACATTTAAAAACATCTAATTTTGGGTTTGTTTGAACATATAGCGTATCATCCTTGAATAAAAGGTATTACTTGTTGTTCATTCAAACAGAGAGTTTTAATTACTCAGAAACATTCATCTTATGTTTTGTTTGACATATAGCGTGTCATCCTTAAAGGGGTATCGCTTGTTGTCTTGCAAAACACTTGACTATGTAACCGTACATTAATGGTTTTGGGGTTTTAGGATCCGAACCTCATGGTTTAGAGGAGTAAGGCTCGGATTTGATCATATATGATCGGATAAAAGGTTTTATAAGTTTTAGAAATCGGTTATAATATATACTTTTATAAAATCGGATATATTACACAAATTAGGTCTAATTTAATATTTCCTTTTATTTTAAAGACAAGAACAAATAAAATCAACCTTTAGAATATATGGAAATCGGATCCAAGCTAGAAAATATTTAAAATATTCGAAAAAGATTTGAAAAAGATTTGGAAAATATTTTGCTTGGTCCGCAAGGTAAGAGATTAGGGTTTTCGGATATTACCTTAGTCTCAGCCGCTTTTTCTCCTTAAGCTTCTTTCTTAGAAACCTTAAAACAAAGCAAGAGAAGAAGAGTAGAGATCGATTAGTATCAGATCTGAAAGAATGAAAACTTATGGAAAAGTTTAAGAGAGAAAGATGGTTGGCGGCTGCTGCTAGGGTTTTGGTTCTGGATGGTTGATCAGAGAGCTTGCTCGTGCTCATAACGTGTTTTAAACCTAGTGTTCTTGTAGAGAAACTTGAACCAGAAAGAGAGAGAAGAGAGTATGCCGTGTGGCTTAAGGAAAGGAAGTAATGAGATGTGTTATTCATAATCAAGCAAAGCTCCTCCTTATATATGTGAAGGTAGCCGCCTATTACAAAGGAGTTAAGCAATGTGGGACTTTCTTAAACACTTAGAAATCGCCACAATTAAATGAAATAAGCTAAGGCCCAATCCACATAAGGATTGGCCTGGTTTAATATAATTAAAACATAAACCTCGGTTAAGGCATTCCTAAACCATACGATTTATATATATATATATATATGTATATATCAGTCTGGCTTCACCTAAATGGCTAACATCTCAGATTCGCCAGGAAGCTGTAGCATGAAGAAGTCCACTTGACAGTGGCAACATGTGCTTCTTGCTCTTATCATCTTTTATCTATGCTTTTAAATCTCCTAGTGGAGTTTGTTAGGTTTTTCTTTTTTAATTCCTTACTCTTGATGTGTTCATCCCTCTGTTACATAAACTTGTGTTGAACCCACTTGTAAAATCAAGTAAAATTCACACTGTAAGTCAAGTTTAAACCTAATAGGGGTTATTAAAGTGAAAAATTATCAGACTTTTTGTAAGACAGTAGAGTCATCTTAAGAAGATAGATTTAGATGAGCAAAATAAACTAAAAGATAAGGTCGAAAATAGCATGGAGTTTTGTAACAGCTTCTCTTGAGGGGGATAAACCTAGAAGACTATGAGGAGTGTGTGACACCATGACCGGGCCTACGATGCTTAACCGGTTTCTAAAACTAAGGGAACTATATGATAAAACATTTCAAATCAAACATTTAGTAATACATCATTAATATATAATTCAAATATAGCTTAGTGAAAATTAATGGACCGATAAAAAAGCACATACAAACATTAGAAATTCGAGAAATGAAGAAACCCAAGTTCGAGTGTGAGTAGTGATGTGATTAGTTGAAGCTAGAGGAAGTCAAAGACAAGAAGTTGGAAGAGAATCTTGTAAGGATGGAAGAGGAGCGCCTGAGGCTGGAATAAGAAAGGTTGGAGAGAGGCGACCTTGAAATTTTGATTACTAAAGAGTTAACTTTGGCAATTTTTTTTGCTAAATCGGTTTTCATTATTAACAAAAACATTTTTAAAAAGAAGAATTTTTCATCTTAACTTTTCTTGTTTTTTGAAAATTATGAATTTAGTATTGTATACATTATTTATGTTGTAGTATATAAACTTACTAATTGACTTGTATATATACTCTGTTGCAGCCATTGAGATTCCATATTTCCCTAGTAATTAAAAAGTCTTTCTTTATGTTTCTGACGTTTCAAATTATCGAGATCTACTACGGAGATTAATAAGGCTTACGATTATTCTGCTGGTTGAGTGTTTCTTTGTTATAAGAGATCTGTGTGTACTTGATTTTCTTGTGCAACCATTGTACTTGATTTCTATCATTTTTTATCTGGCAAAGTTTTCTTTGGATCTCAAAACTTTTATAAATGCAACAAAGACATACCTAGTGAATGTAACAAGCATTTCAATTGTTTTTTTTTGATCAACGCATTTCAATTGTTCTATTTTATTTTTAATGTTCAAAAGAGAGCAACTACTGATAATGAATGCTATGTATATTACATAATATATGTTTGTGAATTGTGATAACATGTCAAAAACGCTTCTTGAGAGACAACACTTCTTAAAATGGTTTCATTATTTTTTCTCTCTCTAAATTATGATTTTTGAGTCAAATAAAAGACCAACATTCATTGAAGGTATAAATAGTCTTCGCAAGTGTAGACATCATCAAGATGGCTGGTGGAAGATATGAAACAGTTGTTCTCAATTCGAAAATAACTTTGATTGAAATCACCTTAACATTAATCATTCTAAATCCAAAACAAGGCAGTGCTCTTAGCTTTGCAATTGAGGTGTTTGAAGTGATAAAGAGAGAATCTAAAACTTCAAAATGTGAAGGTAACTCAAAGCTTGATCCTTTAGTTTATGGTTTTAGTCATTTAGTGTGCATTATAATCTATGTTTTCATGTTTCAGCCCAATGTGTTATAAGCGTTAAAACATTATCACGTTTCATGGAAAGGCGATCCATATGATTCGCCACAACATCTATGGATTGGCATTCACTTTCAATTGAGAAAAAACTGGAAGAAATTGATTCATTGATGGACTGTATGTGACATAGCTCTTTCACTTTGTATAGGCACATTTAGTTTCTTCTCTTGGTTGTAATCAAACTTTTTTTGCAACCAAGGTCTTAAAGGTTCTAACAACAAGAGGCATATCAAGCTTGAACCACCTAAAGATCATGTAAGTCACTGAATTAGTTGTATATAAAATAGACATTTTTCCTTCTTTACATGTTGTTCGTCACTGTTGCAAAAATTTGAGTAAAAAACATACATGGGAGGATTCCTCCTTCACTCAGAAACATTGGGACCTTGAAATATTGTAAGTTAATGGTTTAGTTGTTTAAAATGCATTGTGGTTTGATTTGAACTTTTACATGTGTAAATGTTCTTTTGTTGGTAAAGACCTTTCTTATATTTTTTTATTGGGTCTCTGGAAAGCTTAAGAGCATTTACTTCTTTTAGGATTTTGTAAGCTTGTTCTTTGAGCATTCTTTCAATGGGCAAATTCCTAACAATCAAAGTTCTTGTTATCGTATAACCATGATCATTGATATTAGTGCCATCCTCACATTCATTATGATCAATGTGCTTGTATGTGAAACGATTTGGTGGAGAAAACAACTGGACATTACCCGTTCACAAGATCATGCTGGTAAGTTTTCTGATTTTTTATTGGATGGATTATCTTTATGTTGAAGTGTATTTAAATAATTTACTAATTGAATTGTAGTTCTATATTTTTCCAGGGGTTAAAAATTTAAAGCTGGCAGGTTCTTCCTGAATTGTAAGAGATAACAGAGGTATGGTAGGACTTCACAGTAGAAGGGCTTTTGGTGGAGTTGATTCTTTAGTTGAAGCTAAGCACCTTGGTTTAGTTTGGGCAATCGAAAGTATGGCTTCTCACAAGATTAATAAAGTGGTCTTCGAAGTAGAAGCTCCTGATTTGGTGGGAGTGGTGGTGAGACCACGGGCATGGCCTGCTTTTAGAGGTTTTGGTTCAGAGATAACAAAGGTTCTTCAGAGAATAGGAGAATGGGAGTTGCAGTCTGTGACAAGAGATGCTAATAAATGTGCTTTTTTGATCGCAAGGAGTGTTACAGCTGAATTACGGTTACAATCTTGTGTAGCACAAGGGGGACCGGAATGGCTGAAAGGGCTTTTGATGGAAGAAAGAACGAGAGGGTGATTGTGCCGTGTAGATGATTCTATCATGGAGGTTTTTGAGTTCTTTATAAGGAAAAAGGTGGTGAAGTGTGATCTTGGTGTTTTGAAGAAGACAAAGTTTAAGGCTCTGTTTTCGTGATGTTTTATTTGGCTTGTAGCCTTACGTGTTTTGATTTGGTTTGTGACATTATGTTTTGCAATGGAAGTCTTAGAGTTAAAAAAAAAAGAGCTTCCTGTATGCTTTTGAAAATTGGAAATTATCAGACTGACTAAACTTGATGAGATTCCATATTGGGCATGTTGGTTAATGGGATTCCAAATTGTTATGCCGTAAACAACACGTTATTTCTGTAGTTCGTTCTTCACGTATTGATTTATGTTATATTGATAAAAAACTGAATCCTAAAAGTAAAGTACAAACATACTAGAAAGAAACTGATTCGTACCGCAAAACACGGCAAAAAGTGCTGAAAAGAAACTGGTTCGAAAGTTCAACAAGCTACCTTCTAACTTCTCTAAAACCCTAAGACATTGATTATTTACTTCATGATTAAACCTTTTAGCAAATTATAGTACTTTAATGATTTATTTAATTTAGGTTACATCTGTACAGGCTGAAATTGTAAATTTTACCATAATTCATCAATTAATCGGATGTCTTGTGTCTTTTTTTTAGCTCATCTGTTTCCTGCAAGGTGTTTTATACAAATATAACATCCCACATGTCTTTGCTGTAATTTCGTTATTATAAAAGTAGGGACAAGCAAAAACGCTTATTTTGCGTTTCATTTTTTTTCTTGCAAAAATGTTTGATCATCTGAAACTGTTGCGATGCTTCAGCTTCACGTCATCGCGTGAAAGGTTATTCAAACAGTCATTCTCAAACGCCGGTCTCCGTTCCGTCAGCACCGATCTCTCCAACGGCAATACCCTCACATCAACAACGTCTATCACTGTTGGATCCCTAAATCTCCAAACCGATCGAAACCTAATCTCCTCCTCTCCACGGCTTCGGAGTTCGGAGCCAACGCAATGTGGCAGCACGGCGAACATCTCTGAGCTTTCACTTGCCGGTTCAACGTCTACATCCCTGATCTCCTCTTCTTCGGTTTATCTTCCACGTCGAACCGAATCTTTCAAGGCTCAATGTCTGATAAGGCTAATGGAAGCCCATGGGGTGCATGGGATGAGCATTGTCGGGATCAGCTAAGGTGGATTCGTAGGGTACAGTTTGGCGGCGCAGTTTCCGGGTAAAGTACTGGAGAAGATTGTGCTATGCTGCGCAGGGGTTTGCCTTGAGGAGAAAGATATGGAGGATGGATTGTTTATGTTTCCGAATCTTGAAGAAGCCACTGGGATTCTGATTCCTCAGACGCCGGAGAAGCTTAAGGAGCTTATTAGATTCTCTTTCGTTAAGCTATCAAAGGTGTTCCATCTTTTTTTCTCTGGGACTTTATAGATGTAAGTTGTGTTTCTTATTTTGTTTGGATTTGCGGTTTTCTATTTGTTGTTGTGTTGATTAAGAGAGATTTGATCAAATCATTACTCAAAGTAGGAGACTTTCAGATCTTCCGAGGATCAAACAGGTGCAAACACTAGCTAGCTTTCTTTTTTACTCTGTAGATTTTGGAATTGCTCTGTGATTTGTTTGTTGTGTGTTAAAGTAGAGATCTTTGATCATATGGGGAGAAGAGGATCAAATATTTCCACTTGAACTTGGTTACAGATTAAAAAGGTAAAGTCAGAGATTGCTTTTTTTGTTTCTTTTTACTGTGAAGCAACCACTTATAATTATAATGTGGTAAACAATGTGAAACAACAGACATATAGGAGAGAATGCAGAGCTAGTTGGTCATCAAGAAGGCAGGACATATGCTGTGAATTCGGAGAAGTCTTAAGAGTTCCTCAAACACTTGAAATCTTTTCTCATTGATTCTTTATGAACTGCTGTTTTATGTATTCCTTTTTATGTCGTTCAAAAAAAAATGTATTCCTTTTTATATATAGATTGATAACCAATAGTTCCTCAAGCACTTGGAATATTTGCTCATTGACTCTTTATGAACTATTATTCACACTATTTTTCATTTCTTCATTTGGAAACAATGAACTTTCTATGTTCTTGAAAATGCAAACATCAATGAGGGGATCATAAACATGATTATTTTGTTTCCAACATACATCAATGATCTGCAATAAGCTATTCAATCCACAACAGAGAGTGCAGGATTGCGGAGACAACTTGTAACTTAATCTATATTATTAAAACTGAGATACACATTGAGATTATTTGGAAACTTTTTTTTTTTTTTTTTTTTGTCGGCCAGATTACAGACTCATGACGACCCTGTAAACCATGTTGGTAGCTCCGTATCCATATGGACTGTAAACGACGTCTGTTGCCTCACACCTCGTGCCTATTTATTATTTGGAAACTTGAATAGTAATATTAGTGGAATTTGTTTGGAAATATAGATAGCAATTCAAAAAAAAGAAGTTTATTTGGAAATATAAATAGTAATGTAAAAATATAATATTGTTTGGAAACATAAATAACAGTATATTAAGAAAAAATAATATCTTATGTTAATAATAAAAATTAGAAGTCCATTATATTATTAAAAACAATGTCTTCGGGCTAACTTAAAATATACAAAAATAGACTAATGCAATTACATAAAAATATATTTGTCTAAAATAATCATAAAATAAAATTTCAACTCTATATACCTATTTTAAACTTGATTTATATCAAAAATTGATTTAAAATATACATATATCAAAAAATTATTTTTACCAAAATATTTTCCAATAACCATTATTAAAATAAATTTATTCAATATATATAAGAAAAATACAATAAAAAGACCAATTTCATATACCTACTAAAATTATGGTTTTTATATTTCACATTAAATTTTCAAAATATTATATATTATTATTTATGTGATGGTACATATAAAATACTATTTATTATATGATTACTTATATGATGATACATATAAAATACGATTAATTATACAATGACATAAATATGATATATAATAGTAGTGATGGTACATATAAAATATTATTTATTATATGATTACTTATATGATGATACATATAAAATACGATTAGTTATACGATGACATAAATATGATATATAATAGTAGTGAATAGGTGTGAGCTTTCGAGTATCCGTTCATGTTCGGTAGGAATCTGTTTGGATTTCGGGTTTCCATGATCAAAGATTTCAGATCCATTCTGATATTTCTAAATTCCAGCTCGAATTTTTTTTCGGATATTTGCGGCTTCGGGTTCGAATAATCTATTTAAATTATTTTTTAATTTTTTAAATTCACTATATACTTTACATTTCTCAAAATCTATAAACAAAATCATATATTACATATAAATTTGAATAACATATGTTAGAATACTTAAACTTAACATATAAATTGGTTTGGTTTAAATATTTCGATTCAGAATCAATAATTTTTTTTTGTCGACATTCAGAATCAATAATTATTTTAGGTATTTTTGGTATTTTTTAGTATACTCTAACTAATTTAAATATTTAATTTTACTAATAAATATATTTTGAAGTATTTAAACCAACTTAAACAACATCCACATTTCATTCCTATGACAGTGCATTCTCCAACTTTTACATTCTTTGGCCAAACAAGGAAAAAGGAGAGAGACATGATTCAAGTGGGCATATGCATACAACATTTGCCTATAATAAAGACTGTTGCATTTACCCTCAATAATCAAACGTTAAGTTATGGAAGGGAATGGATATGCTAACACTATATATATATATATATATATATATATATATATTCAACTTGGGTTTGGTAACTTTAATTGACTCCCGTTCACAATTTCATATCTTTTCACTAAGTATATATAAATACAATCACATATTACTATGCTAATTTTTCTTTTATCAAAAAATAAGTCCAGTATTTTTGTTTGAAGTCCTGATTCTTAATCAATAGTTTGTAGATTTCCAAGTGGATAACAACTACAATCAATGAATTACTCGGTTGGGTCATATGGAGCTGCCGACTGAATGTTTTTAAGTCATATTTACGCATCTATGAATGAGCTCGTTCATTATCTATAATTGATCGTTTCACGTACATTTTATCACTTTCACAAGCACATTAAAACATTTAAAGCGTGTGACATTTCATGCCAACGAATAATTCATTGGTATTATATTTCCTATTTTCGATGCATTTTTACCAGTTTTGAACCCTACGTACAATTCACGCTGGCAATTCAGATATACATATCCACATGCACACTCATCACGCTAAACACACACATTAAATGTTATGACATGGTGACAAATGTAAGCAATAGAAAGTTGTGTTGGTTCATATTCATATGAATCATATCACTAAATTGGTTGGGAAAATCTATTAATCAACTTATGCTCAAAAATATATACATATTAACGAACCAGAGCCCAGAATTAATTAAACTTTGATGAAACACACATAATACAGTAGAACCTGTATAAATTAATAACCTAGGTTAATAAAATTTGTCGGCTCAATTTGGACCAGATCAAAATTTAACACAAATCGATAAAATAATAAGATAATATTTTTGTTTGAAAATTCTATGTAAATATATGGTCTCATTCAAATTATAAATTAATAATTTATATGTATACATATTTTATATAAGTAGCAACCTATTTTTATATTCACCATGGAATTATCTTTATATTTTCTTAACACTAGTAATATATTTTGATGAGATTTAGTAATATTATATCTAAAATCACATTTAAGTTCTATGCAATATATATTATATACACCAAATAATATAATAAAATTAATATAAATGTCAAATTTTAAAAGTAAAAATTAATATCTATACACTTAAATCAAATATTTATTTTTTATCTTAGAATAGATTTATCTTAAAATAAGAATTTTTTTGTAAATGAATATCTCTATAAATTAATAAAATTTCATAATCCCAACTTTATTAATTTATAGAGGTTTTACTATAATTTAAATTGATGGAAAATTATTTGTTGAAAGAAACTCTTGTGACGTAGGTTAGTCTAACCTGGAATATTTTTATTATATTGAAATATCAAACACGTTGGTTGACAAAAATAATATATAATGATTGTCATCTGGCACGCATATTTTTTGTAAGAAATAACATTTCGATCAAAAGCCTGTTTATTAAAATTACATACTTTATTAGGATTTATATTTTGCTACCATACAAAGCTATATAGCGACAAAGGTGAAACTAATATCGATACTATTAAAGTTAGAGACCTTTTTTTTGAGGTGTCATTATGATTCAATAGTAATTACAATTTTTTGCCACTGTATTAAATTTAACCTATCAATCAATACTATTAAAATACAATGAGCTTTTTTGAAGCTACCTTGGAGTTCTAAAGTATTTACAATTCCATATCATTGAAATATTTGTAACCTATGATTTTAATTAAATGCTTTAATATTTTATAAGTAATTACACCTTTTTTAGGAACTCCCTGGTATATTTATTTCTATATTACGGTAGTTTTATATGATTTTAAAACACCATTAATATAGGAACCTTTCTAACTGTACGATTTTATTTCTTAACTAGAAGATGTTATTCTTAATAATAAAAAAAACAAGCTATCGAAATCATAGCTCACCACTACGAGCAAAATAATTTATATATTGAGTCATGTCTCATATTAAACAAAGAAAATCCAGACATTTAGTCATGTCTTCTATTTTGATTTTCTGCAGATATCAAAATTCAGGTTCAATGCGCAGGAAAGAAAAGAAGAGCATGAAGTTCAAAAAGACATATAGTAAGTGCCGGGTCAAATTTAACAGTGTTTGTTTAAAAATATAAACTAACATGTTGGAGATCTAATTATACAATTTTTAATTTTGTAGTGATCAATGCTAATATGTTGTCTTCGGGAGGAAATATTGCTAAAATTTTCCATCAACATGGCAAAAGCCAAAAGAGAGCATATTAATATATTTACTAATGTGAGCCATAATCAGAGCTTATAGAGGTAAATTTATCCGTTCTAATTATTTTTATATATATACAGACTATTGGTATCGATACCATTTTTAACTGGTGTTGAGAGAAACTCCAATTAAAAGAAGTGTCATACAAACAGATTTAAGCATCCATATCAACTAAATAGGTAAATCTATTTTCTTCATATTTCAAAACTGATTTTGATGATTTTCTTTTTGTCAGCTGATGAAATATTCTTATTTTGTCAGTTCATTCATATTAATACTTGCCAGGCATGTTGGAGTTAGGTTTGTGCTCCCATATTTTTAGTGAACTATTATTTTGCAACTCTCGGCTTTTTCTCTAAGACTAACCTTAATTTGTTATTATCTTAACAGAATTATAATCAAGGAAAACCAGATGGTAATTAAACTATATACAATATGCTATCACTATATTCCGATTATTCAGAATTTTATTGACATCCACCACTATTTACAAAACGGGCTTTCTAGATTTTTGTGTACATGTTATTTCCATTAGATTGCTGCTCCTCTATTTGGTTGTCAATTTTTGGTGTTCCATCTTTATATTTACTATTTGTCTATGTATGATGATGATGATATAGTGGTTTCTCTTGCTTGCTCCATGCACCGAAGAAGGACAAAGTCTCACCACTATTTCTTAAACCCGCCAGACGCTTGTGGAAAGCATAAGAAGATCATTGCCTATCAAGTATCATCCATATTCTCCTGAATCATACATTTTTCTTACATTTCTCCTAAATTTGAATTGGTCAATCCTTCTATTCTCTCTAGCATTTTTCATTCAAAATAAGCGCATGGTAAGCTACCCGGGAGTGATGTGAGCCGGATGGTTAAATGGCTCAAATATTACATGGTAAAGACATTGCTACTCCCGACTTGTGCGTCAGTTTTTTGGATGTGTCATAGTATTGGGAGAAGTAGGAAACTTACATGGCAGGGTGTTGTTCGAGGCTGAAGCTTGGGAGGAAGAGGAAGCGAGAAAACAAATGGATATGAGGTATTATTAACATCCTATGAAAACATCTTCAAGCTATGTGAATGGTTTGGACCTGATTGGGTTTATGGAGTCGCAACTGCTGCTTGAGTTAGTAAGTGTCTGAAATACTAGATATGTTGAAGAAACATCAAATAAGTTGTGTATTTGTAACTGAAAGAAATAATGTCTCTGTTTTTTGCAGGAGAAGAAGCATATGTGCAACCAGGCCAGGTTATCTACATATGCAACAATTGATCTCAAATATGACATAAAATTATAAAAGCTAAATTTACTAAATATATGCTCCTAAAACTTATAATTTTACATAAATTTTAAAATCAATATTTAAAAATATATAATAAAGTTAACTTTCCGAAATCAATCTACAATTAATGAGTATAAATTTTTACAATTAATATTTACAAAGTTTTTCCATTAAATATGTAAAATATGTATCGAGTACAAACGGGTCTTATACATGCATTTTTTATTTCTATTGTGATCTAACAAACGGGTTAATAATTTTATCAACAAAAACAATTCCACGTTTTCAAAATATAGATGGAGATATTCTTATATATAATATTAAGAGGTCCTTAAATAAAATAAAAATTTTGTATAAGTGATATATATGTATATATATATATATATATGATCAATTATCCTACATATTAAAAATATTTAGTATAAAACATCTAATTAATAATCATAATTAATTCAAAAGCTACATTTACCATTTAAACAATAAGTTTGCAACATTTAATTCATACCACAAATAATATTGTTACCATAATTCTAGATCTTCTACAATTTTCTTAAATATCCACTATATATTCTGCAAGAAGTTTTTTCTTATAATATATTGATTACATATTTCCTATAACTATGGGGATGCACTTTGTGATGGAGTTGTGTTCATTTTCTTTGTAAATTAATGGAGCTATGTTCATGTTGTAAGCGTTTTGATAGGATTATTCAATTCGGAAACTACACTGATAAAAAAATCAATGAACTGGCAAAAATCATTTTGGGTTTAAGAAAAATTTTCACTCTCTTGGAGTTAAACATCAAGATCTCAAATCAGTAAATTTTATGTTTGTTATAAAATACGAAAATTCTTTTTTTTTTGTAAATAGTCATACTTTCAATGACTTTCATTCATGTTTTAGTTTGGTACTTACTTTTCTCTGTGAATGTTTGATTTATGTAACATCAATGTTTAGTTTGAAATTCATTTTTTCAAAAAAATTTACATGAGGTTCTCATACATGTTATGAGTAGAGTCTATATTATGTACCTCTAAAAGCTTTTAGAAAGCATTATAGTATTGAATCAAATGTAATATATATTATGCGGTTTGTAACGAAGCTTCATTGTTTATTTAGGCATCAATTCAGTAGTCATTGATGCTAATTTAAATTCCGACTATCATTTTTTATATAATTGGTTCCTATCTATTTTTGGTATATATCCAAATATAAAAAAATTAATTATAATTATTGTAAAATATGGCTAAACCAAGATGAAATAAGACCAAAATAATTATGTGTAAATTTTATATTAAACCAACATAAATTTTATTTGAAAGGTATCCCAATATATATTTCATCAAACTTAACATACTATAATAAATTTCATATAGATATATAAATTATAGATAAAATTATAAATTTATTATAAAATATCTTTCAATCAAAACAATCATGTGCTTTTAAAGCGCGGGTCAAAAACCCATAATCATATTAATATCTCTTACTGATAAATTGATAGCTTCATAATTTTTTTTCTGTGTTTAAGAAATCGATAACCATATAACTTCATAAATTTGTAATCATATCTATCTATTCAATTAAATTAAGAACATGACCTATTAATATAGGTATAATCCAGGTATAGTCCAACTATTTTCATACAATTATTAAAATCTCTTACTAATCATTTTAGAAACAATTTTACACATATGATTACAAAACACAAATATTATTAAAACACACAACTATGAAAATTAAATTTCTAAGAAAAATGTAAAACAAAAAGTATAATCCGTCTTTTGAAAGGTGGATCAGAATTAGTCTATTCTATTAAAACAACAACCTGACCTATTGGTATAAGTGTGGTCTAACTATCTTAATACAATTATTAAAACTTCTTACTATTTGTTTACGAAAAATATTATGACCCACCCTTAAGAGGGCGGATATAATTTTTTGTTTTACATTTTTTCTTAGAAATTTAATTTTAATATGTGTTTTTTTTGTAGTCATATTTGTGTAGAATATTTTTTTAAAACTATTATTAAGAGATTTTGATAATTGTATTGAATTTGTGATGTTGCGTACTATACACTTGTGTCAAATTGTATTGAATTTTGATAATTCCATATACACTCTCAAATTGTTGCATTGCTATGATCCTATAGTTTAGGAAGCAGATCGTTAAAATATGATATGTTACTTTGAAAAAATTTCTACGCTTTAAGTCTCCCTATATTTTAGCTACTTCAGGTAATCAAATTGTCATTTAATTAATTAATATAAATATTAGCAGTTATCTCAAGGCTTTGTTTCCGACAAATGTGGGGAATGAGAGGTAGTTACATATACTGTTATATAACACGTAAAAGTATATAATTATATATCTCTCCATCGTTGATCTAATTAAATGGACATAACCTCATATCAATTGGACATGTTGAAGAATTAATAGAATATATAGGGATTCCTAAAATATAGAGATAAAAAGAAAGTTTGAAAGGTATTTTCTAAAAAGGGAAGGTTAAAATATATTTATATTTCGTAATAGTTTTAAAATATGAAAATAATAGCAGTTACTATTAAAGACTAATATTTTTTTAGTATATATATATATATATATAAATAAATAAATGGATAAAAAATTTATCAATTTTAATAGTATTGATTTCATGATAATCATTATTTATAGGCAAAATCCTAATTTTGTAGATATATTATTTAAGTAAATTTGTATTTCCTGAAATTGAAATAAAAATCTAATTATATTTATTCTATATTAACTGTTTCAATGGTAAATAATATTATATTAATTATTTATTTTTGATTAATAGTTCAGGGTAAATATAGAGCATAAACTTAGATTTTAAGTAATGTATTATTGTTGATTAATAACATATATTTTCCGTAACCAAAATGTGCAGATATTTTTTTTTAAATGCTTTCATTATTATACATTTTTCAAATCGACATTTATCAATAATTTATTTGTTTTTCATAAATGTTATAGTTATGGATCCTAGAATATATGAATTAAAGAAAAACAGTTATAAAATATATGGGTTTTTTTTAATAATCCCCGACCATTATGGAATTAAAAGGTGGTTACAAAATAATTATTTAGATTCAGTTACAGAATATATGGTTTATTTTTGTGGAAAAATAATTGTTGGACATAACTTTATATCAATTTGTCATGTTGAAGAATTAATAGATAGATTAGAAGATAAAGTAGTTAGTTTTGGTGGTGAACATTAACACTTTCACCTTTTAACAAAGCTAATGCTTTAAGATATTCGCGTCCAAAATTTCTGCGTGCCATGCTTTGCGTCCAACCTAGAAGCGTGGCGTGGTAGTTTCCATAAATACATGAATTTTCAAACTTTGTAGTCCATGATCGGATGATCCCAACATAGTTTCCATCTATGTTATAATCTTACTATAATAAAAGGAAGATATAAAGAGATTCTAGCATGTCCACGTCATCAAAAATATTCCCCCAATCAAAACATTTCGTTTGTACACGCTGGACAGGCTTCCTTTCAGTTGAGCTTCAATTGATTATTGCCTATATCAAACAACCATGCAGCGAGTGGGTTTAAAAGTTTGGGCTCTGTTTGCTGTAAGCCCTATTCTCATTATCACACAAGTAAATTAAACGACGACTAAAGAAACATCGTCATCTCCGCTCACGCTTCGTCTTCTTCGTCTACCTTATTCCTAAACATATAGCCTGTCTATGTATACAGTATACATATTAAATCAACCCATGAAACACACCCCAGATTAATTACAATGAAATCGTTCTTTTTCATTATGCTATTGAAATAAAGCAACACGGCTATGTATCTCAACGATAAATTTTCTAAAGTTCATTCAGTTTCCTTCAGAAGACATACCGATACGATGGAGACTGATGTTCTTTTTCATAGGCCATAAAAAGGCTCAAGGTTTTGCGGATTCACAATCTCCTCTCCTCCAAAGCTTACTCCGCGATGGTCTCTTCTCTTTTATATCCATCTCTTCCTCAGTTCCTCTCCGGCGAAGAAGAAGCTCCTTTTATCGTCCTCGCTACTTGAGTTGAGCTTACTCTACCATCAACAACTTTGCCAGAGACAATAACCATCTCACTGGATAAATCGGGAAACCTATCGGTGCCCCGTCGAAGGATCATGAAACGTCTTTCGGCCTACGGATTGTTGGGACTTGGGAGTAAGCGTTCAATGATGTATCTTCCTTCTCTTATCTCTATTGACCTGATTATATAGTCTTCTAAATCTTTTTCTTTGGTTGTGATGAATTTTAGGGATTCCTTGTGACGAGCGCAAAGAGAGGACTCTATTTCAACGAGAGAAGCCTTACAATGACCATCCTACCATGGCAAGGTGACCTTTTTCATCTTTATGCCCATTTTATACTTTGTGACTTTTTTGATTTCATCAATATGGTGAAATGCCATTTAGAGATGTATATGTTATATAGTTGTGCTCGATATGGGTTACTAATACAACAGGATGCAGAAGCTGGCAAAAGAGCTGAGTGTAGTGATACAGGTTAGCTTCTTTGAGGAAGCAAATAATGTACATATAACTCACTTGCTATTATTGACGCTGATGAAGTGATTTCAGGATTTATAGGAAGCTGCATATTCCTGAAAGATCAGGTGAGTCATGTTTGGAGTTGGAAAAAGCTCGACCTTCGTTTGCTGATACCTTTTATTGACTTCAGGTTATCAAGATAAATTTTATGTTAATCCTGGTTACACTGGCTTTAAGGTAGTTTTGAGTAGAAGTTCCTCAGATTAAACATTTTGTCGTCCTTAATAAAGATATTTGGTTGTTGATCAAAATTAAAAAAAAAAAGGTATTTGGTTAACATATTCCAATACTTCTCTGTGGTTATCAATAGGTTTTACAGGAAATGTTTGCAAAAATTAAAGTAGGTGAGTTAATCGAGATTTTACTGAGTATATTTCGTATGATTTATAACTTGATGAAATCATAACTGAAAAACTATTGGTCAATGTATTAGTCTGCTATATGTTGGGATCAAATGGTTTCCCGAGACAGCTCGAGCTATGGTTTTACATGGCATTTAATACGGTTTTATCACACTGCCATTGGGTCTGAACCTCAAGACTAGGGATTGGCTTCGCGTTATCATCAGAGTATAGTCATGCAAGGCCATGCAGGAGCTAATGTGGTGAGCTATTAGGTTTTATCACTGATTCACTGTCCATTTTCAAATCCTCTTAGTGTCCTGTTATAGAATTTCTATGTATATAACTTCTGTATGTAAACAATTTTACAGGGACATGAGCAATAGATGACATGTATGTCGACAGCAGCCACAGCCGCAGACTATTTATCAAAAACTTCAATAGTATGTGTTAGTTTTAACAAGGCCTTCTCTTTAACCGGATTCTTATCAATGGAAACAACGATAGCTCTTTCGATAGGTAAGCGAGTGTTCAAGTTCGTGGAATGTGAAGTTTTTTTAATAGTATTTGTGTTATATTTTTAATGTATTTATGCTGGAGTGAGTTGTTTTTTGTTCGATTGAGTTTGCGTTTGAAAGTTTGTTTGTGGTCTATTAATTTTATGTGTGTTTAAAAAGCTTTGATAATGTAGGTGTCTTAGATTCTGCTTTTGGATGGTGACAAGATACAAAAGAACATAAATAGTTGGCAGGATCAACCTGCTGATCAAGCCAGACCAGAGGACTGGCCTGTCCAGTTTGAAGTAAGAGAGAGACATAGAGAGGTACATCACCTTAAAGATGGTATCATTGTATGCTCTTGGGTAGCAAATGGTATCTGGAGCTCTAACTCTTTGAAGCTGAAAATTAGCGCTCTTGAAGCCAAAGAACCTTATCAGTTGAGTCAGTCAAAACAGAACGTAAGTACAGAGGGGATAAGATATACAAGGCCAAACCAATTTTCCTTAGGGATTCAGGAAATTCTCAAAAGAATTTTGAGAAAAATCTCTTTATCATTGATATTATAGGCTCATCAGCAACCTTTATGTCCTGTAAATTTCAAATATAGTAAACACTTGGCTAAATTTTGGTTGTTTATAATTGTAAACTTGAGGAATAGACTATTGTCACACATCAATTAAGAAATCAGATCATTATGGAAATATTAGTAAATACAGTGATAAAGAGTTACCTTCACGTATAGTTGGAAGAAATTGTATTGGCTTTCTCATTGCCATGTGTTTTGACATCTGTGTGACGATCTCTATACAAGGTTAAAAGAATGTTACAATAATAATATATTTAATTATAGATAGTGCTGCGAGTTCATAATGGCATTGGAGACTAATCAAAGCCGAAGTAGTAATCCAATGTTGAAAGCCAAAACAATGTTAGCACTCAACACGAAAGAGGAAATAAAACCACACATCATAATACAAGTACACAAATGTATCCTGTTTTTGTCAAGAGAGGAACTTTACCTTAATTTTCTGGCATGCTACTTGGCTAGAGAATAGTCTTTCTTTTGTTATTTGTAGCTTTATTTGTAAGGTGGGGTGATCAAAATAACCGAACTAAACCGAGTCAAATCGAACTAACCAAACTGAAATCGATTCAAACAAACCAAAATCTATTATCATATAGTTTGGTTTAAGACTTTCCTAACCCAAACAAAATGAACCGAAACCGATCCGAACCGAACAGAAAAACTAATGTGTTTTTGTTATTTTTTAAAAAAAAATTAAACATACCAGCAATATATAATATACTAAAATCATAACATTAAAGTCACTATTAATTTTTTTAACGATGTTGATTTTTTTTTAATTTTCTATTAACTTTAGTTAATTTTGGTTTGACTGTGTTCTTATATATTTTGTGCTTTTTAAAACTTTTGTTTCAGTTTTATATTATATTTAATTTATATAGTTTAGTTTTAAGAAGCATTGTTAACGGTGTTTTTCTTCTTCTAATTTTCTATTTACTTTAGTTAACTTTAATATGATTATGTTCTTAGAAATGTTTTGTGTGTTTTAAAGGTTTTTATTTCAGTTTAAATAGTTCATTTTCTTATAGGCACCAACATTATGGTTGATTTTCAAGTTAGTTACAAGGAAGCCAAAAAGAAGAGCAATAAAACGGTTTTGTTGATATGCAGCTCAGAAGTATTCTATGTTCCAAAACACTTTTTGCGAGCTTTTTTTGAGCAAAGACATCTTTTCATTACAATATGTTTATGTCTTAAACATGATTTCTCTTAAAAGAATTAAACTAAGGAAATTCAATTAAATCAAACCAAATAAAACCAAATCGAAACCAATCCAAACAAATTAATTATGGTTTACTTCAGTTGAAAAAATTCTAAAACCGAATTAACTAAACTGAATCGAGCCCAAACCACCGAAGTGCCCATCCCTATCACTAGGTAAGAAACAAACAAAGTGTAAAAATATAATCTTTAAATCTTTATACCGATCCAAAAATATTTAATTTAAACAAAGATAAAAAAATTAAGCTACTAATACTCATGTAGTTTTTTTGTATCACTCAAAACCATTATTAAAATATAAGTTATTAGTGTGTATTTTTAATTGTAACGAACACTTTCTATTTCCCATTCGTATTTGAACTTACTAATCTCCTTTTTTCTAATCTCTTCTTACAAAGGGATTCATGTACTAAACTTACAGTTGAGCAAAGCTAACAACAGGTAATGACTGTCTCTGTCTAAATTTGGTAATTTGAAATTGTGATCCATTAGAAAAGAGAAATAAATGTACAATGTACAAAGAGAGACTATGTGTTGTTAAAAAAAGAGTGACTATGTATTGAATTATTTTATTGAACCTATGAGGTTTGTGTGCAAACAATTGGATTAGTACTGATTAATAACATATTTTCATGAGAATCCCAATATGCCAGATAAATTGATAAATGAGAATTTGAATTATAACTACAGTTTAATTTTCAATCATTTTATATTCAATGTACTTTTTTTTACAAATTTATAATGTATATGTGTTATATATATATATATATATATATTATATATATATATTATATGTATATATATTTTCTGAACCCCGGGCGTAGCCCGGGAAAATCCCTAGTTTATTATAATGCGTTATCATGATCCCAAAAATTAAATGATAAATCTTTGCATTAGAATAAAAAACATTACATTTTGTTGCAGTTATTTGAGAGGAAGAAAAATAATGTGTAAATTTTATTTATATATGGAGACGAAAATTCTAATTAAGTTCAATAGTTTCGACTAAAAAGGCTTCTATAAAACTTATAGAAGACTCATGGAATATTTATGAAAGACTCATGAAAGTAGAGATGGCAATTGGGTTTTCTCGTCTCGTCTTGTCCGGGCTGGTCGTCTTCCGCGCGGACTACGGTATTCTGAATGGCTGCTTGATACACTAAAAATGAATCTTTGCTACTGCCAAGTTAACAGTTGTAATTACAGTACTTAAGGTTCAATTCCAGAGGACCAATCTAAACTTTGTTTCTATGAGTTTTAATTTCAAGTTAAGAAGAAAATATGATTTAAAGATTTGGGTGACTAAGATGAAAAGTAAATAAAGATGTTTAAATGCGATTCGATATGAAAGCCGACATAGGGTTTAATGCGGGTATTGATTGAGCTAAACAATTATTCAAGCACATATTTACACAATCTAGAACATCGGATCTCTCAACTGATTCAACCCACTGTCGTGGTGATGAATCCTCTGCAAGCCGGACGGATCACCTAAGTGGGATCAGAGGCGGCTGCAAGCCTTAGAGTTCATGTCCGATCTAGTTCACTTAATGCTCTAATATCTACTTTTGCTGATTAAAGACATTAATCTCATTCAATATAGGTCAAGTTATCTCCTGCGTGGTTAGCTAGGCGATGAACAGCAGATCTAACATTAAGTGATCAAGTTAATGCAAGCAATAAGATTAATATGAATGAAGAATCCAATGAATGATGCTTATCTATGTTTAACTCGTTTATCAATACCCTAAAACCCTAGGCGAGCCAGATGACTACTCAATCATGATGCAGTGAAACAAAGATATTAAATCTGAGATAAACTGCATGAGATAGAAATAGAAAAACAAATGGTTTAGGATGATCTTCTCTAGGAAAGATGGAGCCTTCTCCCTTACAATTGCAAATCGCCAAAAACAAGTCTAGGTATCTTATAAAAACTAGCGTAAGAAAATAAAAATAAAGTAGGAGGCGTTTTTATAAGGAGCGCCAATAGGTAGAAGAGAATTAGGGCAACATGGCTTTAATTCCCGAAATAAGAGTTTCCATATTTATCTGGAACAACCATCGGGATAACTCCGTCACTTGTTCCGCTAGAGAACAGTCTCGGGACTGTTCTTCTTGAGTGTTCTCCGCAGGATCTCTCCAAAAAAAATATCTTCTCTTCATGTACCTTCTCTTCACTCTTCTACCAACTCCAGACCTGAAAAAGACCACAAAGGACTAGAATAACACGGATTAGAGACTTGAATCAAATAAAAACATATAAACAATGATGTGAAAAACACCATATCACTGCCCAATCACATACCACATAATTTATAAGCCTTCGCGTGCCGTCCCACGTGATGCCTTCTTTAGATTCTTTCATGAATATTAAAGTAGAAGAATTGTGTAAGAGAGTTGAAGAGAGCTCAATAAAATCGATCGCAACAACATCCAATGTGATCACTCGCTGGTTTAATGGTCTTGAAGTAAGTGAGAATCATTTGGATAGTGAAATTTAACTCTTTCAAGTATACTTCTTGTTTGATTCTTTGTAAAGCAACGTCTCTACATAGTAACAGTAACTTAATACTAATGGTTTCTTCTTCTCCTTCAACCAAGCTGTTGAACTTAGAGTGTAGAGACAACATTTTGCAGTAATTCAAATGCACAATTCGAGCCGTTTAAAGAACAAACAATAGCTTTTCAACAAGCAGTAGCTCTTTAACAACATCATTGTAACCAATTTTGTTTTTAAAACACCACTTCACAATATTGAAAACAAAACCCATCAACTTAAACAAGAAAATCCCACATAATAATAAAGCAATTTATAGTACTGAAAACAAAACCAAGCAGAAATAAGATTTATGATTGCGGGTCTTCAAAATCCCGAAGATTGAGCCCGTCCCGCATCCGGCCCATCCCGTGTTGAACCCGTCCCGCATTGGGCCGTCCCATTTTGAGCCTGTCCCACGAGGCCTGCAATTTTGCGGGCTTATCAAATGGAGGCTCAATCCCGTCCCGCATCAAGCCTTTACGGGCCAGACCCGTGGTTTAGGTCCTTGGTTGTCATCCCTACATGAAAGACTTATGGAAGACTTCTGGTAAACTTACGAAAAACTTTGATTTAGGCGGAAAACCTAAATTATTCCAAATTTAGGAAGGAACCTAAAATTTTACTAAAATTTAGGCGGAATATGTCAGAAAGCTTCTTTTTAAGTCTTATTTGAGTCTTCCAGACCCTAAAATCAAATAACTATGCAAAAAAACCTTTTTAAACTTAAAAACTTATAAAATGTTTAAATCAAATTATTAGATAGTTACTAAACATATATAGGTCAATTTGAAAAAAAAAAATAGGAAAGATTTAAAAATCTAACCCTAAAGATTTCAATAATATTGTAACATATGTTACCAAACCCTAAAGCAATGACTCATGATCCAATCTACATTCACTCATTTATGTTGAAAATAATTTAATTTCGGATAAACTAAATTGACATCATTGAAAAAAGATTATATTAACATGATTTCAATTTTTTACCCATGAATTTTTTTTATAAAATTTATTAATTTTTTTTAAGATCTAATCCATGAGAAAACTTTCTCTGGAAGACTAATGGAATACTTTAATTTAGACGGGAAACCTAAATTATTCCAAAATTTAGGCGGGAACCCTGAATTCTACTAAAATTTATGTGAAACATGTCGGAAGACTTCTCTCAAAATCTTATGTGAGTCTTCCAGACCCTAAAATCAAATAACTATGAAAAAAAAAATTTAAACTTCAAAAAAAAATAGAAAGTGTTTAAATCAAACTATTAGATAGTTACTAAACATATATATGTCAACTCGAAAAATAAAAATTTAGAGATTCCATTGTTATAGGTTTACGAATTCTTAAAATCTTATTAGAATCCTTTGTTATTGGTTTATGGACTTTTAGATTCTATGGAAATCGTTTGTTATTCAAAAAGTTTAGTTCTTATTGACTTTGTAATTATATTAAACAATTTGATTATTGGGACACAAATTATCTCTAATTTTACTCATAACACTCAACTTTACAAATATCACATATACTCATGAGATTTTCAAAATCTATGTAACAAAAATACAAGCACAACAAGATGTTTAAATATTTTTATTGTCAAGTGAAAGATAATTATAAAAAGAAAATGAAAGATAAAATAAATTATTAAAAATAAAGTTAAAAATATTTCATAAAATATAACTATTTTATATTAAAATAAAATCATGAAATAATTCATAGGTTGATCTAAAAAACTTTAAAAAAAAATTAAGCAAGCCAATTCAAAATGTCAAAATATTAAAAAGTCAAAATTTTTATTTTAGTATCAAATAGTTATATTTCATGATTTTTTTAAACAAAAATTTTAAATTTTTTTAATAGCAAAAATTTTTAAATTTTTTTAATAGAAAGATAAGTTTGGAAAGAAAAGTATATATGAAAATCTATAATAATCAATGAAAATTTACACAATACATAGGTAAGAAGTAATTACTAGAAGTTTAGAAATCATCAAATCTACTTTACTTTTAAAAATCTATTAACTTTAAAATTTTCAAACTCCATACAAATTCTATTTCCAATAGATCCCCCTAAATGTTATGACATGGTGCAAACATTTAGTTTTCAGATAAGAAATGAAAGTTGTGTTGGTTCATATACCCATGTCACTATATTGGTTGGGAAAATATATACTCACTCTGTTTTTAAAAAATATACTAGATTTTGATCTGCGTTTAAGCGCATGTATTTTTTTGTTGAAATTTGAATGAATTTGCAAATTTCATTACAAATAAATAATTTAAAAGTTGTTTTATTATAATTTTTGAGCTTTAAACAATGTTTTCATATCCGATCACAATGTTTTCATATCTGATCCAAACTTGTGGTTAAACTGATATATTCAGTGTCCTGTATATGGTCTGGTTTGGATTTAATAAAATAAAATATGGTAAAAAATCTAATAACCCGCTATTAACCCGTGATCGACACCGGTTGATCCAATAAAAACCTAAAAATCTTATAACGTTTTTTTTTTAAATTGATTAAATTGCTCATATAATTTTTAGTATGACATAAGATAAACTTTTAGTTCCTTAGACTTTTATGAATTGTTTTATTATGTCATTCAAAAAATGAAAAAATACTTTTAGGAGAAAAATTAATTACATTTTATAAGTTTATATTTTATTTATTTCAGATTAAAAATTAATTTGAGATAATTTTAAAATATTTTCAATGCTCAAAAATTTTAAGTTAATTTTTATGAAATATTAAGTTAGTAGCACATCTATAAGTGATCTAATTTGGTATAGGTTCTGGGTAAAACAGTTTTATTAATTTATTCTAGTATAATTTTTCAGTTGCAGTATTGGAGATAAGATTATTTTCGAAGTAAAGCTATTCAGGAGTATGGGTTTGTTTAATACTTTTAGGGGGGTGTATTCAACTGAGAGTTTTAGGTGATTTGTATTAAAATGACAAATCCACTGTTATTGAAACATGAATTTCAAAAACTCATTTAAAATCCACTGTTATTGAACTTGACATTTCGTAAAGTACTCTGAAATCCACTGTTATTGAAAATATTTTAAGTTGTGGAGTTTTAAAGTTATTAGGTGATTTTAGGGTGTTTGAGTGGAGTTTCTTAGTTAAAAGAGTTGAAACACAAATCTCATGTTTTTAAGTGATATTCTAGAGTGTTTTAACAAAAATCACCTAAATCTCTGCAACTTACTGAAATCATCTGAAATTCTATTAAAAATCAAATCACTTCAAATGTTAATTTGAATATAGTTCTATATATATTTTATATGATATATATAGAACATTTGTATCAGTTTTATATATATTTTACGTAACCGTTTAGCAAATGAAAAATGGTGACATATAAATTCCCACGTTTTGAAAAGATTTTACGTAACCGTATAAAAGATATGGCCTTATAAATAAAAGTACTAACTAAATGATTGTTAGAGAAATATAAGATAACATATTGTTAGTCAAAATTTAATTCAACACTTGATTATTGTTAGCTAATGAAAAGGTCCAAAAAAAAATTTAAGTGGATTTATTAAAACTCCTTCCATTTTAATAGTATAAATATTTTAGACTTTTTATATATATTAAAAAATTATTAAATTTTGATTGTAAATCCATTATTTTTTGTGAATAACAAATTTCGATATTTTTAGCTAATAAAAATTCAATAAACACCATTAATTTTTTTTGAGAGTTATAATTTTCATTAAATCATACATTGAAAAGATAAAAATATAGTTTTTGAAAAAAAAAATCCAGAACATCTATCATTTAAGAACGGATAGAATATATATTGATCTACCAGAGCCCATAATTAATTAAAATATGATGAAACACACCTAATAATTTAAATCGATGGAATTATTTGATGGAAGAAAATCTCGTGACGTAAGTTAGTCTAGACTGAAATTTGATTATCACATAAAAATATCAAACACGTTGTATGACCAAAATAAAATATAATGATTGTCTTCTGGCATGCATATTTTTATAAGAAGTAATAATTCTAATAAAAGCCTATTTATCAAATATACATATTTCTTTTTGTAACTTTACATACTTTATTAGGATTTATACTTTACTCCCATATACACTGAAAAAATTATGTGGTTACAATGGTGAAAAACTAATATATGTCAAAATGGAAAATGGAAAATAATTCGCATGAATTGATAAGAGGTAATATTAATTTAACCATAGATTATTCATTATGCACAGTTCTGAGAATTTTCTTTTTTAGATCTCTTTTAAATTCAAAACAAAATATAATTGACACATGTCACAGTCTTAAAAATTTATTGACACATGTCGCATCTTATGTAATTAATGTAGGCAACATGATAATACCATCATTATCATCATGTATAAGTGACGGTAAGAAATGAGTACAAATAATTAACGTGACAATAACGATTTGTCTATGTAATTAATGTAGGCAGCATGATAATATTGACAATACAAACCAAAATTACTTCTACGAAGAAAAAAAGATGCGGCAAAAAAGATATAGAGCATCACCTTATATTTTTCTTGGATCAATAATTATGTTTGGTGATCAAATATAAGAGAGTTTACTTATATATATATATATATATATATATATATATATATATATAGGTGTAAATAATCATAGTTCCTCTTTGGTTATATTTTTTTAAAAATTAACATTAAACAGTCTTTGACATTTTTTCTGGTTTATATTTTTAAAATAATAATTACGTATTTATAATAATATTATATTTTCTTTATTATGAGAGTAGGAAAATAGGAAAATAGTGTTCAATATTGTATATATTTAATTTAGTATATCAGATTTGTATAAAACAAAAGTTATTATTTTTTAAAAATCTTTACGAATATTTTTAAGAAGATTATCTTTTCTTTATCATGAAAGTAGGAAAATAGGAAAATCAGTGTTAAATATTGCACAAAATTATTTTGGTATATAGGTTTTTTTAAAAAAAAAGATAATTACTATTTTTATCAAAAAAATATTTTTAATCAATTTGGCTTCGTATTTTAAACACATGTCGCAATCTAAAATATATCAGTTTGACTTCGTATTTTAAACACATGTCGCAATTTAAAGTATATAACTGCGATGTATCACGATCGTGCTAATTATTTTTATATCTATAATAATATTTTTTATTTTATATTCTTAATTTAAATCCTTTTTCTTTATCACGATAGTAGGAAAATCAATGCTAAATAATTCAATACTACCACGTCACCGCTCTAGAACCTCAGGAGTCACTACAGGCTGGAGAATATCCTTGCGTCGACCAATTAAATATTAACTCATGGCATACGTTGACACGGACGCTCTCTGCATCACCCCCGTTCAAAATTTGATATAAATACAGCCTTTACTCTCCATAAACCCCAACTTAAAAAGAAAACCTCTCTTTTGCTCACAAAAAAAAAAAAGAAACAAAAAAACCTCTCTCTCTCTCTCTCTCCGGTTATGGATTATACTTACCGTTTAGCCGCTCTTCTCGTACTCCTCTCCGCCTCCGTCGGTTTTTCCTCCGCTCTAACGCTGACGTTCAACAGTACTCGTTGGAACAGTACTCGCTTGAACAGCACTCTTTGGAACAGCACTCCCCCGAGAGGAAACATCAGTCTCAATATCAGCCTTTCTGTCCAAAATAACAACCATCTCAATATTGTTTGGTACGGAAATTTCACATCAATCCAACGGGCCATCATCGTCGACTTCATCCGCTCTCTGAACTCCCCCGCCACCGCAAAAGGTCCTTCCGTCGCGTCATGGTGGAAGACGACGGAGAAGTACAAAGGCGGCGCGCCAAAGATCGTCCTCGGTAAACAGCTCCTCCTCGAGGACTACCCTCTAGGAAAATCCTTAAAAAGTCCTCACCTCAAAGCTCTGTCAAACAAACTTAACGGAGGTGGTGTTGGGTCGATAACCGCCGTTTTAACAGCGAAAGACGTGACCGTTGAGGGGTTTTGTATGAACCGGTGCGGGACTCACGGGTCAAAGTTAAGTTCCCTTGAGGGTGGAGCTTACGTCTGGGTCGGGAACTCTGAAAATCAGTGTCCTGGCTACTGTGCGTGGCCGTTTCATCAGCCGTTAAACGGACCTCACTCTCCGCCTTTAATCGCTCCTAACGGTGACGTTGGAGTTGACGGAATGATTATTAACCTCGCGACGCTAATGGCTAACACCTCCACGAACACGTTTAAAAGCGGTTACATTAATGCGGATCAAGAACCCGCCGGCAGAGTATACTGTGACACGTTCGGCCCCGGTTACCCGGGTTACGCGGGTCGGGTTCTTGTTGACAAGACTACCGGAGCGAGTTACAACGCTTTGGGTCTCGCCGGTAGGAAATATCTTTTACCGGCGGTGTGGGACTCTCAGGCTGGGGAGTGTAGGACTTTGGTTTAAGTCCTAAAAGACTCGTGGCAAGAATACTGGTCCGGGGATCGATGTGTTTCGTTTGTTGTTTTGTATGATATGTGAAGAATAATAAAATGATATGTGAAGAATAATAAAACCGATTTGTAGGCTTCCTTATAAACTTAAAAAACTATGTTAATAAACTTTGTTTTTTTATGAACCAAAGGACTCAATGGATTAAGAAAAGTAATGATCATTCATGTGTTGATACGGTAAACATAGACTATTAGAAATCAAATAATGTAAATTAAGGAACATTAGAGGATAAAGTAGTTAACTCTTGATGCCTTGGTGGTGTTGGGACAATGGGATTTGTGGGGATATGATAACGTTAAACACTTTTCACCTTTTAACAGAGCTAATGCTTATAGATATTGGCGTCCAAAATTTCTGCATGCCATGTTTTACGTCCAATCTAGAAGAGTGACGGGGTAGTTTCCATAAATATATGCATTTTCAAACTTTGTAGTCCATCTATGTTATAAATTTGTTATAATGCGATATCATGATCCCAAAAATCAAGCGACAAATCTTGGCGTTGCGACTTGTGACTTATCCTGATCCAGACTCAAATGTTCAATGCCTTACATGAAGGCCCAACAGTTTTTCTACGAGCAAAGCAAACACCATTTCCAGGAAAAAAAGAGACCGACCGTTATATAAGAAAATAAACTCTTGAGACAACGGTCATATTTCATTTTATTGTACACAAATCACGCGGCTCCTTTATTGCCACCTGGACATAGATGTTTCAACGAGTCGTTCTCGCGTTATCTTTTAGCCGTCCGATTCTACTCGCTTCCACATTTCTTTTAATCGAACGATATATATTTAACGCGCTTTCTATTCAGACAGACAGCGGACCCCACTTTACATCTATATAAAGAGCTAAACATAAGTTAGCCTTCATCACAAACAGAGCAAATACTCCACAGTCACCAACTATCTCCAGTTCGAATCCTTCTCTCTCTCTCACAAACCTAAAATGTCGTCGATCTCAAAAATGCTAGGGTTTCTGATTCTCTCCTGTCTACTAATCGCTCCAGCGATGGCTCAGTCTCCTTCTCCAGCTCCGTTCATCGGCGGAGGAAGACGGAATATCTCTCCTTCTCCGTCTAAAACACCTACTCCAGAACCCTCAGTCGCGTCTCCTCAATCAGTACCTCAAGCGGATTCTCCTTCCATCGATTCCGCAGCAGTGACTCCGTCTTCCATATCAGACTCGCCATCAGAAGCTCCTGGTCCATCACAGCAGAGCAGCGCCGTTTCCAACCAATATACTGTTTTCGCTGGATCCATGGCCGTTATTCTATACGCTGCAGTTTTGGCTTTCTAAGCTCCATCCAAGGACCACATAAAGAAGCTTCTCTAATGGATCCAGAGCCTCATTTATTTATTTCATATTTTAGAAACTAGGAAGATGATTCTTTTATTTGTATTGTTCTTTTTTTTTGTCAGCTTTCTCTCTTTTAATTTGTCTCACCAGGATTTGTACTGAATATTGATGTTGAGAGTCTTATCAATATATAGCTTGATTTATTTTTAAATTCTTGCCATACGCCCATAACCAAAATAAGCTAAATATTTCTTTTAACTTAAGGCTTCCAAATTAAAATTTAAACGATTACAAGATAAGATCAGAGTGAAACTCAAACCAATGAAACAACAAAGGTTGAGACTAGATTTAATCATCAATGGTAATAGCTATTGATAGCTAAATCTTGCAAGCGAGAAAACACGCAAGAGCTAATGGGCCGATATTCGTAGGCCCATTAATACTATTCGACACATTACTAAGTGGTCATTTTAGATCTTTTGGTCACAAAGACTCGCAACGAACAGAGAGAATCAATGGCAACTCGCTCGATCTTCCATAGTATTAGAGGGTGAGTCTCCTCTGTTGCTAATTCTCATTATTTTCTACTGATTTCATTTTCTGTTTCCCGAAAAAATTCATCTTGTGGTGGTTCTGTTTTATTTCTTTTTGAATCTAGTCGATTGACAAATGGTGGTGTTGTCGGAAGCAATTCCATTCGAAACGCCGAATCTTCCCGTTTAACCAAGCCGTACAGTGCTGACGCGGCAATCGGAAGCTCGCTTGACGTGGAACCAGAGGAGAAAGATGATCTGAGGAGCAGGATTTTGAGATTGAGACTTCCGAAGCGGAGCGCGACTACTGTTCTCGAGAAATGGGTTGGCGAAGGGAATCAGATAACGGTCAACGAACTTCGAGACATCTCCAAAGAGCTCAGAAGAACTCGCCGTTACAAACACGCTCTCGAGGTACATGTTAATGCTGAATCACTGCTTGAGGATTAGCTCACAATGTTCAAGAAATTGCTAGCTGTAATTAGTAGCTTTGTTTAGGTTTAGCTACTAGGTGGATTTTATCTAGGATTATTAGATTTAAATATAAAATTATTTTGATGAATTATAAAAATTTGATACGTAAAAACCGAAATCAGACAAACTACACTAACATTGTCACTTGAGTTACACTAATTTAGATCGAATAAGACCAATTTAAATGAATTTTGATCAATTCATGACGGTTTAAACCAATTTGAATTGTATAAATTGGATTTTAAGAAAATGGTTTTGGCTATTGTGACCGATTTGCCGCCTAGGCGCCACTAATTTTTTTTGCTTCATACTTATTATGTCTGTTTATGCACAAAACCCACATTACAGGTTACAGAGTATTTGGTTCAGCATGAAGAATCCAACATCTCTGATTCTGACTACGCGTCGCGTATCGATCTGATTTCAAAAGTGTTCGGGATCGATGCAGCTGAACGCTACTTCGAAGGTCTGCAACCACCTTCAAAGACATCTGAAACCTATACATCTCTCCTCCATGCTTACGCTGCCTCCAAACAGACCGAACGAGCCGAAGCCTTGTTCAAGAGAATCATTGAGAGCGATAGTCTCACCTTCGGTGCCATCACATACAACGAGATGATGACTTTGTACATGTCAGTCGGGGAAGTTGAGAAAGTACACGAGGTTATCGAAGTGATGAAGCGCAAAGAGGTTGCTCGTGATATCTTTACTTACAATCTCTGGCTGAGTTCGTGTGCTGCGACGTTTGATATTGATGAGCTTAGAAAGATTCTCGAGGAGATGAGGCTTGATGGTGGTTCAAACAAAGGTTGGGCTCGGTATATCGATCTTACTAGTATCTACATAGACAGCAGTCGGCTAACGAGTGCAGAGTCCACCTCACCTGTCGAGTCTGAGAAGTCTATTTCGCAACGAGAGTGGGTCACGTATGACTTTCTTATGATTCTGCACACTGGATTAGGAAACAAGGATATGGTAGATCAGATTTGGAAGTCTCTGAGAAACACTAACCAGAAGCTGAGCAGCAGGAGCTACATATGTGTTATTTCGTCTTATCTAATGCTTGGTCATCTGAGAGAAGCAGGGGAAGTTGTGGATCAGTGGAAGGAGTCTAAAACGACAGAGTTTGATGATTCTGCTTGTTTGAGGATCTTGAATGCTTTTAGAGATGTTGGGTTAGAGGACAAAGCCAGTGACTTTCACTTGCTTTTGGTGGAGAAGAAATGTAGCTTGGAAGACGAGGTGTCATAAGATTTGGGACTCTGAGATAACAAGAACCAAGTCAAGCTTATCAATAAAATAGAAGTTTCTCTCTTCACTGTGATTTTGTGTTTTTTTTTTAATATACTTTTTGCTTTGGCTCTTTTTTGTGGTTTTGATTACTCACTATTACAACTCTTTGAGTTTACTAGAAGATACATGGCTGATACATAAACATGTGTTGGACCACTCGCAAATTTTGATCATCTACTGCTTTGAGTAAGATCAAGTAAATTTCACATTGTAAATCAAGTCTAAACTCCATGGTATTATTAAGAAAAATAAACCGGAAATTGTAAAAACATGAGTTATCTAAAGAAGATAGATTTAGATGCACAAAATAAAATAAAAGATTATGTAGAAAATAGCATGGTGTAATGGTTCATTTGAGAGGGATAAACCTAGAGGAATGTGTGGCACCCTGACCGGGCCTACCATGCTTAACCGGTTTGTAAGAGATTGAGAACTCCGCAAGGTAGTGTCCAATCATCTCCGGTTTGATCTCGATCTGGTTAAATGTTTTCCCGTTGTACACACCGATGATGCTTCCAATCATTTCAGGCATAATCACCGGTAAACATTGATCTCTTATTAAACCATGTGATCAAAGAATCAGCACAATTTTTTTTATTTGGTAAAAAAATATACCAAAAACAAAAGGCTTTTAACCTATAGTGACATAATATGTAATGTATCCAAAAATAAATAAATATTTACCGCGTTGCGCAATTTTTTGATGAGAGCCAAAGGCTTCCTCGTCAGACCTCCAGACAACCTACAAAAAGATCAAAAAAGAAAAAGATCAACGTAAACATAACCACTGATTCAGAACCACATACATATATATATATATATATATATACATCCTAACAAAATATAGAGACAAAAATATTTCAGTGGAGCAAACCTTCTTTGAATACGAGCAGGGAAGAGCTTGACGAGATCATCAGTGGGCATGTCGAGAAGAGCATCGAGATCGACTCCTTTGTAAGAGAACTTCTTGAACGTTCTCTTCTTCCCGAGAGCAGCTGTGGGAACGTCTGATTCGACTTGATCAGCCTATGGATTCAGACATAGGTAGGAACTTACGAACCATGATAAGTTACAAAAAAAAATTACGAACCATGATCATATTGTAAACTTTAATTTTTGGGTAGCTAGAGAGATAGAGATGGAGAATCTAACCATTGTTGTTGGTTCGAAAAGCTCTGAAAGGAGGTGCTGCTAGGGTTTTTGTTATGGAGAAACAATAAGGGACATAACTTGGTACCCGATATATAAACAATATATTATGGGTCTAGAGTAATCCTAGAACATTTCTTTTTAAGGATACGGTCAAAGACTTACAAAATATTTCGACTGTTTACAAAAAGGTAACAGGATTAAAATCATTCGTGAATGAATATTTTCTTACTAATCGCAAGCTTCCTTAATTAATGTCACATATAATTTTTTACAGATTTGTTTATTTTTATCTACGTACTCACCTAATCCCTTTTTTTATATATTATATGCAAAGTGATTTCGCCACATGTCTTTTCAGAATCAGTTTCACAAAATAAATGATGACATGATACATAAAAAATATGACATGGCACAATTCATACTAATTTATGGTAATTGTGACTATGATCTTGCTATGTCACACTTATTGATTTACATATTTAATTTGAAATACAAATAGAAATATAAAATTTAAGTAAATTTACATAGTAACATATTTAGGAATATGACATGTCACGCTTATTGATTTACATATTTAATTTGGAATACAAATAAGAATATAAAATTTAAGTAAATTTACATATTTACATATTTTCATATGTCGGCAAAAAAAACTATAGAGAATATATGAATATCATATTTGTATATATATATATATCTCTTATACATTATTTGCAAAGTGATTTTGCCACATGTCGTCGTTACAATTACTTTCACCAAAAAATAATGACATGGCTACTAAAAAAGATGACATGTCATCCGAAAAATATGACATGGACAATTACATTTAATGTTAATTTATTTTTTGGTAAAATTTTCAAAATATGGCAATAACTCATATATTACATTTAGTGTCGATTTATATATTTGGAAATTTTTTTAAAATATGGTAATAACTCATATATCATCTATAAAATAAATATATTCATATATAACATTTTAAATTTTGAAATATTTTTTTATTTTCTTTTTCTTTTTATAATTATAAAATTTGTATTACTAAACCTTCCAAAAATTGCTACATTTTTTTAAAAAAAAATTCTAATCGTAAGATCATATATATTTAATAAGTATTGTTTAGTTTTAATTTTTGATAATTATATCATTTTATTAGTTTTATACAAATTAATTTAATATATTTAAATAATAAAAATAAATTGAAAAATCTATCTATGATTATAATTTAAACTACATTTTGACCCGCGCTTCGAAAGCGCAGGTAATATTTTTCATTTTATGAAATCTATTATTTTTTGTAATTATTGAATTTATTTATCTTATTAAAACTTTATTTATAATAAATTCGACACATATAATGTCTTTGGTAAACTATATATTTCTTTGGTTTTATTTTATTCTCTCTCCAATCAACTTATTTATTTGGCTTGTTGTTAAAATAAATGATTATAGACTTTGATCTCCGCATCTGCGCTGATGTATATTTTGAAAAATATCATGATATTTGTTTTTCATGTAATTAGTAGAATTGAAAAAATGAATCCAAGGAACAAAACCGATACCAATCCGAAAATATAGTACCAAACCCGAACATAAATTGATTAAAGATTTGAATTATTCAAAATTTTGTTGGTTAGAGAATCAAATCGGATCCGAACCGAAGTATTCGTGTACCTCAATTTATCTGAAAATAGATTTATATAGTTACATATATTAATTATTTTATATTTAACGTATATAAAACATCAAGAATGATATTTTTAAATTGGTTTAAAATACTTGAAAATATATATAGATAGTCAAAAATAAATATCTGAAATAGTTAAAGTATACTAAAATCACCAAAAATACTTAAAATAATTATTGATTTTGTATCCAAAATTTTAAATCAAGCCAATTGATATGTTAAGCTTAGGTATTCTGACATATATTATTTAAATTTATATGTAATATTTTATTTTATTTATAGATTTGAGAAATTTAAAATATATAGTGATTGAAAACTTTAAAAAAAAAAATTAAATGGGATATCCAAACCCGAACCAAACCTCTCAAAGATCTGAATCAAACTCAAACAAAAATTTAGAATCATCATAATAGGACTGAAATTTTTGACCTCGAAAACCCGTAACGCAAACCGATCAGAACCCAATCCATATGGATGTCCGAAAACCCATCCTTAGTCATTATTATATATCGTATAATTTCATCAAATAATTAATCGTATTTTATATGTACCATCATATAATTAATTATATAATTAATAGTATTTTATATGTGTTATCATATAAATAATTACATATATTATATTTTAAAAACTTAATATAAAATATAAAAATCATAATTTGAGTTGGTATTTCAAATTGGGTTTTGTTTTGTATTTTTTTATATATATTAATAACATTTTTTTATAATAGACTTAATAACTTAAGCCCATTACTTTTTACTTAAGTTAATAACTTAAGTCCACTACTTTTTTACTTAAACCCACTATTTTTTTACTTAAGCCACTACTTTTTAATGACTACAATCAAAGTTTCACTCTAAATTTTTTAGTAGGCTATTCAAGTAACCAAACACTCCGATTTTGTACTTCTACTTTAATAATATAGATTATACACATATATATTTTTAAATAAACAAAATCATTTTATCTTAATTTAGCATTTAACTAAATCATATCTATATTAAATATTGGTAAAAATAATAAAATCTATAATATTTAATAAAAAATAATTTTTAAATATAAATTAAATTTAAAACATTTCTTTCTGCACATGGTACTAATTTGAGTTGAACAACATTAAATGATCTTTTCACAAAAAAGGTGAATTTATAATTTTTAAAAAATTATAGGGGAAAATAATAATGCTCCAGCCATGTGCAATATAAATTGTTACTATTTATAAACAAATATGGATTAAAAAAATGCTAAGTATTATTGAAACACATGAAGAATTGTTTTAAATGAAATCTAACGGAGAGCAAGAAACAAAGACAAAACGTTATAGGGAAAAACAAAACGAAAGTCTTATTTTGGAGACTAACACATGACTGAGAAAAGTGATCATTCACTTGAGAGGGATAAACCTGGAGGAATTGGTGGCACCAACACCAGGCCTACCGTGCTTAACAGGCTTATATGAGATTGAAAACTCAGCCAAGTAATGACCAATCATCTCTGGTTTGATCTCAACTTGGTTAAATGTCTTTCCGTTGTATACACCGATGATGCTTCCAATCATTTCCGGCACGATGATCATGTTCCTTAGGTGGGTTCTCACTGCTTCTGGCTTCTCACCAGCTGGTGCATCCCTTTTCTTCTCAAAAATTCATAATGTCTAGTTCTTAGAGACATTTGGTTGCAACTTGCAAAGTGTTAAAGTGTGCAAAGGTAAAAGTGTATAAAGAACAAGCATGAACATATGTATAATGGACTCTGCTCGATTAGTGATGTGAATAATTAGAGTTTTACCGCTTTTCGCAATTTCTTGATCAAAGCCATAGGCTTCCTCGTCAAACCTCTAGAGAACCTATCAAGATCACAAATCGCATACAAAACCGATCGGTTTCATAATTAATCAAGAGACACAATATTAGAACACGCGAGAAAAGGCAGACCTTCTGCGAATACGGGAACTGAAGAGCTTGACAAGATCATCGGTAGACATGTCGAGAAGAGCATCGAGATCGACTCCTCTGAAGGCGAATTTCTTGAACGTTCTCTTTTTCACGATCCCCGCCTTAGCAGCCTCATCAGCCTACGGATTCCCATGGCGAGAAGTTACAAAGCTAATCAGGAGAATATTGATAGAGACACATAGATCGAGGAACTAACCATTTTGATCTGATTGTTGAAACCCCAGAAATCCAGTGAATATGAAAACAGTGTCTGCGGAAGCAAGCTACAAACAACTTAACGTAAGAACCAATATATACTGTACTTTGGAGTAACCCTAGAATCATTTTCAATTCAACAGGTGCAACGAATATTCCTTTTTAATCTTTATCGGGGCTCTTTTTTTCGGAAAAATAGACCTTCCGAATCAAATAAATAAACCAAAACTAGCTAAGTCAAAATATAAATGAGAAAAACGAGCTAAATTGTAACTGTATTATATAGACTATCCAGTTATCAACCATAGATTATCGATCAAGCAAAGCAACCCATAACTGCAATTTACAAAGTGTGCTTGTGTCCAATCGTATTAATTTTCCTCAAACACATAACTGAGAAATTAGATCTTTTAGTATCAATGTATATACATAACTATTTTTTTACTGAAACATGTCATAAATAAGTAAAAAAATCCATTGAAAAGGTATATCAAATACAAAGAAATATGTATCTATGAAACATACAAATACAACCGAATACAAGCATATGTGTATCAAAATTAAAAGGAAAAAGAAGAGTGGCTACAAGATCAAACGACATAGATATGGTTCACTAAGGAACCGACAATGAGATAGACAGACACAAGTGTGTAATTTAAGATAATGGGGGTGAGACTTTATCTGGTTCAATATGCTGGCTCAGTGAGATCCGGGAACTTTTGGGAGTTCAGGCAACTTGGGAACTTCAGGCATCTTTGGCAGCTCTAGCTTTGGAATCTCTGGAACTTTCGGTACATCAGGTTTTGGAACCTCTGGAATGGTGGGTAATTCAGGTTTCTTAATCTCCGGCAACTTAGGAGCCTCAGGCTTTGGAATTTCCGGCATCTTTGGTAATTCTGGCTTCTTAATCTCAGGCATCTTTGGTAACTCGGGCTTTGGAATTTCAGGCACCTTTGGTAACTCGGGTTTTGGAATCTCTGGAACCTTTGGTAGCTCTGGCTTTGGAATCTCAGGAACCTTTGGTAGCTCTGGCTTAGGAACCTCTGGTACTTTTGGCATCTCGGGTTTAGGAACCTCTGGTACTTTTGGCATCTCGGGTTTAGGAACCTCTGGCAACTTAGGAGCCTCAGGCTTAGGAATCTCTGGCATCTTTGGTAATTCTGGCTTCTCAATTTCTGGTACCTTTGGCAAGTCGGGCTTTGGAATTTCAGGTACCTTTGGCAACTCGGGCTTTGGAATCTCTGGCACCTTTGGTAGCTCCGGCTTTGGAACCTCTGGCACCTTAGGCATCTCGGGCTTAGGAACCTCTGGTACCTTTGGAGCCTCAGGCTCTGGAGTCTCCATCAACTTAGGCACCTCAGGCTTTGGAACCTCTGGCATTTTTGGCAATTCAGGTTTTGAAATCTCCGGGAACTTAGGCAACTCAGGCTTCGGAATCTCCGGGACCTTAGGCAATTCAGGCTTCGGAATCTCTAGCATTTTTGGTAACTCGGGCTTCGGAAATTCTGGAATCTTGGGCAACTCAGGCTTTGGGAACTCAGGTAACTTTGGCATTTCTGGTTTAGGGAGCTCAGGCAACTTGGGAACTTCGAACTTCGGTAGCTCAGGGTGAGGTAGTTCAGGCAATTTTGGTATCTCCGGTTTAGGAATCTCCTCCACTAACCGGCGAGCTCCGACTGAAATTGGAGCAGCGATCAATGCAATAAGGCAGATGATCAGGATTGGTGATGAGAGGAGAAGAGCAGAGAGACTCTTCTTCATCAGTGCCATGTCTGCTTGCTTGACAAGTTAAGCTTTTTTCTTGTATGCTTCTTTTGCTTTGCTGTTGGTTTGTGATGATGAGATTTTGGTCTTTGATTTGAACGGCTATATAAAGGTGTTGTGAGGAAAAAGAAAGATGGTGTTTGGTGGGAAAAATCTGTCCAATTGAAAAAGTTCGTTTAACCTCTCTACCTGTATATATCTACATTGTCATTTTCAATTTAGTTGAATTTTAGGTCTTGTTGTTTACGTGTTTTTGTTACACGTATGCATATCTTGCAAAAGGCTTAAACTTTGTAAACTCGAGCAACCTAATCTTGAAAATACCAATTATACAAAGTTTATTAAGAAAAAAAAAAGTTGATTAAGAAAATTATTAGAAAATCAAGGTTGAGGCTTGATAAATTGTATATTTTTTAAATTTCTTTTTTTTTTGTTGATTTTCTTAAAATTTTCTTTTCAGTTTTGTTGAGTTTGATTAGTCAACACTAGCTCCAAGAAGATCTTTATTGCACATAAATTTGATAAATTTGCAAGTATGAAAACGCAATAAAAAATGAGGTTTAGGTGTTGGCCGGTAATCTACACAACGACTTAGATCCTTTTCGTAGTGCGCAAGTTATCGTTCTTCTGAATATAGTAAATTTTTAGGAACCATTTATTTCCCTAACAATGCGGTTTTAATAATTACCGTCAAAATTTTTCATGAGGTAAACGGTAAGATCGGAGTGGTGGTGGTAAGACTGTGTTAATAGCCACACATCACCCTCTATTTCTTTTTCTTCCCACACATTTATTTTTTTCAATAAAACAAGAACTATTAGAGATCAGATGAGAGTTATAGACGATCACTAATAGAGATAGAGATCGTTTGGAACAATGGATGAAGAGTATGATGTGATTGTTCTTGGGACTGGTCTCAAGGAGTGTATCCTTAGTGGTCTCCTCTCTGTCGATGGCCTCAAGGTTTTTGCATTCACCATACTTTCAAGTTTGAGCTTGTTTTTGTGCATCACATTCAAATAAAGCTATTTAGTTTCTACGTTTTGTCATGGTTTATGTTTTATCTAGTTATGAATGTGATGTCATATCAGTTTACATACACTAACGACGAAATATCATGATCAAACCAGAACCCTAATTCATACGGATGTATATAGGTACTGCATATGGATAGAAACGACTACTATGGAGGAGAATCATCATCTCTTAACCTCACTCAGCTATGGAAGCGTTTCAGAGGAAGTGACACTCCTGAAGAAAATCTTGGAGCAACCAGAGAATACAATGTCGATATGATCCCAAAGGTACTATATATAATATGTGAATTTCAGAATATGCAAAAATGTAATGTGGGTATATTAATGGAGATCATGGTTTCTTGATATACAGTTCATAATGGCTAATGGAACCCTTGTTCAAACCCTAATTCACACGGATGTCACCAAGTATCTTAACTTCAAAGCGGTCGATGGTAGCTTCGTCTACAAGAAGGGCAAGGTAGTAACTAAGTCTATTTTACCATTTTAAAACAAGTGACTCACTCTGTGATTGTGTTAATCCCCATGTCAGATCTATAAAGTCCCAGCAACAGATGTGGAAGCCCTTAAATCGCCATTGATGGGTCTGTTCGAGAAACGACGTGCAAGAAAGTTCTTTATCTATGTGCAAGACTACGATGAGAAAGATCCTAAGTCTCACGAAGGACTTGACCTCACCAAAGTTACTGCTAGAGAGATCATCTCGTACGTAAAACATATGTCTCTTTCCATAACAAATCATTTCACCATAGTTTCTTGCGTTATACGCTTTGAGTCTCTGTTTTTGTTTTCTCAATAGTAAGTATGGACTTGAAGATGATACAATCGACTTTATAGGCCATGCCTTAGCGCTTCACAACGACGATGACTACTTAGATCAACCAGCCATTGATTTTGTTAAGAGAATCAAGGTAAAGTGTTTTCCTTTCTTGCTTAACAAGGAAATGTTCTGATCTCATTGTCATTTTATTGTTTCGCTGTGTGGTAAAGCTCTACGCGGAATCCTTGGCTCGGTTCCAAGGAGGATCTCCTTACATCTACCCGTTGTACGGTCTAGGAGAGTTGCCACAGGTCCGTGTTCATCTTCATCTTAGGTCTCATCTTAATTTACGACCCTTTTATATGTCTCAAATCTCTGTTTCTGTTCTCAGGCTTTTGCGCGTTTGAGCGCAGTGTATGGAGGGACTTACATGCTAAACAAGCCTGAATGCAAGGTTACACACTATCCATAATCTTTTTTTTATCTCAGCTTTGTCGTTATAAAGATCATATCCATAAGAGTAATGATATTTGTTAACTATATAATATCCATCAACTGTTTCTAAAGATAGCTAGACACTCAAGTATCTCTAACATTGTTCATAACAGGTTGAGTTTGATAGCTCCGGAAAAGCTATTGGTGTAACTTCTGCGGGAGAAACTGCTAAATGCAAGAAAGTTGTCTGTGATCCTTCTTACTTGTCTGACAAGGTAACCCTTAACCCTTTTCACACAAAAAGATCAGTTCATGTATACTCTACTGACTGTTTATGGTTTCCTTGCATTTTAGGTTAAGAAAGTTGGGAAAGTGACTAGAGCCGTGTGTATAATGAGCCATCCTATTCCAGACACCAACGATGCTCACTCGGTCCAAATCATTCTTCCTCAGAAGCAGCTTGGCCGCAAATCAGACATGTAAGAGATGGAAATCAAACTAGCACACAGAAACATGACTCTCACTAGCTTCTACGTTAAAAAAAAAATGAAGATGAATCTCTGAGGTTTTGGATTTTGTAGGTATTTGTTCTGTTGCTCATACGCTCACAACGTGGCACCAAAAGGCAAATACATAGCTTTTGTCTCTGCAGAAGCTGAAACTGACAATCCAGAAGAAGAGCTCAAACCTGGAATTGAATTGCTTGGACCTACTGATGAGATCTTCTACCATTCTTATGACACATACGTTCCGACCAATAAGCAAGAAGAAGATAACTGCTTCATCTCTGCTGTAAGTGAATATCATAGTATATCATATTATCTAATAACTTTCATGCCAGTTTTATTTTCTTGATGTTTCTTTGTTTTGTTTTCTTATCAGACTTATGATGCAACAACACATTTTGAGGGTACAGTTGCAGATGTACTAGAGATGTATACCAAGATCACTGGAAAGGTATTAACACTCATCATACTGTTTCTTGGTTCAGAAGCAAACGCACAGTTTAAATACTAAGTTTTTCTTCTTTTTTCTTTTTTTTTCAGACTCTTGATTTGTCTGTGGATTTGAGTGCTGCGAGCGCTGCTGCAGAAACTTGATAGTTTTCTTTTGTTATTTCATTCATTCTATTTGTTTTTGCTGGGATAGTTCTTAGAAGTTGCAATTGCTTCTATAAACCTGCAATAATTCTGGATATGTTTTTTTCTATCTATTACGAGGCACAGCATAACAAATAATAGTATTGATTATTTTGTGTATCAAAAATAAAATTATTTACAGCCACTAGTTGGGCGAGTTTGTGAAATCCTTTACAAATCATGTAGGCGGTGATTCAAAAACCCAATAAACATACGGTAAAAGCAACTAGTGAATGGGCATAGTTAAAATCGAGATAGCTAGTGTCGATGCTAAAACAATAATTTCTCAAATTACAATAAAATAATTTAAAATAGGGCAATTGTCTATAATAACACATTTTGAAGTTTTTATCTCTAAAATAGCACTAGAAAAAAAAAGTCACAAAAATAACATTCATTAATAGACTAAATTACTTTGATACCCTTATATTAAATAAAACAAAAAAATAAGAAAACTCGGACTTCACGATGGAGAAGATGACGAACGTCGAATCCCATTTCAAACTCTGGCGAAGAAAACTATCATCATCTCCGACGACATCTCCGTCGAAGACGCCAGAGACAGTATCATGGCCAATCTCATACCATTTCGCGACGTCAAACCTTCGATTAGAGTTTCCGATTTGGAAATCGAATCAAGTTTTTGGGGGAAGGGTTTTGCGATTGAAGGGGAGGGGGGGGGGAGATGCCGAGGAGTAAGAGGCACAAATCGAGCAAGCACAATGATGCGAGAGACCACTCTGATTCAGAGAAAGAGGAGAAGAAGAGTAGTGGTAGCGTGGTTAGGGTTTCTGGTGAGAAACGAGGAAAGGAGTATTACGATAATGGAGAGTACTATGAGGAGTACACGTCTTCTTCTTCCAAGAGGGGAGAGGAAAGACGACCGGGGAGGATGAGAAAGGGGAGATTTCAAAGAAGAGCAAGGTGTCTAGAGAGAATAGTAGTAGGAGGAGAGAGGAAGGAGATGGGGAGGATGTGAGGAACAGTAGTGGGAAGCATAGGGAGCCTAGTAGAATGGAAAGCAAGGGGCTTGATATGGATAAGAAGTATAAGGAAAGCAAAAGTGAGAAGCTTTATGATGGGGATGATCACCATAGATCCAAGGGTCTCTCTGATAAAACTGGTAGAGCTTTTTTTTTAATTCTTGTTTTAATTGACTTGAGGACACAATTTTGGTTGCAGTCTGTGGAGATTCATTTGTTTTCTGTTGTGTTTGTGTATGAATCAACCTTCTGGTTTTATTTGACTTGAGTGTTTATCTTTGATGTTGCTTTTGTCATGATCCATCTCTCGTTTGTGTATGAATCAACGTTCTGGTTTTAATTGACTTTATTGCTTCATAGACAGTTTTGGTTCTGTTTTCTCTCGTGTTTGTGTATGAATTGTGGCTAACAAATTTACATGATGCCTTTTCCTGTAAATGGAATACATACCTACGTCTAGTCTTTTGGATCAGTATTGTGATTAGCCCTTGCAGAATTTTATTAATGTTGCTTTTCTTTTCGAACATATGTAGAGTTACTGCTACTTTGCTTGTTATGATATTTGAGGCCGTCTGTAACTAGATTTTAAAATATATGGATAAAGTAACTCCATTTTGTGCAAGTAAAATCGCACTGATCCCGTGGAAGACTGTACATCTCCATCACTGGTAGTTTATACTTTTCACTTTCTCAAGATATTATATGCTTCATTGATTCTAGGTGGGTTCCATGCGGTTTAGGAAACTCATCCAGAAAAGTACAAAATCTAGCGTCTTTAAAACAAGGATTGATATCTGTCCATTGTGTTGAATGTTGACTTGGACATACAATAAGTTTATTTTGGCTTATAGCTTTGATGGTTACATGTCTATGGTTATTATTATGGAAGGTATTCCAAAAGCATCGAAAAATATGATACTAACAAAAACATTTTTGTTTTACTAGACATGGCAGAAATACAATGAAAATATTTTGGATAGTAAGTAAAATATTTAGGAAAAACTTCTTGAAAATTTAATATTTAATTAAAAAGAAAAAATATTAGGATAGCAAGTAAAATATTTAGGTTAGCTTGAAGTATTTTCAGTAATTCTATCAAAAAGAGTTAAATGTGGTATCATCATAAAGGATAACTTTTGGCACTTTTATGATGGGTTTCCAAAAAAACAAGAGTGTGTTTTCTAACATAAGTCTGTTTTTGAAGAAAATCAAAAGCGTGTTAAATATGTTAGACAATCCTTGTGGCTATCCTAAAATGGAACTTAATCTTCCAAAAAAAACATAATCAAAATCTATAAGAAAATTCATTGGCTATAAAAGTCACCAAATAGAGTTAGTTGTCTACAAAATAGAGAACACATATCAAACCGAAAACATTAAAATAGGATAACTTGAAGCATTTTTAATAATTCTATCAAGAAAATGTTAAATGTGGTACCATCATAAATGTTTGGATAGCTTTTGGCACTTTCAGGATGGGTTTCCAAAAACAATGAGTGTGTTTTCTTGCATAAGTCTGTTCTCAAAGAGAATCAAAATTGTGTTAGGAATGTTAGACAATCCTTGTTCAGGATGAATATCTTAAAATGGAACTTAATCTTCCAAAAAAAACATAATCAAAATCTATAAGAAAATTTGTTGGCTATAGAAATCACCAAATAGAGTTAGTTGTTTACAAAATAGAGAACACATATCAAACCAAGAACATTAAAATATAATAACTTTAAACATTGTCAATAATTCTATCAAGAAAATGTTAAATATGGTATCATCATAAATGTTTGGATAGCTTTTGGCACTTTCATGATGGGTTTCCAAAAAAATAAGTATGTTTTCTTGCATAAGTCTGTTTTCGAAGAGAATCAAATTTGTGTTAGGAATGTTAGGCAATCATTGTTCAGGATGGCTATCCTAAAATGGAACTTAATCTTCCAAAAAAAATATAATCAAAATCTATAAGAAAATTCATTGGTTATAGAAATCACCAAATAGAGTTAGTTGTCTGCAAAATAGAGAACACATATCAAACCGAGAACATTAAAATATGATAACTTGAAGCATTTTCAATAATTCTATCAAGAAAGTGTTAAATGTTGTATCATCATAAATGTTTGGATAGCTTTTGGCACTTTCAGGATGGATTTCCAAAAAAAATGAGTGTTTTCTTGCACAAGTCTGTTTTCGAAGACAATAAAAAACGTGTTTGGAATGTTAGACAATCTTTGTTTAGGATGGCTATCTTAAAGTGGAACTTAATCTTCCAAAAAAAACATAATCAAAATCTATAAGTAAATTCATTGGTTACAGAAATCAGCAAATAAAGTTCATTGTCTACAAAATAGAAAACACATATCAAACCGAAAACATTAAAATAAGATAACTTGAAGCATTTTCAATAATTTTATCAAGAAAGTGTTAAACGTGGTATCATCATAAATATTTGGATAGCTTTTGGCACTTTCAGGATGGGTTTCCGAAAAAATGAGTGTGTTTTCTTGCATAAGTTTGTTTTCGAAGAGAATCAAAAGCGTGTAAGAAATGTTAGAGAATCCTTGTTCAGGATGGCTATCCTAAAATGAAACTTAATCTTCCAAAAAACATAATCAAAATCTATAAGAAGATTCATTGGCTATGGAAATCACCAAATAGAGTTAGTTGTCTACAAAATAGAGAGCACATATCAAACCGAGAACATTAAAATAGGATAACTTGAAGCATTTTCAATAATTCTATCAAGAAAATGTTAAATGTGGTATCATCATAAATGTTTGGATAGCTTTTGGCACTTTCAGGATGTGTTTCCAAAAAAAAAAAAAAGGAGTGTTTTCTTGCACAAGTCTGTTTTCGAAGATAATCAAAAGCGTGTTTGGAATGTTAGACAATCCTTGTTTAGGATGACTATCCTAAAATGGAACTTAATCTTCCAAAAAAAACATAATCAAAATCTATAAGTAAATTCATTGGTTAGAGAAATCAGCAAATAAAGTTCATTGTCTACAAAATAGAAAACACATATCAAACCGAGAACATTAAAATAGGATAACTTGAAGCATTTTCAATAATTCTATCAAGAAAGTGTTAAATGTGGTATCATCATAAATATTTGGATAGCTTTTGGCACTTTCAGGATGGGTTTCCAAAGTAAATGAGTGTGCTTTTTTGCATAAGTTTGTTTTCGAAAAGAATCAAAAGCGTGTAAGAAATGTTAGAGAATCCTTGTTCAGGATGGCTATCCTAAAATAAAACTTAATCTTCCAAAAAAAAAACATAATCAAAATCTATAAGAAAATTCATTGGCTATAGAAATCACAAAATATAGTTAGTTGTCTACAAAAAAGAGAACAAATATCAAACCGAGAACATTAAAATATGATAACTTGAAGCATTTTTAATAATTCTATCAAGAAAGTGTTAAATGTGGTACCATCATAAATGTTTGGATATCTTTATAAGGAACATTTACGAGGTAATTACGAGGAAACCTACCGAGCACTTTACGTGGAACTGTCACGTGGTCTTTACGACGAAAGCTTTACTTTTTTTATTACGAGGAAAGCTACCGAGCAATTTACGTGGAAATGATCATGTGGTCTTTACGACGAATACCTTACTTCTTTATTACGAGGAAAGCTACCGAGCACTTTACATGGAATGGTCACGTGGTCTTTACGACGAATACTTTACTTCTTTATTACGAGGAAATATTTACCTTGCTAGTTTACGAGGAATTGGCGAGGAATCTTTTTTTACGACGAATGTATAATGACAAAACATCTTTCCTCGTTAATTCCTCGACGAAAATGGTCGTCGTTAAGCTTGTGTTTTAAAATTTCAGGAAGCATCTGTGTAGTTTCATGAAAGCTTTCCAGAAAATTCGATGACAACAAATTTGAATTATTTTTTGCTTGGTATCTTATTGTTTGGCTTACGCATGTTGATATTTTTGGTAGGCTCATGAATTTGCTTATGACATTGTTAGTCTCTTGCTGGTGCTTGTGCTTGTGAAACTGTGTAGTGTTTTTAAAATTTCAGGAAGCATGTGTGTAGTTTCGGGAAAGCTTTCCGAAAATTCGAATTTAATCTTCCAAAAAAAAATCAAAATCTATAAGAAAATTCATTGGCTATAGAAATAACCAAATAGAGTTCACTGTCTACAAACTATAGAACACATATCAAAAAGAAAACATCAAAATAGGATAGTTTGAAGCATTTTCAATAATTATATCAAGAAAGTGTTAAATGTGGTATCATTAAAAGACATGTATGCTATATAAGATAGTTTTTGGCACATTCATGATGGGTTTCCAAAACATATAAAATGAGTGTATTTTCTTTCATAACTTTGTTTTCGAAGAGAATTAAAAGCGTGTAAGGAATGCTAGACAATCTTTGTTCAGGATGACTATCCTAAATTGGAACTTAATCTTCCAAAAAAAACATAATCAAAATCTATAAGAAAATTCATTGGCTATAGAAATCACGAAAATAAAGTTCACTGTCTACAAAATAGAGAACACATATTAAATAGAGAACATTCAAATAGGATAGCTTGGAGTATTTTCAATAATTATATAAAGAAAGTGTTAAATGTGGTATCATTATAAAACACATATACTATATATGATAGCTTTTGGCACATTCATGATGAGTTTCTAGAAAAAATAAAATGACTGTGTTTTTTTTCATAACTCTGTTTTCGAAAAGAATCAAGAGAATCAAAAATATTAGACAATTTTTATTCAGGATGGCTATCCTAAATTGGAACTTAATCTTCCAAAGCAAAATGCATTTTTCGCTAGCATGCGTGTGGTAAAACATCAAATAAATTTTGATATGTAAATAAAAAATGATATGAAAAACACTTAATCAAACCATATTCAATTACAAGAAGAAGAAACAAAATCAAGAAATTAGTCACTTGATCTTAGTATCAAAAAGCAAAACATCACAAATCATGCATTAAGAGTTCTACTCATTATATTCCTTGTTAACATCAAGTGTCCAGTTATCAGTCTCTTCAAAATAGTAAGAAGGGGTTCCTAAAACAATAATATCTAATTAAAAATAAAATTTTAGGATAGCAAATTAAAAATAGCTAGAACTGTCATGTGAGGCAATTGAGTCGCTGTTATTGTTTTCATGATCAATCGCACCATCTGAGCGATTCTCTATAGTGATATCAACACCAGGAGTTTCAGCTATAGGCTCAGAAGCCTTGGTTTCTTCCATAGCCCTTGGTGAACTGAAAAAAGTAAGGCATTGCTTAGTCATATATGTCCAACAATACACAGGAGTCTGTTTTACAAAAGGAGATGATTTTTTACCTAGGTGATGAAGATGGGAAACCGTTAGAAATATGACGTGACGTGCCGTGCCTATTTCATCAGCTTCTTTTGAGGTTTCAAACACATCTTTCGGGATACAAACGCTCCCAGTTGGATCCATAGTTACTCCAAGAGCCAACACAGCTGCATTAACAGGAGCGGTAGTAAATAAAAAGAGCACAACTAAACATCATCCAAAACCGAAGCTATTTATAAATCCAAACTGTTACCATTTGTGGTGTCTCCATTGTAGTCATCAACACCGGTTCCACTGTCAAAATACAGTTGAGAAACTTAAGAAGATGGATATATTGGTTGATACATAATTAGGAACATGCAAATTAGGAACAGTATCAATATTTTTAGGATGGGTTTCCAGAATTTTTTTTATAAAAATTGGACTAGTCTCATCTGTATATATAATGTATGCTACAATGCCTGCACCTAAGATAGTTCATATAAATACATAGTCATTAGTAATCTTTTTTCTCACAGTACATATGCATACAACTGGAGAGCCAGAAAGGTATTGTTTATACACAACCACACATACATATTTATCATTGTTTGACCAAAACTAACGAACGGGAAAAAGAGAAAAGTAGCCAATTGGTCGATTAGTCAGTGAACCTGATAACTATTGTCATCGTCGTTGAAGGGAATCTTCACACATGGGAAATCATCCACGGCCTTTATACCTTCTCTCATGGAGTTAAAGTCAGAGCATTCGACTACTGCAACAGTTGGTCCACTATTTTCTTCTCTGCAAGAAGAGACAATGGGAAAAGTCAAACCAGAGTGGGAAGACCTGACATGGCCTTCTAAGAGACGTGACAAAATCCATCATTTTTCACACCAAAAATCGATAGGAACAAACACAGAGGCCAAGAGAGTTCATTAACCTGCTGAAATTTGTTCAACAAAGACGCCATTTTTCATTCTCGCAATGGAACAGGGCACTGTACATTGAAAGTTTATGTACCTCTTCAATTGGTAACCGAAACGCATCGTCTCTAGCTTCCTTGTTGAAATCAAGCATCTCAGCCTCAACGTCTTGGAAACAGCAGCTACACTCTTTGTCTTAGGCTTAGCAGTAACCTTAGCTTTAGGTTTCACCGCAGCTTTACTTGTTGTCTTTGCTTTAGGCTTAGCAGCAGCAGTAGCAGCAGGTTTCTTGGTCGGTTTGGCCTAAGCAGGAGCAGCTGCTTTACCTTTCGGTTTAGTAACAGCAGCAGTTCTTCTTAACTGGTTTCGTCCCTGCAGCCGGTTTATCTGCAGACGGAATCTTGAAAGAGGCTTTGACTTTAACGGGCTTCCCCGAAGCGACGAGTCTCCTGAGATTGACGAGAAGAAGCTTCCTGAAAGTGGGAGAAAGCGACTTCTGCTTCTCTTCGATGAACTTCTGAATCGCGTATTGGCTAGATTTGTTTCTCTCCATCAACGTCACGATCGCATCTTTGATCATCTGCAAACTAAATTGAACCAATCACTACTTTGCAAAACCTAATCAGATCGGAAATCGAATCTCGTTACCTCTAGGGGAGTGAGAAGTAACGCCGGAGACGATGATAGACGAGATGATCCTGCCGGAGATGATGACGGCCGAGATGTATGACGTCGGAGGAGATGATCTGAGATGAGATAATTCATTAGAAAATATAATTAGATAAAGATAAGGATAAAATGGTAAATAGACATATTAAATAAAACATTTTTGTGATTTTGAATCATGAATGCTAGTTTGGGAAGAAAAACTTGGGTTGGTGTCATTTAAGTCATTTTCTCTTTAAAATATGAAAACACCATTAGTTTATAAAATTATATATTAATTTATTGTATTTCAACAATTATCCATTTTGAAATTTTGAAAAGTTATTGTGGTTGGATTTTTTTTTTTTTTTGAGATCCACCAATATTTGTAAACTATAGTTAGTATATGTTAGTTTATTACTCCCTCCGTCTCATTTTAAGTGGAGTTTTAGTGAGATTTTTTTGTCCTATTTTAAGTGATGTTTTCAAGTTTTTAGGTAAAAAATAAATGTATTTTAATATTTTTAATTATTTATATTCTGTAATAAGATTGTTTATTGGTTGAAATTACTTTAATCAATATTGTTTTTAGGCAAACAAGAAAGATGAAATAAAAGTTTGTAATTTTTAATCAACGTGCAAAAACTTAAAACACCACTTATTTTGGGACGGAGGAAGTATATACTGAGATACTTTCTTAAGCTATATAGTATCTTTCTAGTCCCTACACTTCCGATATATTCTCTTTTGACTTGGGATGCAAAAACGTGTTGGCAAAGTAAACTTCGCCTCCAAGAGAAATCGACTTGCAATCAATTAAATGTTATATATATGTTTGCCCACTTTTTTTATCCGGAGGATTCATCACTTATTCATCGTCTATAATCTTCAAAATGCCTAGAAAAAGACATGAAGGTGAAATTATATTTGTGATTATATTTGTGTCTACGAGATGCTCTTTAACGAAGTTAATCTGAGTGATTTGTTTGTGTTTTTTCTTCCTTTTTTCTTTATTTGTGCAGAAAGATCCTCCTCCTCCTCCTCCTCCTCCTCCTCCTCCTCCTCTTCCTCTAGCTCGTCTTCTCGAACTAGTAAATTCTTTATACAATCCCTTTTGCTTTGGATGTATATCTGTTGGGTTGCAAGAGAACGACTGGTTTAGGGTTTAGTAAATCCCTTAATCCCTTTTGTTTTGTTTTGTTTTCGGTTGTTCATGTGTATTATGAAATGTTTTCTTTCTTGTTTGTGTAGAAAGCTCTACATCTCGCTCTCGCGCATCATCTTCAAGCCGCCGCTCTACTAGTAGTAGTAGTAGTGGTAAATTTCATTCTCGTCAATAGATCTCATAGAGAGTAATTAAGTGTGATCATTGTTACTTATTAGTGAAAAAATTAATAAAACATCTAAACTAAAACTTTTTTTTTTTTTTTTTTTTTTTTTTTTGATGACCCAGGTCTCCGGTTCGCTAATTGGACGACCGACTATCCACCCGAAGGCGGTCCTGGACGCTGCGCCCCGCATGTTAAATTTGCGCAGTGGCCGGGGTTCGAAGCTAGGTGGCGGATGCCTCAGCCGAGGTTCCTTTACCACCAGGCTACAAAGCCCGGTTAAACTAAAACTATTTATTTCTATTGTAAATCTAGTAATCAAGATTGTATAATATGATTAAAAGTTTATCAAGGACGTCACAGTAACACTGACAGTAATGAAACGTGCAAGTACATTGATATTTACAAGTATTTTTTTTAAGCTTTGTAGGTTTCTTATATTGATATATGTAATTTAATTCTAATGATGTCTTTTGTTGTTGTTTGGTTGTGCAGCCAGATCTTCTCCTCGCCCTCGATCAACAGCTTCACAAAGCCCATCTTTTCATACCGGTAACTAAATTTTCAATTTGGGGTTGTATTTTTCGTTGGAGATAGATAGTTTATAAGTAGTACTTCTAAAAATCTGTGTGTTTTATTTACACCTTTCGGTATGAGATTTACAACGGTTTTTCCTTGGTTGTGCAGAAAAATCTTCTCCACGTCCTTCAAGCTACAGTTCACCTCCTAAGACTGGTAAATCATATGATTTAATTGTTTTATTATGTCATATGTGGTTTTCTTGGTCGTTCATCGTTATAAAAAAATTTCTCTTATTGTTTAGTTTTATTATGTAATATATGATTTCATTTTTTTCTCATCTCGGCTCCAGTTCAGCATGTTTTCGTCTTCTAAATTAATAACTTTTCCAGTTTTTAATGTGAGATTTGTAACGTTTTTTTGTTACTGGTTGCTCAGAAAGATCTACTCCACGCACTGCAAGCTACACTCCATCTCCTCAGCCTGCTCCTGAGACTGGTAATATTTCGTAGTATTTAGCCATATACTCTCGAAAATTAATCTTGTTATGTACTTATGTTATGCGTTTTTCTTCGTGGATTGCAGCTAGTCATGACTACCACTCGAGCGGAAGTACCAGTAACGATTATGGCTCGAGGGGACGTAGTAGTAGTAGTGATGATGATTATGACTTCTTCCGGAGGAAACGTAGTGGTAGCAGTGATGAAGGTATGCGTTTTAACTATCATTTTTAGATGATTTTAAACATTTTCATTTCAGATAATTGTTTGGTTACGTTCGCGTTGCTTATTGAACATTATTTCTTATTTATTTTCGAACTAGGGATTACTTTTGGTTTCTTTGAGGAAATTAAGGATGCTATAAAAAGCTACAAAGACCCTATAACAGCAGCAGCCAAACTTGCAGATACCAGTGGTTCCATTGCATGTATCACTCGAGCCAAAGCATTCCAAGATGTAAGTTTATTGTAATAGTTTTGCATTTCAAGTAAGTCTGCGTTACGTTTGGTTATCTTTTTGTGTGTTTGTGTGTGTAGTGCCTCGACCAGAATGAAACAGACATCAATAAATGTCAGTTCCTGATGGACATGTGGTGCAAGTGCAAGAAAAACTCCAAGCCAACCCCGGTTGGTTGAACCACCTAATTAAACCGTTAATTCTTATTTGCAAGTTACCAAACAGTTTTTAGAAATTTGTATTTCTTCAACACTCTGAAGAAGAACTCTCTCATGATCTTTATCCTTGCTGTAAAAATTTAGGATCTTGCCTTTATATATGTCATGTTTTTTTTTCATTTTTGGGTTTGATGTCAACAAAGAGAATAACATCAAGGGTTTAAAAATTATTTAAGAAATATAAAGGTCAATTAAGAATAAATGTAACAGTTTGAGTCCTTCAATGCAATTTATCTGAAATCCTCCGCTTCACTTCAAAATCTCTCAGTCGTGAACCAAAAAAAAGCCTCTCAAATTCTCGCCGTAGATGATTTCCCGGCGAATACACCGGCAATTTCTGCCGGCGATTTCAAATTCCCGGAGTTTTCGATCAGACGCGGCGCTCGAAGCCATATCCAACGCGATTGAAGAGAAAGTACCGAACTTGGTTCTATACAACTACCCTTCCTTCTCCGGCGCCTTCTCAGCTCTCTTCGCTCATCTCTACCACTCTCGTCTCCGTATACCCTCTCTCATCTTGCCCTTCTCTTCCGTCGTACCCTTTAGTGTCAAAGATCTCTGCTTGGAGAGGTTCGAGAGGTGTTACCTCCTCGATTTCGTTGCTCCTAAAGACTTCGCCGCTACGACAACAGATTGCGAGTATGTTTCAGTGATGTCATGTTTTACAAACATTTTGTGTTTAAAGTTAAAATCTTTAGGATTTAATCTTTGTGGGGTTTCAGGATCGTATGTTTTGATCATCGAAAGTCAGCAGCTTCGAAGCTTGGCTCGGTCAAGAAGAGGTTTCAGGTTAATGTTGATGTTGACAAGAGTAGCTCAAAGGCTGTGTATGAATATTTCTCTTGTAAACTCGCATCTTCCGAGGTTAGTTAGGATAATGTTAATGATTTAGTAATGACTGTTTTGGTTGGTATCTAATCTTTAACTGTATATGTGCTTTAGGAGGAGTCTCTCAGTTTGTTAGATGATGAAGACAGAACTAGAGTTGAATCAGTTCTTGATTACATTGAAGATATCGATCTTAGACGATGGAGGTTGCCAGACATCAAGGCTTTCAGCTTCGGACTAAAGGAGTGGCGGTCAAGGGTTAATTGCATCACGAATCCTTACATGTACGAGCAGGTTCGTTGCTTCGTTCCGTGCACTGTTCTTGTATCATTCCTCAGTGAATCACTTTCATGTGTCTGTGTTGTAGCTGTTGAGGATGAGTTCAGAGGACCTCATTGCTTGTGGGAACTCGTATTTTTCGTCCCGGGTTATCGATGCAAAGAGAGTGCTGAAGCAGAATAAAGTTCTTAAGATCAGACTTGGAAGAGGGTTTTATGGAGAATGCCTGGTAAGTAACCTTTGCATCGAACTCCTCTTGTTTCAGAAAAAAAATCATTGATTGAGCTGAACTATAGATTTTTTTTTTTTTTTTTTATGTTATAGGGAATGCGTGCAGATGGTAACCATGAATTAAGCGATGAGCTAGGCAAGCTACTTAGTCTACAAAGTGCTGCATCTGGTTTGAGGTAAATTTTTAATATTTCCTTATGAAGAATTGTGGATAGTAAGTTAAGTAAAGATGTCTTTGAAAGCAGGCCAATAGGAGCTGTTACATTCATGCAACGGAATAATCTCAAAATGTGCTTGAGAAGTACTGATGATACAACCGATACATCTGAAGTTGCTAAGGTTTGTTTGTTTCAGAATCTGACTGTAAGCTCCTTTTGGTTTAGTGATTGGGTAGACTTTTTATGTTTTCAATGTGTTTGTAAAATAAAGGCTTATGGTGGAGGTGGAACTTGTTGTTCAAGCTCGTTCATCATAAGAATGGATGAATATAATGAATGGACTGCAAAGGATCCGACATGAGAGAGCACACACTCCTCGAGACCAATCTCAAAGCTTATGTCTTTGACCTTTACGCGCAAAGGGCTGATCAAGTTATAAATAGCTGAAGATCTCCGGAGAGATGAACTTTGAGTCGTTTTCCTTTCTTGAACCGGTTTTGTACGGTTTACCTTGCATCTCTGTTCAGTTTTTCGTTTTGTCCTTTTATTTGAGCTACTCGATATGTCAAACGATGTCATTTCATAAAGCTATGTACAGGTTTTTTCGGTTAGCATAAACCGAGCTTGCATTTCGGTTCAGTTTTTGGTATGATTACAATTTTGTCTCGTCCTTTATTAGAGTTTGTGAAGATGAGGAAGAAGATAAGATCATGAAGAAGAAGATAAGATCGTAACAAACTTTCTCATTTTTCTCAAGTGTAAAAGAGTACAATGTGCAGCTTATATAGCTAGCTTATCACCGGTTTACAACAGTTTACAACAAATAATAAGCGTGAATTTAAACCACATTAAACCAACATTGATTTCGGTTTTCTACACTAATATCCTTTTATTTTACTCGGATCTATAAACGACGTCGTTTCAAAAAGATATGTCGAAAGATTTTATTTTACTCTGATCTATAAACGACGTCGTTTGAAAAAGATATGTCGAAACGACGTCGTTTCATAAAACTTCGTGTACATTTTTGTAACCGAGCATTTTTATCATCCTCGACGTCGAGAAGCATCACCGCCTAGAACCTTCTTTCGTTCTCTATTAAAGAAGAAACCTTCGTACCTTCGAAAACCCTAAACCCTTAATCGGACGAATACGCATATTCATCGCACCATTTCGCATCTTCCTAACCGAATCTATCGCATCGTGAACTTCAGAAACCATGGCGATCGCCGCTCTCCTCCGTTCAATTCGACGCCGCGAAGTCGCTTCCACTCCTTTCTCAGCTTTCAAATCCGTAAGTCTTCCGTCTTCACACGATCATCTCCTATCTTCACGGATCTTTAGTAGACGAAATTGGTGGCTCGAGTGAACTAACTATATGATTCGAATTTTCACTAATTGGAATCTTTCCTAATCTGATCAATATTTTGTTGCAGCTTTCAACCGGCGGGAAAACATCATCGAACGGCTCCTATCTTGTTCACAACTTGAGAAGCTTTTCAAGAGCATTTAGGTATTGATTGATCTCTCCATCTATATTCCAACACCAAGATCTCTCTGTGTTTCTGATCTGAAGTTTTCTTTTCTTCTAAATTGATTTTCAGCTCGAAGCCTGCTGGAAATGACGTCATCGGTATCGACTTGGGTACAACTAACTCATGTGTTGCAGTCATGGAGGGGAAGGTGAGACTGTTTATTCGAATTTATTACGGTTATATGTGGTTTAAACCGGTTAAGACCTTTGTATAATATATAGTTAGAGTGTCTGTTACATTGTTAACAGAATCATATAATGAATAACCTTTTGTGTTTATGTAGAATCCCAAAGTCATTGAGAACGCTGAAGGTGCTCGAACCACACCCTCAGTCGTAGCTTTCAACCCCAAAGGAGAGCTTCTCGTTGGCACACCAGCCAAGCGCCAAGCTGTGACCAATCCAACGAACACACTCTTCGGCACAAAGCGTTTGATCGGTAGAAAGTTCGACGATCCGCAGACGCAGAAGGAGATGAAGATGGTGCCTTACAAGATCGTGCGTGCGCCTAACGGTGACGCGTGGGTTGAAGCTAACGGTCAGCAGTATTCTCCTAGTCAGGTCGGAGCGTTTGTGTTGACGAAGATGAAAGAGACGGCTGAGGCTTACTTGGGGAAGTCTGTTAAAAAAGCTGTTGTAACGGTTCCGGCTTATTTTAATGATGCTCAGAGGCAGGCTACTAAGGATGCTGGTAGGATTGCTGGTTTGGATGTGGAGAGGATTATTAACGAGCCGACGGCTGCTGCTCTTTCGTATGGTATGACTAATAAGGAGGGTTTGATTGCTGTGTTTGATCTTGGTGGTGGGACGTTTGATGTCTCTGTTTTGGAGATTTCTAATGGGGTTTTCGAGGTGAGTGGTTTTTTTGTTTATTAGGTTTTGTTGGAGGATTGTTCTTGTTATTAACATTGAGTTTCTTTTTCAGGTGAAAGCCACCAATGGTGATACCTTTTTGGGAGGAGAGGATTTTGATAATGCTCTGTTAGACTTCTTGGTGAATGAGTTCAAGACCAGTGAGGGAATAGACCTAGCGAAAGACAGACTTGCTCTGCAGAGGCTTCGAGAAGCTGCTGAGAAGGCGAAGATTGAGCTATCGTCGACTTCTCAGACTGAAATCAATCTGCCATTTATCACAGCTGATGCATCCGGAGCGAAGCATTTCAACATCACCTTGACTAGGTCAAAGTTTGAAGCTCTGGTGAACAACTTGATTGAGAGGACTCGTGATCCTTGCAAGAACTGTCTCAAGGATGCTGGTATAAGTGCTAAGGAAGTTGATGAGGTACTCCTAGTTGGAGGGATGACTCGTGTCCCTAAGGTACAGAGTGTTGTCGCGGAGATCTTTGGGAAGACTCCTAGCAAAGGTGTCAACCCTGACGAGGCTGTTGCTATGGGAGCTGCACTTCAAGGTGGTATCCTCCGTGGTGATGTCAAAGAATTGCTGCTTCTTGATGTGACACCTCTGTCGCTCGGTATTGAAACACTTGGTGGTGTCTTTACAAGATTGATTGGCCGAAACACAACCATCCCCACCAAGAAGAGTCAGGTATGCCTGCAAAGATTTTCCCTTTGGATTGAAGCGAGTAACTAGGAAAGAGGAATTCTGATTTCCATTAGAATGAGTGTAGAGAAAACTAGAGTAGTATGAGGTACTTAGCAAGGCATGCTTTAGTTACTCCTTATGACACTTATTCCTACATTATTACACTCTTATTAAGCTGAGGGTAAAAGTACAGTTATGTGAAATGCTACTTGATCATATTCCAAGGCAACTATTGTTTTGGCCAAGTTTTGTACTAAAACTTTGATTTTCTGTGTCTTGAAGGTGTTCTCAACTGCAGCAGACAATCAGACACAAGTCGGGATCAAAGTGCTTCAAGGAGAGCGTGAAATGGCATCAGACAACAAGATGTTGGGAGAATTCGATCTAGTGGGCATTCCACCATCACCAAGAGGCATCCCTCAGATCGAAGTAACATTCGACATCGATGCAAATGGCATTGTCACAGTTTCTGCCAAGGACAAGACGACTGGTAAAGAGCAACAGATCACTATCCGATCGTCTGGCGGGCTCTCAGAGGACGACATCCAGAAGATGGTGAGAGACGCAGAGTTGCATGCTCAGAAAGACAAGGAAAGAAAAGACTTGATCGACACCAAGAACACAGCGGACACAACGATTTACAGCATAGAGAAGAGCCTCGGTGAGTACAGAGAGAAGATCCCGAGTGAAGTCGCCAAGGAGATCGAAGATGCTGTGGCTGATCTGAGGAGCGCTTCAGCTGGAGATGATCTCAACGAGATTAAGGCTAAGATCGATGCGGCAAACAAAGCTGTTTCGAAGATTGGAGAGCACATGTCTGGTGGTGGAGGTTCTGCACCAGGAGGAGAATCAGGAACTCAGGGAGGCAGCGATCAAACTCCAGAGGCAGACTACGAGGAAGTGAAGAAGTGAAGAGTGTGCGTAATTTCTTGTCTGTTGGGTTAAGGAGTTAGGTTAGATCTTGGTCGGGCTGTCCAAGAAACTTGTCACAAAAACAGCGAGCAGTGTATCTGTTCCTGTAATAAGTTTTTCTTGTTGTAGTGAACAAAACTTAATGTTCCTCTCTCTGCTTTAATACCTTTTGTTATATAAGAGAAGCGTTTCAAAAGTCCTCCACTGTTCCCTGCTTCTATACCAAATCAAACGTAGAGGAAGAAGAAAAAACACAGCATGAGAAGCCGCTAAGCCGATCAGGAGGTTCACTGACTGACTAAATTGTGCAACGCGCGGTTGGCATGGGGAGATCGAATTTACCAGATTACCCTTCAGTTTATGTTTTAGAGCATTGTTATTTTGGTCGGAGTTCTCCAGCGTTTGCAGGGAGAGACGTAGAGATAGTGATCTGATTCAGACGATGGCTGCCACGGCTCTTCTCCGATCGATCCGCCGACGAGACATCGTCTCCGCGCCTCTTTCCATATACAAATCTGTACGTTTTTTTTACTAGTTGATTTCGTCTTTTCTGTGAAATAGTTGATAGATCGAGGAAATATTGGGATTCGCTTGGTTTCGTCTTTATTTACAAAGATGATCATCTCAGTTATGCTCTGTCTATCGGGATGTATTTAGAAAATGAAATGGATTACGTTGGTTTGCAGATTTTGGTGTATTATGTGCTTTAATCGACTGATATAAAGAGCTTGACAACACGAGATTAAGCAGTATGTACAAATTTGTATATAGCCCCTTCCAGAATAGAATGAAATGCTCTAGGAATGATCTTAAGACTGTTAGCATTTGGTGCAAAGATGTTGGGATTAAGATAAGAAGAAGAATAAGAAGAGAGTTTGCTTCATATTACTTTTTTTTTTTGGCGCTTAGTTAAAATCTTACTTTAGGGTCTTCTTTTAATTACTGAATATGAGTATAGTAATTTTTTTTTGTTAGCTGCTCTTGAAAATTTTTTATATGCAGCTTGCTGGTAATGCTCAACCTTCATGGGGTAGTTCATACACTTGGGGTAGTTCATACACTTCTCAAAACTACGCAAGATTGTGTAGAGCTTTCGGGTATATTTTCTCTGTTCCAAGCCATGCGAAGACGTGTAGATTCACTGTGTAGTTGTGCTTTTTGACTATTTGTCTCTGTTTCCTTATAGATCAAAACCGGGTGTGAATGATATTGTTGGAACCGGTTTGGGAACTATCAACACAAGCAATGCCGTTAGAGAGGAGAAAGAGGTGAGCAAAACTTTCTCTTAGCTCTGTTTTTTTTTCTTCCTTTGTAATGTGTAAGAACATCTTAACTTATACTTGTGCTTCTGCTTGGTTGATCCTTGTTTTTATTCCTCTAGCATTCAAAAGCTACTGAGAATGCAATTGGAGCTCATTTTGGTGTGGGAACACCAAGACGCATGCTGTCTACAATCTCTGCGGGTATAAAGCTGACAGAGGAAGAACAGATTTCTCCAAAAACCCAAAGCTTTCGCCCTCTATCTCCTCACCTCCCTGTTTACCAGCCTCAGATGAACTCCATGTTATCGATTTCCAATAGAGTCTCGGGGCTTTACTTGACCGGAGTCTTTTATGGCGGCTATCTTCTCTACCTGAAAATGGGTATGATTTGCCTCACCTACCCGGGTTTCTACCAAGTTCTTTTCCATGTACAGCATCAACTTCCGGTCATCACTTCGGTTACTGCATTAGCCGCGCTTTACCATACTATCAAGAGTACTCACTCCCTCTTGAAGTGAAGAATGTTTGGTTGAAGCCGCCAAAGTCTCTAGTAAGATTTTTTTTTTTTTTTGAGATGAACAAGTAATAATAGAGAAGAGAAACTATTTGTCAAAACTCATTGTCTTTGAGTTTGAGAAAGTAAGATCTATCTTTTTGTTTTGGGGGGGGGTGTTAGTCTTTTGAGGCTATGTTTGTTTGCTTTCTTTTCTTTGTTTTTAGATCATATTGAAGGTGTTGACATTTTGGATGTAATAAATTTTATTACCTGCAGCCAGTTTTAGCTCTTCTCTTACACTATCTCCAATATATCTTGCTATATTTTCTCTTAGTAAAAAATAAAATTATTATTTTTCTTCTATATATAAAGAAAAATACAACAATTTTTATTTAATGGTGAAAACTAATAATGAGCTGAATTGAAATTGACTCTAATAGCATCTTGAATCCATCTTTGTATTTATCTCTATAAAATATTTAGAGGTAAATCTACTCTAATTTAACTCTATTTCTTTTTCTAAAATAAAAGTTATTGTGCATGAAAAGTAAATAAATAGAAATTTTTATTTTTCTTTTATAAATAAAAGAAGAAGTAGCAATCCTCTGTTTTTTACTTTATAATCAGATTGTTATTTTAGAAGAATGCATTGGAATTCTACAATTAGAAATTGCTATTTTCAAAAATATATCAAAGTATATTTCATTTCTATTATAAAGTTTTTATTTTAAAAGAAAACTAGCAAAGCGCATTCGAAATAGTGTAAATGCTATCATAAAAGAGAAAATAGTAATGAACTGAAAATGATCTTACAAGTGTGCTTTGTCATGACAATGTTAAATTCTTTTTTCACTGTAGCAATCAAATCCATTTTCTTCTGATTAATCCGCAACATGCAATTAGACAATAAGTATAAATAGAAACAAAGTTGCCATTAGACATAGGAAAACTTATCAAACTTTATGATTTTCTTAGACGATATGTCTCAGACGTATAAATTAAACAATTTTGTTTATGCTATAACTGATAATTGTGTCTATAAATCAACGTTTGAACATTGTAAAGAAGTATTGTCATGTTCGTCAAAGATTCATCAGTTGTTTTTATATAAATAATTATATTGATATATTTTTTATAGTTTAGTTATGTTAGGTGATTCAAGATCTTACTTGTGGAATTAAAAGATGCATTTAGTCTGAAATGTTTAAATTTAATATTGAGTATTTTAATTTATTATATATAAATAAATGATATATATTATATTGTTTTTACAAATCCAATTACAACGAAACAATGTTCTATACATATTAATTGTTTTAGAGAAAAATAAATTAGTTATCTACACAGAAAAGATAAAGATTCAAACAAGCAATTGTGAACTATCTGAAAAATGTTAAATTTTACAATGTCTGATGAAAAAAATTAAGCTCAGAAAATGGTTGAGATTTTTCTAATTTCTCTTAGGAAAAAGAAACTCATCTGTCTTTGTCAAACATAAACCTATCTTATATCTTATAATTTGAAATGTTAATTTATTTTGGTTGGTTAACTTACAAGAAATAAATTAATAATCTTCTTAATTTAAATCTTTAAACTATATCATTCCATTTTAAATTATTTTAAACCAATCCTAAATTCTCAATTGGCTCAATCATTTAATTTGTATTCAATCTTAATGAATCGTCATTTCAATTTTAGGAATCCTTAAAATTGTACTCATGTAAATAACACAAGCCATTTGTACAATGGCAGTACACTGTATTCTCTTTGCTATTTACAACATATTAATAGTGTATAAATTATATTTTTGAAACTAAATTTTGGTGACTATTAACTAGGTTTTGATTTGAAGAATGATTTCCATCTTTGACGAGACATCAATTACACATGGTTTCAAAAATTTATGGTAAAATACAAGAACTATACTTTGAACTGAGCACATCATTTTCTAGTAGACAACAATCAATATTATTTGACAAATTTTATTGTTTTGAATATATATTAGTTGTTTCTATTTTGTTTGATTATTTTCTATCTCATTAAAGTGATATATTACATAACGTTTTGTAGTTTTATCATGTTTCACTACATTGACAATTTTTTTTTGTAATTTTTTCAAAACTATATGAAACAATTTGTCTTATATGTCAAATAAATGTAAACATTTATTCTTAAAAAAGCAAAATAATTTTAGGATATAGTTAAGATACAGGTAAGGTAACATCATTTGAAAAAGTTTGTTTGTACATATTTATGGGTTTTTAGTCCATAGATATTATGTAATTTTTAAATAAATCAGGTATTATCTTATTTTTGAGTGTGATATCGGATCATTGCTTTATTTTAGGTAAACAAAAAAATTAGCTAAAATTTGTGAATATTATTGCTAGATTATTTAAATATACCATTTATTTTCTTTTCTTTTTTTTTTGAAAATTTTATTATCACTAGTGAATCTTTGATCATATGTTAATCAATGTTCACACAAAAATATCTTTTTGGAATTTTTAATTGTCTGAAAATTTTAATTATATAGTTGGTTTATTGTATAAACTATATTACAATGTAAATTTTGGAGGAAAGGACAATTAATTAGGATTTGATTGGTAGAGGCAGTTATTTTAAGATTTTTATTCAAATTTTAAGATGAAATTATGTGAGTGTAGTTTTAAATTTTATTGCTGTGGCATATTTTTAATTTTAAAAAATATTTCACAAATAAGCCCTAAAACAAAGCTGTAAAAATATATTTTTAGAACTGTAATTAATATTTTCTTAATAAAGAAACTTGGGTTGTAGTTTTAGATTTTCTTACTAAAGCATTATAGATAGTAAAATTGGCAGTGAGAAAAATAAGTTATCCAGAGCATTAATCTTCAAAAAAAAAAAGTTATCCAGAGCACTTACAAATCCCAAAACTTACTAATCATTGGGTAGGTTTCGATTTAAAAGAAGATAGACTTCGATATTTGATGATAGTTGGTTCCTCTAGTCAACATGGTCCAACCGGCCCGGTTAAGAAAACACTGAAAAAGGCGCCAACACGCTCATTACGTAAACGGTAGCCACGTTTCGAGCACTGCGTTTGCTAATTTGTCTTTAATGAATTGTGCAATCTTGTTTCTTCGCATTTGGGAATTAAGCTTCGTTGAGCTCGCATGCAAGGCATTTTTTTTTGTTAGTGACGCTAAAATAAGCAGAGAAAATGAACAATCTTTTCTTTCTAGTCTTATTCCTGTTGAGCATCTTCACCTCTACACATCATTTGGTTGATGCTTCTTTGCATGTGAAGTATCTTCCTGGTCTTGAAGGTCCTCTTCCTTTTGAGCTCGAGACAGGGTAAACAAAAGAAAACGTCAATCTCTTTACTCCAAATTTTCTAAATCAGATGAAAAACAAATAGAAAATCCTTAATCTGAGACATGTCTCTTTCTCCTTTGCTGCATGTGATTAGGTATGTGAGTGTTGGTGAATCTGGAGATGTTGAGCTCTTCTACTACTTTGTGAAGTCAGAGAGAAATCCAATAAAAGATCCTCTCATGATTTGGCTAACTGGTGGGCCTGGATGCAGCTCCATTTGTGGTTTACTCTTTGCAAATGGTAAGCAAATCTTTCTTTTCGGATTTATTGTATTTACTGAGTCCTAACTAACTAGTTTAATCGGTGCTTGTGTTGTATGATTTCATGTTTCTGATTGGGATCCTACATTGAAATTACATTTCAAGGATTAAACAAGTCTAATTGATATGCACGTCTTCAGTATTAAATACTGCTTGTGTTGTGTGATATTTTTTTCTTAATAATTGGAGGGTCAAGACTAGTCTAATTTATGAATGTCTTCTGTAATAAATAGTTTAGCGTATGCATGTGTTGTGTGATTATTTTATTTGTAAATATTTTTGTCAGGTCCTTTGGCTTTTAAAGGGGATGAGTATAATGGGACACTGCCTCCTTTAGAGCTAACATCTTTTTCTTGGACAAAGGCGAGAGATTATTACCATTTCTTATATTTGATTTCTTCTGTAATACCATCATCTTGCTTCTAAAGAGAATGTATATTCAAAATTTTTTTCAGGTGGCTAACATTTTATATTTGGAATCTCCTGCTGGTTCTGGATATTCTTATGCGAATACTCGACGTGCTTCTAAGACGAGCGACACCAAACAAATTCATCAAATCGACCAGTTCCTTAGGAGTGTTGAGTGTTCTCTAATTCTTATACCTTTCTTGATGGTTTGGTTTTATATTATAAAACGTTTTACTATGTTCTTGTTTGTAGTGGTTTGTGGATCACCCTGAGTTCATATCGAATCCATTTTATGTTGGTGGAGATTCATATTCCGGAAAAATTGTTCCAGGAGTTGTGCAGCAGATTTCACTTGGTATTTTAAGTTACCACTCACTTATGCCTCTCTTGTACTTTCTTAAATTTTATATCAAATGCTTTATATCACATATTATACAATATGAAAACAGGAAATGAGAAAGGTCTCACACCACTCATAAATATTCAGGTAAAAAAACTCTCTTCTCTCCTTTTTTTTTTCTTTTGCTGAATACCAATATATATTCGTTTGAGATTTACTAATTTTAAAAAATTGAGCAGGGATATGTTCTTGGAAACCCTGCAGCACGTACAGACCTTGAATCAAATCATAGAGTTTCATTTGCGCATGGGATGGGACTTATTTCAGACGAGCTCCACGGGGTATACTTTTTTCTTCATCATCATCATGGGATTCTTGAGACATTAGGTTACAATCTTGTTTACATCACGCTATTATTTGTAGTCACTTGAAAGAAACTGCGGAGGCAAATTCTTTAACGTAGACCCAAGTAATGCAAAATGCTCAAATGGGCTCCAAGCTTATCATCAGGTAAGGATTATATATATTTAAAAAGGACCACATGAGTATATGCATGCGTTATCACAAACTAACTTGTCTCTTTATTTTTTCTTTTGAGTTCTTAGTGTATCTCAGAGATATACATAGAGCAGATCTTGTTACCAAACTGCAAAGTAGATTACGTCTTAGGAGACATGACACAAACCTTACCAAATATCAGAACCAGCAGAAGAAGAGAACTCAAGGAGTTTTCAAGAAATGAATCATCATCATTGCCTCCTCCTAGCTGCTTTGTATGAATCTATATTTTTGGTCATTTGGTATATTCATAGGTTTATGATTCTTATAACACTTGTTGTCTTCTCAGACTTATAGGTATTTTCTGTCTGCGTTTTGGGCAAACGATGAAAATGTACGAAGAGCTTTAGGCGTGAAGAAGGTACCTATGTGAATTTTGTTTCTTGTTCTAAATAAAAACTTTACCAATTAGACGTTATATATCCTAATGCAGGGATTCGGAGAATGGAGCCGATGCAACACCCAAAACATACCATATACATATGATATTCGCAATGCCATTCCATATCACGTTATCAATAGCCGTAAAGGCTTCCGCTCTCTTATATACAGGCAAGCCTATAGTTTGTTCTTTTGTTTCTTTTTGGAGAATTAGTCAAACGTTATTCTTTATGCATCTTGATCAAGTCACAAGCTAAATATTTGTAAAAAAATCAGAACAGTGGTGATCATGATATGATGGTGCCTTTCTCTTCAACTGAAGCATGGATCAAATCCCTCAACTATTCCATTGTTGATGACTGGAGACCTTGGATGATGAGTAGCAATCAAATCGCTGGGTAAAGCTAAAACAAAAACATATGTTTCTAACTTTATATTCTCATCAACTTTCATTGTTTACTTCCTAAATGATCTTGAAACACACTCGAGTCGTATTTCGTGTTTTGTAGATATACAAGGACCTACGCTAATAAAATGACATTTGCAACCATCAAGGCAAGAACTTCTAAACCCTTTCTTTCTTTAAGTCTTCTCTAGAGTTTCTGCTGGTAGAACTACAAATGATATAGAGGAGTTTGATTTGTTTAGGGAGGAGGACACACCGCCGAGTATAACCCAGACCAATGCTCACTTATGTTCAAAAGATGGATTGATGGAGAATCTCTCTGAAGCTTCTCACTCACTTCTCTTCCCTCAAAAAGTTTTCATGAGTTGTTTTTGTTTTTCTGTTATGGTTATTAAGTGAAAATTTAATAATAATAATAGTACCTTTTATTATTTCCCAGCCATCAATAATGAAAAACAAAATCTCTTTTTTGAAAGAAAGAAAAACAAGAATGATGAGAGGACTCATAATTGGACATTGCAAGATATGATTTTGCTAAAACTGTTCAGAAAAGTGAGAGGTCTCCAGCATCAACTGATCTCTTCACAAGCTTAGCCCATGATTCATTTGTTTCATGGATGATCTTCAAAGCATAATCCTATTAGAAAGAAAAAAGAACACACTTCAGTACCAAAGATGAAGCAGCACTACAAGAGAAGTTTGTATAAAAAAAAAGAAGAAAAGAACTTACTTTGTTTGCCGGTTTGTCTCCAAGACCAAATCTGTTAGCAGGCTTCCCATCTGGGATTTTGTAGTCTCTGAACCAGTCTCTAATGGCTGTTAGTGTACCCTGATACCACCACATTTAAGGTCAGAACTCAGAATCAAAATCCATATGAGACATTATTATTACAAAACTAGCTCATACCGGAAAATGCTTCTCAACGTCATCAACATCATTGACAAGATGAGCTTTTGGATCATCCAAAGAAATAGCAACAATCTTCCAATCTAGCTCTCCTTCATCAATCATAGCTAAAGCAGCCAAAGGCTTGATTTTTAGAACCTCTCCTATCTTCCTTTGAGCTTCACCAATCTCAACAACATCAACTACAAATCCAAAACCAAGAAAACAATAAGCTTTGATAACATTTCAAACATTCCAGTAGTATCAAAGATTCATTCACCTGGATCATTATCCCCAAAAGCTCCTTCAACTTCAGGGTTAGCCTGAGAAGGATCTTCCCATGTCTGAGGAAGCAACCCATAGTTCCAGTTTATATTGTACCTGGATGAGCAAACTTTGTCATCAATATATGCATAAGCCTCAAGAATCTAAATGAAAATCTAACTTACGGATAATATCTGAGCTTTCCCTTCTTGGTGTCTTGCTTAATAGGAGTGGAAGCTTCATCAGTAGCAACCTCCATTTTGGCTTTAGACTCTTTAGGGATCTCAACTATAAAGTTGAAAACTCCATCTCCTAAAGTCAACGGTATATCATGCCATGGAGAAACCTATACACAAATGCATACAGATCCTTAAAAAAAACAGAACAGAGTAACGAATCATAAGCATTTCAAACGAAAATTCACAGTGTATAAGAAATAAGATCCAAAGAGACAATTTTCATTGCATAACCAAACCTAAACAAAAGAAGATTGATTGCATTTTTCTAACTTACACTGTTGAAAGATCATCAGAGCTCAGAGAGAAAACAAAGCTTTGAACTTTAAGACAGAGACACAAACACAGAACAGAGCAACGAATCAAAACCATTACAAACGAAAGTACACAATGTATAAGATCTAAAGAAACAATCTTTCATTGCATAACCAAGCCTAACCAAAAGAGCATTGATTGCATTGGTCCAATTTAAACTGTGGAAGATCCTCAAAGCTTCAGAGAGAGAAAAAAAAAACTTTGAACTTTAACACACAGAGAGAGAGAGGAGAAGAAAGGGACTAAAGGAGAAAGGAACCTTTTTTCCGGAGCCATCGAGGAAGAAGACACGGTAGTCTAGGGTTTCGGGTTGACCTTCTTCTTTGACCTTGACCTGAGGGTTGTAAATGGCACTGCAAGAGAAGGGTCGTTTCGATTTCAACGCTAAGGCTCTTCTGTTGAAGCATAGAGGAGCGCCGACGCATGAGTTCTTCGCCGGGAGAAGGAAAGCTCGTTTGGCGAGGAAACACGAGGTGGTTTGGGCTGCAGTCATCACTCTTGTGGCCGCCATTATTGTGGGAGATGATTGAAAATAGTGGTGGGTGGTCTTTCATTTTATTCTTCGGACAAGACGAATCAGTTAAACAGATCACACGTGTGTTTTCTGTATGGTAGGTGATTACCAACTTTACTGTATGTTTTAAATATCTAAACTTTGGAAAGTTAAACACAAAGGTTTCGTGGTGTAGTTGGTTATCACGTCAGTCTAACACACTGAAGGTCTCCGGTTCGAACCCGGGCGAAGCCAATCTTTTTTTTGTTCACTTTTCACCTTCACACTTGATGTTTCTCATGTACATTTTGTATCTAGAAGTTGGAACACGCATTCCATTCTATAAAACTTTCGTCCTTGATGATAAATATTGAAGTTGATCTACCAATGTTTTCTGTCTAGCTAATCCTAAGTTGGTCGGTTTTGCAAAACTGTGGACCATCTGTAATGTTAAAACTTAACCTTCATCATGAACCCATAGAGAAGTGCATTTTAAGAAGCCAAACAATTTTTACAAAGTTGAAGAAGAAGAAAGCTGAACATAGGAGGCATGATGAGTAAGTAAGTAGTAGTAGAACATGATCACATATGATTTTAGGAAGATGAAGATCTTATTTTCTCTCTCTTATTATTCTTGATTTCATTTCCTGATGAAGTCGACACCTTTCTGAATGCTTCCAGCTAATTCTTCTTTTGCTTTCTCCAGACCAACCCTGTATTGTGATAAGAAGGTCACTCTTTGCTTTCTTTTCAAGAGACTTATTTGAAGAGAGAATGTTTCAAGACCTTTCGTATTCGTTCAAGGGTCCAAGCTGAAACACTTCCTCTGCTCCTGAACGTCCAAGACGCACTTTGGTTGCAAAGAAAGCTAACTCTGTCACCTTTTCTTGCAAAGAAAGTCATTACAAAATCAAAATCGTAGACAGACTAAATTACTTTCCATTTAAAAAAAAATGGATATGATTTACACCTGTGAAGCAACAAAAGAGCACTCAATGACATTCGCGTCTCCTCTTAACCCGCGAAGGCAAGCATCTGCAAACTTAGCTGCAGCATATGCCTGTAGTAGCAGTAGTAGTACATTCAACATGGATTAAGGACATTGTCAAGAGAAGAACCCAGCTATGAAGCTTTATTAGTATTAGTAAGTTAGTTTGCTTTTACCATTGAAAGTGTTGCAGATCCAGCTCCAGCTTTTGCCTCCACAACTTCAGTTCCACCATTTTGAATCCTGTTCGTGAGGTACTCAATCTCTGATTGTGTGAAGCTACTAGGAGGTTTAACCTGAAGCAAAAAAGAAAAAATTATGCAAAAACATCAATTAGTAGAAAAGCTGGTGTAATGAAAATGACTCTCCCCTCACGCACAGATCCGGGTAGTTTTGATATCATGTGTAATTTGAATTTATCATGTATTTTCAACTAAATCAACTGACAGTAAAATAACTGGCAATTATAGTATACATATTAGTAGATTAATTTTCCAACTATAGATATGGGACTTTTCATTCATTCTTTAACTTTAACACATGAGTGTTCTATCGATATGCTACCTGTGACAATAGTGGCAAGATTGTGACTCCAGCGTGTCCTCCAACCACTGGTACATCGACTTCTCTTGGATCAAGTCCAAGAACTTCAGCCTGCACAAGATTGGATCAAATCTTGATAAAGAAAAAGTCAACAAAACCAAACTTGAGTGAGGAAGAATCATAAAAAGACATTATTACCACAAATGTGTTGGCACGAGCAACATCGAGTGTAGTAACACCAAGGAGCTTCTTAGGATCATACGTTCCAGCTTTCTTGAAAACCTCAGCAGCAATAGCAACAGTAGAGTTCACAGGGTTACTAATCAAGTTTACTATAGCATTAGGACAGCATTTTGCTACTCCTTCACATAGTGTCTTAACAATCCCAGCATTGATTTTAAAGAGATCATCACGCGTCATCCCTGGTTTCCTCGGCACACCAGCTGGTATGATCACGAGATCCATACCAGTTAACGCGTCCTCAAGTTGCTTGGCTCCCAAGAATCCTCTAACCTAAAAAAACAATCAAGAATTAGTCATTCCTCAAAGCATTAACTAGAAGAAGTCATCTTATGATGATAAGATTCCAAAGTTTAGAGGTACTTACAACAGCTGCAGTGTCCATGTGGCTAACGTCAGCAGTGACTCCAGGAGCATTGACAACATCGTAGAGATGAAGTAAAGAGACGAGAGGGTTCATCTTCATTAACAAGGATAGAGATTGTCCTATTCCACCTGCAGCTCCAAGAATAGCTACTTTGAATCCTGGATTCCCACCTTTCGCTCTGCAGTTTTCTCTTCCCATTACAGAGTTCTTGGCCTCCATCTAACCAGGAAGAAGAGAAAACCACTGAGTTTTTGTCTTGATGAGCAACTAAGAACCTTAATGCTAACATCCAAACCATTGAAGAACGAAAGAAGATAACTTGACTTAGAAGCAAAAGTAAAGAGGAAAAAACACCTGAGGAGTGAAAGAAGGTTGAAGATGAGCTGATATCATAGCAATCCTCTTGTTGGCATCCCCACGAAACTCCATTATTGTCTTCTCTTTGTTTGCTTTTTTTAGAGAGCTGCTAAAGAGTTTTGATTTGTATGTCAGAGAAGTGAGATAACTTTAAAACATGGGGACTATATCGAAAGAATATGACATAAGTATTTGTCTTTTATTTGTTGGAGCCATTCCTTATCACTTTATCTTCTTTATGTTGCTCTCCTCTCTTGACAATGGTTGTGGCTCTCAAAAATTCTATAAAATAAAATTCAAATAGTAGATTTGTGATGGACAAATTGTATTGGTAGTTATGAAGAAGAGCCCACCTAAGGCCCAAACTATGCTTGGATTTAGTTGACAAAAACAAAAGAAACATAACCAGTTACACAGCACAATAAACACCGTTGTACACATTTAATTACAGCCTTTACAGAGGTTAGTGCTGAGCAGGTAACACACATACAAAGAGAATGCTTTCAGATTCCATCAGTGGAAGGTTGTTTCAGGCTACCACCAAGTAAAGACATCATTAGCCCACCACCATGAACTCTCTCCTCAGGAATCATAAAGTCAAACATGTTAGTATCTCCTCCCTGTGAATCACTTGGACATTTCATTGATGAAGGTACAAGAACCTGCATCGGTATCATCATCTTCTGAGACTGATCAGAACTAGAACCAACAACTAGGCCACTGAATAGCCCCGGTCCAATCAAACCACTCTTGCTTCCACCATCTTCTCCTCTCTCCTTAATACTATTATGCTTAGCACACAAACCACTCTTCCCTCTAGCATACTTCTCACATTCCCCATCTCCCCAACAACATCTCTTCCCACCACCATGAGCTTTGCACAACTCACTACTCCCCTGAGCACTCTTCCCACACTCAACAACCACACACCGTTTCCCACCACCGTGCTTAACACAACAGTCAGTTCGACCGCGAGCGCTCTTACTACACCCTTCCACAACACATCTCTTCCCACCACCGTGAGCAACGCAGAAGTTAGTCCCACCATGCACACTCTTAGAGCAAATCCCACCTCCATCAGCCATACAACGCTTCCCACCACCGTGCGCCTTACACAGAGGAGTACTCCCTTCTGCTCCTTTACCACACCCTGAGAATATACAACGTTTCCCACCTCCGTGTGCTTTGCAGTAGTTAGTACTCCCCTGAGCTCCTTTATCACACCCCGAAGAGAACTGACAACGCTTCCCACCACCGTGAGATATACAAAGACCTGCTTGTCCTTCAGCGCTTCGTGAACAGGTGTCTATAACACATCTCTTGCCACCACCGTGTTTGATGCAGAGACCAGACTTGCCACGCGCCGCTTTGTCACATCCTTCAGGGAACTCACAGCGTCTTCCACCACCGTGAGATATGCAGTAATCTGTTTTTCTCTCGGCGCTCTTAGTGCATCCCAAGTGCTCACATCTCTTCCCTCCGCCGTGTGTTTTGCAGAAAGTGGTTTTACTCTCTGCGCCTTTGTTGCAACCTGGCTTTTGGCATCTCTGCCCTCCTCCATGGCTGATGCAGAGCCCTGAACCTCCTCTGGCTCCCTTGACACATCCCATGAAGTTGCACTTCTTTGTGGTGTAAGTCCTCTGTTGTTGTACAGAGAAAGATGATGACTCTAGACTCACTTGTGAATACATGAGTGATGGCATGTAACCACCTGATCTCTTTGCAGAAGTAGAGCCCTCATCACCAACAGGAAACACACTTTGTCTGCTAGTATATGTAGACAATGAGCAATCAAGTCCGCTGAGAGTGTCTGGAAGACCAAGTTGCAGAACCGAACCACCTCGTGATGAGAGTTCTTGAGTGAATCCAGAACCATAACCTTTGTTGCTGAAACAGTATGAAGCTGATGTTGGGCCTAATCCAAGGACTAACCGGCAGCTATCATCAGTGCAGTTAGAAACATCAGAAGGAAAATGGCTTTGAGAGTCTCCCCGGGACTTGAGGCTAAGAGAGTTATCATCCATATTGATGCCGGTGACATTAGCTACACCGTGATTCGAATTCATATGAAGAAGATGAAAAGGATGTAGTAGGTAGGGAAGTTCCAAAATAACTACCACTTAGCACATCATACTTGTAGAAATAAGCATATATTGGAAAGACTTGAGAGATAATAAACTTCCGCCACTCACAAAACCAGATGTATCTGCCCTGTCCATCTTCAAGAATGGAAAAGAAGAACTATTCTGCTAGTGTAATACTGTCAACAGAAAGACATCACCAAAATCCATGGGGATGGTGAGGTTCAGCTGAAAAGCAATGGTCGTTGTTGAGAATGTTCTTCAAGACCTGAAAACAAAATTCAGAAAATATTAAACAAGGGGGTTAACAAGATGCATGAAGAGCAAAGAACATTGCATTAGTGAATGCAATAACAGGTGAAAAAACGAATGTAGCATAAGATACGACACAAACAGAGCACAATCAAGAGCATATAACAAGCATTTAAGATTGAAAGCTACATAAGGCAGGGAGACCAAGTACAAACCAAATGACTTCTGGATGCAAATTGCAGCCTTAACTAAGCAAGATGAGATGTAAATATTTGTACATAGTTTACATAAAGAAATAGATTTGGACAATGGTACTTGATGTGTAAGTGATATCATGTCCTCACATCCTCTGTAGTGTTCCCCCAAAACTTCAGAAAATAAAATAAAGAAAAAATGTGAAAATCACATGAGAAGAATGCATCAAAAACTCCAAAGTCAAACTCCTTTTTTTCTAATACAATAATTGATTATAACCATGATTGGGAGATCCAACACACAAGATCCAAAAATCTGTGGAAAATTTTGTTCTGAGAGGTTTGACTTGGAATTGGAAAGCAGGAGGAAAACAATAGTGATACTCATACTAGTATCCGCAAGTTTCTGAGATACAGAATACAGCCAAACATTCTGATTCAAGAACTCAGACCAAGCTAATGAATGAACTATGATTACCAAAAAAAAAATATAACAAAATGGATCAGAAAGAATGAAGAAGAAGAGAACTAAAACCTGGTGGATCTGAAACTTGGCCTCTAGATACAATAACCTCAAAAGGAGAAAACTAGAAGAAGGAAGAGCCAATAAAAACTCAAGAAACAGCCATACAGGTGTTTCGTATAAACAAGAAACCGGCTATTGGTCTTTCTCAAAAAAAAAAAAGAAACCGGCTATTGGCGCACGCATATATGATAGTGTAAGAATATCATCTACCGTTCGATGACGAGTCAGATTCTTTTTCTTAGACTTGAAATACCTGAACTACCCCTAGCCCATGTCAGAAAAAAGGGCTCTGATTGGCTGGCCCCTTCTTGTGGCAGAAAACAGAGAAACACAAACAAAGGTGGAGAAAACAGAGGACATGTCTGCTTGATTAATAGTCAGAATTGTTTACAGTGCTCTGTTTCTAGTTTCCCCGACCAGTGCTGGTCGTGCTGGATGCATGTCTGCTTGGTTTCCCTTTTTGTTTGGTATTTGAAATATTTATATAGTTATTTTGCTTGTAATCAAGATAAACATGAATTGGACTCTATTGTTTTCTAAAATAAAATGTTGTGTTAAATCACATAATGTGATCAACGATTCTGGAAACCTTTAACATATATTAACTTCAGAGAGTCTAATGACAGTACATACGTGATCAGCGTTTTCATTTGAAGAATCAAAACACTAAAAAAATATCTTATTCGACTTAAGAATAATTCTATAACGAGTATATATGATAATCCAATTACGCTTCTGGCTTCTTTGCTTTGGTATCATCCAAAACACCAACAAGGCATTTCTCAAGCAAGATATCGTAACTGACCCAAGCGTGGTATTTGTTGAACAAGAACGTACCATCTCTCCCAACTGCTTTCATCAGCATATCTACACCTCCAGGGTGAAAATTCATATAAGGTGATATGTTGTACACACGGCCTTTCAAAACAGTCCACATCGAGTCTCCTGTTTTGTGCTTCTTAACTTCATCCATCGATATAAGTCTCCTGTTCGACTCTCCCTTCAGGCCTGCAACAACAACAAACATCATGTAACCTCCACATCAAAATGCATTTAGGGAGAACAAAGAAGACAAAGCTTTTTTTTTAACCTGCAAGATCGGGATGTGTTCGTGTGAGTTTGAGCCAATCCATTTGGCTGTAACCCTTTTCGAATGGGACTTTTGTACGAGTTATAGGCTTTCTAGCTTTGAGAATCTCAGATGATGATGATTCGTTGGAGGGTTTTGATGAAGAGGAAGAGTCAGTGACGGTGAAAGACAAAGAGCCAACTGTCTTTTCTTTGGGAGGAACTTGGTTCAGAGACTTGGTTTGAGGATCTAATCCATTTTTAAGGGTGATACCGTCTACTCGTGATGCAAGATGTTTTGCTTCTACAGCAACTTCACTATCATCTGGTGGCACAACCTTGTAAAACAGGAACAAATCCAAAGAACCAAACATCATAAAGTCTTAAACTTTTCATGTTTTATAACCCTCTGAAATCCTGAAGAAACAGAGTGCAGCAAACTCACCTTTGAGAATGTGAAATCATCATCCTTATCAGTATCCATCTTGAGTTTTTGAAAGAAAAAAAAGCAGAGCTTTTTGAGCTATAATTTTCAGAAGAGTTGGTTTATCAGTTGGATTATGAAAGACCTCAAGGCTCTCAAGAGCAACGAAAGATATATAATATAAAACAGAGTCTAAAGATGCCGACTTTAGATATTATTGACCAAAATGTATTAGCTTAGACTTAGAGAAAGCAAATAGCTAAATACACATACAAACAGAATGGAACAAATTGAAGAAGAATTAAAACCAGAAGAGTTGTTTTCACAAACAAATCATGCAACAACCACTCATGATTTCATATCAAGTAATCAATAGAAACCCAGAAGAAGAAGAACGACAAAAACAAAGGTGATCAGAGGTACGGTGAGTAATAGTAAAACAGAATTAACTACCTGGCGGATCTGAGAGAGATTATAAATCGGTTTGGGCTCTTTAGACAGAGAATCGAACGAGAAACAAAGAAAGAGCGTAAATGAGAAAGGGATTTGTTGACAATGGACGGACGAGTTATGTTCTTCCCTGGCGGCTGGACCAAAATCAAAATCGAGCCGGTTTAATTCGGTATTTCAGGTAAAGCTATTAAATTGAGTCGGGGGACCCATTTCAATTCGGTTAAGGAATAGTTAAGCTATTAAAATTGGTTCGTGCTAGTTTCACTGGTCCGGTTAAGAAATAACACTAGCTACATTTAATCTTGTGCATTTTGACTTCCTTCCGTCAACAACTAACTACTATACACACCTTCAGTTCGCACCAATGCTGTGCGGTCTGGGCCGACAAGGAGTCAAGGATTCGTGTGGGAATAAGCTACAGCTTCATCATAAAGTATAATGTCATGTGGATCAGTGAGTATGAAGGTTCTGTACATATCTAAATTATCTGTATTCAGTGATAACAATCAACGTGTACACAACATAACACTATTCATCTAGTGTAATAATGTATGTCAAACCCTTGACAAAATTCATACGTTGTGGATAAATTTGTTTGCCATGAAACCATGGGCCCGCCTAATCGTTCATTGCATTTACAATCAAAATCTTATGATCCACCCTGTTTATTTTCATTGGACCACCAAGATCCCACAAGCCCTTTGAACCTAGCGTACGACAGTACAATCACAAACAAGACTGCGCAAAATGTCCCTGTCAGGCTAACCACCTGCCAAGAGAACAAAACAGCATGAATGTGAAGTTTTTGCACTATTCAAAGAGATTCTTTCTGAAATGTGTTCAATACCCATTTGAAAACGTATCCGTGATCGTCGTTCCATGCGTACGGAATGTTCATGCCAAATATTCCCGCGATCATAGAGTACATTGATATACAGACTGTTCCAGAGCTTAACACAAGCTCTAACTGCATATATTATCATGAAGACAGTTTAGACACATCAAGAACCTCAATTATCTTTCTCAAAAAAAAAAAAAACCTCAATTATCAGTTTAAAAAAAAAAGAACATCAATTATCAATTCATTTTATATCTACTCACCTGAATCAGTTGATTTCTATGATTGTCTAGCTGCAAAAGGTTTACATTAGCCAGTGAGAATAGAATACATTTCAATAACATCCTTAGGTAAATATATAGGTTTTCGTTTTGTTACCTGGATGTTAATGTAGTCCTCTGTATCATCAATATACTCCCGTAACTGCATCATGTTCAATTGTAAAAACCTTCACAACTATTATAAAACTCAAGAAAAACAGAAGTGAACAAGGTAATACAATACCGCGGTTAATTTGTTCAATGTACTCTCGATTTGCATGAAGTAAGCCTGTTTAAAAAAAATCATATTATAGTTGTTTGAATTTCGTATGTAGCTGAAAAGCAGATATGTAGTCATGCAATAAACAAACCTCCAGCAACATTTCAAGTTCTTCAACATCGTTTTCGTCGTCGTCCCCACGAACCGATACTGAACTCATTCTACTTGCTCTTGAAATCTTGGAACCTATTGTTGGTGAAGTAGGATACCAAAGGGGTTCATCAGATACACTAAGTGATGAAGATACACCAACAAGCTTCCTTGAAAGGTAGATATCAGCCATATCATCGTCATCATCCAGCAACTGTTCCAGCTCATCACTTACCTATAAAAACAGCTTTAGTTCTTCACTAGTCTAGTTTCAAATACTCATAAAAATAGACTCTGCTTCCAAGTGAGATACCTTTTGGACTCGAGCTGTCAATCGTGTCATTGCACTTTTCAGTTTACGAACCCTTTCCAAGTTACGGCTACTTATCTACAAAATGAAAAGTTGGACAGATGTAGTTAGAAAATAGATCAGTGATGGCAATAAAAGAACCACTAAGAAGTTACATTACCTTCAAGGTTAGTTCGTCCAAAGCAGGATAAGCAGAAGTCTCTAGTTCTGTTGTTCTTGCAGCTAGTACGCTGCATATAGCTTCCAAAGCTACCTCTAGTGCCCGAAACTCAAACGGGGATTCTAAATAGTAATAACAATCATAAATTTTAGATTCCACATGTGACAAAGAGTGAGTGGTTCTTATGAAGGCATACCATCCTCTTCACCCGCTTCAGCATCTCCTTGAACAACAGGCAAGCGTCTCTCAAACTCCTCCAGGACGGGTATAAGATTTTCATCTGATGAATCCCGAATCAGAACCTGTATCATTAACCAAACCAGTACGGATGATAATCAACCATAGTGCAACACAACTAAACATACCAAACTTAAGCTACTTTAGTGTTTGTGTCGAGTTTGTAATAAAGAAGTCAATAGTAAACTAAGAGTCACTGACCTCTTGAGCAGTGATAATGGCCTTGATATGCTGCATCGGACCCAGAAACAAATAATATGAATCAATGAAACATAATATAAACAAAAAAAAGCAGAGGATAAAACAAAAAGTTGCCAAGAGTTCAACCTCTAAGTTAAGAACAATGGCTCTCTCTCGACCGAGAATAGCAGACGGGTAAGAAAGGTTCGGGTCGAGGATCCGGAGATCACGAGCGTGGATCTGGACACGGTGCATAATCGCGTATTTGTCGTCGTCAAGCACCGTTCTTTGCCCCGTGGCGTCTATAGAGATCCAACTCCGAGACGACTTAGTAGTCTTCCTCTTCGCCGTGACAACCGTCGACGGATCCACCGGAACCGGTTCTCCGTCAGGCGACATCTCTGATCCAAATCTTCAACTCTTAAAAAGTCAACGCAACAACAAATGAAAACAAACACCAAAAAGCACCGAGTAGATTCCTCCAAAAACTCGTCAAACTAGACAACGTTAGTGTTTCGAGCGTTATACTAACGGCGGCGAAAAAAAAAAAAGGCGGTGGCGTGAGTAAGAAGGTGAATAAAAACAGTCAAAGTTTACTTATTTTTATTACAGCATTCTTTCATTTCTTTTAAAAGTCTTTAACAATATAAAAACAGAGTCTTAAGTTCAAGGAGTATTCCAAGCTTCCGAGATGGAGATGATGTTACCCATGTATCTGTTTGTTCCGTCGGGTCTCATTTTCGTTATCCGACTTTGGAAATTTCTCCACGTACCAGTTCGCCTGCCCAAAACCGGAAAATATAACTACCGGTTTTACAATCCTCAAACCGATTTTTTTATGAGATCTCCTATACATTAGTTGCGAAGTGATTTTTCGCAATCGAGCTTTCATGTTAAAAGTTAGAGCGGTTAATATCAATATTACTTTTAGTGAAAAATTATATAAATTAACTACAAAATAAAACAAATTTTAATTTGTTTTTGATTAGATTATTGATTAAAATTTATAATGGTAAGAATTATCCAAAATCTAAAAAAAAATATTTTAAAATAAAAAGATAATTCATATATATATATATATACATATTTTATGTTGTTATCTGAAAATTTTAATAAAAGGTTAAAACATTTTAAAAAAGAAGCATATAATTAAATATTCATCAATTAAAATTTTTAATTTTAAATGGAAAAGATAATATATTTTAAAATAAAAAATAATTCCTAAATATACAATAATATACAAAAAAAAGTTTCCAAACAATTATAATACATAACAAGTTTAGATAAAAAAAAACATAAATAATAATTTATATTAAAGGTTTATTTAGTAATAAATGTACCAATCTGTAGTTATAAAATATTTATGCTCGTATTTACGGGGCAGACAACTTATTATATTAGTACATAAATTAACAATGCCACAAAGGGGCCAATGAAATTTACATAGTCTAAAAATAGAACTTGACAGATTGTTGGACCAAAAACCTTTGTGTTCATCAACTTTGAAAAAGCAAAACCAAACAAGAGATTATGAGAAGCCTTTTTTTTCTTGGGGTTATTTGATTGCAAGATTAGACAAGCTGGTCAGAAATAGAATTACTTTTCTGAGAAGTAAGTATGAGAAGGCTATGGAAGTGTGGTTTGGAAGAAAATAATTTTGATAACTGCAGTTTAAAATATTTGTCAAAGTCGTTGAGCAATTTTGTATAGAAAAGGAAGCAGATTCTCTGTAAACAGTTTTTTTATTTGAATATAAATTTAAAGTTTTCTCAAAATAAAAAATCGTCAAACCAAATCGGTCCGTAATTACCGGTTCAATCTACAGAACGAAGTCTTACTCGGGGGTATGACGACCAAAGATGACATCAGCAATGGCGAGACTACCGACTTGGAGGCTTCGGCAGGGCTACATGATGCTTGTGATCTTTTCATTCATTCAGATCGACTCGGATAAGTATGAATAAATTTTGTACTATGAAAGATATAATTATTTAAATAAACTTGATTTTTTTACATCTACGGGTACATTTCTACTTTCGTTTTACTCATCAAGACACTTATTGCATGAAGCACACTTTTCCAATGTGAAGTCTCTTTTCTGTCTCCAACTACACTTCCTGTTCTTTTATAAACTAAATTTTATCCATTACGGTTCAATAAAAAAAGTGAAACATATAAAAAATCTTTTGACGAAAAGCATCTATTCTCTTTCTTCCATCTCTATTTTTGAGTTTTTTCCCATTTGTTCTCCCAAATTCAATTCTAAATCGTTTCAATTCCTTTCTTCCCCTCCTCTGTCGAAGAACATAAAAAAACTGAAAGTCAAGAAGATTGTTTCACATGCTCTACTTCTCTCTTAACTCAAAGCATTCAAGATTACATTTTTTTCTCTAATTTTGAGTAGATTTTTCGCTTCGATCTCTCAGCATGTTGATCCTATCAGAAATCCGTGAGCACCACAATGTTCCTCTCGACGAAATGCAAACCACGCCTCAAACAGAGCTCGGATGTGTCCAATGGCCATGTGAAGTTTTGCCGCAATCAACCTTTTTCTCCACTTTCGAATAGAAATCCGACTTGATCTCTCAGCTCATTAATTGTATCAAAAATCTGAGACCACCGCTGTGTTCCTCTTGACGAAACGAAGCCGTAGCCGCAGACCACACCTCAAACCGAGCTAGGACACACCCGTAGTCGCCGTGTGAAACTTCACCGGGGTCAATCTTTTTTTCCATCAAAATATCTTGCAGGTTTTCTCCAGCTTCTTCAATCCAGAAGGTGAATCAAAGCTAGGCTAACATAAACCGGTTTTGGGTTTTGTAAAGTTGAAGCCTTTCACAATTTTATTTTCTCTAATGGCATGAAGTATGCAATTCATCCTCTTTTCCAGTTGAATCTAATTTTCTATTGGGTATTTGGTTAGTTGATTTTGGGTTTTGTCTGGGTAGTGTCATTATTCTTATAATTGTTTCATAAAATATTAGAGAATCAGGAGAAGCTTGAGGCTTACTTAGCTATACCATGTAAAGATAAGAGCTCTATGAATAGCTTTACTTTAGTCTTGGAAACACATCTTTTGTCCACAACTCTTTTAGGAGATAATATGGATGTCCACAAAGCTTTTGTCTATGTCCACACATATATCTTCATCTTGCTAAACCTTTTTCATCAATATTTTTGGTAACATTGTTGTGGCTCTTGGAACAATACTTTAAATCTGCTTCTTTTGTGTACATATATATACATGTCATAATGTCCACTTAGTTTTAATCCATATCCACAGCCAGTCCATCCACAATACATTTATACACAACTTATTCGTTCAAATAGTATTTTCCAGCGTATACGACATATTATTGTTCACATAACACGATTTCTTATTTTTTAAAAAAATAAATAATAAAATAAAAATATAGTATTTCTCTCGTCTACCGTAAGTCCATCCACATTGCATCTGTACACATCTTATTTGTTCAAATAGTATCATCTAGCGTATTAGATATATTTTTCACATAACACAGTTTTTAATTTTGTAAAAATTAAAATATTAAAATAAAAATATACATGTGGATCTAAAAACATTGAAGAAAAAAAATCTACAGTTTATTATGGAAACCAACTCGTTTCACAAACCAATCTCTTTTCTCCCAAAGGTTTTTGACATACCATTATATAGGACCCACCAAAAAGTGTGCCACAAGTAGAAGAAAAAATTATTCTCACAGACACATTATGAGTTTTGAATATCAGAAAAAAACACATTGTGATTTCACACACTTTCCATCTACTCATTTTACAAATATAACCCTTAACTAACCATTAACATTCTAACTGAATATCTAACTGAATTTCACTAATTTTAATAGAGAAAAATAATAAAAATTACAACATTACCTCTTATCTCCTCTTCTCCGAGACCACATATCTCGAAAATAGAGAGAAAACTAAAATCTTATCGTCTTTTAAATCTTTGAAACCTAAAAAACTCATCGCTGGTTTTGTCATTTTCCAATCGTTTAATCTCATCTCAATCGACGCCTTATAAAAACAAATAATCTTTTGTTTTGTATAACACAAATCTGATTTCTCTACTCTATAATACATATTTGATTTCTCTCCTCTATAAAACAATACAGATCTGATTTTTTTTCCTCTATAACACTTCTCTGTCCTGGTGTCTTTGGTGAAGCATCAGAATGGCGGCGTTTAGTCCCATGGAAGCGGTAGTAGCTATGAACGACGGCGTTTAGTCCCATGGAAGCGGTGGTGGACACCGTGGTGAGATGGCACTGGATACCATAGTGGAGGCGGTGGTGGTTATGGAGGAGGCAGTGGTGGAGGTGGTGGTGGTTATGGAGGAGGCAGTGATGGAGGTGGTGGAGACGTGGTAGTTATGAAGTTGACGGTGGCTCTCTTGGTCAATGTGTGCGTGGATATTGTTGATGTGGTCAGAAGAGATGTGGATGAAGATCAGTGGCTTTCTCGGTCAATTGTGCAAGGATATTTGTTGATGTGGTCAAAAGAGCTGTGGATGAAGATCGGTGACTTTCTTAATCATTGGGTGCGTGAATATTGTTGATGTGGCCTAAAGAGTTGTGGATGAGGATCTCGTAGTTAGTGGTTGTGTTGATGTTGTTGATGCTGTTGATGTTACCAGAAGAGTTGTGGTGGCTATGATGATGGTGGTGGATGTTGTGGTTGTGGTGGCTATGGTGGTGGATGTGGATACTGAGGTGGAAGATGTGAAGAGAAGGAGGTGGTGGATGATGTGGTGGTGGATGTGGATACGGGAGGTGGAAGACGTGAGAAACTTAACCTATAAAAACTCATCCGCAAAATATCTTGCAAGATTGAAAATCTTGTCTATAAATCCTTATCCACGAGACTTCATCCACAAATTCACACATCTCTCATCCACTATTTTACCATCCATCCATGAATATATATACATACATATATATATATATAGTATTATATTTTTTACAAAAATACATACATTATGGATATCAAAATGTTCAAGAGAAAAAGTTATATATTATTTTATGCATAAATACACTTTTTGCATATTGTAATTTACAATACTAATTAATAAAGTATGTTGGAAAAAAAACAAAATCATTTAATAGGTTAACTAAATCAATAAACACTTCTTAGTTGTTTTTACGCTGATCAATTTTGTTCAACTTCTTTCTTATTTAATTAGGAGAAATTTACCACCACAGATACATTTCCACTTCCCAATTACTCACACAGACACATTGGATATATTAGACACTTTATATTAGTGAATTGTCTAGATTAACCTTATATCTAGTGAAAGTGGGGGTTTACGTTTTGGCTAACCAGAACAAAAGAATCGAACAATGTTTGCTAACTAAATGTCTAACCAATTGAAACAGAATAACCACACTCAATAATTAAATAATAAAACAAAAATATCTGAAATTTAGATCTCATTTGATTTTCGAAAACAATTGGCGTCGTATCTCTCCCCCTTTCTCATTTACATGATTCCAAGAGGAAACTCTAGTTTTCTACCGCCCCGACGATTGTAGATCTACAATCGGGACCTTCATTTCAAACCTTATTCACAGTGTAGAAAATTGTTATCTCATCCCTTCTCTCTTTCCTCTTCTCCCTCGTTTCCGCACAGACCTTAGACGGAGAGTTTGATTTCGCAATCCCCTCTTCGCAAAGTTGCAATCTCCTCTCTTATCTCTTCTCCGTCGATTCCGTACAAACCCTTCTCGACTTCGCAATTTCCTCTCTTCTCTCTTCAATACTCCCATGGAAGGTGAGTTCGCTTTTATCCTCTCTTCCCCGGCGATTTCTTACAGACCTCTAACCTTTTCTGTTTTCATTTCCAGATTCTGCAGAGGACGCCGCCGACCAACGTCTCCCCGTGAGGCTCTTTGCGACTGACAGATTCCTACGCCGCCGTCTGAATGTATATTCAATCTCCCATTATCAGTCAAAACTAGATTCACCAACATTCTACCATCATAAGTTCTCTTGGAAACCACTCCCCTCCCAACCCAGATCATGAGTACCAACCGAAGGACCAAACCATGCTTGCTGACCACGACTCTCCCAACCACCAAATACCTGCCCTCTTCGATGCCACCATATCCATCAAACAACCCGAGGATTACCAACCTCCAAGTCCCACCAACTCTCCCAGTAACCACGTCTCACTTGACCACCACCACGCAGCCAATCCCACCACTCCTCCCAACCACTCAAGTCATATCCACACATCACCTCCCCATCACAGTACATCCGTCCACACTACTGCTGACCACCAGTCACCCAAACAAGGTGAATCAAACCCCCCCCCCTCCACTAACTTACTTTCTTCTAACCATTACTCACTTCAAACTCCCTCCACTACCCACCCAGCTGCTGACCACAACCACCCTCCTCCAACCTCACCCATCCACCACACAACAGACCATGAGCCTGGCCTCTTCAGCACTCAAAGGAGCCATTCCCAAGTGTACATTCTTTTTTGTGCCAACCGCCAAACAGGACAGGTAACTCTCTTTTCACATACTACACTTCCACCACGACAACGGTATAAACCTTTAATCTCAAACATGTTGCAGGATGCGGAAGCTGTTGAGGGGCAAAAAGAAGACAGTGGCTCACCGGACACTAAGGTGCTAAGGATTGTTGCTGAAGTCAATGTATAGCCTCATACCCTGCATTACTTCTAATTTGTGATTTACTAAGCACTCAGCTTCAAAGTGGGGGTTGTATGCTACCTTATGCTTTATATCAATTAACTGTGAATTTCATTCACTGATTTTATTATCATCTAACTTATCTCAGAATCCAAACACTATTTAACGTGAATCACAAGTTTAGCTCCACAATTTTAATATGGTAACCACTCCAACTTGCTACTGGAATTAAATCACCGCATGTTCTACATAATGATGACATAATGACGAGTTTAACATGATTAAGTTTTTTTGTGTCCAGATGCTCAGGACATGGATGTATTTTTTTTGGAGGAGGCCGTTGTTATGTCAGTTAAACTTCGAGAACTATTGCGTATTTGTTGTATTTTTGCAGCCGAATGTTTGTTTGGTGATTTGGATGATGTTTTCCTGCTAAACTTAATTATTTGACGATCTAATTATTGTTGTTGTTGTTATACTTTTATTTGTGTTTTGTTGGTCTTAGAGTTATTTTGTTAATTTTACAAAAGAAGTAAATTTCTGTAGGGGTTTTAGGGTTTGGGTTGTGGATACTTATTGTATGGTCAGTAAGATATGTATAGATAACATTGATGCGGTGAGAAAAATGTAACTGATTATGTGTTTAGGGTCTAGGACTTGGTGGATGGTGAGTTAGGAAAACATTGTCTGAAAACAACTAACTATGGTTTTTTTGAATTTATATGGTTGGCTTTTTTTTGGTTTTAAAGTAACATTGAATGAATACTAATATTTTCGTTTAGTTAGAGTAGTAACTAGGTATAGAAACATAATATATCATTTTAGGGTTTGTGGGTTTGTGCTTTGGGCAACACATGCGTGGTTATGACAATTATGGATGGTGGTTGGTGTTAGAGGTAAAGAGGTTGAGGTAACATCTTGATTTTGTGTATAGGGTTTATGGCTTGGTGGATGGTGAGATGATAAACTATATAGATTATGAGCCGGTGTCTGATGTGGTGAGAAACATGTAATTGAGATCAAGGGTTTGGAAACTATTTGTTAAGCTCGACGGAAACCATCCGAGCCATCCGTTTCTTGTCAACCACGAACTCCCATTTACCATCTGAACCACAAACCTATGTCCCACACATCACCATACACATCTCATCCATCTACAACCCACATCAAACGAAAAGAAAATCCAACCATTAGTCCGTAACCACAAAACCTTAACATGAAAACTGAGGAGTAGAGCTTTCGAAACCTACCATGGCGTGGCGAGCTCTGTGAAAGACGAAAACCTCTCAGACAGAAATATCTCCGTCAGTAAACATGTCCCCGCCTCTACCACTTTCAAGGTAAGAAGATCTAGATCTATGAGAAAAAAAGAGCTTTTCTCTTTTCCCTTCATTAATTACTCTACTTGAACACAATCCGTTGGATCAAAAGCCTTTTCAAAAAAATTAAATCCTAACCGTTGGATGATGCCATTAGAGTGGCTTAGCTTCCTACCTCATTTATTCCTACTGTACTTGCAAATTCTAACATTAATTACACGAGACAACGACACAGCTTTGGTTACGTTAAAAAAAAACAACCACACACCTCATCTCGTTACACAATCTTCAGGGTAGTTTAGGAATAAAAAGACAGCTGTAACATAAAAGTGTCTCAACCACACAATGTGTCTCCCACCGAAAAACAAAGACAGAATGTGTCTGTTTTTGTAACTCTCTCTTTAATTAGTTACTTGTAGGGAACTAGTAATTATTAAGTTGGTGAGCGTGAGGGTAAAACAGTTTAAAAAATGCCAGCTGTGTAGAAAATGTGTGTCAAATTGATAATGTGTCTTTGAATGAAAACAAAAGTCATAATGTGTGTTAATGTAACTCTCTCCAAGTAGAATGTGTTCCTAGATGTAAGAGAAAGACAAAATGTGTCTAAATATGTAATCAACTCAAAACCAAACTCTTTACAATCCACCATATTTTATTTTCTTCCCTCAGACCATCAAAATCCGACAAGCCCTTTGAACCGCGCGTAAGACAGTATAATCACAAACAAGGCTGTGCAAAATGTTCCTGTGAGGCTAACCACCTGCAAAGAGAAAAGAAAAAAACAGTCATATGATATATGAAGTCTCTGCGCGATTCTTTCTTAAAATATGTTCAGTACCCATTTGAACACGTATCCATGTTCGTTGTTCCATGTGTTGGGAATCCTCATGCCAAATATTCCCACGATCATAGAGTACATTAACACACATACAGTTGCAGAGCTTAACATAAGCTCTAGCTGCAGATATTATTATGAGAACAGTTTAGACATATCAAGAGGCTTATTCTGTTAAAATTAATAACCAGTTCAAATGGCAAAACAAGGATTCCAACATAATACTTCGTTCCAGTACACTACTATTATCAGAGGTGGAGCTAGAAATTATTTTTATCCAGGGCAAAACTATAGAACACTATTAAATATCATTATAAGTTTTACTTTTAACAGGGGTATTAATAAAAATATTGATCTTAACAAATTTTATGGTAGGCAACTGACCCACCCATGGGCTATGTATATTCGCCACTGACTATTATATTCCCATGTTTATTTCTAATGATCTTCACAATGACTTTGTTATTTCAAATTGAAACTAATAAAGTGAAATTTTATTAAAAAACAATAATCAGTTCATCTATTGTCAGTCACCTGAATGAGTTGATTTCGATGATTGTCTAGCTGCAAAAAGTTTACATAGTGACAAGAGATTACGTTTTATAACATCCTTAGGTAAATGGGTTTTCATTTTGTTTACCTGAATGTTAATGTAATCCTCCGTGTCATCAATATACTCGTGTAGCTGCATCATGTTCAGTTATACTTCTGAGTCAGAGATATACAAAGATTCACAACTATGAGACAAGAACAGAAGCGAACAAGATGATACAATACCGCAGTTAATTTCTTATAAGTGTTGTCGATTTGCATGAAGTAAGCCTGTAAATCAAAATCAATTTAATGGTTATTTAAATTTCATATGTAGCTGAAAGCAGACATGTAGACTCCATTCATGCCAAACAACCTCGAGCAGCATTTCAAGTTCTTCAACATCATTTTCATCATCCCAGCTAATTCTTCTTGCTCTGGAACCTACTGTTAGTGACGTAGGACTCGAAGGTTTATCAGAAACCCTAATCGATGAAGCTACACCAGCAAACTTCCTTGAAAGATATATATCAGCCATATCATTGTCATCATCCAACAATTGCTCGAGCGCATCTTTTACCTACCAACAAGTTGTGAGGTAGCATTAGTTTTTCTTTAGTCTAGTTTCAAGTACTCATGTATATAAAGCAAAACTTAACTTGTATTCCCAAAAGCATTATGCTCTAGTTTTTATGATGTGATTTAACAACTCTCTTTCCATGAGGTTGACTTGAAATATGTGACGAGGTATACTTTAAACACACATTTGATTGTCATGCCGCTTAAATCCTAAACGTTGGGACTGAGCAAGATATCCACATTTCAAAAAACCGACTTGAATTTATGGGTAAATATTCATGGATCCTAACCGATTATATTCCAAGAACCTGTACTATATCCAACCCGAATGAGTATAATAAAACTTACAATAATCATAAAACTTATAATTCTAAGTATATTAATTATTTTGGGTATCTTCGGATAAAATTAGATAGTTTGAGTGTACACATTAACTAAACTAAATTATATTTACGATTACTTTTGGATAAAGGTAATAGATTTTTACCGTATCTAATGAATCTTTTGTTGCGTTTTGATAAATTCAGGTAGATTGGATTCAAATTATCCGATTCTAATTGTATTTATGTTAATTTGGATAAAAATAATTGAGCCCAACCAATGGAAATCTCTCAAACAACATATGTGTACTCATCTCAATCCGTTTGGAACTGAGTCGAACTTGATCCAGAAAAATAGTTATTCAAATAAATCATGTCTCTGGTGCTAAGATACCCAAAACCCAAACCCGAACTTGAACGGGTATAATGTTGAGGCCTGATACTGATACCTTTTGGACCCGAGCTGTCAATCTTGTCATGGTACTCTTCAGTTTACGAACCATATCCAAGTTACGGCTACTTATCTACAAAATGAAAAAAAAAAGGTGATCATGGTCCAATGAAGTTGGGAATAGATCAGTGATGGAAATAAATAACCACCAAGGAGTTATTTACCTTCGAGGTTAGTTCATCCAAAGCAGGGTAAGCAGAAGTCTCCAGCTCCATCGTGCTTGCAGCTAGTAAGCTGCAAATAGCTTCCAAAGCCACCTCTAGCGCCCGAAACTCAAAGGGGGATTCTTAATAGTAATAACAATCATACATTTCAATTTCCACATTTGTCTCAGAGTGTGCGGTTCTTATGTAGGAATCAAAAGAAGATCAAGAATACCATCTTCATCACCCGTTTCAGTATCTCCTTGAACAACATGCAAGCGTCTCTGAAACTCCTCCAAGACAGGTATAAGATTTGTATCTGGCGAATCCATTAGCAGAACCTGTATTGTTTAAGAAACAAATAATCAAATCATTCACATGATCAGTTCAAGAGGAGAGAAATTGTTACAACTATCACCTAAGGATGTGTATGTTAGAATATCATCCCCCATAGTGAAATCTTAAATCTCAATGCAATAGTAAATTAAAGACCACATTCGTTGGACAGGACCAAGTCAAAAGTAAGAGAAGTCAGAAGTAAACGGAGAGTGACAAACCTCTTGAGCAGTGATTATGGCCTTGATATGCTGAATCATACCCAAGAAAAAACAAACCATATGAATCAATGAAACGTACGTAATGGTAACTAAAAACAGATATTAAAACAAAAAGTGCGACGACCAACCTCCAAGTTAAGAACAATGGCTCTCTCTCGACCAAGAATAGCAGAAGGGTAAGAAAGGTTGGGGTCGAGGACCCGGAGATCGCGAGCGTGGATCTGAACACGGTGCATGATCGCGTATTTGTCTTCGTCAAGCACCGTTCTTTTCCCCGTCGCGTCTATGGAAATCCAACTCCGGGATGACTGTGGTGTATTCCTCTTTACCATGACAACTCCGTCAGCCACCAAGTCCTAAGAAGTTAACGCCACAAGTGATAACTAACACCAAAAACAAAAAGAACAAAAGACAAAAAGTCAACGTGACAAATGATAACTAACACCAAAAAGCACCGAATATCTGTCAGGCGACATCTCTTTTTCAACTCCTAAAATGTCAACTCGACAAATGATAACTAAGACCAAAAAGAACCGAATCTAATAAGAATAGATTCCTCAAAAGTCGTTCAACCATACGAAATTAATACTAACGGCAGCGATGAAAAGAAGCAGAGTGGCGTGAGTGAGAAAGATGAATAGAAAGGCAAAATTTACTTCTTTTTATTACCAATAATTTTTCATCATTTTAAAGTTCTAATCTTTAACAAAGTATAGACAGAGTTTTGTCAACTTATCATATCAGATCACTCAAGGAGTGTGTCAAGCTTCCCACATGGAGAACATGATCCCCAAAAGCGATCTTCATCTTCCATGTTTCATCAACCCTCAGATCTTTATACACATATCTTATATATGAAAAGAAAAGTCTGACAAATACTTTCATTATTTTCTTTAACAAAAAAAAAATAATAATATATATATATATATATATATCAATACTATTAAATTAGAAGTATGCCCTATTGATATTAGTTGTGGCCAACATATTTTAGAATTGTGTCTAAATTAACCACTTCCACTAACAATTCATGCAACCGTAATATTCATTTGTTTTAGAACTAACAGTAATGTATTTTTGTGAGCACATAACCGTAATGTATTTATACTATTAAAAGTTGAGAAGTATAATATTATTAATTAGTACGAAACTTATATGTGATTATATGACCTTCATGAAATATTCCTTTGATGATAATCAACTATTCCACGTACAATCATTAATACAAACCTATACAACCCAAATACGAACCCACTTTTAATATTTTTTGTTAGTTATAGAAAAAAATAAATAATATTTGTTAGCACAATAGTATTGATTTTGCCAGCATTAGCTTTATAATATATAATTCTTAATATTGTTATTATCATGATATATATTTACCAACAGTCCATGAGTAAAAACCATAGCAAATATATATATATATATATCAAAACAGAATAAAATTTAGACCAATTAATACGATAAGAATTCATGATTCAATTAAGCTAAATAATAATACAAATAGCTGTTTTATAAGAAATTTAAATTATTTAATATATCTATTCTATTAAAACAGCAGTGTGACCCATTGATATGAGGTTATGTCCAGCTAATTATTTAAACCAATCTATACTTAAAAATAGGTTTTTTTACGGGTTTTAGTTATTGGGTTTTAAATAGGTTACCCGGTTAAAAATATTTATTAAATGTTATTTTATTTAAAAGATGCAAAGATTTAAGAAAAATTTGGTTTTTCGTGTTGGTGTAATTTGATATTTGTTTTCAGATATAACACTTTAAAGAACCGTTCGAATATATAGTTCAGATCTAATAGAGTATGAGACTGTGATTTTCGGATCAATTCTGAATCGGGCTTTTAGATACGGTTACTTTTGACTAATAATGTCGGGTAATTATTAAGAAAATATAATATGTTGCAAACTTTAAGTTAATATAGTTATATTTATGCAACTTGACTTATTTAATATAGTTATCAAAAATTCTATTAAACACAAATATGATTATAAAAATAACATAATCATAAACGTTAAATTTAATAAAATATATATATATATATACCCGCCCTTTTGAAAGAACGGATCAGAATCTAGTATATATATATTAAAAAAAAGTCACAACTTTAATTTATGTGGAATTTTTTAAGAAATTAATCTTCACTAGAAATTGGTTATCATTTATTTATTAAGAATAATATGGCTTGATAATATATCATTTCTAATATAACCATAACTCCTATAAAACCAGATTAGTTAACAAACACAGATTTAAAAATTCTATAAAATATGTTTTAATAAAATATAAATAATTAAAATTTTCGAAATAAATGTTAGAAATATCTTAAAAAGAACTTAATTTTTAAAAATTAAAAAGAAATATTTCACTAATTTCATAATTAGTTTTGAAATATTGTTATACATTGATATATTCAGTTGTTATTTTTAAAATGAAAATAAAATTCTATCTTATTTTTGTCTATTAAATAATCACAATAATATTATTGACCTAAATATTTTAACAATATCTTAATTTCTAAAAACAAATATGTAAATATTACTAATTTTGTAGTTAGAAATGAACTATTATTATGTATTAATATATATTCAGTTATTATTTATAAAATTAAAAATAAAAATTCTATCATATTTTATCTATTTTATAATCATAACCAATCATGTTAAAAAATTATTACATAGAAATAAATATGATACAATTATATTAAAGGATAAATTTATAAATATTTTCATAAAATATGAAATACATATATTAAAATATGACATGATGACAAAACGGGTTAACATTAGCAGACTATATAATATAGTATGTAAATGAAAAAATATTTCTAAATGAAATCCAGTTTTGAAGGTCGGGTAAAACAATTATCTTAAATTGATTACAAAATAGTTTTCAATATATTTTTTCATGCATATATTAATATATTTAATAACTAAATTAAAATATAATTAAAAAATATATAAGAAAAAACAATAAATACATGTGACGGTTTTAAGCAATTGATTATTTACAACATGTAAACTATAAATTATTGGATTTGAAATAGCTTTATAAACATTTAAATATATAATTAAAATTAAAAAATATCCACTAATAATCTATATATATATATATATATATGCATATAAACTAAAAATAATACCAGCGCGGTTGCGCGGATTAAAATCTAGTCAATACTATTAAAATAGGATCATAACCTATTGATATAGGTATGATCCAACTAATTTAATAGTATTGATTAAATTTTTTTATTAATCATTTAAAAATATTATATAAAAATTATAAATATGAATAAAAATATAAATGTATAAATTAATATTTTAAATAAATTATAAAAAATCGTATCCATTCTTTCAATGGTCACCATGTCCATGTACAAACAGGCTTAATATGGACAAACTCATTAGGTTTTTATCGCACAAAATTCAGAAGATCATTAACAAAGTGGTATTTATTGGTTTTGAGTTTTATGGACAAGGACTGTCCAATGATCACAAAAATCTAGACTTTCTAAACTTTAAAATTTTCAGCTAAAATCGTAAAATCGAATTATCCGCTAAAATTTTATTATCAAGTTTTCCCGTTAAAACTTCAAAATTGTGTTTTTCCACCAAAATTAAAAAAAAAAATCAAGTTTTCCCGCTGAAACCGGAAAATGGAGTCTTCTCGTCAGAAAATCGTGTTTTCCCATCAAAATCGCAAAATAGAGTTTTCCCACAAGAACTGGAAAATTGATATTTCTGTCAAAACCACTTTGAATTTTCCCACCAGAACCGGAAAATCGAGTTTTCCCATCAAAAACGAAATAAATCAAATTTCCTGCCAAAACCGGTAAAATCGAGTTTTACCACCAAAACTGTTTGGAATTTTCCCACCAAAACCAGAAAATCGATTCCCACCCCCAAAACCAAAAGTAGCAGAAGGGTAAGAAAGATTCGGGTCGAGGATCCGGGGATCGCGAGCGTGGATCTGGACACGATGCATAATCGCGTATTTATCTTTGTCAAGAACCGTTTTCCGCCCCGTCGCGTCTATAAAAATCCAACTTCTAGATGACTTAGTCGTCTTCCTCTTCGCCGTGACAACCGTCGACAGATCCACCGTAACGGATCCTCTGTCTTCGGCGTTCCTTACTCTCAGGTGGACTTCCACGGCGGCGCTCTAGCAGTGCGGTCCCACGGCTTCAACTGACTGAGATTCCAGAGATTGGGAAGGGTGGCTCTCGTCTAGGCTGAGAGAGATGAACCGTCGGGCTTTGACTAGCTGGTGGCTGAAATGAGTGTAGTTTATCCCATTTCCGAAGGCATACATAGTCTCTCCGGTGTAAAACCTGTAAGTTCGACCCGAGTATCAGTTTGCTTTGTCGGGTCTCATGTTCATATTCCACATCGGGACCTTCTCAACATACGACTGAGGGGTACCGCGTTATGGGTAACCGTCGCCTAACCAAAAACAAAAAAAATAACTATCGGTTAGCAAAAATACAATCCTTAAACCGAATTGATCGGTAACTACCGGTTTAATCTCGAAAACAGAGTTTTACTCCGCTAGCGAAACTAAAATTATTAAGTCGAAGTGATCGTAATTACCGGTTAATCTATGAACAGAGTCTTACTCAGCTAGGGAAATTACACATGTTAAAAAGAATTACTCGTAATTACCAGTTTTGTTATCTGAACATAGTCTTAAACCATCTTTAACGCTAAAACCGTAGTTCTGAGGAGATAATTTTTTTTGTCTGATTTAAAGAAAAAAAAATAAAAAGTGAACCAATCGGGGGCCGCCACGTGTCAGTGGGTCCCGTGAACAGTGCAAAAAACAAGTAAAAGTCGCTCCTTATTTGGTTACTTATGTAACCGATTATTAGCATTTTTGTGGGATCCACTCTACGCGAACAGTGCAAGAAACCAACTTTAGATCCGCATTAAACATGGTCTTAGTCAGATTATGGCGAGACCACCTGCTTCGTCAGGATACCCGACCCACATGATGCTTGTTATCTTCCCATTTTTTTTGGCGGAACGTCAAATCCTCCACCGGACATTATGACTAGAACCACCGGTCCTTTCATAGCTTTAGGCACTTGAGACACAAGCTCTTGCTGTTTTCTGGGAAGGAACAAGTCGACTCGGTCAAGTCAAGTGCCTCCCTCTCAATGGATTGGTCCATGCCCATCACAAGCACAACTGCGTCAGCAGAAGCAGCCAATGCTGAGGCTAAGTTTATATCCGCTTCCGTGCACGACACATTAGAAAATCCCAGCTGATAGTCGCTGAAACTGTTTGTGTCAGTCCCCGTAGTGGTGTTGTGTACTTGCACTGTTTGCCTGAATAATATTAAAAAAAAAAACAATATCTGTTTCAGATATTTAAGCTTAGGTATTGAACCGTTGAGACCAGTAGAATGTGTTACCATAGTAGTTTCCAATTGTCACGGTGAGATCTGCATTTGGTCCAATCATCGCCAACATTTTGATCGCATAAGGTGAGAACGGAAGCAAACCAGGAGAGTTCATGAGCAAGACAATGCCTTTTCTTGCGGCTTTTCTAGCGATTTCTTGGTTCTCAGCGATTTAAACATCCTAAGGACCAAGATCACCGTAGGTCTGCTTCTTAGGGTCACCATCGAAGAATCCTAAATGCATCGAAGAATCACCGTAGGGCTGCTTCTTAGGGTCACCATGTCGGTTTACTGATAACTTGGTTGTAAGAAACATGACACTAGCCTCATTTCCATCAACCACACAGCTCTTGAACGCTCGATCTTCTTCTCTGGTGTTCGCATGGGATGTCACCCGAAACCATTCTCCGACGGGTTTGGATTCTGCAACATGAAGTTGAAGGCTGAAGCCAGAGTCAGCGATCTTAAGATTTTACTTCATAAAGAGTGTCGTTTTGTATTTCCAGTACAATTTTTTAATTAAAAGTTCATTTTATCTTTGATATTTTAATGCATTATTTAGAAAGAAAAATGTATTCACTGTGTGAACAAATGGTAAAATAAAGTTTTTAGATGAGTTTTTCATATAATGCAAAGGAAGTAGATAAACAACAATAATGTTTTAACAAATATTATTATTAAATAAATAAATATAAATTATGTTTACATATAATATTTGGTAAAATTTTGTCCAAAAAAAATAATATTTAGTAAAATCATATAAAAATAAGTAAAAACTAAGAAATATAAGTAAAAAATATATATAAAATTTAAGTAAAAAATATATAAAATTTAAGTAAAACATATATAAAATTTAAGAAAAAATTATAGAAATTTTAAGTAAAAATTATATAAATTTTAAGTAAACTATTTTTTTTAAATGTGATATTTTGTACTAACAAATGATTTTAGTAAATTCTGATTGATTATGGTGAAAATCTTGATGATAGTATTAACAAGTATTTCTATATAATTTATTTTATAATATCTTTAATAACTAGTAATTTGAATTAGTTAAAAATTAATATAATTTATATTTATTAGGGAAGAAATGTAAAAATATGTTGTGAAAGTTTTAAACGTATATGCTAGATCATATTACATTATTGCGTATATAATTTGTAGCGTTTTACTTTTTTTCTGAGCAACTTGTAGCTTTTTACTATTATTTCGATATTCAACCAACTTACCAGTTTCATTAGTGTATACAGTGTCAAGCTATTAATAAACGAAAATAAAAGCACAATGACTTATTCTCGGCAAACGAGAAGAAACAGAGCACTCTACTCTGTTTCCATACTTCTCCTAAGCTTCCTACTCTGCACCTTCGAGTCATCAAATGTTCAATCTTCTTCTCTGTTGTTCGCATGTGACGTCACCCAAAACCCTTCTCTCGCTGGGCTTGGATCTGCAACACAAAGTTGAAGGCTAAAGCCAGAGATCTTGTCGGAAGATTGACGTTGGAGGAGAAAATAGGGTTTCTTGTCATCCAAGCTACCGGCGTAAGCCGTCTAGGGATTCCAGATTATATCTGGTGGTCGAAGGCACTTCATGCTGTCTCTGATGTCGGATATGGTTCTAAGTTCACCGGTCCAGTCCTGGTGCCACAAGCTTCCCCCAAGCCATACTCACCGCTGCTTTCTTCAATGTACCTTTGTTCCAAGCCATTGACAAGGTGAGAAATTTTGTTTCCTGGGTTACAAGTAATAGACTGAATTTTTTCAGCTTATAGTTTTAACAACTCTTTATCCATGGCTTGGTTTTTAAGGTTGTGTCCACTACTCCACTGAGGCGAGAGCAATGCACAACCAGGGGCGGAGGCAGCAGAAACTTTTAGAGGGGTCAAAATGATAACAAATATATTTTGTAGGGGTCAATAAGCTATGTTCATCATTTTTTTCCGGAAATACAAGTAAAAAAATTTTGTTTTTACAAAATCACGTGGGTCATCTAACCCCCCCCTCCCCCTCATATCACACTGGTTCCGCCACTGTGCACAACGTTGGATTAGCTGGATTAACGTTTTGGTAACCGAACGTGAAGATATTCCAGACCCTAGACGGGGAAGAGGGCAAGAGGCCCCCCGGAGAGGATCCGACGCTCACAAGCAAATACGTTGTGGACAGAGTCGTGTGAGCTTTCATAACGAACATAAGCGGTTGAAAATTAAATGCCTTATCTTATTTTCTATTATTGTCAGTTTTTCTATTTTAACATATTATCTGGGTATTCTACTAATAAAACTACGAAAATATCATTAGAAATCCATAATACTATAAGAATCATTTTTTTTATATCATTAGAAATCCATAAGACTATAAGAATCAATTTTTTATTACTTTCTTTACCCAACCCATTTTTAGCTTATCTAAATTACTTTAACATATATCCATATACTAATACGTAGATATCTTCTTTTATTCATGAGTGAAATTGGTATACTTTATTAAAAATGTTTTGATCAAAAAACAACAACTATCACAAAAGATGTCCTATTAAGTTTATAAGAAAAAAACGCTACCATAAGCGAGTGTTTCATTTTTTTAACAGAGGCATGGCTCCGGCTGTGGCTTATGTTAAAGGTCTTCAGGAGACTGGCGGTGGAGATCCTAGCCTTCTTAAAGTTGCTGCCTGCTGCAAGCACTACACCGCCTATGATGTTGAAAAATGGAAAGACGTCAATCGTTGGACTTTCAGTGCCATGGTAAGAAATAAAACCTTTGCACTCTTGGAACATTTTAAATTGTGTTTTGTTACTTGTCACACCAAATACATTATGGACTGTGTTGGGTTAGGAGAAGTGTGTAAACAGAGCAGAGTGCTCCGTATCTTCTCGTTTGCCGAGAATAAGTCATCATGCTTTTGTGACTTGTGTGTTTTTTCATTTTCGTTTATTAACAGCTTGACACTATTATATACAGTAGAACCTCTATAAATTAATAATCTATAAATTAATAATCTCTATAAATTAATAAATTTTATCGGTCTCAAGTTGGGCCGGTGTTAAATATAACACATATCAATAAAATAATAAAATAATAATATTTTTAAAATTTCTATGTAAATATATAGTCCGCTTAAAATCATAAATTAATAATCTATCTATATTTTTAATATAAATACAAGTTAAATATTATATTGTTATTTTTATATTCACAATAAAAATTCTTTATTTTTCTTATAATTTCAATATATTTTGATAATATTTAGTAAAATTATACCGAAAACCACTTAATAATTCTATGAAACATAAAATTATTCATAATATAAGATGATAAAACAATATGGAAGTCAAATTTCTAAAATTTAAATAATATACATACGGTAAAATAAAATATTTTCTTTTTATATAAATAAAAATATTCAAAAATAGAAAAAATCTAAATAAGAAAACTTTTGTAAATTAATATCTCTATAAATTAATAAATTTTCAAAGTCCTAGCATTATCAATTTATAGAGATTTTACTGTAGTAACAAAACTGGTACGCTGCTTGAATATCGAAATAGTAGTAAAAGCTATGTATTATATACACAATAATGTATTATGATTTAACATATATATACGTTTAGATGCTCTAAGCAAACTTTTACCAACATATTTTTTCATAATAATCATATATAAATAATATATATATATATATATATATATATATATATATATATATATATATATATATATATATATTTAAAAGATATCATATTATTTTTTTAACTAATTCAACTCCATTACTAGTTATTAAATATATTATAAAATTAATTGTATAGTAATATTTGTTAATATTATCATAAAAATTTTCACCATAATCATTTACAATTTACTAAAATCAATTGTTAGTAAAAAATCTCACATTTAAAAAATATCTACTCAAATTTTATATAATTTTTACTTATATTTATTAGTTTTTACTTTTATTTTATATGATTTTACTAAATTTTATATGTAAACATAATATATGTATACATATATAAATTTTAATTTAATGAAGGTTCAGTTACAAGTGATTGAAACCAAGATTTGCTTTTCAGCCGATCGGATTTAAAGGGTCGAAAAAGTTTTTAAAAAAGAACCCAAAAAACCTACAGTATTAACATCAGACAACCAACAATGGCTAGCTTGAAGTTAATATTACACTGTAGCACAAAGACAACAATGCTGAGCTCGCATACCAAAGCACTTCTTAATCTACAGGTTTGAAACAATGAGCGAGAGAATAACCTTGATAGAAATGTTTCCTTTTTGTTGTTCAAGATGTCTTGTAAAACACGGGTCCAATATCGTATCCAAGGTTAGTAGGCTTGTGGTTCGATGACGGTTACAAGATAGTGTTGTTGGTTTCAGTAGTCGCAGACGAATCCATTTTGTTCGGATCGGAGATTTTCTAGTGGGTAAGCGAGAATCTAGATTGAGAAAAGCGCAATAAAAGAGAAACGTAGGTAAGCCCATTAAAACATAATTAATTTGGGGTTCTTAAGGTGGAGTTCTTAACGGAAGTTAAGAAATTGTTTCTTTATAACTTTCGCTAAAAACCCCACCTTAAGAACCCCAGATTACTCATGGTCTAGCTTAGTCATGGTCTAGCTTAGTCATTTTCACGCCATTTGAGTTTTGGTTCTCTCTTTAATAGGCTGTAATAATAAATACTGATTATTTAAATGTTGTGGACGTCTTTTTAGGGAATCTCTTTTTAGGGCAGCATTACTGCAGGTCCGCGGCCCGTCCCTTAACCACTTATGGGTCGAAAAATAAATGAAAAAGAAAAAATTTGAATGGGTTCGGCCCTAAGTTAAGGGACAATTCGGGCTGGTCCTTAGAGGTACGTGGCAGGTTTAGAGTGGTCGATGTATTCGAAGTCGAACTCATCTTTCTTCTCTCCTCTCGAACTCAACCGAGCTTTCCTCTCTCCTCTCGAACACAATCGAGCTTTCTTCTCTTTTCTCGTTGTGAAATCCCGAAACTCAATCGATCCCTCCTCTGGCAAGGTTTGTCTTTACCTTGACATCTAAGATTTAGAAACCGAATAGGGCTGTGTAGATTATATATTTATGATTCAATGGTTTAGATTCTCTCTTGTTTCATAACTCATCTATGTTTCATAAGATTCTCTCTTGTCTGTGATATATAGATTCTATGGTCGGGACTTGTGATTGAATTGATGGTTTGATATCGTATAGATTTGTAGATCACTATGGTCGGGACTTGTGATTGAATTGATGGTTTGATATCGTATAGATTTATAGATCACTATAGATTTGTTGTCTTTGATTGAATTGTCTTTGATATAGACTTGTGATTGAATTGTCTTTGATATTGATGCGTTTGAAATCGTATAGATTTGTTGTGATTGAATTCAATGGTTTGATATAGAAAAAAACGACTAGATTATAGATTCAAGTTATAGAAAAAGGATTAGTTATCCGTCAGGTGAAATGTCTAAAAAACAAGAAGATATAATCAAAACTGTGTTAGTAACCAATTCATAACTTGAATTACAGATTGTTTCAATTAGTTGTGTCTAAAAATCCGTATGTTTTGCTCGGGTCTTGTGCTTGATGTTTAACTCTTGAGTCAACTAGAATGAATAATCGTATAGATCCTATAGTTTGTTTTGAGAACGTTTTGATACCTCTTGAACTCTTTACTCAACTAGTCTTTGTTTCTTTAAAGTAGTTTGAGAATGTTTCTTTAAACGGCTACCAAGCCACATTTCTTTCAGCCTAGTCTCTTTACTCAACTAGTCCATGTTTCTTTACTCAACTAGTCTCTCTTTCAGGAATGGTCCAACAGTCTCTTCACTCTCCTACCAAGCCACATTTCTTTCAGCCTCTCCTTCCCGGCTTCGAGACTCACCTCGTACTCTTCTCAAGTCTTTCTTTCCCATTGTATGCTCTGTTTTTTTCCTTTGCTAATCGTTTGGTTGCATGTTTTCAATCCGCAGAGCGTTCCTGTAGCTTTCTTCAACAAGCATGTCCAAGGAAGTTACGACCACATAAAGACTGCTATACTGAGAACAGATGCGTCTGATAAAACCTTGTTAGTGAAGGTGGACGGCTTGAAACTCACAAATGGGTGGAAAGACTTTGCAGCAGCGCATAGTCTGCGGATTGGTGACATCGTCATTTTCAGACATGAAAAAAATATGGTGTTTCTTGTCACACCTTTCGGACCAAGTTGCTGTGACATTCAATACACTTCAGCATCATCTCACAACAACAATGACCATACTCATGATCAGACGAGCAACAATAATGGTACACTTTTTGTATATATTTTTCTATATGATTTTTCGAGTTAGATATAGTAACTCTTTGGTTGTTCAGTTTCAGGAGGAACCGGGGCAATGTCTTCTTTCGCATTCGACTACACTGTCGAATTTCAGGACGACTGTTTCTTGGCTCCGGTCACTGGCAAAAATCTTGAAGAAGACAAACTTGTGAGTCTACTTAGTTACTCAAATATATGGTTCAATAATTTATGTGTCTTAACGTTTTGTTTTTGCAGTATCTCCCTATCGGAGCTACGAGTTCTCATGCATTGAACAAACAATTCCAATGGACCCTACTGATTAACAAACAGGGAGATTCATGGAAAGTGCGTTTGCATTTTTGCGATGCAGCCGGCAAGTACTACATCTCAAGAGGGTGGACAAAGTTCTATCTCGATAATGTGTGCTCTATAGGGGACGTATTTGTCTTCAATGTCGTTGGAGATGAGAAAACAGAGCCATTGATGTGTGCATGTACGGAAAGCGCTCGGGTTGCAGAAATACTGAGCCAACACCCGAACAGAAAGAGTGGACAAGCTTAGCTATCACTCTGTCTCCTTTTGCTTTGTTTATGTATTTCTATCACTCTCCTTTTCGTGTTTTTAGTTGTTGCAACTTGATACTCAAAAAATGTTATATGATATTATGTTTTCTCATGGTTTCTATATCCAATTAAAACATATACAAAAAAAAAATTAACTAAGGGACTTTCACAAGTCCCACCAATAAATGTATTTTTCAGTAAAAGTCCCTTGCTTCATCTCATAACTCAATTATATTGATTAACAATTCTAAGGGCTTTTTTTTAGGACCACCAATAACCTTGCTCAGCCACTAGTGCCAATAGTTTTTCACAGTATTACAGTTTAAAACTTGGTTGATGAATAATGATGGAAGAGTTATTTTTATTTTTGGTAACATGTCAAAGCTTTATTACCATTTTCAAGTTTTAGACAGAGTTACAAAAGATACAAGGCGCAGAGGATGCAAAAAATTAACCTCAACAACAACCAATCTAAGCTAAACAAGGCTAACAACAGCTACAAGCGAAGCAACATCAAGACCATAGGCTACACCAAACTCAGCACAAACTCTTGCCACAAAATTAGAACCACAGGCATGGAAGAGTTTTTCATGTCTTAATTGAAACCTTTCTGTTTATAATCAAACTACTTGTGAAAAATAGGAATATCATGTGGCTATTTAGTGACTATTGCTGCATAGTTCGAACTCATTTAGTCGTTGATAATTAAGCTCGATAGTTTTTTTTTTTTGGAAAATATGTCCTGAAAACACTTTTTCTGAACAATGGCCAAGCTCTTTTATTTATCGTCTTTATGTTATGATCTGTAACTGTAAGTATAAATGTAAGGCCAAAACAAAGAAATAAAGAAATTTTAATGAGTTCATAGCAAGATGGATAGGTTTCCTTGAATCTCACTGACACTTCGTTGTGTCTTTATTAAAACCTATGAATTTTAGGAGACACAGAAGTCAGCGGAGATATAAAAGTGGTGAAGTAAACAAAGAGCATATGTCTGCCTCTCTCTCTTTCTCTTAAGTTTTCTTTTCTGACCAACAAGTATGGAGCAGTGCTCTAGTTTTTAATGTTTGTTTGTTGTCTAAGGTTTTTCTTTTTACTCTTGGGAAGGTAAATGAGGTTGCGACTGTTTCAATTGGACTTCGATTCATAAATTCGAAAGACAAACGAGCAAGTACATTTTCTCTGCGCCATCCTCTGTATAAATGTGCCAATAGGCTCCGCTCCTTTTATATGTGGTGTATCTAATTATGTATACGTATATCAACCTATAACCGTTTACATGAGATTATATATATTATATAACAATATTTCATTTCAAGGGATGAATATGATATATAATAGTAAACTCGTAGACGTGACTTTTCATCTCAAAAATAAACATATGTCGGTTTTACAAGGTTATATATGTTCTCATTATCATTTGAGCCTATGTAAATACAATGTTTGTATAGATAGATTTTACAAATTAAAAAAAGTATAATTGAATAGGTTTAGTCTATTATGTTATTAGTTTTTCATATTAATTTAACTAGCATAAATTTGTCATAAAATTAAGGTTGTCGTACTGAATAATTTGTTAAAGTTAGTTAAAAATTTTGATTTCAAATATATGCATGTAACTTCTCAAAGCGGCTCAACGCAAACAAATGAGAGTAACGTTCAGCGTGAGGTGTGCCGTGTATATAATGCATGTAAGATGGATATCTGCCACTTATATAAAAACAGAGAGAGATGAATATGTGTGAGAGATGCCACAATGAAGTACACTCATTGTTCATATTTGATCTATAACATATTTATAGCAAAATAGAAATATATAGATTCGATCAAAAAAAAGGAAATATAGATTGTGTGTATACAAAGACAAAATCCACAGTAATGATACCACTATTTAAATAGAGTTTTCATGGCGTCATGGTTTTTATTCCCGAAAAATGCCCGGCCAGAACTTGCATACAACCAAACTACAAATCAAGACCTTATTATTATATATACGAAATGATAACATAAATATATAAATATATGGTGGTACACAACTCAACCTAACCGTTATGATTATTCCACAACCTTTTCTCGGTCAACAACCATATATATTAAAATATATTTTATAACATCCTAACAAACTCTTAATTCGTATCCATTTTTACATATAAACACTTTCCATAATTGCACCATTACTCGCATTTTATAACATGATTTAGTTACTATTAATAGAAATGTAACCTGATTTAAAGCAATTCTCTTTCTGCATCGCCGAAATCTGGCGGTGGCGAAATCCAGGATGTCTTCGCCACATGAGAAGCTTGATCTTGCGGTGGAGGAGGATTATTGAGAATCCGGATCTGCCGTTTCAAGAACTTGACGTAGCGTATTGCTTCGTCGAGCATTGAAGCTGTATCCATCTTGGTACCACCTGGCACAAGTCTCTGGAGGATTCTGATCCTCTCACTGATTCTCTCACGGCGGTGTCTCGCCGCCACGCTCTGAGGGTCGTCGGAGATTCTAACGTTACGGCGTTTGGGTTTCCTGACGGTTGCTGGATCGATTTCTACAGGCTGCATGGCTGCGATCTTATACATCATCTCTTTCATAGCACCAAGTTCCTCTACAGGCTCTTCTTCGTCTTCGTCCTCTTCTTGATCTCCGGAGAAAAGAGTGGTGGTTGCAAGGGAAGAAGAGAGAGGAGGAAAATGAGAATGAGAAGAAGAAGAAGATGAAGGGAAAGGGTTGAAGATGTGGAGGTGGGTGTGTTGGTCCATGGCCATACCGATTGGATCGTTATGATGATGATGATCATCACTCTTGTTGTTGTTGATGATGTTGTTCCAAGTGTAATTTTGGAAGAGAGATGGGTTCATATTATTATTCATACTTGTATGTCTGTTTGATTTGTGAAAATGTTAATGCCTTTGAGGCAGATATATTATATATATATATATACAGGTGTGTCTCTGAATGTGCATATAGTTTAAAGAAAAAAAAAGAAAGGTGATCACCATATGATGAGGGGTTAGGTTGGTGATGCAATAAAGATATTTTTGGTGCCAAGAAAAATATATGTAATTTAAGAATTGTGTATATTTTTTTCCAATAAGTGGACGTCACTGGCCATACAATAAATAAATTCTTTATGATAGCTAACAAGAATTCCCTCAGATGCTCTAAAACGTTTATAATTGTCGTATTAATTTGTAAATAAGTATAGTTTGCACTATTGCACACAAGAAACTTTTAAAAGAGCAACTCAAACGAGATAATTAAGCCCTTTCTCAAAAAAAGAAAAAAAAAAAACTCCAACGAGCTAATTCTTTCTTAATGTTGTAAATCATACAAACCCTCTCATTCCTTTATGCAGTTTCGTTATTTTATTAAAATCAGAATAACAGAGTTGGCTAGGGTTTCAAGCCCTCAAATTCAGACTTAAAATTAGGGTAGATTGAGAAAGTAGCTTTCACCAAAGCAATAACTAAAGATGTGAATTTCTTTATATGAACATGAGTTTCTCTTTGATTCTTAAAAGATGTCACCACTTGTGTGCTCTTATTCTGACTTCTCAATTTTCAATCTCTTTATCTTCTTCTCTCTTCGCAAACCCAATTAATCTCAAATTAGGAAATAGTGACAAACTTTCCCTCGTTCACTTGTCTCTTCGTTAAATGGCACATTTTGTTGATCGTATACTCATATACCAATCAACGGTCGTGAGTACCTCTCTCCCTCTCGATAGAGTACAATACTGAATGTCAAATGTGTGTGAGACTTGCAATGCTAATGTAAAGCAAAATCAATTTGCATTTTCTCCACGAGCTAAAAAAAAATGTCTGGACGTGCTAAAAGGGATACAAGGATCACATCAAATCAATCGCATGGGGACATCTTCATCAAGATTTGGGTATTATCCGTAATTGTTGTTAAGAAGAAAGACGTGAATCATCATCATGACTCGCTATATAAGACGGTAGATATATCATTTTCCATGAAGAAAATTCTGCACCTTATTTCAAAGTTATACATCTACCTAACTCGCTCGCGTATAATTTATAAAAGTGTATATAATAAACACAAATTCTTGAGATTTCAAAAGAGGGAGGGACGCTATCGTTTCTTGATTAGTGTTCCAATTAATTAACTGTTATCTCATAATATATCAGACGGCCCTGATGTAACAAGTTTCTTATGTGTCATATCTCATCTGAAAACCAATGTATATATATATATATATATATATATATATACATATATACATCTACATGTATATATACATCTAAATATTGTGAAGTGTAAGTTTTTGTTGCACATATATGTTATGATTTGGTCTGCACTATAATCATAAAAATTGCGCATGCAGGCTGCAATCATGCATGATAGGGTTTCCTTCTTTGGTATTTATCCATTGTTCCTTGTATCTGATATTTATTAAAGCCACCCAACCGCCAACTATATATACATGTACATTTGGATACAAGTTTTTACGTAGTAGAACAATATAATTATAATTTATAATATATAAATATATACAGAAACTGTGTATTTTATAACTAAATAAATATATATATATATATATATATATATGCATTTAAATTTTATAGTTATGCTTGCTATGTTCGCGTATTATGGTTTATCAAAGAGAATTGCAAATAATCGAGTTATATATAGTGACGATTATATATACTTGAACATTTGATCAAAAAAAATTTGAACATTAGGGAAAACGGTAAGATCTCCTAAATAAACAAAAACCGAATGCAACTAACTATTTTCCACTTGCTTGATTAACTCTTTTGTATGGTTGAACATGTCTATATCTCAAAGGGCTCTCCCTTTTCGTCCGTATGTAAAGTGTAACTGTAAACCCTAACTTGATGGATCTAATGTAAATGTATGTAGTACATACACATGTGAGTGGGTGAAATAAATGTGAAACATTTTCCGAGGAAGATTGAATCATAAAATCTGACACGATCTCGATTATTTCCATCCAAATTACCGCGTATACAAAAGCATTGAATATATATATATATATATATATATATATATATATATATATATAAAATGTGTTATGTGTTATGTTTTTCGTATTAATAGCGATAAACAATCGTGTGTTACAATTCCCAAAGACACACCCTCATTTCCTCAGAGTCCGGTCGCTTACAGCGACTTCTCTTTTTCCCTCTTTCTGCTTGCACCATGGAGAGGAACACACAAATCAAAACTCAGTGTTGTATGTATCTAAATATGAACACTTTGTAATTTTGTGATTCCATTATCTCAGTATCGAGTTTCACCGTTTGTATTTGGTGATGATTAAATATTATCAGGCCAACTTAATCACCTAGTCACACTAACTCTCTCAATCCGAAAATAAAAATGGGGAATTAAGTTTGGTGATCACTGTAGAAAATAGAGCTAGAATATGTATAAAACCTGAATAACTCAATTTGAGTACCAAAATCACGACAATGTTTTTTTTAAAAAGAAAATCACGACTATGTTGATATTTAACATACCATAAAACTCCACTGGTTTTATAATTCGATGGCAGTAAGTCGAACTATTGAGTATTTTCTCTCAAACTCAATTATTCATAAATTGCATCATCAAAATGACTTTTATTGAGCCCATTCAATTTGTGCTAAATAATTAGTCATAAGAAATTTATATAAACTTTTTTCTACGTCCAACTGTTTATTTAGACTTGACTTGTTTCTCTCTTATACCACTTAGTTTTAAAATTATTCAAATAGCTAAAAGAATTACCACTATTTTTTGTCATCACCATGTGATTTTTTTCTTATGTTTATATGTTCGTGCAAAAGGTTTAGTTATTTAAGATGGATTCTTACAGAACTTCGAATCCAAGAAGATAAATAAATTTCTGGAAGCTCCTCCAAATCCATCTAAGTTCGATACAAGTACTTAACTACATTGATAAATATTTTGGAAATGTGATTTGTACATACAACCTGTAACAAATATTTTGGTTATATGAGAAATAAGATGCCAGGAACCATTTGTCATATTGAAGATTTTTTTTATTATATTCTGTATTTTTTTTTGCAAGAGGTCTAAAGTCTAAAAAAGTGCTTACAAGGCATGGGCAGATGCTGTGGAGAAAGTGAACAAGTCTCTTGTTTGGCCCGAAAGTGGTGTGATATAGAAAGCTCTTTAATGAGTTTTTCACTTTTATTTGTTATTTGAGACTCTTGTTATTTCTCTTTCTTTGGAAAATAAATAGGCGAAGTTTACTGATTTTTATTTGCCTGGAGGAATTATAGCTAGTATCCATGCATGTACACATTTGCATGAATTTTAGCCGTATGCACGAGACAAGGCTGTTTTAAAACTTGCACATACAAATTGATTCTTTTTTCTTTTTGCTTTGGAAGAATATGATTTATGTTTTCTTTTAAGAACATCGCATCATCTAAGTAAATATCTCTCACTATCTTTTCTCCAAAAAAATATACCAATGTCATCTTCCAAAACATATGTAGTCAATCTAGACATTATTGAATGTTAGATCTTTCATACAATACAATCTGAAATCAAAACAATATAAACGCACCATAATCTAAAAAATCTAGAGCACCCCCATCAGTAAGAAACTATGTAAGTTTCTAAAAAAGTAATATTGTAATTATTCCTTTATTTTTATTTTCTTAAAACCAATTAATTTACTTAAGCATCTCCAACAAGTCTCATCATTTTTATGGGGTCTACCCTTAAAATAAAATGATAAATGGGTGGTTCTCCGACGATCATCTTCAAATTAATTTTATTTAGATAAAAATCAACAATTTACATTGTAGGGTTTAATATTATTAATAACTAACTATAATCATCAAACTTTCATATGTCAAATAAACATACTATTTGAAACATCTTAAAAAAATATTTTTGAGATAACATAATAATATATAGTCAAATATAACTAAAAATAGTATAAAAGTGTTAATAAAATAATTTTAATCAAAATTATTTAAAGAAAATATAACAATAAGTACTTAAATATGATATATATAGAAAGTTATTCATGTTATCAAACATATATAATTGAATGAACTAAAATAAAAAGCAAATAGTGTTTTAAGGAGGTGAATAATGCACCCTCAAATTTAAGGTTATACTATTCACGTCCTTTAAATTTGAGGGAATAAGGGGCTGTTGGAGTGCAAAACCCTTAAAATGAAGAGATAAAAGACTGTTGGAGATGTTTTTATACTTCTTAATGGATTGACATGTGTACTTTGAGTATACTGATAGTTCTTTAAAACCTATAAGTTAAGAACTTTACACTCTCTCTTTTCTAATTTTATTTTATTTTTTTAAAAATTAATTATTATTTCATTAAAAGTTTTACAACTACGACCGAAGTCATACAACGTTGGAAAAAGCTATTACAACAGAGAGAGATCATATCTTGAACAAGAGAAACAAACAGGATCCAATCCCGTTCGAATAGTGAACTCAATCAAACTAACCGCATCCACCGCGTGACACTGAATTCCCCGTCCACGGCTAGAAGGTTGCCAATGCATCTCCTTTGCTTTTGTGGAAGGTTTAACCGGTCTCTCTCGAAGGACTCTTTTCCCGGCAGGTGTCATAAGATCCATCGGTCCCATCTCCTTATCTGAATCTAAGTAATCTTCTTCTTCCTCGAAAGACATTAATGAAGCAAACTTGTTAGAACCAAGGTCTACCTCAATTGTTTTATCTTTTTCCGTTTGGGGCAAAGTGACTGCTGGAGAGTTTACTTGAGCGTTGGGGATTGCATCAGCTGATGACTCACGGGAAGGACCAGTCGGAGGCTCCACAGCCTCATTAATGCAGACAAAAGAAGGTGGCATGCACATGTTCTCAAGAATGGAATAAGTAGCAAATGATACTAATTCATCCCCATTTTCAGTGACTGGATCAACCAACGTTGATGCATTATGAAAATCAAAGACGGTACAAGGAGGAGATACCTCAGCATATGACAGCTCCTTTGTTAGATCCATAGCATTAGATGTCTTGTTTACGACTGATTCAGATGGAGCTTGGACCTCGACACCAGCAAATTTGGATGGAGCTTGGACCTCAGCAACAGCCGATTCAGATGACACACTGACATCCTCAACAGCAGTTACGGATGGGACTTGGACCTCCTTAACAGAATCAGTAACAATCGCTGCATCTTTATCAGATTGTAGACAACGTTTCACCTTGTGTCCTAAATGCCCGCATCTCGTACAAACTGTGGGCAGCCACGCATATTCAACATCCACCATTGAAATAAAGCCCGTCTCGTCACTTGCTGCTATCCTTTTAAGAAAAGCTTTACTCAATTCTACTTCAACAAGGATTTTTGCTTCTCTCATATTAATGGAATCCAAACGAGGCTTATGAGACGCCATTGGAGCTCCTAGCCCGGAAGCTGTGTGACTAATTCCCGGAATTGAGTAAACAATGTGAGGTATCTTTTTCAGAGTAGCCCAAATAGGAATAGTCTTGATCTCAGGAATAGCTAAGGTCACTTCAGGAGTCCGTGGAGCAACAAACATAAGGCAGTCGTCAATATGCCAAATACCTCTTGAAAGTACCCAATTCCTCGACGCTTCATCAGGAATGTGGAAAAGATAACTTGATTCATCCAACTTTTGTATGGAAATTCGACATTTCCTGCCCCATAACTTGTTGAAGACTACATAAATCATACCACCCGGTGGAGGAGAACATTTGAAGAACTGACCTAAGATGTATTCTCTCTGATTTGCTAGCCCTTGCTTTAAGACATATGTAGGAATGGTGACCTTAGGAGTACCATCTTCTAAGTACTCTGGTTCTGTCGCTCTGAATAGAACTTCTCTTAAAACCCTTGTTGGAAGTGTTCAGTGCTCTTAGGTAACGAGTATGTAAGATGATAAACATAAAGCAAGAAACCTATATGTAATTGTGCATTTTGTAATTTAGCAATAACATTGTTTATTTTAGGGGATTTTAAGGCTAGTCTGAATCCGCACTCCGGATCAAGTTTAAAAAAGTCCACATGGTTTTAACTTTTAAGTCCCAACAATAAAATTTTGAAGAACTGGGAACCATTATTATATACATTGGAAGCCGCATGAGGTTTAGCCCCAACTCACCTGTCTTTTTTTTAACGCTTGTATTTCATTCATAAGTGTTCTTACAATACTGAATCAAATAGACCAGTAACAAAACATAAAAGAAAAGATGCCAGTAGGCAGCAGGCACCATAAATTAACCACACATACATGTGGGTAATAGTAAATGCAAAGGAGAATTGTGAAATTGTGAAAGAGAACCAGACAGAACAAAACCCAATGGAATTGCTTTTCAACCTCTTTCGGATAACAGATCCAACCTAGTAAGATCCTTGCTTGATACATAGCTGATTCTCATGACAAGAAACAATGCATATATCCTCTCATCATATCCTCTCAAACTGATGAGTTACCTCTATAACCAAGACTCTGGCTTCATAATATGGCAGAGAACATGGAACATGTAGCAAGGTCTAATCCCTTAAATAAGAACCGAGAATTGGTAAGAAACATACCTGTACAGAAAAGACACCATGAGCACATGGGACAAGGCTTCAACCCCAACCCATGCTCAAGCTTAACCCAACCACCAGTCCATCACGCCGGACGAACAGATCAGAAGGCGAGAGAAAACATCGATGAGCCACCACTCTACCTGAAGCAACCGCCACCAAAAACCACCATTGAAACCACCATAACCATTCTACAGCCACCGGATTTGACCACTACTAACTTCACACAAAACCACCATAATGAAGTAGAAGACGACACATATGACAAAGGGAAGCAAAAGAAAGAGAAGAAAAGAAATTAAACCAGAGAACGAATCATAGAAGATTGCGGTCGCCGGAAAAAGAGACACTAAACTAGGGTTTCAGAGGTAGTCCGCTCTACTTCAACAGCATTTCATTCTATAAAACGACCCAAATCACATGTCTAGCCATAACTTACCCGTAGATATCGTAGATGTGTCTCTTTTAGAAAGTCTCCAGTCTCACTCCAAAACCCATTTTAAACTCTATTTTGCACTAAAGCTATTTCTAATTTCACTTCAAAACTCACTTTAATGTAGAGTAATAGACATGATTACTCTGAATATGGAGTAAACAAACTCATTACTCCAAAATAAAGTTGAATTCTTTTATTTATAAAAAGGTCTTCCACATTTAAATATATATTTTTAGTAAAGTATTTTTTATGAATTATACAGAGATATTCTGACCCCACATAAATGAGTTCAAACTAGTCATGTGTTGTCACGTGTCGGTCATCTGTCTCTGGCGATGCCGAAATGTTAATTTCCCAGTGGCCGGGATTCGAACACAAGTGACAGTACTCACATCCGTGAGCCCTTTAATAAAATATTATTATCAATAAGTATATTAATATTATTTTACTATATATGTTATAAAATTTACTATTAATATTTCTTAATTATAGAAATAGTCATCTAATGAGCTATTTCATACAACAAAATATATATGATATAAAAATGAAAATGGACTTTTAAATAAATTTAAAACATAATATATTAGAAATATTCTGTTTTGGAGTAGAAAATTGAGTAATATATGAGAGCAAAACTTAAATCTATTTTGGAGTTACTCTAATTTAGAGTAAAAATGGAGTAACATACTGTAGATGCTCTTAAGCTTCTCTGTCTGTAAAAACACATATGGTAACTTAACAATTTTTTTGAAAAATAATTAAAAGAATTGAGAGAACAGCAAAATTTCTCAAGTTTCTCTGAAACATGTGCAATTCTACTTATGGTTCAGACTTTTTTCAAATAGTAAATTTAATCAAATAATTATTGTTTTTAAATATTGATATTTAATGATCTTAGTTATTCATTTAAAGAAATGTATCGATGAACTCTTTTGTTAAAATAATAATAATAATGGTAACTGTCGTTTTTTTTTTGTTTCTAATCCATAGTGTCTATATTTGGGTAACCATCGAAGGTGCAGCAGCTCACATATCTATGAGCCCAAGCCCAAATGGCTGTTCAGTCGATCCAAAATATGGGCTCTAGTCTGATTCTTTTGGGGGTGGGGGTGGGGGGGGGGGGGGGGGGGTTGATTCTTCTTTTAGGGGGTGCTAATTGAATCAGTAAGTTCAGTAGAAATTAATGGAATTCAGAACTGATATTTCAAAACTAACCAAACTGATATATCCACAAATGGTTCTATGCCAGATGTAATGTTTTGAAATCTTTTTCTATATAATAAAAAAGCTTATGAAACATAAGAGTGGTGGTGGGGGGGGGGGTTGATTCTTTTGGGGGTGGGGGTGGGGGTGGGGGGGGGGTTGATTCTTCTTTTAGGGGGTGGGGGTGGGGGTGGGGGGGGGGGGGGGGTTGATTCTTCTGATTCTTTTGGGGGTGGGGGTGGGGGTGGGGGGGGGGGGGTTGATTCTTCTTTTAGGGGGTGCTAATTGAATCAGTAAGTTCAGTAGAAATTAATGGAATTCAGAACTGATATTTCAAAACTAACCAAACTGATATATCCACAAATGGTTCTATGCCAGATGTAATGTTTTGAAATCTTTTTCTATATAATAAAAAAGCTTATGAAACATAAGAGTGGTTTCATATTGTTTTTAGTTAGTTTACTAGATGACTTGCCCGCATTTGCGGGCATAATTCTTTTATAAATATTTATTAATAAATATACTATTAATTAAAATATCAAAAAAATATTTATTTTAAAATATATTCTTATCTTTAATCAGTTTTTACTAATTAATTGTAAAACAGTTATCTAATTAAATAAGAAAACACATAATTGTTAATAAAAATTTAAGTCAGAATTTTGAAGTTATCAAAATCTCAAAATAAATAAAAAATACAATAATGTTAAACCAACCTAAATTTACATATTATATGAATCATTGTTAATTAAAATATTGATTATAATTATATTTTAAATTACCTCCCATAATAATTGAATAAACATACAAACATACCATATTTACAAACAAAATATTAATATGTAATGTATAAGATAAAAAATTATATATCTATATATATATATATATTGTTATTTTAATTTCTAAAGGCTATAATAGAAAAAAACAAGCTATAATAAATCTATATTTTTTATTCTAAAATATAAATTGCTACTTTCTATAAAGTGATATTTCTTTATTTTTAAATCATATTTTTTTGAAGTGGTCTTTAACTTTCAAGATAATAGTCTTCTAAAGAAATTTTATTAAAACAAAGTCATAACTCTGTGAAAATCTTGAAAGAAATTAAAAGTAAACATAATTGATTTTATAATATAAAGTACATGTTGTAAATAAAAATTAATATTTTGAAAATATTCTCTTTTGTAGCAGATATATTTAAAATAATTTTAAATATGATTCTCGTAAAAACTTTTAAAATAAAATAAATAAATATTAATGATAAATTAAAATAACAAATACATTTTATTTTGCAAATGTAATAATACATATTATTTTGCAAACGTAATAATAATTTAAAAAAACACTACAAAAAGTCACATTAAGAAATAACTATAAATCAATTTTTTTTATAACTTATGAATTTATTTTGTATTTTGTAAAACTATCTTTAATATTTCACTATAATAATAAATCTAGTTATTATATGCGTATATAAAATTAATAAATAATTAATAAATAAGTAGATAAACATAAGATAGATATATGGGATTATCTTTTCTTTTTAAAAACACGTTTTTATTATTTTCAAGGTAATTTTATAATATTAATTTGTAATGAGTTAAATAATGAATTATTCACTAAACATATCAAAACTTTAATGAATAAATAAGATAATATTAAATATTGGTATATGAAAAAATTTACTTATCATGTTTTCAAATATTTTTATTATTAAAATATATGAAAAATATTTATGAAGATTATTATTAAGCCTAAAATCATGGATAATATGACAAATATGTAAAAAGCCCTAAAATTAAGGAGAAGCTGACACATAAGCTAAATCACTTCTCAAATAATAGTATAGATGCTAAACATAAATTATAAAATTTTATATGCACATATAGTTCTCGTTAATTCATTCCAAAAAATAAACATTACACTCAAAGTGTTTAAAAAAATAAATGCATATTCTACATCACGAGGTCTGGATTTCAATTTTCGAAAAAATGAAAATATAAATATCAAAAAAACACTTATAAAAGATCTGTAACATAGTGCAATGAATACTGTCAAATGTGAATCTTATAGTACGGTTCATATGATAGCAGCGTAAATTTCATACATCAGGCATTGTTGCAACATCGTAATTATCTAGCATTAACAAATGCATAAAATATTAAACAATCTTCTTTCATAGGTTAAACCAAAAACTATACAGCATAAAATTAATATACAAAGATTTGTAACCGCACAAGAACATATAATACTGAGACGGGTGATTAGTGTTTGCTAATGCGAATCCAGGTAATGATCCCTAAGCAAATCAACATTATATTCTAAAATTAAATTATTCTGGGTTGCTGTTCTAAAATTCTGCTATTATTTTCTTACAAATCTAGTCCTACAATTGGAAACTAGAGATTAAGTTGAAGTCCCACGAAGAAAACAACAATTACCAAACCTAAAGTCGGATCAAAAGAGCTTGGCAATAGACCTCAACATTAAACCGATAAAAACCGGAATCCAAACCGGATAATATTATTATCTCCTTTCTTTCCTAATTAAAAAAGGCCAACCATAAAATTCCAAACACTACTCTCTCTCTCTCTCATCTCCATCTCTGCGCGCATGATCGCAATAGTGTTCCACTATCCGCCGCCCGTGACTCTAATGGTCCGTGACTGTAATCCATTTCCATTTTAATTTTCCTTTTTTCACTTAATTTCTTTCCATAAACACCTATACACACATATATATATATATACACACACACATCGTTTATCCAATGAAACCACTTCATCACCCTCTCTTCTCCTCCGTTAAATCTCACCGGAGAAAACTCCCAATCCGCTGCTTTTACTTCTTACTCGCCGCCATGTCCTCCATTCTCATCCTCCTCTTCTCTCTATCCCTCCTCGCCTCTCAATCCTCCTCCTCCCGTCACCAATTAGCCTCCCCCGATCAGATCCGCCTCGCCTGCAAGGCCACTCGCTACCCAGACCAATGCGTCGCTTCCCTATCCGAACCGGGCCGGGTCCCTCCGGATCCGAATCCATCTCAGATCATCCACTCAGCGATCTCCGTCTCTCTCCAAACCCTCGAAACCGCCCGATCGAAAGTGAAGTCTATCCTGGACGCCTCCGCAGGGAATCTCGACCGCACCAACGCAGCGAACACGTGTCTCCAGCTGCTCTCTTACTCCGATCACCGCACTCGATCGACGGATCAGGCTCTGACGCGCGGCGAGATCAAAAACGCACGCGCTTGGCTCAGCGCTGCTCTGGTGTACCAGTACGATACCTGGTCGGCGCTCAAGTACGTCAACGACACTAAACAGGTCGGCGAAACGATGTCGTTTCTCGACGGGCTTATCCACGTCACCAGCAACGCTCTCAGCATGATGGTGTCGTACGATAACTTCGGAGACAGCGTCGCTTCGTGGACTCCTCCGAGAACTGAGCGGGACGGTTTCTGGGAAAAGGCTGGGCCGGGCCTGGGCCGCTCGGAGGCTAATTTGGGCTTTCCTTCCGGTTTAAAAGAAGACGTTACGGTCTGCAAAACCGGGAATTGCGGTTACAAGACGGTGCAGGAGGCCGTTAACGCTGCGCCGGAAGATAACGGAGCGGTTAAGTTCGTTATAAAGATAAGCGAGGGAGTGTATGAGGAGACCGTTAGAGTTCCGTTTGAGAAAAGAAACGTCGTCTTTGTCGGAGACGGTATGGGCAAAACGGTCATTACTGGATCGTTGAACGCTGGGATGCCTGGGATCACCACGTATAACACTGCCACTGTCGGTGAGTAAAACGTCGTAGTTTAATGTTTTTATTTTTAATGTTAAAAAAGCAACTTGTTACATGTTTGGTTTTATCGAGTTACATGTTTGTTTTGATTTTGATAGGAGTGGTAGGAGATGGGTTCATGGCACGTGATCTAACGTTCCAGAACACGGCGGGACCAGACGCTCACCAAGCGGTTGCCTTTAGATCCGACAGTGATTTTTCTCTGCTGGAGAACTGTGAGTTTCTTGGGAACCAAGACACTCTCTACGCACACGGTCTTCGCCAGTTCTACAAAAAATGTCGTATCCAAGGAAACGTCGACTTCATCTTCGGAAACTCAGCTTCCGTCTTTCAAGATTGCGAGATCCTGATCGCGCCGCGTCAGCTTAAACCCGAGAAGGGCGAGAAGAACGCCGTCACTGCTCAAGGGAGAGTGGACCCGTCCCAGTCAACGGGGTTCGTGTTCTTGAACTGTTTGATAAACGGAACGGAGGAGTACATGAAGCTGTATAGAGCTAAGCCTAAGGTGCATAAGAACTACTTGGGGAGGCCGTGGAAAGAGTTCTCGAGGACTGTGTTTATAGGCTGTAATTTAGAGGCTTTGGTTATTCCTGATGGGTGGTTGCCGTGGAGCGGGGACTTCGCGCTCAAGACGCTGTATTACGGTGAGTCTAAGAACACGGGTTCGGGATCTGATAGGTCAAAGAGGGTTTCATGGAGCAGTGAGATTCCGGACGAGCATGTTCATGTGTACTCGTTGGCTAACTTTATTCAAGCAGACGAGTGGGTGTTGTCTGGTTGAATCAAGTTAAGACTGAAAGCTTCATTAGCAGAGAACCTTCTCATTGTACTTTAGTTTAGAGAGTTTATAAAACAAAAAAAAATTCCAAACTTTTGCATTGGTACCAGTTAATATCAATTGAAATTTTAGATCTTTATGGGTAAATCAAACAAGTTTCATACTTTTGGAGGAAACAGCTTTTTGACTTGTCACTAAATGTAGCTATCAAACTTTTAGGAAGCGTGTTGGGGTAAAATCATAAATGGGTATGGAGGAGAGTCTCTAGTTGCAAGCAGGGGAAGCGTCTGATGCTTTTTTGGTTGACGTCAAAGCTAAGTTTGTTGTTATAAGAAAACGAAATTCCAAAAGTTTTCAACTAAGTAGACATCACCATCATCATTTCATTGTTTTGAAAGTTAAAGTACGTAGGGAGGATGTAGGTTGCAGAAACTGGTAAAGGGCAGGTAAAAAACCGTTTCACCTTTAGGTTTCAATAGCAAAGTTGTTTTGCCTTTTAGGGTTTTATCTAAGTGGTTCACTTAAAGACATGTAGTTGGGGGTAGGTGTCCATGCATTAGGCACATAATTCTATTGTTTAGGACCTTTTGGTTCATCATAGGGCCACAGGTTAAGAGATTAGTGGCCACAAAGTCAACACAAAGTATATACTGTTGCGCCAAAAAAAAGAACTTCACTAGACCGGTTGATGCAAGGCTACATTTTAAATGTTCAGAACTAATATAAAAGCTAACTTTATTGTTTACCTATGTGATGCAAATAATGGATGACTGACAAGAGTACATGACTTTGAGACAAGACCCAGTATATTTGGTGGATAGAGGAGATTTCTTTTTCCAACATTATAGCTCGGAATCAGAGTTTTTCTCCTCCTTATGTGGTGCAAACTACTTCATGAGGTGGGATTTTGCATACGGGTCCAACGAGCACTCGTTGTGGACATTGTGGTGGTTGGGCTGTTGCTGGATTCGATTGCCTAAGCTCGTTCTCTCTGTCGATTAATCTGCCCACAGTATACCTCTAAAGTTCACCAGTATTCTTTTAACAACATTATTATGTAGTGTGGATCATTAATGTAACAGAAGCAACAATGAAGTAGAAACGCGTTTTACTCGATGTAGACCATTGGAGCAGCATCACCAACTCGTTTCATTTTGTTACAATCACAAGTTTCAGATTTTTTTTTCTTTACTTGTTCTGTTCACTCTGTTAACCAATATAATGATAAATTCATGGGAAGAAGTTTAAATTTTTAATCTTATTTGGCAAAGGTCTACAAGAACATAGAAAAGAAGTTAAAATTTTCATTTTGAAACCAAACAAAAGTTCTGCCAAAGAAGATAGAATTAGTCTATCACTAACTTCATAATTAAGAATGATTAACCTCTCCAATGCCCATACATTTCAGATCTATACCCTTTTTAATTGGCCAGTAAATGGCAACAAAAAAAAACCTATTGAATTGATCCTGAGACTGTCAAACTGTCTGAAGTGAGAGATGATCATAGGAAGTGATGAGTAGGATACTCATGTTCATAACCATTGTAATCATAGTAAAGCCTTTCCCCTTTCGCGATATCGCGTGTAGCCACTATAAGAACTCGAACTTCTCCATTGATGCTGTACCTCACGCATTTACAGTTCTGCTTCTTCTTACCATTCCTGCAACCATCAGTAAAAAGGTTGTATGGAGTTTTGTCAGAACAAAAAGAAACCTAATAAAAAGATATTAAATCTTAGCTTACCTATTGTGATTGTTGATGCCACTGATGAAGCGAGATATGTTACCATACTTGTCAGGGCAGATGACAAGAGACTTCGATGGATCTTCTGATAGAAGGAGAGTCATGATGCTATCACAGTCGTCCTTTTCTCTTTTCTTCAAGTAATCAACATCTCCTGTGTATTCAGCTATCAATGTGAAGTCCTTAACTGGACCATCTGCTTCAACTGTGAAACTGTAACAAAAAAAAATGGTTATAAACTTCACAATATCATTAAAGGGAAGAAGATTTATCAAAATGAATCTGTACCCTTGAAACTGATCTTCAACGACAACAAGAGGAGGGTAATCTCCTCGTCTATTCATAGCTCGACACTGTTCCAATGTCTCCAAATCTTCTTTTGGAAGCACCTAAAGGCAAGTAACTTTTTTCAAGTAAGTGAAAAAGATCTGAAAAGATTTGTCTCTTGTTTTTTTTCTTACCTGCACGCCACCTATCTCGAACATGGATTGATTAGCAGAACGAGGAGCCATCCCAGGAACATAAGTCAACTCGTTGCTGTATTTCATGTTCAAGCTTGTTAAAGCAGACGCAAGTGTTCTCAGCTGTGCACCCTTTTGAAGAGGATCCTTTGATGGAACAAAAGGTAACAGTCTTCTCCTCTTCTTCGTCATGGTCAAAGGGCGAGATCGTCTCTTGTGCTTTGTTGTCTCTTCTTAAAAAAAAAAACAATAAATGAAAACCATTAAAAACGAAATATTGCTCAACTTCAAAAACACTTTAATATTCTCTGTTAATCAATGAAGTAACTAGTTCTCATCAATGCTTATCAACCCTAATCCTCAATGCATCATCAGTTGCAAATATACAAATCCATATTTCAAGAATATTATAAGCTAAAGTTGAGAACTTTCAAGAATATTTCTTCAGTTTCATCAAGATGATTTAAAAACCGTACCTTGACTCAGCTCTGGTTTCTCTGTTTCATCAACTGCCTTCTCAATCCGGAAGAAATGCATAATCTTCCGCTGAGAATAACCTAAACACATCACCCCCCACAAACACAGTTGATTACAACAAACACACGAAAGTTACAAACTTTAACAACAACAAAGAAAAAAAACACACGAAAGTTACGAACTTTAACCCAACAAAAAAAAACACATACATCTGACAGGTCGTTGGTCGGAACAATCGACACAAAACCATTGTCCGATAGGGACACGAACCACGATCGGCCTAAGGCACCGCATATGAAACCCTTTATCGCACATGTCGCAGAGGAGAAGCTCGTCGGCTCTCTCTCCCGACCCGCATTTCTCGCACGCGACGTCACCGTACCGGCCACCGTCGACGTCGCCGCCGTGGCTGTCGTCTTGCACCTGATCAGCGGCGGGAGGCGCGGTGACCGCCATTATCTCGGCGATTGATCTCATCTTCCTCGGTGGAGATTCGGAGGAGGGTCGTAGTCTCCGTGGAGGAGGAGCCTCGGTTCTTCTCCTCGAGGAAGGAGATGACGAAGCAGCAGCTATGGAGGAGGAGGAGGAGGTGGGGAACGTAGCCATGATGATGTGGCTCGAAAGACGAAGAGACGCAGGGGGGGAGAATGGGTTTTGATTGGTTGGGGCTGGCTAATTGTGCACCCCTGTCCGCGTCACCTGGAGAGTGTAATTTTTTTGGGTTCTTCTCCCCTCTAATTTGTATTTGTTGTTGCTGTCCAAATGTTCAGAAATGGTAAGAAATCGAATTTACAATTATTAATTGTTTTTGACTACTATAAGGATACGATTTATTGGTTTAACACCTACTAACGAATATGAAAATGAGAATGAAAGATTTTTTTTGACTACTGCGTAGATAATATAGTTTTCGTTTATGGAAGGATATATGAAATGAAGAATGAAATTCATATACAATGTTTCAGAAAAAAATTTGAATTCTTTCCTTTTTAGCATTTCTATTTTTTTAAGATTTATATATTATATATGCTGCTAGAAATATTGTACAAAATTTTTATATGTGTATTTTGGGATGTTAGTAGGAGTTAGATTTATAATGATTTGTTATAATCTTTATAATTTGGAGGTATCTAAGGCCATTGGTTTGATGATTTTATCATTCTATATAAAAATTAATTTTCAAAGAGTTTAGATTTTAATGGTTCTATAAATCTATTAAAGTAGTGTATTTAGTGTTGTATTTTTAAAGAATTAACTTATTAAATTACGATTTTTGAGAGTCGTACACATATATCCCTTCAATTCTTAAAATTATTGTAGCAAGTTATTTTTTATAGATTTTGAAAATATGAAAAAAAAACAAGGTAGAAAAAATCTTTCAACTTTTAAAATCAACAAAGGCTATAAAAATCTAATTTCCACTAACATCTATTTAGTGGTGTGATTCTAAATGAGTATATATTTGTTACTATCTTTTAAAAAATCCAAGTATCCAATGGCATAAACAATTTTGTAAAGTTATATATATATTGATTATCATTGGTTTTTCAGAATTGAAAAGGTCAAAGCAAAGGGAAAAAAATAATGCAGCCTTTCAAATGAGAAAATTAAGAAAAATTGTTGAAATCTTTATTTACCATATAAAGTTATTCAAATTTCAAAATTTTGAAATGTTAAAACTTTTTTGGTAGAAAAATTTCACTGAGACTCTACTGATAACAACGTCTTAATTCTCGTAAATTATGCATGTCTTAATACTTTTAACTTTTTATCATTGAATAATTTTATATGGTAAATAAATATCTCAGCAATTTGTTTGAATTTCTCATTTGAATGGCTTTTTTTTTTCTTTTAAAGTTTTGAATATTGTCAAAATCTATGAAAATAAATTGCTAAATGATTTAAGATCATTGAATAGTGTCCTAATTCTAATAAACTATGGGTGCGAGTTATATGGAAGATGAAAAATGAACGTGATTCTGAAAAGCAACATTAATTTTTTCATGTATTAAGAGAATGCACAGCCTGATGGAAGTACATCGAACGCACGATTATCATTATTTTCGATGTATCGGGCTTGATAATGATAGGTGTTGTGACTCGACTACCGGCTTAGCCATATTTCAGGCACCCTTTTGAATTTTGAATTCTTTAACTTACATATCTGATAGGAAAATACACCAATATACCCATAACTTAAAGCCATGGATACAAATAAGAAAACTTAATTTTTTTTTTTTTGTCAACCAAAGGATTTCGTTTAAAAAGAAACTAAAGATTCATGGAATACAAAGCAGATTTTGCCATAGCATCTGCTGCAGAGTTAAGTGATCGAGGAATGTAAACAAAAGACACAGCAGAGAAATAAGAAGATAGACACTCGATATCCAAGTTGATTCCGTAGAGCTCCACTGGATGTTGATTTGAGACTAGTGCTTTGACAAGCACTTGGTTATCTGAGTTGAGACAGATATTGGAGAGGTGAAGAGATTTAGCATGGAGTAGAGCTTCCCGCACTGCTAACGCTTCCGCCATCAGAGGTGAGGCGACACAGAGTTCTGTCGATGTGCCGTGGGAGATTGTTTCCCCCCGTTGATTGTGAATGAGCCAGCCACATCCTGCAGCCTTAGTCTGAGCGTTCCAAGCTGCGTCCGTGAACAGAGTAGCCAAAGGTGTCGAAGCTTGTACATGGGTGCAGGGCGTGGTTCTTCCTGCAGTTTGTGTTGCTTGTGGGCTAGTAGGTTGAGCCCCCTGCCATTCCCTTGCCAACCTAAGAGAGTTACAGACAATCTCCTTTGCCTCAATGGTTCTATTCTCAAATACCAATTGGTTCCTTGCTATCCATATGCACCAGCAGATCCAGGAAAAAATGATTCCCGATATTCCCGTAGGGGGAAGACAGATCAACTCCTGTGAAGCTACCAAGCACTGATCGAAAGTACTCTCTGTTTCTATGGTCAGGGGGCGCATGATTGGGAGGTTTTCCCAGACTCGCTTCGTAAAACGGCAATGTAGGAATAGGTGCTCCGCTGATTCCGACGCTCCACATCGCGCACAGGTTACTGAGTGTGTGAGGACTCCTCGACGTTGGAGGGCCATTCCCAGTGGTAAAGCGTCCTGTAAAATTTTCCAAAGGAAGACTTGTACTTTTGGTGCTGTTTTCTTTGACCAAACGTGCCTATTCCAATTGAAGTTGTGAAGTCTGTGTTGCTGCTGTGGCACTTCCTCTAGTATGTTACGCATCTCATCCTCTTGAGCCTGTTGTTTAACTGCCTCAAAATAACCAGACTTCGTGGAGTAGGAGCCTGAGTTGGTGCACTTCCATACCCATTTATCTGCTGCTCCCAACAGGCTATGTCGCATACAGAAAATATCCTCAGCATAGGCAGGGAGAAGCTCTCGGATCTTTGCTTTATCCCAATCTTCAGACCCCCTTAACATCAGATCAGAGACATAAAGATCCGTATCCCCCTCCATAGCTGGTCCCACGGGGCAGCTCAGCGTTTCTGATCGAATCCAGGCATCCTTCCAGACCTTGGTGGTGTTTCCATCTCCTATAGCTCTTCCCAGGTTTGGTATTAATAGGTCTCGGCCATGAATGATCCCTCTCCACCCATGGGAACATCCAACTTGAGCTTTAACCTTGAGGAAATGAGCCGTGTGGCAATATTTACCTCTTAGTACTCTAGAGAGTAAGCAGTCTGGCTTGGCTAGAACCCGAATGGCCTGTTTAGCCAGTAGTGCTCTATTGAAGAGTTGGATGTCGCGAAAACCCAGTCCTCCAATCTTCTTAGGCTTGGAGAGCTTTGACCAAGATGTCATACACATTTTCCTTTTGTTATCATTCCCGTCCCACCAGAAACGGGTAAGGACGGACTGTATGCGCTTACAGAGGCTAACCGGAAGTTCGAAACAGGTCATAGCATGTGTCGGGGAGGCCGATAGAACTGTCTTAAGCATCGTTAGCTTTCCCGCGCTTGACAAATAGCGATTAGACCAGTTGCTTGCTTGCTGTCTGATTCTGTCGACAAGGGATGAAAACAGGTCTTTCTTCTTGCGGCCGAAGTGTTCCGGGAGACCGAGATACTTCCCCACACCTCCTTCTCTTGCTATACCAAGGCGTGATTTGACTCGAGCTCGAGTCTCCTGGGTCGTTTTCGCAGAGAAGGTTATGGACGATTTGTTCGGGTTTATTGTCTGTCCCGAAGCCACCTCATAGCTATGTAGTATCGTGTGTAGGGTATCACAGCTCAAGTCATCAACTCCCAAGAAAAACATTGTATCATCCGCGAACAAAAGGTGATTTATACGGGGTGATTCCCTAGCTACTCTGATCCCAGCGAGTAGGCCTGCTTGTTGAGCTTTTCTACAAAGTCCTGACAATACTTCGCTGCAGAGAATAAAGAGATAAGGCGAGAGTGGATCGCCCTGTCTTATTCCACGTGTAGGTACCACTGCTCCCTGAACCGAATCATTCACTAGATAAGAATAGGATACTGTCTTGATGCAAGCCATGATTCTGTCCACCCATACGTTATGGAAACCCAATCTCTCTAGCACAAGCTGGATGAAACTCCATTCCAAACGGTCGTATGCTTTACTCATATCCGTCTTCACCGCCATTGAGCAGTTTTTCACTGCGTTGGACGTCTTGAGGTAATGTAGCGTCTCGTGTGTGATGAGGACATTGTCGGAGATCGCTCTTCCTGGCACAAAAGCAGATTGTGTTTCCGAGATGATCCCATTGAGCAACGGCTTCAGTCTAAGTGTGAGAATCTTTGATATCAGTTTATAGACCACATTACATAGAGCGATGGGTCTATAATCTGATACCAGTTTTGGGCTATGAATCTTCGGTATCAGTCTCACGTGGGTGTTATTTATGCGCTCCGGGAGGTCACCTGTTCTAAAAAAAGTCTGTGTTTCCTTGACAATGATAGGTCCTACTGTAGTCCAGTTTGCTTGGAAGAAACAAGCCGAGAACCCGTCTGGTCCAGGTGCTTTCTCCGGGTGTATCGAGAACATAGCCACTCTAATTTCCTCTGCAGAAGGTATCGTGATCAGTCTAGCATTTGATTCGTCTGAGATGCATGGGGTTAACGCCTGTTCCACTATGAGGGCTGGGTCGAGGCCAGCCTCTGGTCTAGTTGTCGATGTGAAGATAGTCTGGAAGTAGGAGGTTATCTCCTGCACAATTTGTGTTTCCTCAAAAAAGACAGTGCCATGAGTGTTTTCAAGAACTGCAATGCGATTTCTAGCTCTTTTGCCCTTACACACTGCGTGAAAAAAACCTGAATTCTGATCTCCGGCTGCAAGCCACATTAATCGGCTCCTCTGTTTCCAAAAATCTTCCTCGTCTTTGTAGGCTTTGAGGAGCTCACCATTTAGTCGTGTGATAAGAGCATCGTCCTCTGATGTGTTCGACATTGCAGTCTCCACTTCCTCTTTTAGTCTCTCAATGCGTACTCTGCTGTTTGTAGCTTGCCCTTTACTCCAAGAAGATATCGCAAAACGGCATCTGGACAATCTTTGTTCTACAGAGAGGGTAGGATTTGAATTCCAAGCTTCCATGATGATGTCTTTAATCTCCGGTATGTTGCTGAGCCTCCTGTCATAACGGAACAGTCTGCCCATCTTCTTCTTTGTCGGGTCGATGTTGGTGACGATGGGCCTGTGATCGGACCCTCCAAATTCTAGGTAGTGGCACCTCCCTGATGGAAATGAATCAGACCATGCGCTATTTGCAATTGCTCTGTTAAGTCTGCAGTGGATCAAGTGTTTGTTGCGTCTGCCTCTCCAAGATAGGAAATTCCCAGAGTGTTTGAGATCAAAGAGGTCTCCTCCAGATAAGAAGCTCCTGAACGTTGTAGAAGATCCCTCTGCCCTGAGCGGGCCTCCACTCTTCTCGGAATTATCAATGATCTCATTGAAATCTCCTGTAAGCAGCCAAGGGGTATCTCTGTTCGACGTGATCGATGCCAAGTGAGTCCAGAAAGCAAAGCGCTGAGATACCTCTGGTTCTCCATATATGAATGTCGTGTGAAAAGTCTCCCCCTTATAGGTGATTAGAGTATCGATATAATTCTGCGTCGAGGTTAGGATCTGTAGATCGATCTCTGGCTTCCAAAAGAGTGCGAGTCCACCGCTCCCTGGTCTAGCTGGTGGGAGTAAGAAGCGCTTATCTGAATCCAAGAACTCAAGCTTGCTCAGGACAAAGGAATCATCATTCTTTGTCTCAGAGAGGAAAATTATATCAGGTGAGATCTTCTTCCGGATCTCCTTAATCCGTTGGACTGTTATGGGATTTCCCAAACCACAACAGTTCCAACTGAGAAGCGCTAAGGAAGAGGAGGCGACCGCCGGGGAAAATCCCGAGCCTGTCGACTGGTTGCTGGAACGATCTTCGTTTGGGGTCTGGTGGTTGTTGCTGTTGAGGTTGCTGAGGTAGACCCTGGGGCCGTTATCCTTGGGCGGTGAGAGACCCGGTTCAATTGGTTTATTGGTGACGCTGTGACCCCTGTGGCCACTTGTAGGTTGCGCTTCCTCGAGCTCGAGCCTTTAAAAACCTTAGGGCTTATGCAGATCTCTCGTTGCTTTGGTTTCGGTGGCCTCCCTCTTCGCTTGCTTTGTTGTGTTTCCTGTGGGAGCTCTAGTGGGATCGAAGGTGCTGAGAGTGGTGCAGCTTCCGTGGCTTCCTCCACAGCATCATCAGCTCCTGTTTCAGCTGCTCTAGCATTAATGTATGCTTGTTGCCTCTCAACCTCAGCTGCTAAGATGTTTGCAGCAGTTTGTTCCATCAGTCCATGGACCTCTCCATCAAGGACTCGCTGTCTTCTCGCCTCACTCTCAACTGGGTCCGCGCAGTTTGTGTATCGATACGTAGTTTCTCTCAACTCCTCCATGATCTCCTCTGTTGTTCGAGTTTGTGGTAGTAGAGCAGATGGTGGTGGTGGAGGAAAGTCCTCCTTTTCAAGATTCCTCTCTAGTGGTAGTCTCCGGTGCTCGGATGAGAGTTCCCTGCTTTTACTACGCTCTTTGTATGGCTCTTTGGCTCTCCACTGTTGTTCTGGTGGGGCATCTCCATCACTGTTCCTGTGGGGTCTGTTTGCAGAGATTCTTCGGTAGGAGTTTTGTGGGGAGGTCTCCCTTATCCTTCCTCTGTGTGGCGATCTGTGGTCCGTTCTGTCGTTCCGGAGGGCCTCTGTATCAGTGGTAGGAGTGATTTTGTTTCTGAGGGGGGGGGTGCTCTAGACTGGTACGTGGCAGCTCTCTCCCCAAACGGGTTTCCATGCCTATCTAGGCGTTGATGGAAAGCGGGCTCCCTCTTGTTGCGTGGAGGCGGTGAGTATCTTCCCGAGCGATGCGGTTTTGGTTGTGCCACTACAGAGTTGAAAGAGGGTTCTCTGTTGCGTGTCTCTCGGTCGTCGGTAGCTTGCTTTGCGGGGCACTCTTGTGTTAAATGTGATAATCGGAGACAGTAGGTGCAGAAATTCTTGAGTTTCTCGTATTCCAGTGTGATTATACATTCTGCTCCACCAGAGAACTCAAGAATTGTGTCTTGAGGGATAGGTTTGAGCCCATCCATCATCACTCGGACTCGCGCCGTGGTCTTCGTGAGGATATAGTCTTCCAGATGTCCAAATTCTTGTCCTATATCTCGCAAGGTATTGTCATCCCAGAAGTGTAGAGGTATGCCCTTGAGACTAATCCAAAATGGGATTTGAGATGGGAATGTTGCAGAGATTATTGGTTCCCATTGTTGAACGATAACCATCCATCGGTTGAATTGATAAGGGCGATTTTCCAGTACCACACGCATCTCCTTTTCATCTTGGAAGCGAAATTGGAAGCAGTCGTTTCCCAAATCAGCCCCGTGGATTTTCCCTACGAGGTTCCACTTTCTCGTGAGGTATGGGAGCAGTGAAGCCATGTTTTGCTCCTTCCGGTTGGTAACTCTACCAATGAGTGTTAGTGCGTTCTCTCTGATAAGCCTGCTGGTGTCTAGATCCGATGTTCTAATCCTGATACGCGGTCGGTTTGGGTGTTCTTGTACCTTCGCTTTCCCTTTCTCCTCTGCAGTGAGTCTCTTCATGTTGAAGGCAGTGAGAATGTGTTACGTCTAAAAACAGGGTGTTGGCGTCGTGTTGCAAATCAGGGAAACCGGTGGAGCTGTGTTTGTCGGATGGGTCTACTTAGAGGAGTTCCTGTCGACTCTAAGCCGAGCCCAGCCTCAGTTGGCTCTGTTTGTGAAAAGGACAGAGGGAGTAGTTGTGAGCCAGAGAGCCATCATCATCTTCTCCCCCATGGGGTAGCAATCTCCGGTTGTTCCCCCGGTCGTTTTCTCCGGCGAGAAGGCGGTTGATTTTTAATCTATTAACCAGTGGTTAGAGCCGAAAGTGGAAGCAATTCGAATCCAAAGTCGTTGCAGGGTTTGAAGAAAACTTAATTAAAGACAGCTATTAAGAAGTCTTCCTCCTTGCTTTGGGTCATGTTAATTAAAGAGCCATAAATTAATTGTCTTCATCTTCAATCAGTAGTCTTCCCAAATTGAGTACCAATTTTTTTAAAAAATACTATTACATGACTTCATAAAGTATACTATTAATTTGTAATCTCCTCGTTCCAACATCCCTAACCTAATAGTATATTGTTTAGGTTAGTAGTATAACCTTTCTTAATCCATGATTAGTTTAGAGTCTTTGGACGTAGGTGCTGTGGGAGTGTGGGTTCCTTAAACATAAAAAAACATAGAAAATATAGCCAAAAGTCAACATCTTCCAGTCACCATCAACGAAAACACCCTCTTGAAAAGATTATATAATTCCACGCAAAACTCTTCAACAAAATAATATTTTCCCCTCTTTCTCGCTCTCATTAAGTCTCATCAGTCATCAGCTCCAATCTTTTAATTCATCAAATGTCTTCTCAAAATCGCAGATCGTCAAGAATCAACCAACTCACGAAAACAATCCTTATTCTTGGTCTTTTTCTTGTCCTTTCTAGTTGCTGCAATGGACCAAGAAGCACGAACGTATTCAACACGAGCTCACCACACAAAGCACCGACGTAGTTTCGCCACCTCCGCATTATCATCAAAATCATCAAGTACAAGATTATCGACGTGTACAGTTTCGGGGGTTCTTGGCCACATCATTTGCCGGTTCCAGCTTCTGATCCTTCCAGAAAGCACTATGACATCGGTTTAATTACTACAAGTACTCAATCTTCTTCTTGAAGCTCAAAGGATTCTAATGAATCGATCTTTCTTTTTGTTTTTGTAAGTTATGTGGTTTAGTTTTTGTTTTAAACTGATGTAAATGGGATTGTTGTTGTTTGAACTATTTGTGGGAAATGCTTTGGATTCATCAACTTTTAAAAAATATATATATTGGAACTTGTTGAATCCATTGAAAATTTTGCACATGCCTAAATGCAAAGGGGGGAGAGGAGAGATACGTCATACGAGTCTTTTCCAGTCCGCTTTTACTTCCTTGCATTTCTCATTTATCCTTTGAAGCATGAACTCTGTTGCTGCTGATGATACCGCAAAATAAGTTAGTTGTATCACTAACTCTGTTTTGGGTAGATAAGAGAATCTCTAATGTAAAATTCTATTTTTTTTAAAAAAGAAGTAAAAGTAGATTTGGAGCAAAAATATTTCTAATACTATTCTATTTTCACACTGTAACAAAGTAATAAACAAAAAATATATTATTCAATTTATGGAATAAATTTTATTATAATGTGAAATATCATATTTTATTATAGAGCGAGATACAAAGCGACCTTCCATAGCCGCCGTGCCTTTTCCAACATTGATCAGCCTCAAAGAAATGCTGAACTCCTTGCACTTAATGACATGGTCATTACTCGCCAACGGAATATTATCTTTGAATCGTCATGTTCTTTAGCAAGAGATATTTTTTTGAACATCTCTTCATATGTGGAGTACGTTCCAATCACAGATGACATCAAATTACTGCTAGGTTCTCTACAGGATTGGAGTTTCCATCACTGTGATCAAAAGAAGAATACTATTACGCATGATATTGCAGTGAGCGTCACGAATGAGCACCGCTGGCTATCAAGCCGAGTTGTGAGTGAAGCTGCTGCGTAGAATCACTCCCATACGCAACTATCTGTTTCTTTTCTTCAGATGTCTACTGACATCCTTTATTTTTGTACTTTTAACTTATAAATTGATTCTTAAACTTTTATATAGTTTATTTATTTGAACTTTTAACTTATAAATTGATTCTTAAACTTTTATATAGTTTTATTTTATATTAAGTGATTTTTACAACATTTTTTATTAAGTGATTAGATATCGTGTTTTATACTTTTTTGAAATTAATAATACTTTTTATTAATTTCATTTTGAGTTTATATAATCTTTAGAGAAAATTTGATATGACAACAATTAGAGATGCCTTTATTCAAGTAAATCTGTATTGATCTTATCACTTGTATATTTGTTATCCAAGGGCATGTTTGGTTGTATATTTAATTAACTTCTTTGTTTCTTTTTACCTTTTTAAGCCTGTTGCAAAATTGAAACTGTGGAGAGCAAGAGACAAAGAGTTCTTGATACATTGGATGATTTAAAGAGGACATATATTTAGCATATCTATATCGATTCTGTATACCTTTGGAATCGGCATACGAATGTTTTGATGGGAAAAGTGTCTATTCCAACCTGAACAATTTGGATCGTGCCAAATACAACCCGAACTAATAGTTAGTGCCAAATACAACCTGAACTCAATTAAAACTTTAAAAACCTACCCGAACTTTTAAAACGTGCCTAAATCTACATTGAAATATTATTAAAAAGTTGAAATTATATAAACTACTATTTTTTCATCGTATTAAATTTTAAAACTTTGGTGATAATTTTTTCTGATTTATATAAATACATAACATTATTTTATCTTCAATAAAATTAGATCTTACTAAAATATAAATAATAAAATATTTATAATTAAATTATCTTAGATATACTAAAAATTTTGAAGTTATTTATAAAAAAAAAAATTGTATAGATTATTTTTATTTTTAAAACTTAAGTGAATTTTTTTCAAAGTTATTATTATATATTTTGATATTTTGTTCAAAATTTTTGAAGTTATTTATATCTTGAACCTTTTACCTTTCAAAATTGAACAAAATATTAAAATATATAATAATAACTTTGAAAAAAATTCACTTAAGTTTTAATAATAAAAATAATCTATACAAAATTTTTTTATAAATAACTTCAAAATTTTAAGTATATTTAAGATCATGTAATTATAAATATTTTATTATTTATATTTTAGTAAGATATAAGTTTATTGAAGATATAATAAGTAAAAACATGTTATGTATTTATGTAAATCAGAAAAAAATGTTACCAAAATTTTAAAATTTAATACGATGAAAAATAGTAATTTATATAATTTCAACTTTTAATAATATTTCAATGTAGATTTAGGCACGTTTTAAAAAGTTCGGGTAGGTTTTTAAAGTTTTAATTGAGTTCAGGTCGTATTTGGCACTAACCATTAGTTCGGCTTGTATTTGGCACGATCCAAATTGTTCAGGTTGGAATAGGCACTTTTCCCATGTTTTGATATCTGGTCAAGCCACTTCTATATTATTTTTGTACGAAATCTTGCTCGATCAGTTGTATAGGAAGTAAGCACTCAATACGCAAACAAAAACGATATCTTGGCTCGTTGGGTCTTAGTGATACTGATTGGGCCAAAATGGTTACATATTATACGCCTAAATATATGTTCATAATATTTTCTCAGTCCATTTATAGTTCAGCCCGTTTGTTTTGACGACACAGTGAAACAAAAGTTTCCACTGAAAATAAAAGTCTATATACATCAAATTCAAATCAAAATTTGCAATCACTGTAAAGTGGCAGTGACAAGAATGTTCGCTCAACTTGTCTTTCCTTGGAATACAACTTACAAATGATGACGGCTATGGCTTCCCTTTGAATTTACCTCTATACATATCTCTTTTTAAAACAGTTTGTAAGAATTTATTTTCTGTGATGTTTATTAGACAAGAAACTAAATGTGAAGAACCATAAATTAAGAAAAGTCCCGTTAACTATTTTTGTTCATGTAAGCTGCCAACCAAGCAAGACCACTTTCCAACTATTATTGACACATGCTTTCCAACATGGGACATGAAACTTTATTTCAGAAAAGATTATTATTCTGCTTTAATCATTCCAAAAGGTGATTAGAATTTGGAATATTGAACTAATTTATGTTGGACTTGTATAACAACTATGCAAATACAGTATGTGAATACTCTGCTAACAAATCAATCGCAATGTATACAATGTATCTGCATCTTACCACCTCGCGTAAACACAGTGTACATTCTTCTCAAATACTAGTCCCATACATACAATTAGTCTATATTTTCAGGTAGATTGACTTCAAGTTTGAAATCTCATAGATTAAAGCGTATCAAGAGAAAATAAATGATAAATTTAAAATTCCATTGAAATGATATTCAAATCTATTCAAATACGGTCACGGGAGAAAACATAGAGTCCTCCGTTTGTCAGCAATATTCTTATTTTATTTATTATTAACGCTATTATTAGTTATTGCAATCATGGAGAATAAAAATTTTGAACGCTGTCCGAACGCTTGTCAGTCTAGCCGCTAATTTATTAATGGACGGTGGAGATAAAAGTTTTTAATCAATCTAACGGTGCCGTATACGCGTCGGTGAGCTAAAACAAGTGTCCAAGCCAGGTCACAATAGCATTTGCTCCCCACAGAAATATAATTTTAATTTAATTTCGAGGCACTTTAAATAAATAAATGAAAGAGTGAAATGAAGGGAAAAATCTTTACCTATATATTCTCTTCCCTTATATACTCCCTTCACTATCGTTAGTGTATCTGCTGGCCGTTTCTGCTTTCATCTTCTCGAAACGTCTTCTCTGCTCTTCTCCTTCTCTAAGGTGAGTCTAGATCTACTTGTTTTCGTTCGTTTCACTGCTTCTCTATGTTGATTCGATAGATCTGTCAAGCATGCGTTGAGTATTTCGAGAAACTGTTCGTATCTTTGTTTTAGGCTACTTCGATCGGTGTTTGTTGGATCGATCTGAACTAATCGTTGATTTCTTAGGGTTTATGCTTTAGATCTATTGATTTTGAAGATTCTTATCGCTTGTGCCGATCTGTTGCTGTTGATTTCGTTTTTTTTTCAGCTCGGTGAAGGTATCTAGCTCGAAATGATTTCGTGATTGATTTGTATCGTTGCTTGATCTAGTTTGATAGCTCGATCTGCAAGGGGATCGATGTTTTACAGTGTCTTATGAGATCTGTGAAGTGTTTTAACCTGAGCTGAATATTTATCAATCGTGAATATTCTGTGTTGTTGTTATCTGATTCTTCAGCGTTGTTGTTTGACAAAAACGAATTAGTTCATAGGGATATCATTTACTCCGTGCGGTTATCTGATTCCTTCGCTTTCGTTTTTTGTAGTTTTGTGAAAGATGGCCGATGGTGAAGACATTCAGCCCCTTGTCTGTGACAATGGAACCGGAATGGTGAAGGTGAGTATTAAGAGATATATTTTTTTAAAAATTTAGCTAACGTCTTTTTGTCTACCTGTGTTAACATCTGATAATGATTTTGTATATATAAATAGGCTGGGTTTGCTGGTGACGATGCTCCCAGGGCCGTGTTCCCGAGTATTGTTGGCCGTCCCAGACACACTGGTGTCATGGTTGGGATGGGTCAGAAAGATGCTTACGTTGGTGATGAAGCTCAGTCCAAGAGAGGTATCCTCACTCTCAAGTATCCGATCGAGCACGGTATTGTGAGCAACTGGGATGACATGGAGAAGATCTGGCATCACACTTTCTACAACGAGCTCCGTGTTGCCCCTGAAGAGCACCCGGTTCTTCTCACTGAGGCGCCTCTTAACCCTAAGGCCAACAGGGAGAAGATGACTCAGATCATGTTCGAGACTTTCAATGTCCCCGCCATGTATGTTGCTATCCAGGCCGTTCTTTCTCTCTACGCTAGTGGGCGTACCACCGGTTAGTACTCAACTAAAGACATTTAAATCTGATTAAAAACATTATATGTATTTGCTAAAATTTGGTCTGGTTTGATATTTTTTATAGGTATTGTGCTCGACTCTGGTGATGGTGTGTCTCACACCGTGCCAATCTACGAGGGTTATGCTCTTCCTCATGCTATCCTCCGTCTCGATCTTGCGGGTAGGGATCTCACTGATTCTCTGATGAAGATTCTCACTGAGAGAGGTTACATGTTCACCACCACCGCCGAGCGAGAAATTGTCCGTGACATCAAGGAGAAGCTTGCTTACGTCGCTCTCGACTACGAGCAAGAGCTGGAGACAGCTAAGAGCAGTTCTTCGGTGGAGAAGAACTACGAGCTACCTGATGGACAAGTCATCACCATCGGAGCTGAAAGGTTCCGTTGCCCTGAAGTACTCTTCCAGCCGTCGCTTGTCGGGATGGAAGCTCCTGGAATCCATGAGACAACTTACAACTCCATCATGAAGTGTGACGTGGATATCAGGAAGGATCTGTATGGAAACATCGTGCTCAGTGGTGGTTCGACCATGTTCCCAGGAATCGCTGACCGTATGAGCAAGGAGATCACCGCACTGGCACCAAGCAGCATGAAGATCAAGGTGGTCGCACCGCCTGAGAGGAAGTACAGTGTCTGGATTGGAGGATCTATCCTTGCATCCCTCAGCACTTTCCAACAGGTAAAACAAATACCAATCCGCTCTCTTTAATTTTACAAGACTTGGAAGTTTGAGAGTAAGATTATTGAAGTATGTTTTTTTGCTTTGTGTGTGTGAAACAGATGTGGATCTCGAAGGGAGAGTACGATGAGTCGGGTCCATCCATCGTCCACAGGAAATGCTTCTAAGTGTTTCTTCTCTGGTTCGTGGTGGTGAGTTTGGTACGATCTATATCCCCTTGTTGAGATGGGGATTGAAACTATATGTTGTTATTGTGGTTGTTTCTTTTTTTCTTTTTGGTCTCTCTAGAACCTTTTGGATGTCTCTCGAGTCTTTCTATGTACTTTAGTTTTATCTTTGTTTCTTTTTTTCTCTAAGGATGCTTGTGATGATGATTTGGTCCTTATTAAGCAAAAAAAAGTGTCATATTATATTTGCTCGTTGCTTCATTTTTTGGGGGTTTCCCCTACAAAATATTTGTTTGGATGTCTTGATTTATTTGTAAGGGATAATTTCTTCAATTGCAATGCAGTTCTTATGGTATTGGCATTGTTATGCCTTGCATCAAACATTTTTGGCGTTATAGATATCTTTCATTAGTTAAGAAGCTCACCAATTTGAAAGAAAATTTACAATGGACTGGATGTGAATATTCACTAAACTGATGTAAAAAAAAAAGAATAATCACTAAACCGCTTCTTTCAAGCGTTCCATAGCGGCGGAGCCACCGTCAAAATGGACACATTGGCCCTTCAACAACAATTGCTACGTTTCGGGACTAGCGATATTTGTCATCTTCTTATAGGTGAAAGATGTATACTATTAGTTCTGGTTTTGGAATTTTGTATATTTTTTTTTTCTTATACAAATTGTGTAGAACAACGCAATCTGTTATCATCCTCCTACCTAGTTAATTATTTGTCCCCACCACTGGAGAAACTTGAAATAGTCGGTCCGACTAAATCACCCAATTACTTTATTCAATACTTTAAAAAGATTCTGATGAACAACTCATTTAAACACGAAAACAAGTAGTTGCCTGACATTATCACCGACTTTCTCTATAACCCCCTTTTTCTTTGTTCACATCTCTATACTCCCTAACTTTATTGTCTACACTGCTGTACTGTCCATCGAACTTTCCAAAAAAAAAAACTCAATGTCTTTTCTTCATTGATTAGCTTTGGGCCAAAACAACTAATGGATGATGATTGATAAATTGAAATTAGAGATATCCACTACTGACTACTGTTAAACTGATATGAGCCCAGCTGAAACTGATTCGAGCCAAGAAAGAGTGAGGAAACATAAAGTTTGACTCAAAACTGTTTTTGAGCACCCCCCCACAAATAAGAAAAGCCACGTAACTGCAAACTGCTATGAATTTTTTTATAGTAAGATATTAAGATGAGTCGAATAAACTATACAGTTTTATTTATATTGAGCAATTCTGTCAGTCAACTGTTACATTTTATTTTTCCCCCAAGTAAAACGAACAGTAACCTCCATTTCAAAGTGTCTCTTTTTTTTTTTTTTTTTTTTTTTTTGAGAAAGGGCTTCTTATATATATATATATGATATGTGCCTAAGAAGGCAATGTTTTTTGGGCTACAGCCCATTACATAACTAAGCCCTCAGGCAATCAAAAGTGAGATATCCATCTCTTTGGAAATCAATACGACAAAAGAGAGAATGCAGAGAACAACATGCATTGAGCGATGGAACAGAGATCTTTGTGTGAAGATCGATCAGGAGATCCAAATTTGAAACAGAGCAGAAGCAAAGGCCGGGTTCTGATCACGGAAGCTTGAGATTTTATTTTTCACGAGAGAGTATGCTGCTGTTGCAATGGAGGATGATGATCGATAGTTCTGCCGGTGAAGGCGGTTGTTCCTCTCCGTCCATAAGAAGTAGATCGAAGCTTGCCAAGCTAGTAAGCTGAGGCATCTTTCTTTTCTGGTACATGGGCGACTTCCCAAGTAATCAAGAGTCTGAGACCACGACGCCATCGACAAGCATTTGGCCCTTCTCGCTAGATAACTCCAGACTTCGAAGGAGTAGTTGCATTCAAAGAAGAGATGGTCCCTTGTCTCAGTTGATCCATTGCAGAGTAGGCACTCCGGACTAGTTTGGAGACCCCAATTGATGATTCGGTCCCGTGTTGGGCATCTGTTAAGTGTGACGAGCCAGGCGAGGAAACTATGCTTAGGAATAGCACGAGAGAACCAGATGACGTTGAACCAAGTGACCGGTGGTTGGTGAGGCCTTATGAGGTCGTATGTCTTGCCAGTCCTGAAGCACGGAGAGCCGTTTCCTGGTTGGTTCCATTCATAGGTGTCCTGCACTTGAGTGAGAGTGAGTGTGGTTAGATAAGTTTGAAGAGCCAGTTGGGATTCCGATCGAGGAGCAGGAAGACGCCAGCCTCCATTGTGATAGATATCAGCCAGTGTTGCATTCCGAGGAATTCCTAGACCTGAAGCAGCAGTTATGTTTAGATGATCTCTGATGTTTCCAAAGGGGCTCCAGTTGTCTGACCAGAATCTCGTAGACGTTCCGTCTCCAACTTTTATACTGATCCAGTTGAATGCGACAGGTCTCAGTCTGAGGAGTTTCTTGATGGCAAAGGAGTGGGTTTGTTTTTCCTTCAGTGTCCAGAAGTTGCTCTTGCAAGCACCGAGGAAAGTCTTTGTGAACCAAGCGACCCATATGGAGCCTGATCTGAAGAACAGTAGCCATATTAGCTTCAACGTGCAGGCTCTGTTCCACTGATGAAGATCTCGTATACCCAAGCCCCCTTCCCTCTTAGGGAGAACAACTGTGTCCCAAGCAACGCGAGCTGTGTGATGACCTTCAGTTGTTCCTTTCCAGAGGTAAGCCCCACATATAGAGTTTATCAGTTTGATGCACTTTTTAGGGATTGTGAAAGTAGAACACCAAAAATTAGAGACTCCTGCAATGACCGTATTTATTAGGAGTAATCGTCCTGCAAAAGAGAGTGATCTTGCGCTCCAACTGTTTACTTTCTTCTTCACTTGTTGGATCAGTGGTTCACAGTTAGGTAGAGACAGTTTCTTGGTACACAGTGGGACTCCTAGGTAGCGAACCGGAAGGGAACCATGAGATATCCCTGTTTGAGTTGTTATTTGATTGATTTCAGATTGCTGTATTCCACAAGAGAAGAAGCTAGTCTTTGTTACGCTCACTGCCAGACCCGAGACATCAGTGAATTCCTGAATGATCTGTAACACGTTTTTCACCGAGTCAAGAGATCCATCACAGAATATGAGGAGATCATCTGCAAAACATAAATGGGTTAGTTTTGAGTCCTTGCAATGATGATGATACCCAAACTTCCCCTCAGCTGCACCCTTGTCCAGTAAGATAGACAAACAATTCATGGCCATGACAAAGAGATATGGAGAGAGGGGATCCCCCTGCCTTAGTCCCCTTGTGCTTCTGAAGTAGCCTTGAACCGTGCCATTGAAACCAATCATGAAGCTCGGGCTGGTGACACACGCATGAAGCCATAAGAGGTAATGCATAGGTATATTAATTCCCTGAAGGAGATTAAATAGAAAGCCCCAATCAATAGTATCAAACGCTTTTGCTATATCCACTTTGATTGTTATTCTTGCAGGACCTCTGTTTCTGTGATAGGCGTGGACAATTTCAGAAGCAAGGACAGTATTTTCAACCAGCAATCTACCCTTGACAAAGGCCGTCTGATTTGGGAGAATGAGGGATGGCAGCAACGGTTTAAGGCGTTTGACTAGCAGCTTTGAGATGAGTTTGTAGATCGTATTGCAGCACGCAATAGGTCTGTAGTCCGAGATAGCTGAAGCACCCACACGTTTTGGTACCAGGGATAAGATGGTTGAGTTCACAGCGTAGGGGAGAAAGGCCGTGTGGAAGAAGTTCTGCACACTCATCGTCACCTCGTTTCCCAGTACATCCCAAGCAGATTTGAAAAACCCAGAGGTAAGTCCATCAGGGCCAGGGGCCTTGTTTGCATTGAGCTTGAACATCGTTCTTTTGATTTCTTCAGATGTCGGTAGGGTAATCATTGCTTGTGCATTTTCTGCAGGACAGCGGAAGCTCGAGATCTCCTGAAACCACATAGGGGTTGTTGTTGAAGTTAGTTGAATCGAGGGGGCTAGCAGCTGAGTGAAGTGAGCTATCGCCATTGCTCCCATACGCAGAGGATCAGTGATTACTTCACCAGAAGGCAAGATCAGCGATCGTATGGAGTTGAAAGAATTTCTGACTTGCATCAGTCTGTGGAAGAAAGCTGTGTTGAAATCTCCCTCCCTCAACCAGTTTATGCGGGATCTCTGGCGAAAGTAACTCTCCTCAATGGATCTCAGGAAGTTCCATTTCTCCTCCATCTCCTTTTGACGTTGAAAGTTCTCTACGGTTGGATTTGATAATGCCTGCACCTGCACATCTTTTAACAACACGTTAGTCTCTCTTACTCTCTCTTGAATATTCGAAAAGTTCTCTCTGTTTAATATTCTTAACTCTCTTTTAATTTTTTTCAGTTTGATACACAAGTGAGAAAGATCCCAAGCCATGTCTCCGGACTGATCCCAAGCCTGCAACACTGTCTGGAAGAAGAGGGGGTGTTTGGTAAGGTAGTTGAAAAATTTAAAAGGTCTGGTTCCAGCGGTGGGGAGGTCTATGGCCAGGTCAACAACTGCAGGAGAGTGGTCTGAGATCTCAGGGGCTAGAAAAGAGGCTTGACTGTGAGGGAAGGTGGCTATCCAAGGATGGTTGATGAGAATACGGTCGAGTTTTTTGGCTATAGGGGAGGTGGGGCATTTGTTGGACCAGGTGAAAAGGGGGCCAGAGAACCGGAGGTCGAACATGTTTATATGGGTGAGGGTATCACGGAAGGTGGTCATAGGAGGGTCATAACAGTTCACTGAGGGTAGGGAATGTTCAGAGAAGTGGACTATCTGATTGAAGTCTCCCCCGACTATCCATGCTGAGGAATCAAGGGAGTGAGTTTGGTGGACGTTAATCAGATCAACCCACAGGTCAGAGCGCTCTTCACATGTGTTTGCAGCATAGCATGCTGTCAGGACAAATCTCTGTTGGGATCCCATGTTTATTTCGCAAGTAATTGATTGCCTCGACTGATGAAGAATGTTGACACCAACGCTTGGTTTCCAGATTAGAATTATTCTCCCATCATGATCAGAAGCATGGTTTGAAAAGTAATTCCATCCACTACAGGTTTTGGATAGAACATGATTGAGTTGCGGCTCCTTTATATGAGTCTCCAAAAGAGCACCGAAGTGGGCTTTACTAGCAGCTAACCACTTACAAAAAGGGGGGTGCTTGACCGGGTCATTTAGGCCACGGACGTTCCAAAAAAAGGTTTTATTACTCATAGAGAAGGGGTAGAGGTCACTCCTTGAGGGAGGAGGGAGCCATCAAAAGCAGTAACTTGGGAGGAGGAAGAGAAAGGGTGTATGGTAGGGGTTTGGTCAGGGAGGGAGGGAGAGGCGGTAGAGATTGGGAGGTCAGGGTCAAGAGAGGAAAAAGGGTTATTTAGGGTGATACAAGGCTTTGGAGGAAGGGGAGGGCGATTTTTTGTGGTTTTGTGTTTAAAAGGGGTCGATCTCCGAACCTGATATGGGTTAGCTCCTAGAGCAACTACAAAACGAGTTTCGATGGGGGTAGAGGAGAAAGAGATAGGGGGAGGGGATAAAAAAGAGGAGGGAGAGACGGAGGGAATACGGGGAGGGGAGGAGAAAGGATTGAAACCAGGGGTGAAAGGGATAATGTCTGTAACAATCGGCGTAGGAGGAGGTTTTACATGGTTTGACATAATTTCTTGGAGGTCTGCCTCAAAGTTAGCTTTCTCAGTTTCAGGAGTCGATTCAGTGGGGAGAACGTCCGTCATCTGAGAGTCAGGGGATTCTGCGTTTGGGGGGCAGTATCTGAAGCTGTAGCAGTGCCTGAATTCTGTTTTTCAACCCACACCTGAGTAGTGTATAAGCAGTCTTTGAGGATGTGGCCGATTTGCTTACAATGTGAACAGATAGGAGGAGACCAAGGGTATTCCACAGTCACCGGGATAATCTCACCAGAGGTTCTACGAAGTTCTATTAAGGATGGGAGGGGCTTTGTGAGATCAGCATCGATCTTTACGTGCGCGATATGGACGTCTGAGATGTTTTTGGTAAACTCGTCGGTCTCTTTTGGCTCACCAATCAGGCCTGCCGCGAAACTGAGTCCTTCCAGCGAGCGCAAGTCGAGAGGGAGACCCTTTAGGTGCGCCCACAGAGGAAGGGAGCCAAGATCAACAGCAGAGACTGATCCTCGAGATGCCCAGGTGGTGACCTGAAACATAGCAGTCCCAACATACCAAATTCTTTTCTCCAGCACTTTTCTCCTTATGTATTCATTTGGTATTCTCACCATGACTGTTCTGTCTTCTTTATTGGTGCGTATGTCCAGCTTCTGTCCTTTTCCCCACATGAAGTTGAGGACGCTCTGGATCGCTTGATAGGAGGGCATCTTCGCCAGGAAGGAGCAGAGAACAAATTCCTTGTGGAGATCAGCACCTCGTTGGAAGACCTCATCAGGTATTGTTACCTGAGGAATACCATTCTCAGAGTATGAGATAGGGGCTAGGCGCTTGAGAGTTCTGTCAGCATTTTGCTTGGTTTTTTGGGCGTAGGTAGGGGGGGGGATTGTGGTTATTGGGAATGTGGTTATTAGGATTGGAGGTGGATGAAGCTGCGGTTTGAGAGGAGGAGGGGGGAGTAGGGTTTAGTTGGGGAAGCTTTATAGTGGGGTTATGGCCAAGGGGAGGGTTTGGGTTTCTCGGTGGAGTAGTACTATTGAAGTAGAAAGGTGAGTTCTTCTGTGGCAACGCAGTAAATCCCTCAAAGCTGTTGTGAACAGTAGTTGGAACAGTAGTTCCCAGATCTGAAGATCCAGGTTGAATCGCAGACTGATCCTCAATTTCCAGAGCTGGCCGCAGAGGAGATGGAGGTAATGGGGAGAATTTGCCTTTTCCAGATTCAAGAGAAGCAGTCCCTTTGAGAAGAGAAATTTGTTTCTTTGAAAGAGGAGGGGAGGCAATAGTGGTTTGAAGGGTGGGGAATTGGGAGTCGAAGGTAGTGGAGGAAGGGGAGAGGGGGTCGGGAGGGTCTGGAGGGTCCGGGGAGGGAGCAGAGCTACCAGCAGTAGCAGGCGGGAGCGGGACGGAGGCGGGCGGTGGGGGGAACCAGGGGTTCACTTTCTCACTCATGTTTTACGTCAAGGTCAGTGAATTGGGTGACTATTTACTAATCCATGATGTAAATTTCAGTCAATCGATGTTATTTAAAATCTATGAACACCCACTTAAGTAATAAGTGTCTCTTTTTTTCCAATTATCTGCTTGTTGTTCTTCTTTCAGTGTTCTGAGGCACGCTGCTTTTCGTGTTCATATTCATAACCATAGTGTGCCTGACTCGAAAGACTCGCCTGCATCCAGTATCTTTTGGGAGATGTGGAGCTTGCCGTTGTCTTCGCCGATATATGATGGCGGAGGTTTAAAGAATAAAAGGTGTGCTTATACTAAATCGTATACCTCTAATTATCTGCGTAGTAGGGTGCAAGTCAACGATATGATCTTGTAATATATTCTTGCTATTGATTTTTGTCAAAAAGAAATACGCTATACGATATGTGTGATATCAAGACAGAACTCTTCTTGTTCTTTTTTATTTATTTTTGCACTCTTCTTGTTCTTTTTTTTTTTGAAAAAAAATTGATCTCTTCTTGTTCATTGACCGTTTATCATTATATGTTTTATTCAGACCAAAGCTAATTGTATAAATCAAAGGAGACTAGAACACAAAATGAAAATATTTTCTTTAAGTAAATACTCCCTCTGTTTCTGAATAAGTGTCATTCTGACATTATTCACGCAGATTAAGAAATCATTTAATTTTGCATGTTTTCCATATAAAAACACTATTACCCATACACTTACTCCTATTTCAACCAATAGAAAAATAATCTGCAAAATAAAATCAATAAATTCTGCATCGAAAACCTAAAACGACACTTATTTTGCAACAAAAAATTTCCTTTACAATGACACTTATTAAGAAACGGAGGGAGTATAATCTAAAAAGGAGAAGAAGAAAAAAAAAACATGGATTTTTTTTTGGACAAACATCAGCATGGATTTCAAATTCAGTGGTACTCCCCTTTTAACAACCAACTTGCATGAGAAAGGAAATTAGAGAGTTGGTAAACCAAACGCCACATCAGTATTGATCCCTCGCATAACGAGCTGCTTAGGAATCGAATATCCAGTCTAACAATGATGGATGCTCGAAAGCAAACTCTAAGCCCATGGAAACATGGTTCTAGTCTTCATGATTCTTTGATTTCTGTTCTGAATTGATTTTGTCAAACACACTCGATGTTACAGTCATTGAGCATTTGTAATATATTCCTCTGTATCTTTTAGTATAGGAACAGTTCCACTTGGACATCAATGACTTTTTTACTTTCAATTGTAGTTTTGGTTTGATCCTTTTGTTTTGTTATTAGAAAAGATGGTTCCATCTATTCAAAATATATTAAAAATAAATAAACATTACGCAAAAATACATAAGATGTAAAATATATTTAATATTATTCATTTTCTTGCACTAAACTACATCTAATATGATAATGATTATATATATATATATATATATATATATATATATATATATATATATATATATATATATATATATATACAGTAAAGTGTATAGTCTATAAATATGCTCTTTTTTTTGTAACACATAAATATGCTCCTATTATATTAAGAAATCAAATATTTATAAATATGTACACACAGACTTTATTCCAAAAAACAATACATTAAATTTTTAATTTTCACATAATCATCACATTTATTTAACCAAAAGTGTTAAAACAAAGATAAACAAAACTAGAAGCATCTAAATTTTTATATTAAAATCTTAGTATTCAATTATAAATTTAATCCAAAACTCTAGAATATATAAAAAATCGATTAATATGTTTCAGTATAGAAAAAAGTGAAAGGGTATTGTTCTATAAAAAATAACAAAAAGGTACAAGAATGCATCGTATATGTACAACTACAAAGCAACATTAAAATGAACTATCTTAGCAAGATATAACACGCTTAATATAATTTGACGAATGGGTACCTGAATTTTATGTTTCTGGAGTAGTGGATGACTTAACGAAGGTTGCTTAAATATATCCATACAATCATATATGATTTTCTCATTAAACTATATATGAAAATTATATTGGAGATCAATATAAGAATAAATCTATTAAATGCGTTTGAGACTTGGATGAATATACATATTGTTTCTTTTAGTTTACTACCTTGACTGATTTTGGAATTCTTGCAGTTTCTCTACATTGAACTACATAAAACGTAAATATTATTGTGATAAGTTTTAAAAAGGAATTCATGGATATAATCAAAATTTCTAACGTTTTTTAGATCTAGATTTTTACACAAATAGTTAGGTATTTATAATGTTTTCTTCTTGAAAGTAGTTTATAAAATCTAAGGTGTTAAATGAATTAAGATTTTATTTAAATTCTTTTATTAATAACTATATATTTCAACAACTATTAATAACAATAGATTTCATCAACTTTCTTACATTTGTATGAGAGTATGATGAGTATCTAGACACTGGTAACTTTGCTTTTCTATTTTATTTTTTCGTTTAAGAAAATATGATGTATACATTTTTTTGGGCAACTAGTAAACACGTTAATGTTATGATGTTAAGTAAACATGTTATGATAGTTTTTTTTTTGACCAAAGGCTTAACATGTTATGATAGTTTATTATTTTGGTATACAATTTTATTTTATTTATTGTATTTAATTAAATAAAGTTGTATTGATCCCTCTTTACTGGTCTGCTAAATTTACAAATATATATATATATATATATATATATATATATATATATATATATATATATATATATATATATATATATATATATTATCTGTTTACCAAAATATAGTTTGTTCAGACAAAAAGCTCCAATATTAGGGTATCACTTTCACTTAAACAGAATAAAACTAAAAGTTTAGATTATTGAAAAACGAGAAAGAAAAATTGGGACTCGGCGACGACAAGGATTCCAAATCCAATAGTACAGTCCTCACTTTTTAACAACCAACTTGGGTGGAAAATATGGAAGTAAAGAGACGTGAAGAATGTATTTCAAACATACATATGCTGATATACATCAGATTATCGTTGTATTTGCTTATAATACTCGTGTCTTTCTTCAATAAACATGACCTTTTATTCCAGGTCTCAAACTTGAGAATGTCACCCGCTATTATATTGCGTATACACAATATTCTGTTATTCGACTAATTTATCGCATATATATACCAATAACCTTAGTTTTGTGTAGTAAACTCATAGAACATCAATAACGTTAGTGTTTGTGTTGTAAACAAAAAAAAATGGGTGAAGTTTTGAAGTATGAAGGTAGTTTACCTAAGCCGGATTACCTAATGCTGGTTATACTTCTGTTGGTTTTCTGTGGCACACTACTGTCCGTATTGATTTTCATAGCCGTCGTGTGCTTGACTCGCAAGACTCGCGTGCATCCAGTTTCCTGGGGAGAGGGAGACGTGGAGCTCGCCAATGTCGCCGCCGCCATATGATTAGGGGGGGGGGGGTGAGAGGTTTAAAGGTGTGCCGTGTGCTTATACTAAATCTTATTCATCTACTTATCTGCGTAGTAGGGTTTGTCAATGATATGATCTTCTAATATTTTTATTGTTGTCGACTTTGTCAATACAGATGAATATGATATGCGTGTTACTGTGTAGTGTGCAAGTCTCGAGTCAAATCAATATACATTAATTTATGTATTCTGCAACTTCATCTTATAATTCAATAGTACTCGCTTTTAATTAACAACCAACTTGCATGGAAAATGAAAATTAAAGAGACGTGAAGAATGTATTTCAAGCATACATATACGCGTCAGACTATCGTTGTATTTGCTTATAATTCTCGTCTTCTTCAATTAACATCACTTATTAAATTGATTCTAGGTCTAATCTTTGTTTTTGCATAATGATCCTCGTCTTGATCTTGAAATGTTATTTTGTGTATCTGTAACTGTTACTTGACTTTGTAGTTGTCGTTTTAGTATCAATATTGCGTTGACTGAAAAATCTTTGAAATTGGGCACATTTTTCTGATCTGTAAAAGAGTTAATACATGATTCTCTTTGGGAAACTTTGGGATCATGTCTGAAACTTGAATGTGAATCATCTGTTGTTCAATTGTTCTGTACAATGCCTCCTCTTGAGGCTGATGTATAGCGTTTTTATAGGTTTTATTTTTAGGTATTAGTTTTGGTCATTTTTATGTTTAAGTATTGTATTTAGGTCTCATTAGGAATCGCATTTGTATATTTGCATTTACAGGGGCTAAAACGAACATTCTAAAGTTCTGGCCGAAATTTGAGGGCATATAATTTATTTTGGAAGTTATTATGTCAAAGTTTAAGAGTTCCCAAAGATAAGGAACTGAATATGCAAAATTCTCAAAGTTGAGCTTCAATGGCTATCAGCCACGAGAAACTTCCATCGACGGTTTGCTCGATCTAACGTCCTCGGTCCCAAGCTCGTGCCCTTCAGTCCCGTATCCTGCGAATCGAACGATGCTCGAAGAATGGAGTGCTCGAGTCGCCTCTCTCGAGTCTCGGCCCACCTGCAACTTCCCGTGCTTGACACCACGAACAAATGAGAGATGGTGGCAACGAGGCGAGACGACGCGGCGACGGTGATCTGGCTCCGGTTTCGGCGACTCCGCGTAGCTTAAGACGACGACTTGCTCCAGATCCGGCGCATCGCGACAGCCCAGACGCAGCACGAAGAAGAAGCTCGAGCCCGAGCTTGAAGAGATGAAACCGCAAACTCTAAACGCGTTTTTGTACAAACCGCGCGTTTCAAAGGCCCAGTCGCAGCCTCTAGCATTCACATTTGGCGTTTCATTAAACCAGCTTTTTACCTAATTTCTTTCTAAGCACCTAAATATATGTTAGGAGGGCAAAAAACCATAATAATCTATCACTTATCTTAGTTCTAAGCAGATTTGGGAGATCTTAAAGCTTTTAGAGAGAAGATTTTGTATTCTAATTTTAGAAAAGATATCTAAACCCAATTTTATATTCCTTTTCTCTAATATGATGCACTATTATTGTGTTCTTCCTTCTTTTTGTGTTATTATTATTATTTCTTTTTCCCTGCTATTACTTTTCTGTCTCAGTAATTTTTTAGTTAGGCTTAGGGTTTTATGGACTGATGAGATTAGGGTGTTAGATCTTGGGATAATCCAAATGGTTCTTCATCTAAGTTATTCTTAAAGCTTGAACTTGACTGATGAAATTGTTTAATACATTTGAAAGTGTTCGATTAAATACCTGAAAAGAACTTAGATGAGCTAGTATTTGTAACCAACAAAGTTGATGTTATTGAGCTTATGAACTTATCAAACTTGATTGAATTCATGTTTAGAATCTGAATTCAACGGAAGTTAGTTTTTAGGATTCTATAACATAGGGGTTAACACTTCTGGAGGAGGTTAATCTAGCTAGTCTTATCTGAGTTTGAAACGGTACTAAATATATCTCTGTCTAATAATCATTTCATCGATCTGTGTACACTGAATCACATGATGCCTAAAGCCTTTTATTAGTCAGTCTTTACTTTCTTGCAATTGTAAATAACAAAATAACTTAATTAACTCTATTCTGGAAAAGTCGTTTTTGTAGCTTTGATCCTTGTAGATTCTATCACTGAAATGGTTCATTGTGCACTTGCAATATACTTTTTAAGGATAAAACTTGATTGCATGAGAAGTTCTGATTATTGTCTCAGTTCCAAATATTTAATTGATTAGTATTATAAAACTTTGAAAACTCTCTTTATTGTTTTTAAAATGATATTTTAGTGTGAATCTTTTTAGTTTTTGTATTAATAGAATATTAAGATAATTTGTTTTGACACTTTAAAATAAATATTAATATTTTGAAATAGTTAGTTGAAGAACTACCAGTGTGGATTCTATTAATGCATGTGTGAGTGTGACATGCTATGATTTATAAACAAATTGGAACTGATAAACTTTACTCCCTCTGTCTTTATATATATGACGTTTTGACACTGTTCTTTAGTTCCATTTTACATGACGTTTTGCAGAAAACTAGGTAAAATATTGTAGTATTGACTTTATTTGCCCTTAATGTTATTTTTTTTAATTAACTTACAAAACTCATTTGTTCTTCACGTCAATTAATGATAGAGGTTAGTAATGGAATTGTGCAACTTGTCTTGTTTGGTGTGAAATGTATAAAACGTCTTATATATAAAAACGGAGGGAGTATAAAATTAGAATGGTGATAATAACAAACTCTTAGTTAATTATTCCTTTAAGATTTGAAGCTGGTGGACGAAACATCCTTCCTATATATGGCATTCTTCTTTTTGGAGACCAATCATCAAATATATGTTGTCTATGTGTAGGCCAATCTTCATGGTTTTGAGTCTTTTGACCGCAATAAAATTGCATTTAGAGTTAGAAGGGGAGTGCTTTGTGGCACTGGCAGCAAAGGCGGTAACAATGGCTCATATATAATCCCGAATTGAAAATTAAAATGTAAGAAATACAAAATGGTGCGTTATGTGCGCTCTGACATCAATATGTCTGTGTCATCGACAATGACAGTTATACAATGGGATATTACTTGATCAGTTTGAAGAAGTGTAACAGCTTATTTGCTTTCTCAATCCTGCCACTATGCCATTTGTTAAAAGCTAAAACCTAAGTTTCAGGATCATAAAAAAAGTTTCAGGATCATATGGAACTATGGTGACCATATAAATTGGGGATATATTTTATTGCAAATGAGAGGTCATATTATCTTGATAATTTTATTCTCAGAGACACAATTCAAGTTTTCAATTACGTTAACATATACATTGGGTATTGAAGACATTTTTTTCATGCTAAATTTACCAATAAACCCCTTAACTAGTGTGTAAGTGAGTTTGATTACATTCTCTAACTAGAGAACCAATTAGAAACTGAACCAGCAAATAATATATTTCTTTTTCTTTTTAAATTAAATTCATTTTTTCGGAACCAATGAGACTAACTCTTTTTCTGTACTTTATTTTATGACAATAGATTATAATTCCCAAATTCTAAAGCGTCTCTTCCATTCTCGAAGAACCCTAATCTTTTTTTCTGTTTTTTTGGTCTCTTTCTTTCGATCCAGAAATTGAGAAAAATAAAATGTGCTAAAACCTTTTTCTAAATCTCTAAATTATGTAAACTCTCATGAACGAGACCAAACCTAATTCCTTTCTCCCTTTTGATATCTTCTTGATCTAGACACTTCGACAAGGAAGATTAGAGGAATTGCTCCTGAATCCATGTTTCCATTTCTCTATTTCTTGTTCCAAACAATTTCTGAGTTTTATTTCCTGTTCTTAGTTTCACAGACAACCACTGACATTGAAGGTTAAATAATGATATAAAAGCAACTACCTAAGTCTAGTTTATCTTCTCTATCCAAACCTCAACTCTCTTGCTTTTTGTTTAAAAATTTGCAGAGAACAGAAAAGACCACGGTGTCTTACTTGTGGACGAGATAGTTATAGACACGATTGTTGTGTATTAATTTCTTGTGGACGAGATAGTTATGAACAAGATACTTGTGGACATAACAATTTTGTAAAGAAGCTATCCAATTAGCGTTTTCGTGTTTCTTGTGGACGAGATAGTTATGGACAGGGCCGTCCCTGCATTAAGGCCAGTGAGGCATGAGCTTTAGGCCACAACTTTTCTTGCAAGTTTAGAGGCCACATTTTCCGAAAATTGATTATGGCCGTCAAGTGGTTAACAACATTATTTTCACTTTTTGTTTGAATTGGAGTTTGCACCTTCACTGTTATGGTTTATGTTGACTGTAATGTTTCTTTCTTTCTTTTTGTTACATGTGCTTTTCTCTTAGTTTGATTTTTTTTAAACCTCGTTTAGTTTTTTACTAAAACCTTCTTTTAGTTTGAATGAATTATTTGTTATCTATGTGTTTGTATTTTATCTTGTGTTTAAAGATTACAAATAAAAGATAGTTCACACAAATGATTTTTATTTTATCAAAATATCTACCAATTATCTGATAGTAATCTGACGTAACTAACCTACTATATCATTTTATATTTCAAATAGAAAATAATATGTATACACACATTTATTTACATTGTAAAAATATACAACATTGTATTTAAATATGCTTTAGGCCACCAAATTTATCGGGACGGCACTGGTTATGGACAAGATACTTGTGTATTGATTTCTTGTGGACGAGATAGTTATGGACAAGATACTTTGGACATACCATTCTTATAAAGAAGCTTTGAAATTGGCTGTTTGTGTTTGGAGTTTTTGTACAATCAAGTGGAAGCTCAAGCATGAGATGTCTTGGACTTTGTGATCTTATGAACCATGCATGAGAGATTGTGTGCTGATTCAAAGATATCTGTAAACTTTCTTATCATCCATAAGATTCATGGATGGTGATTTGTGGATGGTGGTATATAGATATATTTATTGTAGATGAGTTCATCGTGGTTAGAGTGTCGTGGACAGTGTCTCGTGAATATGTATATGGGTATTTCATGGATGAATGTATTGTGGAGAGTAGAAACAGAAGCTGAGGAGAAACAAGTTATTCATATCAACAAATATTTAAAAACATAAGATTATTAGAAACAGAGCTTATAAACGGATGTTTAATATCCATGACCACTACTAACCATCAATTTAAAAAAAAAAACTTAAATTCTTCTCCTACTTTCTCAACTTTTGAAACCCACTAACTACACATGACAAAACATGTTTTTCTAGCTGTTAGATCTTCTGTCTTCAAATTGATCCAACGACCACAAATTATTCACATAAACCCGTTAACCTACTTTTTTATTTTATAATATATTTAATTGTAACCACAAACGAACTAAGTTTTTTACGGTTACTTTTCTAAAACAAAAATTCTTCTCCTTACACAAAAGAAATGTCATTTTCGTCCTAAATAAAACAGTTGTCAAGGTAAAGTGTGTCAAAACAATGTTGTGTCTTTTAGCGCAAAATGTGTTCTTTTATGTAAGTCTCTCCATTGTCTTTAAACTTCTATCATTATTGATTGATTACTATGTTTATCAGTTGGGGCTGTTTGATAGAATCATAGACTATTTCCACGGTCAAACCATCAAATGTAGATATATAATTTACGGTTTGTATATAGCTATCTAATTTTAAGTGCATGAATAATAAAGTCCATTAATATTAGTTTTTTGGTCAATAAATTAATATTATTATTAGGCTATAATAACCATCAGTTTTAAAATATTAAATTCCACAAGAGTCTCCTCCAGGTCCACCATATGTGAACAAAACATATGTTCTTTCGAAGAAACCTTTTTTTCTTCCATCTCTTAGTCTGTAACATTTGTCATTGTCTAATATTTTTTCTAACTTATACTTTTTACTTCGGATTATCTTAAAATTTGAATTAACGATGTCAACGTCTCTGATCTGTGCCGACTCATTTTCATTTTTAGTTGGTAGATGACCATTACCCATTGGTGGACTTCTACCAGAAGGAGAAGCTTGGACTACTCCTGTAACTCCAACCATGTCTGCATTGGTACTTATGAGATCAAATAGTTCTTTAGGCCAATAACCAATGTGTATGTCAGGTGCATCGTATTTTACATCGGTTGTCCACCAATTCCCTGTTTCTTTATCCTTCGATAGAAATATTAAAAACATATTAGATCTGCTATTCTACACAAAATATATTTGTTATTAGAAAATAAATACACATACATGTGTAATACTAGGAAAAATAGCTCTATTTCCTTCACTGGGATGAGGGAGAGGTATACTTAAAGGATCAGTTTTTGATACTTGAATAAAACCGGGGCACATTGTATTATAACATCCAGCTCCATTGATACCCTGTCATTATGTGGTCGTAATACATTAAAACAATCCTTATGATAGTTTAAAATAGTTCAAGTTAAGTAGTTAACATACATTGAAAGATATAAGACATATACTAAAATAACTAATTAATACTAAAATATCATCCAATGCTTTTGTTTTAGAATTACTTAGATTCTAAAACATATTACAAAAATTAAAATAAATTCACATTTTTAGAATTTAAAATTGTTTCTTCGAAATAGTATATAAGATTTCACTTAAAAAACTATAACAGACATTTAATAAGTATATGTTTATACTGTGAAGAAAAAGAACAGATTGAAAGTTGAAAGAATGAAGTAAGGTTTGAATGAAAACGAAATTGTTACAAAAATATCACCAGTGTACACTATGTTTATATCATTTGGACTTTATTAAAAACATGAAAAGAGTATACATATGTATCACCAAATGTACCTTCCACAACCCATAGCTCCATGGGCGTCCGTCACCAAATAATTGTGGATTCACCTATAAATCAAATTGGCACTCTATTTTCAAACCATTATATGTTTAAATTTGATTTATGATATTCTCAACATCAACTTACCAAAAAAAAATCTTGTAAAAAAAAACTTACCATCCAACCGGTTTGGATAAAATTAGCTTTATCACTCACTACACTGCCTACATATATGTTAGTGTATGAAGTTTGATCCACACTAATGTTTAAATCATGTACACTCATCCAAGCTGCCACACCATGATAAGGACCTTGGTCTTGTGATACTCTAACTCCAGCAAACTTCAAATCCACATAGAAGTAGTTAGCTTTTTACATCACAACATAATTTGAGAATATATGTCATAACTCATGTAATTCAAGTAGATTTTTCTTACATGCGTTCCATGATTGTCGATTGTGAATGGATGGAAGTGCTTCTTAGCCCAGTATTGAGCATTTGTAACATATTCCTTTGTGTTTTTTAGTATAGGAACAGTTCCATTTGGACACTCAATGAATTTCTTACTTTCTCCTTTAGTTTTAGTTTGATCTTTTTGTTTGGAGTTTGCAAAAGATGGTTCCATCTATTCAAAATTATAAATTACATAACAATACATTCATTTTCTTGCACTAAAATACATTTAATACGATAATGAAAATATATATATATATGTATATATTATTTATTCAAAAAAAAATATAGTCCATAAGTACACAACTTTCACATATCTAATTATAAATATATAACTCAAAAATGTTAAAATAAAGATAAACTCAATTAAAAACATCTAAATTTTATATTAAAATCTTGGTCTTCAATTACAAATTTAACTCAAATCTTTAGAATGTATATAGAAACGCTAAATATGTTTCAGTACAGAAGAAAGTAAAAGGGTTTTCGTTTTATTTATAGCAAAATGGTACAAGAATGCTTCATATACAACTACAAAGCAAACATTAAAATCAACTAGCTTAGCAAGATAATAGCACATATGAAAAATATAATTTAATGAATGGATACCTGAATTTTATGATTCTGGAGTAGTGGATGACTTAAAGAAGATTGCTTATATATATCCACACAATCATATATGAATTTCTCATTAAACTATATATGAAACGAATATTTGAGATCAATATCATAAACGACTCTATAAAATTAGTTTGAGACTTGGATGAATGTACATATTGTTCCTTTTTGTTTACCTTTACTGATTTTGGATTTCTTGCAGTTTCTCTACATTGGACTACAAAAACTGTAAATATTATTGTTATGAGTTTGAAAAAGGAATCCATGGATAAAATCAAGTTTTCTAAACGTTTTTTTTTGTTAGCTCTAGATTTAACGCAGATAGTTAGGTATTTATAATATTTTTTTTGTTAAAGTTCATTTATAAAAACGAATGTGCTAATGAATTAAGATTTCTTTTGTTTCAATTTAAATGATGTTATATTAATAACCATAGATTTCAGTAACTTTCTGTTACATCTTTGCTATTGGTGCATCAGAGTGCTAACTTAGCTTTTTCGTAGAAATAAAAATATCCTCTGTTTTAAAATAAGTGTCGCTTTAGATTTGTGCACACAGATTAAGAAACAACTAATATTACATATTTTCTAGATAAAAACACAATTACCTATACACTTAATCATATTTTAACCAATAGGAAAATAAACTACACCATAAAATTAATAAATTTTGCGTCGAAAGTCAAAAACGACACTTATTTTGTAATAAAAAAATTCTACAATGACACTTATATTACAACAGAGGGAGTAGTAAGTAAACATTTTTTTGGGAAACTAGTAAACACTTTAAGGACTATTAGGATTCGTTAATATTTGGATGTTGGTTTGTAGCCCGTGTGTTTCCGGGGATGGTTAAGTGTTCCGCCGGCTTAGTGTTTCAAATTTGCAACCTTCTGTTGCTATGAGTGAAAATGAAACTGAAAATGAAAATCAGATGGAAAAAAAAAGTAAACACTTAAATGTTTTTTTGGTGTAAATGTTAAAATAAACACTTTAATGTTATGACTTTGCTATAATGTAAGTTATAGTTTCACTATACAATACTGTGTTTAATTAAAGGGATAAAGTGGACACTGTATCCTTCTTTATCCACTTTTTTCATAAATACAGTGATTATTTCACTTAGATTTTTTATTATCAATTTAAGACACACATTCATTTTTATGGATCAGGTGATTGGTTAAGGCGTAACTGTTAAACAGTGCGTTCCTCTATAAGAAAACGTAGAGCTTAAGAAGAGAGGCGAGGCCGTTTATACACTAGATTTTTATTTGTTACACAAAAGTGAAGAAAAAAAAAGACTAGATTTTCGTTCTCGTGTTGAATTTTAGACAATAGTTTATAGAAAAAAATATGAAGCCTACACTTATATAATATATACTGAGATATATTACTTGATTTCATTCCAAAAATATCAGTTTGAAGAAGTGTAACGGCTTATTTGCTTTTCAATCTTGACGACTTATCTATAGGCCAGACTTTTGTTTGCGATTTCTTTCTCATATGACCATAAACTTAACTGCCATTTGTTAGAAATTAAAACTCAAGTTCGAAGGATCCTATGGATTTGGAACTATTATGACCACATTATGATCAGAGGATCTGACAATTATTTTACTGTAGTTGAGAGATAACAGTGCATGTAGAAATCAACTTTATATTCGAATTGTCATGAAATATTGAAGTCCAGAGATATTATTATCCTATAATAGACATCCGTTTTGAAATATTAAATTCCATAAGAGTCTCCTCCAGATCCACCATATGTTAACACGTCGATGAGAGATAGATCTTTTAATCCATAACATTGGTTACTGTCTAATAATTTTTCTAACTTATATTTTCTAATTCCTATGGCCTTAAATTTTGAATCAATGATTTAAACGTTTGCAATGCGGGCCGACTCCTTTCGATGTTTAGTTGGTAGATGACCATTTCCCATTGCTAGACTTTTACCAGAAGGAGAAGCTTGGACCATTCCTAAACTCCAACCATTTCCGCCGCATTGGTACCTATTAGATTAAATAGGTTTTTTGGCCAATAATCAATGTTAATTTAAATCTGGGACATGGTAATTTACATGGACTGTCCACCAATTTCCTGATTTTTTATCCTTTGATAAATAATTTTTAAATATGTTAGCTATGATATTTTATAAAAATAAAATTTGTAACTATATATATATATATATATATACCTGTAAAATACTAATATAAATATCTCTATCGCCTTTGAGGGGATAAGGGATAGGTATACTTAAAGGATCAGTTCTCGACACTTGAACGAAACCAGGGCATATTGTGTTATAACACCTTGTTCCATTAACACCCTGCATTATTTAGTCCTAATGCATTAATACAATCCATATGATAGATAGTTCAAATTAATGTATCGACGGACATAAACACATACCAGAAATAACTAACTTATTATTAAAAACTTATCAAATATATTTATTTTAGAATTACTTAGATTCTAAAATATATAATAATTTTACTACGAATTTTAAAGAAATCATTTTTTGGAATGAAAAATGTTACTTTGAAGAAACCAATTTATAAAGTTTCACTTCAAAAAATATATTACTCATTTAAATATATATTTCCACTATGAATAAACTTAGACAATAGAATAGATAAAAGAAAAAATATTGAAATTGTTATAAACATATCACCACGGTGTACCACTATTTTTCATTTGGATTTTATTAAAAAACTGTAAAAAGTACATTATATATATATATGTATGTATATATACATAAATCACCAAATGTACCTTCCAGAATCCATAACTCCACATGCGCCCATCACAAAATAATGTTGAATTCACCTACAAATCAAATTAGCACTCGGTTTTCAAATCATTACATGTGAGAAAAAAATGAATTATGATATTTGCAACATCAGTTTACCATCTCCTGTAATTTTATTTTCATCTTCACGTCTACACGACTTCAGCTCAACACCTTACATCCACATGGTCTTACTACCACATAAAACATTGTCTATGTCAGCAACTACTTCAAGGCAGACTATTGATATAATTGTTACTTGCATTTTCAGTACTTACTTGGAGAAATATACCAATATACAAATATTATAATGTATACATGTGACATTTTTAAGTATTTTTGAAAATGAACCGGTGATAATCACAAAGTCTTAGTCTTAGTTAAGTATTTATTGTAGGATTTGATGCTGGTGGATGAAACATCCTTCCAAATATCATTGCCTTATTCCACTTTGGAGAGTAATCATCAATATATGAAGTCTATGTAGCCACAGACCATGCATCATTCTTCATGATTTCAACCCAATACAATTATATTTAGAGTAAGACTGGAACTGTGTCATGGCAGCAATAGTGGTACCAATGGTTATAATCCGGGTTAGAAGGTTAAATAAAAAGAAATACAAAGTGGTGCTCTATGTGCGGTATAACATCATTGTGTCTGTGTCATCGACAATCACACAGTTTATAGACAAGATTTTTCTTCTTGTGTTGAATTTTAGACGAGATTATATAGAGAATATAAAGCCTGAAGCATACACATTTTATTTATTTTTAATAAATAACCTTTAGAATTAAAAATGGTTAGGTATATTTATATTAATTAGTCTGCAAGGTGTAGTAATTAGTAATAATTTATTAATAAAGTTTTATAAACAATACTACTATTTTTATGAATATTATTATTATCAAGTAAATACAAATTATAAAATTATATAAAATATAAGTGAAAATTATATAAAATATAAGTAAATTTTAATATAAAATATAATTAAAATATTATTTTCTAAATGTTAAATTTTGTTTTAAAAATTGATTTTAATAAATTGTGTCTGAATATAGTTAAAATGCTGGTGATATATTAATATTGTTACACACCTAACTTCATAAAATTATCTTTATTAATTATTAATAGGGTTTTATAAAAATTATGAGAAAGTTTATATTTTACATATTTATACATTAGGAAAAAGTAATTAAAAATATGTTCGCTTTGAAGAGAATATTAGTAATTTAGATATTTTCAGTTGAAGTTTGTGTGCGTGCTTTATGTTCTTCATGAAACTCTTAAGTTCTGGGAATGAATAATATGAAAAACAGGCTTTATACTACGAAAGTGAAAATGCTTATACCTGATTCGGGTTGAATCTTAAGCTTAAACACTTTTTATTATATTGCATATACTTTTAATCTATTACCCCACTACTTTTAATCTCTCTCTCTCTCTCTCTCTATATATATATATATATATATATCAATACCCTTAGTGTTTGTTTAAACTCACAGAAAAATAAAATATATATGGGTGAAATACCGAAGTTTGAAGGTAGTTTACCTACACCAATTATCCAATGCTCGTTGTTCTTCTGTTAGTGTTCTGGGGCACACTGCTGTTAGTGTTCTGTGGCACGCTGCTGCTGAAAATTATTTTACTGCAATTGATAGATAACAGTTCATGTAGAGATAAACTTTATACTTGTATTGTTATGTAATATTTAAGTACATGAATAAGGAAGTCCAATAATATTATTATCCTCTAATAAACATCAGTTTTGAAATATTAAATTCCACAAGAGTCTCCTCCAGGTCCACCATATGTTAACACGTCGATGAGAGGTAGGTCGTTTAATCCATAACATTTGTTACTGTCTAATAATTTCTCTAACTTATATTTTCTAATTTTTCTGGTCTTAAATTTTGAATCAATGATTTCAATGTTTTCAATGCGGGCTGAGTCCTTTTCATGTTTAGTTGCTAGATGACCATTGCCCATTGGTGGACTTTTACCAGAAGGAGAAGCTTGGACTGCTCCTAAAACTCCAACCATGTCCGCATTGGTACCTATTAGATCAAATAGTTCTTTTGGCCAGTAACCAATGTTTAAGTCTGGTACATGGACTGCCCACCAATTTCCTGACTTTTTATCCTTTGATAAATAATTTTAAAATATGTTATGTATGATATTATATAAAAATAAAATTTGTAACTATATATATGTATATATATATACCTGTAAAATACTAATATAAATAGCTCTATCTCCTTTGCGGGAATAAGAGATAGGTATACTTAAAGGATCAGTTTTTGACACTTGAATGAAACCATGGCATATTGTGTTATAACACCCTGTTCCATTAACACCCTGTCATTATTTAGACCTAATACATTAATACAATCCATACGATATATATAACAAATTAAGGTACATTGAAGGACATAAATACATACAAACAATAACTAACTTATTATTAAAAACTTATCCAAAATATTTATTTTAGAATATAGAATATTTTTTCTAAGAATTTAAAATAAATCATTTATTTGTTTTTCGGTATGAAAGTTGTTACTTTGAAGAAACCAATTTATAAAGTTTCACTTCAAAAAATATTATGCTCATTTAAATATATATTTCCACTATGTAAAAACTTAGACACTAGAATAGATAAAAGAAAACATATTGAAATTGTTATAAACATACGACCATTGTGGACCATTATTTTTCATTTGGATTTTATTAAAAGTATATTATGGATATATATGTGTGTATCACCGAATGTACCTTCCAAAATCCATAACTCCATGTGCGCCCGTCACCAAATAATGTTGGATTTACCTACAAATCAAATTAGCACTCGAGTTTCAAACTATTACATGTGAGAAAAATTGACTTATGATATTCTAAACATCAGTTTACCATCCAACCGGTTTGGAGAAAATTAACTTTGTTACCCACTCCACTGCCTATATATATGTTAGTATATGAAGCTTGGTCCACACTAATGTTTAAATCATGTACACTCATCAAAGCTGTCACACCATGATAAGGACCTTGATATGGTAATGATCTCATTCCCGCAATCTTCAAATTCACAAAGTTGTAGTTAGCTTTTATACCATAAGATATTTTCAGAATGTACATGTTCATAACTCAAGTAAATCAAGGAGATTTTCTTACATGTGTTCCATGACTGTCGATTGTGAACGGACTGAAGTTTTTTTTAGCCCAGTGTTGAGCATTTGTAACATATTCGATTGTATTATTTAGTATAGGAACAGTTCCATCTGAACACTCGATGATTTTTTTACGTTGAATTTTGGATTTACTTTTATCTTTTGGTTTAGTTATTGAAAAAGATGGCTTCAGCTATTCAAAATTAGATAGTCACACCAGAAAAATACATCAGATCTAAACTATGTAAGATATTATCCATTTTTTTGCGCGAAACTACATTTAAATATACTGTTACATATAATATATAAATATATATAGTTTATAAATATGTTTTACTAACTTCTTACCTTTCACATATCCCATTATATACCTATTTAGCTTAAATTGTAAGGATTGACAAATTCAACTAGAATTACTTATTTTCTATATTCTTATTAAAATCCCAGTTTTCATATAAATTTAATCCCAAGAAATTAAAATTCATATTAATCTACATACTAATTTAGTATATGCAATAAAGTGAAATGATGCTTATTTTATTTAAATATGAAAAGCGCAGGATGAGTTGACCTGGATTTTATGATTTTGGAGTAAGGGATGACTTAACGCAGGTTGTTTATATATGTCCACACAATCATATATGATTTTCTCATTAACCTATATACAGAAACTATATTTGAGATCAATATCATAAACAAATATGTAAGATTAATTTGAGACTTCAATGAATATGTATTGAATTCTGTTAGTTTACCTTAACTGAATTTGGATTTCTTACAGTTTCTCTACACTGAACTACACAAACTGTAAATATTATTTTGATGAGTCTGCAAAAGAATTTCATGGATAAAATCAACTCTTTCAAAAATGTTTTGGTAGATCAAGATTAACACCCAGCATCATTTTGACACCCAAGTATTTATAATAGTTTTCTGATAAAAAATAAAAGCTAGGGTGTTAAATAGACTAAGATTTTCTCTTGTTCATTTCAGTTTTTTTTTTATAGATTTGTATTAATAACCATAAATTTCAACAAATTTTTTACATCTTTCTGCATGGGTATTGGTAACTTTGGCCTTTTTATTTTATTTTTGTTAAAAACAATTAATTAAACACTTTTTGTCATGATATTAAAAACATTATTTACACCTTTTCCATGTGGGTCTATCAAAGTATTCCATTAAGACATAGATAACTTTTCTTTTTCTTTTTATTTATTTGTGTAAAAATAATTAAACATTTTTTTTGGAAACTAGTAAACACTTTAATGTTATGATATTGTTAATATTACGTAAATAGTTTAATTATGATATTTTCTTATTTTACTATCAATATTATTTTATTTTATTCAAGTATTCTAATGGATATCTTTGTATTTCAATTAGAGAGTAAGTTTATATATATATATATATATATATATATATATATATTAAATCTATTTTTACTCTACTATGGAATATAGAAAATAGAGTATCACTGGAGAACTTTTATTATAAATTCAATTTTATAAGAAAAAATATAATGGACTAGAGATACCCTAAAACATTATATCCTTGTTCTCAGAAACTAAGAATATGTTTATACAATTATATATATATATCTACGTCACCACAACAACTAAAGAAAAAAAACGAATTGTGTTATTCATTTAGTTGTCTCTAAATCACCAAAACAAACAAATAAAAATCACAACTCGAAATCATGGCTAAATATCATATCATATCATATACTCTATTAATAGCCCTTATTTGAGGCTTTAGAGTGTGTCCACCTAGGACTGGAAAATCATCCAATCAAAAGGTTTCAAATCTCTATGTCACTGCTGACATGTCGAACTGGGCTTGGGCTTCTGTGTAAATCTTTTTTAAAAACATATACTCAGTCCATCGCAGCCCATGATGGTATTTTCTCCATTTCTTCAGTTTGAGCCCATCTGAGCCTAACGGAATTTCTTTTTGATCTTTCTAATCTGCGAGATATTTTTCCGTCTCTCCACCTTTCGACTTCTTCCTTCTTCTTCTCCGTTTACTGAAACTCTACTTCAAAAATTAATTGATCTCATCCTCACCTCTCGACTTCTCCCTTCTTCTTCTACGTTTACTTCATCTGAAACTCAACTAATCAAAAATTAATTGATCTCATTCAATGGGCTCTTACCCCCCTTCTTCTCTGCCTTCCTCTTTATATATCGTTTCGTTGTTCTTTAGTCTGTTCCAGTTTCAGAATAATATACTTGCAAACTCACAGAGATGGATCCCGCCGGCAACTCATCCGTCGATAACGGCCGCAACACCAGCAACAAGTCCACTGGTCCTTCTGCAGCCCCGAAGCCAAACGGAAAGGCACCCACTTTCGTCCCCATCGTGGACGAGCAGTTGATGTTGGTCAGGGACGTGGAACTCGGCCCTCGCGAAGGTACGTTTGTTCTTCGTCTAATTCATTCATGGGAGGCTCGAAACCCAGTCTCGAAAAAGCTTATTGGACAGGAGATGCTCTTGATCGACATGGAGGTATCTTTTGATTATGTTTGTGTTTAGTCCTGATCGTGTTTTCATTATCGAGTTTTAATTTTTTTTTTAGTGTCTGAGATCTGACTGCGCATGATATACTGATAATGCTTTCAGCTTCGATGGATTATATACTAAGAATTTTGTATTCTAATATTAGTGATAATGCTTTTATCTTCAAACATTTTAATGATCTGATTTTATTTTTTTCCTTTTGGCTCAGTGGTTCTTCCATCCGATTTGTCTTTGTTAGAGTAAAGTTTTTGTTTTACTAGGTTTTTGTGATTGTTTAAATATCTAAATTAAAGATTGCACATATATATCAAAAAATTAAGAGCTGCTCTTAAGCCTCGGAGGTTCACAATACTGAATTATTTGATGAAACACATTTTTTTGCAGGCAAAAGCCTTGGCAAGTAAAACAAAAAATAATCTCTGGTGGTCCTGGTCCATGTCGTATACTCTATTAATAGCCCTTATTTGAGGTTTTAGAGTGTGTCCACCTAGGACTGGAAAATCATCCAATAAAAAGGTTTCAAATCTCTATGTCACTGCTGACATGTCGAACTGGGCTTGGGCTTCTGTGTAAATTAAAAACATATACTCAGTCCATCGCAGTCCATGATGGTCTTTTCTCCATTTCTTCAGTTTGAGCCCATCTGAGCCTAACGGAATTTCTTTTTGATCTTTCTAATCTGCGGGATATTTTTCCGTCTCTCCACCTTTCGACTTCTTCCTTCTTCTTCTCCGTTTACTGAAACTCTACATTAAAAATTAATTGATCTCATCCTCACCTCTCGACTTCTCCCTTCTTCTTCTACGTTTACTTCAACTGAAACTCAACTAATCAAAAATTAATTGATCTCATTCAATGGGCTCTTACCCCCCTTCTTCTCTGCCTTCCTCTTTATATATCGATTCGTTGTTCTTTAGTCTGTTCCAGTTTCAGAAAAATATACTTGCAAACTCACAGAGATGGATCCCGCCGGCAACTCATCCGTCGCTAACAGCCGCAACACCAGCAACAAGTCCACTGGTCCTTCTGCAGCCCCGAAGCCAAACGGAAAGGCACCCACTTTCGTCCCCATCGTGGACGAGCAGTTGATGTTGGTCAGGGACGTGGAACTCGGCCCTCGCGAAGGCACGTTTGTTCTTCGTCTAATTCATTCATAGGAGGCTCGAAACCCAGTCTCGAAAAAGCTTATTGGACAGGAGATGCTCTTGATCGACATGGAGGTATCTTTTGATTATGTTTGTGTTTGGTCCTGATCGTGTTTTCATTATCGAGTTTTAATTTTTTTTTTAGTGTTTGAGATCTGACTGCGCATGATATACTGATAATGCTTTCAGCTTCGATGGATTATATACTAAGAATTTTGTATTCTAATATTAGTGATAATGCTTTTATCTTCAAACATTTTAATGATCTGATTTTATTTTTTTCCTTTTGGCTCAGTGGTTCTTCCATCCGATTTGTCTTTGTTAGAGTAAAGTTTTTGTTTTACTAGGTTTTTGTGATTGTTTAAATATCTAAATTAAAGATTGCACATATATATCAAAAAATTAAGAGCTGCTCTTAAGCCTCGGAGGTTCACAATACTGAATTATTTGATGAAACACATTTTTTTGCAGGCAAAAGCCTTGGCAAGTAAAACAAAAAATAATCTCTGGTGGTCCTGGTCCATGTGAATTCATTGGTGTGTTGCCTTTGTTTGGTCCTCCAAGACATGATAGTGCATACACCATTAGAAGAGCTCAGACTAGGTGTCAACATCCAAATGATCATTGGTTAATATCTGTGTACTTACTTCTATCTTTGGCTTTAAATCTTATGTTGTATTGGTTTTCGTATAGTTGATCAAGCTATTGCCGGATAGACTCGACGTAGGCTCGGTATGGGATCAGACATGTATCCATCAGCATCAACTTCTCTACTTGATAATCACAAACACGAAAGCCTAGCTGCTGTCTCCCCAGGTTAGTTAGAAATTTGTTTTTGGTTCATGAACCTGAATTTTCTCTCTACAAAGATTTTTTGTTTATCTCAGCCAGAGCACATTTCAACTGGCATTGTCTTTGCAGGCTACATGGCTTTAGTGCCTATCGTTTTCTTCTGCAATGCTTACAGAACAACCTTCTTCCTTGTATATAGCTAACATATTAACAATCTGTCTCTTTTATCAATCAACTTCTCCATCACACAAGCATAACTCTCTTTGTTCTTTTCCTTATATTACTTTCCATGTGAGAGAGTTGAGAGGCAATAAACATGAAATGATGTGTGCTTTGTTGTTCGGCAGTATTGTGTGCCAAGCTCTTATATTCATCACTTGATCAAGAGACATGTATTTTCCAGAACGGCCTTCTGATAATATAAGCAGTAAAGCAAAACATTGTTTCGTTTCTTTAGAGGAGTCATCTCAATTTGCTATTGACCAGATTCATGAGTAGTAATCTTTGTATCTCTGGCGACTGTATAGCAAGAACTCGCAAGTCAGATTTCAATACAGTTCAGTTTATTTGTAAATAATCTATGTGAAATACTCAATAGTTTTATACATTTAACAATGGGTCATTGTTTGTTATTATGTTGTCCAGAATTTGAGTGTCATTTAGCCAGTGCCTACTTCTGAAAATATGTTACATCTGTATGATTACTGTTTTTGTTTCTTTAGTTACAAAAATATTAATATCCTTTTTAATAAATTCAACTTTATATAGTTAGTTTGATTTTTTTTTGAAACATGTGATAACCTATAAACTTAAGGTACACTTGCACTCAGACCTAAATTGTTTTAAACAAATTCAACTTTGTGTTCACCAAGAAAAGTTTATAGATTTTCTAATTACTCTTTGACTTTTTTATTACATTTATGTTCATAAAAATAAAGTAAAGTTCAAAAACAAATAGTGTATGAAGTTTAACCAAAGAATATTAATCCTTCGAATCATAAAAAAATTGAAATAAAAATAACAAAACCGAATAATACATATACTTTAAAGTAATTATCAAATATTTAATTAGTGTTTTCTTTAATTGCAACGAGCACTTTCTATTCGGCATTCATATTTTAACTTACCAATATATTTTTTATAAAGAGATTACATATTAAACTTACTGGCTGAGCAACACTACAAAAGGTAACAAGTGTGAAATTTTGATAAATTTGGAGTTGTGATCCAATTAGAAAAGAGAATATATATATATATATATATATATATATATATATATATATATATATATATATATATATATATATATATATATATATATATATATATATATAAGTAATGACTATTTGTTGATTTTTTTTTAAAAAAAATGAAACTACGAGCTGTGCATAAGTTTTGATCAATAGTGATTAATTACATTTTTCATGAGAATGCAAATATGTCAAATAAAAATATTTAGATTACACTTTTAATCAACTTTTTATTAATCTGCATCTTCATCATCCTATATAGACAGTAAGAAAATAAAATTCCCTTATAATCTTAAGACAACCCCTTTCAAGCAGTTTAAACTTAATATAAATTAGTTTTTTTATAAATTAACCATAATACATTTTATGTCTTATTTATAAATGTATTTGTCGGAACCCGGGCGTAGCCCGAGAAAACCATCTAGTATAAACAAAACTGCTTCCAAATCTATCTCAACAAGTAGGCTTATTAAAATAAAAAGAGTTACTATCAAAATACAAGTTAGAGATATTCTATAAATGTATATTTACCTTTCAATAAAATTATTTTTAATCATATTCTTGTCGGGGTTATTTTCATAAAAAAAATAAGCTAAAAAGAGAGATCCTAGAAAAGTAGAAATCTATTCTATTAATTCTCCTTCATGACCAATTGATATTAGTTGAGTCTAACTATTATTTCAACAAAATATATCATTTTGATTTATAACTGCAACAGAAAACATGACAGGTTATATGATAACCACCACAATATCACGTTTATAACTACCACATAACTCCTAAATATGTTTGTATTTGGTTTATGGGCCTCAGTTTTTATACATTGTGTTGCATATTTTACGGGCTTTTAAAATTTTTATTGTTTGAATAATATTTTGCCTAATTAAGATTAGTTAGATACTAGGGGTATTCCGGCGCTACGCGCCGGGTTCATATGTTTTTTTCTTAAATAAATTTATAATTCATTTTATGGTTATTTTATGGTTTTAATAAACAAAATATGTTCAATCTTTTGTTATTTGAGGCTTTAGAGTGTGTCCACCTAGAACTGGAAAATCATCCAATCAAAAGGTTTCAAATCTCTATGTCACTGCTGACATGTCGAACTGGGCTTGGGCTTCTGTGTAAATCTTCTTTAAAAACATATACTCAGTCCATCGCAGCCCATGATGGTCTTTTCTCCATTTCTTCAGTTTGAGCCCATCTGAGCCTAACGGAATTTCTTTTTGATCTTTCTAATCTGCGGGATATTTTTCCGTCTCTCCACCTATCGACTTCTTCCTTCTTCTTCTCCGTTTACTGAAACTCTACTTCAAAAATTAATTGATCTCATCCTCACCTCTCGACTTCTCCCTTCTTCTTCTACGTTTACTTCATCTGAAACTCAACTAATCAAAAAATAATTGATCTCATTCAATGGGCTCTTACCCCCCTTCTTCTCTGCCTTCCTCTTTATATATCGATTCGTTGTTCTTTAGTCTGTTCCAGTTTCAGAAAAATATACTTGCAAACTCACAGAGATGGATCCCGCCGGCAACTCATCCGTCGCTAACAGCCGCAACACCAGCAACAAGTCCACTGGTCCTTCTGCAGCCCCGAAGCCAAACGGAAAGGCACCCACTTTCGTCCCCATCGTGGACGAGCAGTTGATGTTGGTCAGGGACGTGGAACTCGGCCCTCGCGAAGGCACGTTTGTTCTTCGTCTAATTCATTCATAGGAGGCTCGAAACCCAGTCTCGAAAAAGCTTATTGGACAGGAGATGCTCTTGATCGACATGGAGGTATCTTTTGATTATGTTTGTGTTTGGTCCTGATCGTGTTTTCATTATCGAGTTTTAATTTTTTTTTTAGTGTTTGAGATCTGACTGCGCATGATATACTGATAATGCTTTCAGCTTCGATGGATTATATACTAAGAATTTTGTATTCTAATATTAGTGATAATGCTTTTATCTTCAAACATTTTAATGATCTGATTTTATTTTTTTCCTTTTGGCTCAGTGGTTCTTCCATCCGATTTGTCTTTGTTAGAGTAAAGTTTTTGTTTTACTAGGTTTTTGTGATTGTTTAAATATCTAAATTAAAGATTGCACATATATATCAAAAAATTAAGAGCTGCTCTTAAGCCTCGGAGGTTCACAATACTGAATTATTTGATGAAACACATTTTTTTGCAGGCAAAAGCCTTGGCAAGTAAAACAAAAAATAATCTCTGGTGGTCCTGGTCCATGTGAATTCATTGGTGTGTTGCCTTTGTTTGGTCCTCCAAGACATGATAGTGCATACACCATTAGAAGAGCTCAGACTAGGTGTCAACATCCAAATGATCATTGGTTAATATCTGTGTACTTACTTCTATCTTTGGCTTTAAATCTTATGTTGTATTGGTTTTCGTATAGTTGATCAAGCTATTGCCGGATAGACTCGACGTAGGCTCGGTATGGGATCAGACATGTATCCATCAGCATCAACTTCTCTACTTGATAATCACAAACACGAAAGCCTAGCTGCTGTCTCCCCAGGTTAGTTAGAAATTTGTTTTTGGTTCATGAACCTGAATTTTCTCTCTACAAAGATTTTTTGTTTATCTCAGCCAGAGCACATTTCAACTGGCATTGTCTTTGCAGGCTACATGGCTTTAGTGCCTATCGTTTTCTTCTGCAATGCTTACAGAACAACCTTCTTCCTTGTATATAGCTAACATATTAACAATCTGTCTCTTTTATCAATCAACTTCTCCATCACACAAGCATAACTCTCTTTGTTCTTTTCCTTATATTACTTTCCATGTGAGAGAGTTGAGAGGCAATAAACATGAAATGATGTGTGCTTTGTTGTTCGGCAGTATTGTGTGCCAAGCTCTTATATTCATCACTTGATCAAGAGACATGTATTTTCCAGAACGGCCTTCTGATAATATAAGCAGTAAAGCAAAACATTGTTTCGTTTCTTTAGAGGAGTCATCTCAATTTGCTATTGACCAGATTCATGAGTAGTAATCTTTGTATCTCTGGCGACTGTATAGCAAGAACTCGCAAGTCAGATTTCAATACAGTTCAGTTTATTTGTAAATAATCTATGTGAAATACTCAATAGTTTTATACATTTAACAATGGGTCATTGTTTGTTATTATGTTGTCCAGAATTTGAGTGTCATTTAGCCAGTGCCTACTTCTGAAAATATGTTACATCTGTATGATTACTGTTTTTGTTTCTTTAGTTACAAAAATATTAATATCCTTTTTAATAAATTCAACTTTATATAGTTAGTTTGATTTTTTTTTGAAACATGTGATAACCTATAAACTTAAGGTACACTTGCACTCAGACCTAAATTGTTTTAAACAAATTCAACTTTGTGTTCACCAAGAAAAGTTTATAGATTTTCTAATTACTCTTTGACTTTTTTATTACATTTATGTTCATAAAAATAAAGTAAAGTTCAAAAACAAATAGTGTATGAAGTTTAACCAAAGAATATTAATCCTTCGAATCATAAAAAAATTGAAATAAAAATAACAAAACCGAATAATACATATACTTTAAAGTAATTATCAAATATTTAATTAGTGTTTTCTTTAATTGCAACGAGCACTTTCTATTCGGCATTCATATTTTAACTTACCAATATATTTCTTATAAAGAGATTACATATTAAACTTACTGGCTGAGCAACACTACAAAAGGTAACAAGTGTGAAATTTTGATAAATTTGGAGTTGTGATCCAATTAGAAAAGAGAAAATATATATATATATATATATATATATATATAAGTAATGACTATTTGTTGATTTTTTTTTTAAAAAAATGAAACTACGAGCTGTGCATAAGTTTTGATCAATAGTGATTAATTACATTTTTCATGAGAATGCAAATATGTCAAATAAAAATATTTAGATTACACTTTTAATCAACTTTTTATTAATCTGCATTTTCATCATCCTATATAGACAGTAAGAAAATAAAATTCCCTTATAATCCTAAGACAACCCCTTTCAAGCATTTTAAACTTAATATAAATTAGTTTTTTGATAAATTAACCATAATACATTTTATGTCTTATTTATAAATGTATTTGTCGGAACCCGGGCGTAGCCCGGGAAAACCATCTAGTATAAACAAAACTGCTTCCAAATCTATCTCAACAAGTAGGCTTATTAAAATAAAAAGAGTTACTATCAAAATACAAGTTAGAGATATTCTATAAATGTATATTTACCTTTCAATAAAATTAGTTTTAATCATATTCTTGTCGGGGTTATTTTCATAAAAAAAATAAGCTAAAAAGAGAGATCCTAGAAAAGTAGAAATCTATTCTATTAATTCTCCTTCATGACCAATTGATATTAGTTGAGTCTAACTATTATTTCAACAAAATATATCATTTTGATTTATAACTGCAACAGAAAACATGACAGGTTATATGATAACCACCACAATATCACGTTTATAACTACCACATAACTCCTAAATATGTTTGTATTTGGTTTATGGGCCTCAGTTTTTATACATTGTGTTGCATATTTTACGGGCTTTTAAAATTTTTATTGTTTGAATAATATTTTGCCTAATTAAGATTAGTTAGATACTAGGGGTATTCCGGCGCTACGCGCCGGGTTCATATGTTTTTTTCTTAAATAAATTTATAATTCATTTTATGGTTATTTTATGGTTTTAATAAACAAAATATGTTCAATCTTTTGTTATTTGAGGCTTTAGAGTGTGTCCACCTAGAACTGGAAAATCATCCAATCAAAAGGTTTCAAATCTCTATGTCACTGCTGACATGTCGAACTGGGCTTGGGCTTCTGTGTAAATCTTCTTTAAAAACATATACTCAGTCCATCGCAGCCCATGATGGTCTTTTCTCCATTTCTTCAGTTTGAGCCCATCTGAGCCTAACGGAATTTCTTTTTGATCTTTCTAATCTGCGGGATATTTTTCCGTCTCTCCACCTTTCGACTTCTTCCTTCTTCTTCTCCGTTTACTGAAACTCTACTTCAAAAATTAATTGATCTCATCCTCACCTCTCGACTTCTCCCTTCTTCTTCTACGTTTACTTCATCTAAAACTCAACTAATCAAAAAATAATTGATCTCATTCAATGGGCTCTTACCCCCCTTCTTCTCTGCCTTCCTCTTTATATATCGATTCGTTGTTCTTTAGTCTGTTCCAGTTTCAGAAAAATATACTTGCAAACTCACAGAGATGGATCCCGCCGGCAACTCATCCGTCGCTAACAGCCGCAACACCAGCAACAAGTCCACTGGTCCTTCTGCAGCCCCGAAGCCAAACGGAAAGGCACCCACTTTCGTCCCCATCGTGGACGAGCAGTTGATGTTGGTCAGGGACGTGGAACTCGGCCCTCGCGAAGGCACGTTTGTTCTTCGTCTAATTCATTCATGGGAGGCTCGAAACCCAGTCTCGAAAAAGCTTATTGGACAGGAGATGCTCTTGATCGACATGGAGGTATCTTTTGATTATGTTTGTGTTTGGTCCTGATCGTGTTTTCATTATCGAGTTTTAATTTTTTTTTTAGTGTCTGAGATCTGACTGCGCATGATATACTGATAATGCTTTCAGCTTCGATGGATTATATACTAAGAATTTTGTATTCTAATATTAGTGATAATGCTTTTATCTTCAAACATTTTAATGATCTGATTTTATTTTTTTCCTTTTGGCTCAGTGGTTCTTCCATCCGATTTGTCTTTGTTAGAGTAAAGTTTTTGTTTTACTAGGTTTTTGTGATTGTTTAAATATCTAAATTAAAGATTGCACATATATATCAAAAAATTAAGAGCTGCTCTTAAGCCTCGGAGGTTCACAATACTGAATTATTTGATGAAACACATTTTTTTGCAGGCAAAAGCCTTGGCAAGTAAAACAAAAAATAATCTCTGGTGGTCCTGGTCCATGTGAATTCATTGGTGTGTTGCCTTTGTTTGGTCCTCCAAGACATGATAGTGCATACACCATTAGAAGAGCTCAGACTAGGTGTCAACATCCAAATGATCATTGGTTAATATCTGTGTACTTACTTCTATCTTTGGCTTTAAATCTTATGTTGTATTGGTTTTCGTATAGTTGATCAAGCTATTGCCGGATAGACTCGACGTAGGCTCGGTATGGGATCAGACATGTATCCATCAGCATCAACTTCTCTACTTGATAATCACAAACACGAAAGCCTAGCTGCTGTCTCCCCAGGTTAGTTAGAAATTTGTTTTTGGTTCATGAACCTGAATTTTCTCTCTACAAAGATTTTTTGTTTATCTCAGCCAGAGCACATTTCAACTGGCATTGTCTTTGCAGGCTACATGGCTTTAGTGCCTATCGTTTTCTTCTGCAATGCTTACAGAACAACCTTCTTCCTTGTATATAGCTAACATATTAACAATCTGTCTCTTTTATCAATCAACTTCTCCATCACACAAGCATAACTCTCTTTGTTCTTTTCCTTATATTACTTTCCATGTGAGAGAGTTGAGAGGCAATAAACATGAAATGATGTGTGCTTTGTTGTTCGGCAGTATTGTGTGCCAAGCTCTTATATTCATCACTTGATCAAGAGACATGTATTTTCCAGAACGGCCTTCTGATAATATAAGCAGTAAAGCAAAACATTGTTTCGTTTCTTTAGAGGAGTCATCTCAATTTGCTATTGACCAGATTCATGAGTAGTAATCTTTGTATCTCTGGCGACTGTATAGCAAGAACTCGCAAGTCAGATTTCAATACAGTTCAGTTTATTTGTAAATAATCTATGTGAAATACTCAATAGTTTTATACATTTAACAATGGGTCATTGTTTGTTATTATGTTGTCCAGAATTTGAGTGTCATTTAGCCAGTGCCTACTTCTGAAAATATGTTACATCTGTATGATTACTGTTTTTGTTTCTTTAGTTACAAAAATATTAATATCCTTTTTAATAAATTCAACTTTATATAGTTAGTTTGATTTTTTTTTGAAACATGTGATAACCTATAAACTTAAGGTACACTTGCACTCAGACCTAAATTGTTTTAAACAAATTCAACTTTGTGTTCACCAAGAAAAGTTTATAGATTTTCTAATTACTCTTTGACTTTTTTATTACATTTATGTTCATAAAAATAAAGTAAAGTTCAAAAACAAATAGTGTATGAAGTTTAACCAAAGAATATTAATCCTTCGAATCATAAAAAAATTGAAATAAAAATAACAAAACCGAATAATACATATACTTTAAAGTAATTATCAAATATTTAATTAGTGTTTTCTTTAATTGCAACGAGCACTTTCTATTCGGCATTCATATTTTAACTTACCAATATATTTCTTATAAAGAGATTACATATTAAACTTACTGGCTGAGCAACACTACAAAAGGTAACAAGTGTGAAATTTTGATAAATTTGGAGTTGTGATCCAATTAGAAAAGAGAATATATATATATATATATATATATATATATATATATATATATATATATATATATATATATATATATATAAGTAATGACTATTTGTTGATTTTTTTTAAAAAAAAATGAAACTACGAGCTGTGCATAAGTTTTGATCAATAGTGATTAATTACATTTTTCATGAGAATGCAAATATGTCAAATAAAAATATTTAGATTACACTTTTAATCAACTTTTTATTAATCTGCATCTTCATCATCCTATATAGACAGTAAGAAAATAAAATTCCCTTATAATCTTAAGACAACCCCTTTCAAGCAGTTTAAACTTAATATAAATTAGTTTTTTTATAAATTAACCATAATACATTTTATGTCTTATTTATAAATGTATTTGTCGGAACCCGGGCGTAGCCCGAGAAAACCATCTAGTATAAACAAAACTGCTTCCAAATCTATCTCAACAAGTAGGCTTATTAAAATAAAAAGAGTTACTATCAAAATACAAGTTAGAGATATTCTATAAATGTATATTTACCTTTCAATAAAATTATTTTTAATCATATTCTTGTCGGGGTTATTTTCATAAAAAAAAATAAGCTAAAAAGAGAGATCCTAGAAAAGTAGAAATCTATTCTATTAATTCTCCTTCATGACCAATTGATATTAGTTGAGTCTAACTATTATTTCAACAAAATATATCATTTTGATTTATAACTGCAACAGAAAACATGACAGGTTATATGATAACCACCACAATATCACGTTTATAACTACCACATAACTCCTAAATATGTTTGTATTTGGTTTATGGGCCTCAGTTTTTATACATTGTGTTGCATATTTTACGGGCTTTTAAAATTTTTATTGTTTGAATAATATTTTGCCTAATTAAGATTAGTTAGATACTAGGGGTATTCCGGCGCTACGCGCCGGGTTCATATGTTTTTTTCTTAAATAAATTTATAATTCATTTTATGGTTATTTTATGGTTTTAATAAACAAAATATGTTCAATCTTTTGTTATTTGAGGCTTTAGAGTGTGTCCACCTAGAACTGGAAAATCATCCAATCAAAAGGTTTCAAATCTCTATGTCACTGCTGACATGTCGAACTGGGCTTGGGCTTCTGTGTAAATCTTCTTTAAAAACATATACTCAGTCCATCGCAGCCCATGATGGTCTTTTCTCCATTTCTTCAGTTTGAGCCCATCTGAGCCTAACGGAATTTCTTTTTGATCTTTCTAATCTGCGGGATATTTTTCCGTCTCTCCACCTATCGACTTCTTCCTTCTTCTTCTCCGTTTACTGAAACTCTACTTCAAAAATTAATTGATCTCATCCTCACCTCTCGACTTCTCCCTTCTTCTTCTACGTTTACTTCATCTGAAACTCAACTAATCAAAAAATAATTGATCTCATTCAATGGGCTCTTACCCCCCTTCTTCTCTGCCTTCCTCTTTATATATCGATTCGTTGTTCTTTAGTCTGTTCCAGTTTCAGAAAAATATACTTGCAAACTCACAGAGATGGATCCCGCCGGCAACTCATCCGTCGCTAACAGCCGCAACACCAGCAACAAGTCCACTGGTCCTTCTGCAGCCCCGAAGCCAAACGGAAAGGCACCCACTTTCGTCCCCATCGTGGACGAGCAGTTGATGTTGGTCAGGGACGTGGAACTCGGCCCTCGCGAAGGCACGTTTGTTCTTCGTCTAATTCATTCATAGGAGGCTCGAAACCCAGTCTCGAAAAAGCTTATTGGACAGGAGATGCTCTTGATCGACATGGAGGTATCTTTTGATTATGTTTGTGTTTGGTCCTGATCGTGTTTTCATTATCGAGTTTTAATTTTTTTTTTAGTGTTTGAGATCTGACTGCGCATGATATACTGATAATGCTTTCAGCTTCGATGGATTATATACTAAGAATTTTGTATTCTAATATTAGTGATAATGCTTTTATCTTCAAACATTTTAATGATCTGATTTTATTTTTTTCCTTTTGGCTCAGTGGTTCTTCCATCCGATTTGTCTTTGTTAGAGTAAAGTTTTTGTTTTACTAGGTTTTTGTGATTGTTTAAATATCTAAATTAAAGATTGCACATATATATCAAAAAATTAAGAGCTGCTCTTAAGCCTCGGAGGTTCACAATACTGAATTATTTGATGAAACACATTTTTTTGCAGGCAAAAGCCTTGGCAAGTAAAACAAAAAATAATCTCTGGTGGTCCTGGTCCATGTGAATTCATTGGTGTGTTGCCTTTGTTTGGTCCTCCAAGACATGATAGTGCATACACCATTAGAAGAGCTCAGACTAGGTGTCAACATCCAAATGATCATTGGTTAATATCTGTGTACTTACTTCTATCTTTGGCTTTAAATCTTATGTTGTATTGGTTTTCGTATAGTTGATCAAGCTATTGCCGGATAGACTCGACGTAGGCTCGGTATGGGATCAGACATGTATCCATCAGCATCAACTTCTCTACTTGATAATCACAAACACGAAAGCCTAGCTGCTGTCTCCCCAGGTTAGTTAGAAATTTGTTTTTGGTTCATGAACCTGAATTTTCTCTCTACAAAGATTTTTTGTTTATCTCAGCCAGAGCACATTTCAACTGGCATTGTCTTTGCAGGCTACATGGCTTTAGTGCCTATCGTTTTCTTCTGCAATGCTTACAGAACAACCTTCTTCCTTGTATATAGCTAACATATTAACAATCTGTCTCTTTTATCAATCAACTTCTCCATCACACAAGCATAACTCTCTTTGTTCTTTTCCTTATATTACTTTCCATGTGAGAGAGTTGAGAGGCAATAAACATGAAATGATGTGTGCTTTGTTGTTCGGCAGTATTGTGTGCCAAGCTCTTATATTCATCACTTGATCAAGAGACATGTATTTTCCAGAACGGCCTTCTGATAATATAAGCAGTAAAGCAAAACATTGTTTCGTTTCTTTAGAGGAGTCATCTCAATTTGCTATTGACCAGATTCATGAGTAGTAATCTTTGTATCTCTGGCGACTGTATAGCAAGAACTCGCAAGTCAGATTTCAATACAGTTCAGTTTATTTGTAAATAATCTATGTGAAATACTCAATAGTTTTATACATTTAACAATGGGTCATTGTTTGTTATTATGTTGTCCAGAATTTGAGTGTCATTTAGCCAGTGCCTACTTCTGAAAATATGTTACATCTGTATGATTACTGTTTTTGTTTCTTTAGTTACAAAAATATTAATATCCTTTTTAATAAATTCAACTTTATATAGTTAGTTTGATTTTTTTTTGAAACATGTGATAACCTATAAACTTAAGGTACGCTTGCACTCAGACCTAAATTGTTTTAAACAAATTCAACTTTGTGTTCACCAAGAAAAGTTTATAGATTTTCTAATTACTCTTTGACTTTTTTATTACATTTATGTTCATAAAAATAAAGTAAAGTTCAAAAACAAATAGTGTATGAAGTTTAACCAAAGAATATTAATCCTTCGAATCATAAAAAAATTGAAATAAAAATAACAAAACCGAATAATACATATACTTTAAAGTGATTATCAAATATTTAATTAGTGTTTTCTTTAATTGCAACGAGCACTTTCTATTCGGCATTCATATTTTAACTTACCAATATATTTCTTATAAAGAGATTACATATTAAACTTACTGGCTGAGCAACACTACAAAAGGTAACAAGTGTGAAATTTTGATAAATTTGGAGTTGTGATCCAATTAGAAAAGAGAATATATATATATATATATATATATATATATATATATATATATATATATATATATATAAGTAATGACTATTTGTTGATTTTTTAAAAAAAAAAATGAAACTACGAGCTGTGCATAAGTTTTGATCAATAGTGATTAATTACATTTTTCATGAGAATGCAAATATGTCAAATAAAAATATTTAGATTACACTTTTAATCAACTTTTTATTAATCTGCATCTTCATCATCCTATATAGACAGTAAGAAAATAAAATTCCCTTATAATCCTAAGACAACCCCTTTCAAGCATTTTAAACTTAATATAAATTAGTTTTTTATATAAATTAACCATAATACATTTTATGTCTTATTTATAAATGTATTTGTCGGAACCCGGGCGTAGCCCGGGAAAACCATCTAGTATAAACAAAACTGCTTCCAAATCTATCTCAACAAGTGGGCTTATTAAAATAAAAAGAGTTACTATCAAAATACAAGTTAGAGATATTCTATAAATGTATATTTACCTTTCAATAAAATTAGTTTTAATCATATTCTTGTCGGGGTTATTTTCATAAAAAAATAAGCTAAAAAGAGAGATCCTAGAAAAGTAGAAATCTATTCTATTAATTCTCCTGCATGACCAATTGATATTAGTTGAGTCTAACTATTATTTCAACAAAATATATCATTTTGATTTATAACTGCAACAGAAAACATGACAGGTTATATGATAACCACCACAATATCACGTTTATAATTACCACATAACTCCTAAATATGTTTGTATTTGGTTTATGGGCCTCAGTTTTTATACATTGTGTTGCATATTTTACGGGCTTTTAAAATTTTTATTGTTTGAATAATATTTTGCCTAATTAAGATTAGTTTGATACTAGGGGTATTCCGGCGCTACGCGCCGGGTTCATATGTTTTTTTCTTAAATAAATTTATAATTCATTTTATGGTTATTTTATGGTTTTAATAAACAAAATATGTTCAAAAGTATAATAATGAAAATATGTTGAAAGATAATGATTATTTTTTCCAATCCATTTGATAGTGGTTAGCGTCCGCAATATATTATTTTTTTGAAGTTACTTAGTTCAAAGTGAAATATCATATGTGGTTATGACTAATCGATTAATAAAAGTATGATAAAAACCGATAGTCATAACAAAGCTAATTTTAATTAGAATTTAAACATAAAGTAAAATTGATATTTTATTTAAAGAACACATTTATACTGTGAAATACCATATGGATAGTGTATGGAAAGAAGAAGATTTTTTTGAAAAAAAAAAGAGAAAGAATGACATAAAAAATTATTTTAGAAGTAATCTGAATTTAAACATGTGTAATGAATTTTTCTTCATATATTTTTTTATTTGATTTTTTTTGGTATGATACTAATTCTGGCAATAGAACATATCAGCAAAGGAGGAAAAGATTTATATCTTTTGTTTGAAAATTATAAATCGAAAACAATATTTTAATGAAACTGAAATTTGGAATGTGAAGCGCTTTCGTTACGACACGATAGTCCTTTCCCTTCCTTTTAAGTTTTAACTCAAAAAAAAAACAATTTTGTTTTGTTTTTAGATCAAAACACCTTCATGGGTTAATTTTGATTCGAATAATAAAGTTTCTGATTTAGATCTAAATCAGATTGTCTAGTTTCTTTTTTTGCTTCAGTTTGCATGTTTAAATCCCGAACACCACCTTTCTTCAGAATAGTGAATTATTGAAAAAACAGAGAATGAAGTGTCATTTTTTAAGGAGTTTTTCATTGATTAATAGTGAATTATTTGAATTCATTTTTGATGTCTTGTAAAGGGAAACTTAGTAATATTGAGTTGGTATGCATGTGAATCCCTATGCCAATAATGTTTATATATAAAGTTTAGATTTATAAAAAAAATTATCATTTCTTAATTAAGGTGAATTCTTAGGATACAAAGTGATGTTTGTGTAGGCCAACCCTATTATGGTAAAGTATGTAAATATTTTATATATTCTTAAAAGTTTGCCAGATATTTTTAACTATACTTTGAAACTAATAGATAAATAATTATATTCTAAAATTATTAACCTGTTAACACTTACATGTCCACAAAAAAAAGAGAGTTAAAGCTTATCTAATCGTTCTTTAATTGTAATACTTGTTTCAAAATAAGATAAATACAATATGATATGTAGCCGCATGTTCGGTTGCACCCACGATATTGCCATTGAAATCTAAACTATTTTTTTGTTCTAAACTCATAAAGGTCAATTATGATAACATTTGGATTACTCATCAAGTTTAAAACAAAATGTTAAAGAAAACATCATTGAACCAACCGAAAGGTAAAGGAAACTAAGATTAAAAACATTCAAAATCCACTTAGCCTGAAGAAGCAGACACAAATCTTTTCTTAAAATATGTTAATTCTTTTGGTGTTAATTTTTGTTGGGATGAAAATTTCCCATGTCTGTTAGCCTTCTATCCCTTGACAATATCCTTGTAAATGTCATGCATTTATTTTATATAAGCTTTGTTACAGAACCAAAACAAATGAATAGAGACAGCTTCAAACGCTGTTAAACATTTGTATGTTCTTAGAAATTGAATGAAAGATATCGGCTCTGGAGAAGCCAGAGATGACTTATTCCTTATATTTCTCCACCATGTCCAACTTTGCCTTGTTTCTCCTGCAAAAACAGACAAACAACTCTTCTTTAAGATACAGAACAAAACTCATTTCACGTGTGTTCTACATATTAGCATCTTAAAAAACTTACGATTTCATAGAGCAATTGTGATTCCATGAATCCGATCAGGTCCAAATCATACACCTTGATTGAAGTTGCTTGGTTAGGAGGTCTAGACCCCATTTCCCTTTGTTCTCTAGCTTCCTCGTCCTCCCTAGATACTTCTCTGCTTCAGACGTCGATGTCAGAGACTCAGACAGTGTTATGTAATTGTTATAAAGTACAACAAATGGAGTTTAGAGGGTGAACACGACCTTTCAAGACGCAAGGTAAGCATTACGCGCTGCGTCCCATGGATACGGTCGGTTATTATGATCCTAATTGCACAAAGCTCCCCCATTACGTCTGAGATATTATCGATTGGGATCATGTTAACGCATACTATGGGAAACCAACTTCCATACTTAAATTTAAAATAATTATACCAGGGAGTTATTTGCCGGTGTTTGCTAGCTCAAGTAGCTGGTCGTATGGTCGGAAAGGAGGTGTTCCGTAGGTATGATCCTAACAGTCGTTGCTAGCTTCTAAAAAGCAGTCTGTCATTGAAACAAATGGAAACTGGAGCATCAGATAACCGGTATTTGGGGCTGCTGTGCGTAGAATCAGTTTAGAGTGTAGACAGAGGCTTCGGTGAGACGTTTCCTGAACATAAGTTGGCGAAGCCAAGAAACAGATCTGTGCACCACCGTAGATCTCCGCAGTGTTAGAGCACCGGCCGGCTCTAAAATCGCCAAGGAGAGTGTACGTATTCGCCTACGGGATCGGTTGATAGGAAAGAGTTTGCTTCTAAATTTTGTTTGAGATGAGCTGTGCATCGCATGAAGGTAGGATGTCGTATTTATAGCTGAAGCCGGTTACACGGTGAGATACGAAAAGGTATAGTAATTGCTTCAAGTGGGAGGGGTGGATAAATAACGGGGAACGCGAAGTAAAGAACGTAGTTATGGATGATTGAGACGTTATGTATAACGGAGCGTCGATTCAAGCTTCTCTGTGTTTTTTTTCTTCGTCGAGGTAGCGCCGCAAGAAGAAAATAAGAGTAAATCTTATGCACGTGGGTTTCTAAATTGTGTGTTGAAGACTGGGCTCCAGTTTGGGCTAAATGTGCAAAACATATAAAAGCCCAGTACATTACAATAGATTTATAGACCCAGCAGGAAACAAAAAAAACGTAGACAGCCTTAGGTGCCGACACGTGTCGCGAAATGCCCCTCCTTATGAAGTGAGGTGGAGGATTGTGGAGCCATCACAAGTCTCTTTTATATTAATAGATCACTAATCTATTTTTTTGTCAAACAATTTATATAATTTTTTATACTTTTTAATAAAAAACCTACTTAAGTTTAGAAATAAAATGTGAGAAATTAAAATTGTTGTCATATATGAAACTACAAAAAAATATTATATATTACAAATTTTATGAATAAAGATTTAAAATAATTTTCCAAACATATATGTTACAAATACATACTTGTGAAATTTGATTTATTTAATGTAATTACACAATTATCTACACTATTAGATTCATATCATACAGAAAATATGATTTACACAAACATATTGCCCAATAAATTCAATACAATTATAAAATTTATTAGTAGGAGTGGGCATTCGGATATCTCTTCGAGTTTCGGTTCAGATCTATTCGGATTTTGATTTTTTAGAGTCAAATATTTTAATTCTACTCGGGTATTTGTAAATTTTGGGTTGGGTTCGGTTAGAATCGTTGTGAGTTTGGTTCGCATTCAAATAATCCATTTAAATTATTTCAAATAATCCATTTAAATAAATTTTTTAAAATTCACTGTATACTTTAAATTTCTCAAAATCTATAAATAAAATATTGTATTACATATATATTTGAATAACATGTGTCTAAATACCTAAACTTAACATAAAAATTGGTTTGGTTTGACTAATTTGATATAGTGAAATAAATATTTTACATATTTTGATTCTTTGAGTATATTTTAATTATATAAGATATTTACTTGTGACTATTTGTATGTATATTTCCAAGTATTTGGATAATTTAAAATTTAATATTCAAAAAATCTAAAAATTATTAATATATAGGTACATTAATCTATTTCAGGGGTTTAGTTTAAGGGGTTTAATAGGTTATTCGTTTAAAAACTATTTATTAAATGTGATTTTACATTAGTTTATTGAAGACCTATTAACCAATTATATATATCCACGTATGTATTCAAAATAATATATTAAAACTAAAATTTTCAAACATCAACAAAAAATTTGTTCGTTTTATAGTGCGGGTTGGATTTGATATTGGTTCTCTAATATATCACGTTAAGAATTGTTTGTTTATATATGCCATGTCTAATAAAATATGAGATGTTGATTTTTGGTCGATTCCAAATTTTTTTTGTACAAATGTTATGTAAACTACTAAGAAAATGTAATATGCTGCAAATTTTAGGAATAAAATTTTTAAATAATTTTTGAAATAAATATAGCACGTGTATTTTTTTTGTTCAAAAGCACAAGTGTATAGATATGAAACTTAATATATTTAATATAGTTATCAAAAATTATATTAAATTAAATTAATATTAAACATAAATGATTATAAAAACACAAAAACAAAAATTAAAAACCTAAATATAAAAATTAAATTTCTCAACGACACAAATATATTAATTTTTTCAAAACATAAATGTGATTATATAAACACACAAACAAAGAAATTATATTAAGCAAAAAAAAAAACAACAATATATATGCCGTCTTGAAAACGGATCAATCTCTAGTTTTCTTTTAATTTTCTGATTTGGTCTTGAAAAAAACGATACCGAGTGTGATTACAAAAATAACCCTAAATAGATCGTATAGTTTTTTTTTTTGCTCTTCGTTCCCTTTTCCTCAGGTTTGTCGCAATCTGCTCAAAAACCTCTCACCGTGACTGTGCGCCGACGGAGGAGGCTACTATCCGTTTAGGGTTTCTTTACCCAAATTGGAAGCTGGTTCCTTTACAATTACAATGGTAATAATCTCTTCAATTACTTTTCGATTCGAATCCAAATTGCCCCCACGTTTTCCAGATTTCGATTTAAGAAAAAAATCGATTTATTGGTTCTTTTATATCTCAGGATGCGTTTAGAGATTCGATTCTGCAGAGAGGTCCAATTGAAAGCTTTGCTCTCAAAACTGTTCAAGATTTCATACAACCTCAGGTGGCTTTACTTATTACTCTCTTCACTGTGTTTCTTGTAATCTTTACTGTTTCACTTTGGTCTCACTGTTTTTCTATTTACTTATATGATTATTATGACAGAGACAAACAAAGCTGGCTCAAGATGAAAACCAGATGCTTGAAAACATGCTCCGGACATTGCTTCAACAGCTTGTGGTCTGTTTTTGTTTTGTCCTAAGTATAGGCATATATACTTGTTATTGATCTATTCTTTTGATTTAATTTTATTGGGTGTGTTTCAGGCTTCTGCTGCTCAATCAGGAGAGCAGATCATGCAGTATGGTCAGTTGATTGATGATAAAGATATAAGTGGCCAGATTCCTCGTCTCCTAGGTTAGCATTTTTATTACAAAGCCTTCTGTTCATAACTGGTCTGGCTTGTTTAGACATCTCGTGATTGGTTGTTGCTGGCTAATTTTCTTGTATAACCCTCTTACCTTCCTTTTTTTTATTGTTCAATTGGTTTTGGTAGATGTGGTGCTTTATCTTTGTGAGAAAGAGCATGTGGAAGGTGGAATGATATTCCAGCTGCTGGAGGATTTGACTGAGATGTCTACCATGAAAAACTGTAAAGATGTTTTTGGTTATATTGAAAGCCAACAAGATATACTGGGCAAGGTACGTCTTAAGATGAAAACAGATTTGCCCTCTTAGTTGCATGATTCTCTTGACTTTTTGACTTTGGATGTTGCGATTTATTTGCAGCAAGAGCTTTTTGCACGGGGGAAGCTTGTTATGTTGAGGACTTGCAACCAACTTCTCCGGCGACTCTCAAAGGTTTGCTATACTCATATTCTGTTTTCTCTGTTATGTCACTTCCACTCTTTGTTAATTCCTTTTCTGCTTTAACAACCTGGCATGCAGGCTAATGATGTGGTGTTTTGTGGAAGAATTCTTATGTTCTTGGCTCACTTTTTTCCGTTATCTGAGCGCTCAGGTAAGAAGGGCTTCTCATTGCTTATTTTGCATATACGAACTTTAGGATGCAGATATTTAGAATCTGTGTAACGTTTGGTTGCTTGGCTTGTTCTTGCAGCTGTGAACATAAAAGGCGTTTTCAATACATCTAATGAAACCAAATATGAAAAAGATCCTCCAAAAGGCAAGTCAAACTCTTATCTATTGCTTTCTGCTCCATTTGAACGTTCTAATATGTATTCTCTCTATGCCATTTTACTTCTCAGGAATTTCTGTAGATTTCAACTTCTATAAGACATTTTGGAGTTTACAGGTATGTGCTAGTCCAAGGAACTTTGTAGGCTTATCATACAAAATCAGTTACTGGAAATAGCATCTCGGTTTTCCCTTTGTTGGTTACTTTATTGAGCAAATTGTTTCATTTCCAGGAGTATTTCTGTAATCCCGCTTCTCTTACTACCGCATCTACCAAGTGGCAGAAATTTTCATCTAGTTTGGCGGTATGTGATCTATGGCTTTTGACTATGTCTCGTTCATACATGAATACGCATGGATAAGTTACCCTCGTGGTAGTGAGATGTGAGAAATATTCTTAGACATCCTTTCTCTGTGTAGGTTGTATTAAACACCTTTGACGCTCAACCACTAAGCGAAGAAGAGGGAGAGGCTAACAGTTTGGAGGAAGAAGCAGCAACTTTTAATATAAAATACCTAACAAGTAGTAAATTAATGGGTTTAGAGGTAAGTTTGATGTGGACACAAGATACATGTGTTGTATCTCCTTATGTAGAATACAAACTTCTAAAGGTATTAGTTAACACATTTTTCACTTTTGGTTACAGTTGAAGGATTCGAGCTTCCGAAGACATATTCTTCTCCAGTGCCTCATTCTGTTTGATTACTTGAGGGTAAATATCTGTCGAGAACGACACCTTAAAACTACTTTCTCTCTTGGAGTCTCTTAAAACTGACTCATGTTTCGTGTTAGGCACCAGGAAAGAACGACAAAGATCTGCCATCTGAAACCATGGTCAGTGTTTTTACCCTTTTTTAATGAGCGAATGCGCTCTTTGTATACGGAACTTATGCAAAATCACTCAAAATTGTTTTGTCTTTTTCGGCCTAGAAGGAAGAACTCAAGTCATGTGAGGATCGCGTGAAGAAGTTGCTTGAGATAACTCCGCCTAAAGGCAAAGAGTTTCTCCGTGCAGTTGAGCATATACTGGAGCGTGAAAAGAATTGGGTATGTGTGCTGTTGCTATCTCTCTTTACTTTCTGGCTTGAAGGCAGTGGTCGTTTAATGGTTTCTTTAATACACACACTAACAGGTCTGGTGGAAACGTGATGGATGCCAACCATTTGAAAAACAACCGATAGAGAATAAATCAACCAATGCAGGACAAAAAAGACGGTATGAGAAACATCTAGCCACTTCTCTTCCATGTAGTGTCATCTATTGATAGGCATGAGAGTTATTTATATCTCTCAGCTTTCTCCTGGCTGTCTATAGTAGTCCATTGCAAGTTAGAAGCAAGTACTAAATCTAAACAAGAGTATAAAACTCCACTTGGGTTATCTTTTGCTTTTACAGGAAGCAAAGATGGAGATTGGGCAATAAAGAACTCTCCCAACTGTGGAGATGGGCTGATAACAATAGGGTAAGTATTAACTCTCTTGCATCGCTGTTCGTATCTCAGTCTTCAAGTTATGTCTCTACAATAAGTGTATCTCTGACGTTATGACAGAATGCTTTGACTGATTCTCAACGTGTGAAAGCCCCAGACATTGCAGACTACTGGAAACCATTAGCAGAAGATGTAAGACAACATATCTCCTTATAAGAAAGAAAACATTTTTCGAAACTGTTAATGTCTTATTAGCTCACTTGGTGTTTTTGTTTTAATCTCAGATGGACCCATCAGCTGGCATAGAGGATGCGTACCATCATAAAAACGATAGAGTAAAATATAACTATCCTCTGACTTTCTTTATTGTTAAGATGTCTTATTGAGTATATATGTCTCTCAAGCGATTAATTGTTACTGTCTTTGAAAGGTTTACTGCTGGAAAGGTCTTCGGTTTGCAGCTCGGCAAGACCTGGAAGGATTCTCTAGGGTACTTGCTTCTTATGACTCTTAAAAACTTTGATTTCTCAATGTCTGATATGATTATTTCTTAAAAACGTTTTTTAAAAGTTTTTGGTTTTCTGCAGTTTACTGATCTGGGAATTGAAGGAGTTGTCCCTGTTGAACTATTGCCACCTGAGGTACGGTCCAAGTACCAAGCTAAACCGAACGAGAAAGCGAAACGTGCTAAGAAGGAAGAAACCAAAGGTGGATCTCTGGAAGAAGAAACCAAAGGTGGATCTCCGGAAGAAGAAACCAAAGGTGGGTCTCTGGTATCAGGAGAGGGAACCCTGGTTGGTGGTTCAACTAGTGAAGCTGAAGGTGAAGTTGGAAGAGGCGAATCAGAGGCGATGGAGAGTGATGCTATTGCTGACACTCCTACGCCTGAGGAACAACAAAGACTCGATGGTTCTGACACAGACAACGGTCAAGAGGCCGGCCAGATCAAAGATACGGAGACAGAGGAAGGTGGTTTGATGGAGACTGATCTTAATCATCCTCCTTTGCCTATCTCTTGAGCAAACTTTCTGTCTGAGAACCTTCCTTTGTTGGTGATTCCTTAAGATGTGATGTTATAAATGTATTGATTTTTTATCAAATTATAGCGAGTACGACTGTTTTAAATATGCTTGACATGTAATAAATTATGTTTATGTTTGCATCAAAATTTTGTTGGGTGCAAAATTTGAAATGGCTTGCTATTCAATTTCTCTAGCAGTTCCTCAAATGGTATCCTATAGAGAGGGAAAAATACTTGGTCTGTCTTCCGTTGAGATACGAGAAAGAAGGGAAACAACTCTCTAAGGTTCCGTTGAGTAACTGGTGTGGATGTGTTGGTGAGTACGGTGGGGATCCGTTCAAAGAGCCTCTTCTTATTACAGCCAACATTGTTCTTCTGTCTATTTTTGCAGTCGACTATCCGGTAAAATCTTATGTAAGGGTTCTTTTAGCACATTATAATGGCCTTGTTTGAGCATTTACATGCCGACGAGACCTATCTAAAAGGATCATCACTGGATAATGAATTAATTCTTTTAAGATTGAAGCTTACGGTTCTGTATTCTTATTTCAAAACTTTGTAACTAGTTCGATTGAAGCATATGAATAATGTAACGTAAAATCAAATACTTCATAAAAACCACAATATATGGGAGTGTTACAACAAACGGGAAAGGAAGGGATCCATAATCTTTGGATAACATATTTCAGATAAGAGATTGAATCCGGTTTAGGTTTTTACCAAGTCAGAAAAGAAAAGAACAAGAGAACCTGGCTTGCCTGTAACTCACGCCTTGGCTTTGGCGTCATATACCTGTGGAGGCTGAAATTAAAAAGATACACTCAATCAGTAAAACCTGAAAACAGAAGAAAGCAAAAGAGACTTTGGATAGAGAAACTGATCTCTCTTACCAAGAAAGTTGCGGATATCATCTTTTGCGCAAACCATCTCATGTGCATCGCTCTTTGAGCCGCCATCGCCGCCTGCACTGATTCAAACCGCAGATACACAAAACCTGCGCTGTTCCTGCATTTCACCCAGATTCAGACCAATATCACATATCTATTAAAACAAAAAAGTGCTAACTAGACAACTGAAACTCCTGGGATGATACTTACTTGTCTACATAGATATGCTTGACTTCGCCATACTTGGAGCATTCTTCTTTAACGTCTTCTTCAATTTCCTCATCGAAATTCGGTTCCGTCTGCAACAAAGTAATGATTTAATGTTAGTAATACTTGTTGAAAAGAGCCAGCAACCCTTTCTCATAAGGTTGAGACTCTTTTTTTTTCAACAAGCCCGTAAATGAAGAAAAAAAAGAAGTAAGAACAAACCTCGGTTGCAGGATCAAACATATTCTTCAGTAGAAGACATTCACTTGGCTGACCAATAGTCTCTGTGACAACAGAAGGGATTGCTGTTGTCGGAAGCACTGATGTTGGGAAACCAGGATTCATGCCTGGTTGATTCAGACCTGTTCCATTTAGCGCTGGTACTCCAATACTGAGCAAAGATTACATACGTTATAGAGAGAAACGGTTAAAATAAAAACGAGTTAAAAAAAACAGATGCATAAAAGAGACACATACCTTGCTGCGAGACCCGTACGATCCAGCTTCTGCATAAGCAGAACCCTCGATTGTGCATTTAAAGCCTGTGAGAGGGAGATTAGTTATAGAACAAGTATCAAGTAGAAAAGATACGAATGGTACAAGGAAGGGTTCTTACCAGTCCACCTCCTTCATCATCATCAAAATCAGCAGATTTCGGATTACCGTCTTGTGTGCCAATATGATCAGCGACGGAGGAAACCTAAGGAACAAAATAATATATTATTAATTACAATGAAAAAGAAACTCAATGACATGCAAGTCCAAAAGACATCTTAACCACAGAGTTCAAGTCTCACCTTGATTGTCCTTCCAGCAATCTCCAATTTTCCGTTTAAGGCTATTTGTGCTGCCTTTGAATGCTCAACTTGCGCAAACTATGGAAGGAAAATTCATGAGAGATGAATCACAAAGAAAAAGAGTACTAATTAATTTGAAAACGAGTTCCACAAACCTGGATAAACCCAAAACCCTTGCACTGCCCAGTTTCAAGGTCACATGGAAGCTGAACAAGCTCAACAGGACCAAACGGCTCAAAAATCTGATAACAGGAAAAAAAAATTGTGAGCACGAAAACTTTAATTAAAAATGTTCGCCAGCAATGGCTGGTCTGTCAAGAAGCTATATATCTTTTAAAACAACTAGTAAGGAGAGTGGATATCAATGAAAAATACCTGTCTCAGCTGCAACTCTGTCATGTTGAAATGCAAGTTACCCACATACAGCTTCCTATCCACAGGGCCGGTACCACCGCCTGCAGTAGTAGTGGATTGAGCTAAATTCTTTTCAGCTTCAGAGGGCTTAACCATCACAGGTTGTCCAAGAAATAACTGTCCAGACATAGCTATGGCCATTGGAACAGACATAACATCATAAAACTCGATATACCTGCAAGTCAAAAGAGATACCTGACGTCAGAGAACACATAGGAAACGAACATCAGAACAAAACTTACAAAGCATGGAGCAAAGAGAAGTTGGGAACAAAAAACTTTAGTGCGAGAGTTCAAGCTGAGTCTCTTTTGGTGGATTGGAGGCCTAGATTAATAAAAAATGTTAGCCCATCATGACAAACTGAACAATAATTAAATCTAGTAAGCAATGAAGATAGTAACAAAAGAAGTTCTTCTGTTGGTGAATTATCTCAAACAGAGGATTGGTAAAGCACCATATTGACCAGGATGAAGCGTTAAAAACAAGAATCTGAACAAGAGTGATAAGCTAATGGGTTTGTTTTTCTTTCTGACAGTGCTTGCAATGGAAAGAAACAGGATTCAGGTTTTCTGACATCTACCTTGACCATGCAGAATTGATTAAACAAGAGTGCAAGGTATTGGCATCATCCTCATCATTATGGCATTGATAGTGAATCTAAGAATACAGTTAAATAGAGTTCTTGAAATTGCATAGAAAAATTTAAATATGCAGAATATCAAGTACCCAGTGCACATACACAAAAAACTTAGTTTAACAAGAGAAGCTGAAAGAAAAACATACCCGACTCCTTTAGATCGTCTTGAGTTTCTGTCCATGATCAACCGCACATCCCTGACCTGATATCATAAGAAAAAAGAGAACAATAAGAAGAAAGGCAAACACAATTATAACCTTTCCGTTGAAAACAGAGACTGTGGATTACTCTCAACATTTTGTCATCGCCTAAACTAGATACAAGGAGAAAAAACAATGAACAAACTAGAAAGGTGCAAAGTAAACTGACCTTGCCAACTTTGGAGAAGAACTCATAAACATCTCTCTCGGTAGCTTTAAGAGGCATCTGTTAATCACAAATAAACCAGTTAGGTTAGCTTAACCAGTAAAACTCAACTGTGTGGGCTATGATGAGAAGAAGCCCCAAAGTTTGATAATTTACCTGATATGCAAAAACAGTTCTTTGATCCCTCTCTGGATCAGCTTCAGGCTCATCTTTCTTGTCCTTGTGTCTCCTGTAATCATTTATAAAGTTTCAATCAGTACACTCGAGCTTTGCATCATTCTTATAAAAAAAACATGTTTCAACAAACATGACAAACCTGCTTCCTCTTTCAACTACTTCGCGTTCCCTCTCTTCCCTCCTTGACCTACTGCTACTTCTCCTCTCCCTCCTCTCTCTATCCTTCTCCCTCTCTCTCCTCTCTCTGTCTCTGCTCTTCTCCCTATCGCTCCTGTCTCTCTCTCTGCTACTCCTCTCTCTGTCTCTGTCTCTGTCTCTGCTCTTCTCCCTATCGCCCCTATCTCTCTCTTTGCTACTCCTCTCTCTTTCTCGGCTCCTGTCTCTATCTCTATCTCTTGATCCTCCTCTGATCTTGTCCCTCTCTCTATCCTTGTCTCGGCTGCTCCTGTGCCTCTCTTTCTCCCGATCTCTCCTACCTCCACCGTTCTCCTCTTCGTCCTCTCCTCGAGACTTCTTACTCCGACTGCTCCCTCGCTCTTCTTCGTCACGCGCCTCTCCTTCTCTCTTCCTGTAACTCCTCTCGCTCCCTTCCTTCTTCTTATCCGATGCATCTCCTTCCTCCACCGTCTTCTCCAGGTACTCGTATTCGTCGAACTCCATTCTCTTCAAATTAGGGTTTTCGTTAGGGTTTCGAATTGAAAGGAATCAATTGAATTTTACTTCAGCCTGTTCGATTGATATCTAGAAGATGGTTGCTACTTCGTTAGAGCATCTTTATCCCAAAGACTCAAAATGAGTTGCTTAATCCTTTTTTAGTATTATTTAAGAAGTAAAAGTTGATTTGGGGATTTGATAAGCAACATGGTAATTATCCAACTTTATTGCAAGTCTCTTATTTTTGGTTGCTTATAAATATTTAAATATTTTTTATAAAATATTTTTTTTTATTACATGAAACATAACAAAATATAACATCTTAAACATAGATTTGAAAACTAAAACATGAAACCAAAAATTAGTACATTAAACGATAATTATTTGAAACAAGCATCCGAGCTTTAACCTTCATCATCCCCAAACTTACGCCATATATGTTCAACCAAATCATATTTCAGTTGGTGATGCATTGGGTTATCACGAATGGCAGTCCGAACACCCATCATTCTTGCGAAATTTGGAGGACGTTCTCCATCGTATTCGAGTACGACATGTGAACTTATGTTATCTTCTCCTTCGGTGAACTCTGCCTCATTATATTGAGTGTATTCACTTCGTTCGTCTTGTACTATCATATTATGGAGTATGATACAAGCTTTCATAACATTCCCAATTTTTTCTTTATCCCAGAAGAGCACTGGATTTCTAACAATGGCCCAGCGAGCTTGCAAGACACCAAAAGCACGCTCGATATCTTTTCGGGCAGCTTCCTGTTTTTTAGCAAATAAAACGGCTTTCTCGTGTTGTGGTAAATGAATAGATTGGATTAAAGTCGCCCAATTTGGATATATACCATCGGTGAGGTAGTAACCCAAATTATATTCTCTTCCATTGACAGAGAATGTGACTTCTGGTGCTCGGCCTTGAATTATGTCATCAAAAACAGGTGATCGATCAAGGATATTTATATCATTTAAAGTACCTGGAGGTCCGAAAAACGCATGCCATATCCAGAGATCGTATGATGCAACCGCTTCTAAAACGATTGTTGGTTTACTCGAACCACGAGCATATTGCCCTTTCCAAGCGGTCGGGCAATTCTTCCACACCCAATGCATGCAATCGATGCTTCCTATCATCCCGGGAAATCCACGATACGCATTTACCGCAAGAATATGTTCAAGATCAGCCGCCGTTGGTTTTCTTAGGAACTCATCACCGAACAAATTAACAATTGCTTCCACAAAAAGTTCAAGACATTTTTGAATAGTTGTTTCACCTATCCGGAGGTATTCGTCGAGCGCATCAGCCGGAGAACCATATGCCAAGACACGAATGGCTGCAGTACATTTCTGATAGGGAGAGAGACTACGCCGGCCGAGAGCATCTGTCGTTTGGCGAAAGTATGGAACTTCGTTCCCTACTCGTTCAACAATGTGCACGAACAAGCGCCGGTTCATTCGGAAACGTCGTCGAAAGAGATTGTGACCATAAGTAGGAGTGTCACTGAAATAATCATTCCATAAGATATTATGGCCTTCTTCACGATTTCTCTCGATATAAACTCTTTTTTTTCTTTTTTTTTTTCTTTCTTCTTGAATTGTGAACTCTTCAAAAGCTTGATCAAAATGTTGATCAAAGAGGTCATCAAATGCATCATCTAAAGATGATTCTATGTTATGAGAAGAAGAAGCCATATTGAGAGACTTTTGAAAAAGTATATTTTTGTAAATATGGAGAAAGTTGTGATGAAAGGATATATGTAGAGAGTTGAGGTGATCAAAGAAAATAAATAGAGACACTTGAGAGTTTGTGAAAAAAAAAATTGTGATCAAAGAGATAAACTTGTGATCCAAGAAACTTGTGATCAAAGAGATTAAATAGACAGACTTGAGAGTTTGTGAAAAAAAATCATATAGAAACTTGAACCACGAGTTGCAGTGAATACACAAAGTGATTACATGAATGGCATATATATAGAGAAGAACAAGAAACGAAAGTTGTGGACATACAAGTCCGTGACACAACATGACAAAACTCCAATGCTCTGTGACTGACATGCTCCCATGCTCTTTGACAGTACACAACACTCCAATGCTCTGTGACACCTCCCTAAACCACAAGTCGACTCGCTTCATACACTTTTGCTCCGTGACAGAATAAAACAATGCACCTTGGTTTATCACAGATGCTCCGTGACAGAAAAAAACAATGCAGCATCAGAGATCAGAGATAAAGCAACCATGACACAATGCTCCTGCAATAAAAAAGTAAAAATGATCAGAGATCGTAAAAAGCAACCAACAATAAACTTAAACAGACATAGCATGAGTAGAACATGAAACATAACACTTGTTTTTAATGAAGAACAATATAAAAACATAACACTTGTTCTTAAGTTGAATAACAATCCGAGAGTTACAGAACATGAAACAAGAACATGATTTAACAAGATCATGATTAAACAAGAACATGATGAAACAAGAACATTAAACAATAACATGATTAAACAATAACATGATTAAACAAGAACATTAAACAAGAACAGATAAAGCAACCAGCAAGACACCAGCAACCAACATTAAACTCAGACATTAAACTCAGACATAGGCAGGTAAAGCAACCAACATTAAGACGAGCTACATGAACTCCTCGTAGAGCGAGGTTATAAACGGTATTTCACAGTACTAACCGGCAACGTTGACCATGGGCCCAAATAGTCTAGTAGACCTGGGAACGTTAAATCACAGACCCCAAAATTATTCGGCTTATAAATAGCTCAAGCATTTAGCTATGTAATTTTCTTTTTGGCCGAACACAATGTAATTTTCTTTATTTCGCTTATATATAAATTCAAGAGTGTAGCTATATAATTATTTTTAGATTTATAAACGGTTTTTTCTTTGTCTGAAATTATAAAACAACGTTTTTTTTTTTTTTTTTTTTTTTTTTGTTGACAAAAAAAAAAAAAAATCCAGCAAAAATCTTTGAAAAACAAATTGCTTGCTAATAAAACCAACTAGTGTACAAAGCCATTGGCTTGACAAGTAAACACAGTTTCGAGTTTTTTTCCACACAAAGATGCTAATAAACTCAACGAAGATCCTGAAAAGTTTCATGGAAGAACAACACATGATGTTTAGGGTCTCAGTGCAGCTTTGTGAACCATGGTTTCCTTGTGAATTTGGTGGCAACTCTTTTCAACAAGATCTAAGAGCTTCTCCAGATTCACTGCCCACGAGTTCAGAATCTCGTTGCTGTCCTTTGACACCTGGAAGCACACCATTCCTGATGGTCTGTCTATTTTTGCAATCAGGGCTTTCGACACAACCATCTCTGAAAGATGCTTCTCCGCCTCCTGAGAAATTATTCCAACAATTACAGTTGTGTAAAAAGATTTAGAAGTTGGAAGCATTTGATACAAACAGAGAGAAGAGATTTATTACCACAATGCTTAGGCATAAAAGCTCTGCAAGTCTCTTTAAGGTTATCCTTGAGTAGTACTTTGAGACAACGAGAATATTCTGTAGAGAAAATCGAAAAAATAATTAACAGCAATTGCAACTGCCAACAACAATGATTCTTCATAGAGAGAGACTTACATGTTCAATGATTCTCAGTTTCAGATCTTCACCAGCTTTGTCACCCAACGAACCTCCAACCATGGATGTTTCTTTCTCAAACTCATCCTTGTACTTGTTCCAGAGAGATGTCCATTGAATAACCTCCATTGTCACTACCTGTTTTAGAAGTAACCTGGTACGAACAATTTAAAACATAAGAGACTATTCAGAACCACATGAAACCGAAATATGTAATTTAAAAACAAAGTTAATGGAGAAAAAAAAGTACTTGAAATCCGGAATTTCTGATAAATTCTTATCTTCCAAAGTTGCATTGAGCAAGCTTGATTGCATGGGATCATGAGGTGCCAAGACCAAGAACCAGCAGATCTTCCTCAGGACCTATAGTTTAAGATCAAAGAGAAGTTATTTCATAAGCAAACCATAGAAGTGTATAGTATACTAACGACGCAATTAATGGTATGAAGCTTACTGGAATCCACTGCTCTGGGTTTTCTTTTACAGAAGGGATGTCATATATCGCCTTGTAGCTACGGCAGATCTCAAGGTACTCATTGTTATGAGAATAATACCTACATGGTTGAGTTTTTACATGGTTATTTCAAGAAAGATAAGAATGCCAGTGGGAATCAATCATGCTACATCAGAAGTCAGTGGAGACATGTCTTATAGAAGACTTACCGAATCATATGCTCATAGTAAATCCTCTTAAGCTCCAGCAAAGACGGTATATCAGCAGGAGCCTCCTCGACAATGTTCTCACCTTCCTTAGGTTTCTTCTTATCTTTCTTTGTATCTGCATCGAAAACTCTAGGATTGATCTTCCTTGACAAGATTTGCGCACGAACATAATCTTGACGGTCCAAGCACAAGCGGACCTTCAAAGGTTGACCAAAAGTAGTTAGCACCACAAATGAGAACACCAGTAGATATATTCAAACAAAAATATAACGCAAGTTCTTACTTGTTCAAGGATAAATGCAATTTTCTCAGTTTTCGCCATAGCGCCAAATGTCTCCACCTGTAATTCATGATCAAATTAATTATAAGGAAATAAAATTTCCAGGAAATTAAATAGCTAACTGGTCGAATAAGCTTACAGCAACTTCTTGCATAAGATCTGCAGCCTCAGCAATCTGACCCTGGTCTTCCTTAATCTTAGCAAGCTTCCTTGTGAGCCTAGCCCTCTCAATTTCAACATATATCTACACATGTAAAGTTACAGAAATGCAAACAATTACATAAACTGATCAAAATACATAATGGAAGAAAACACCATCAGTTTCTCAGTTTCCTCACCTTCCCAGCAGAAACGTTGTTCAGCGTCTTAATAAGCTCAATCCGAGTTTCAATATCTGGAGTCTGATCAATATACTCCATTGCTTGCTGCACCATGGATTGCACAGCCTACACACCGATTCACACCAAAACTCAATAACGTTTTGCTTTCAATATAGTCCCAAAACATGAAAAGGTAAAACTATCCTATACTAAGAACACTAAAAGCAAAGTAAAACACTGAAAACAAAACTAATTAGCAATTAAACTGAATCAAATACAACCAATCACCATCTTCAATCAGTAAAATTAGGTTATATTGAATTCCCCTGAGCTTTGAGCTTCTCATCCTATGCAATTCACACTACACAAACGAAATCTCCAACCTAACAACTCCTTTCGATTCCCTACAAGCTCAATTCGAAGAAACTAACAAGATGACCTGTTTAAGCTGACCACGCTTCTTGGAGAGATTGAGAATCTGCTCATTGAGAAGTTTCCAGTCCTTGGCTTCGAAACAGAGCTGAAGAATCTCAGTCGCCGCTTTCCTCGTACCGGCGACATTCTCCGCGAGCCTCATCTGCTTCTCCTCATTCAGAAGCCGATCTATCGACGCCTCGAGGTTCCCGCTGTCTCCCTGCAAAATTTCACACAAATTGAGATTCAATAATTCGAAACAATAGCAAAAAGCTAATAACGGATCTGAGAAATCGAGAACTCGCCATCGTTAGACAAAATCTGAGAGGATTCGATATAGAGAGAGACTAGAGAGCGGAGCTTATGGAGTTGCCGAGCACAAAATCGATGGCAGAGTCCCAACCCCTTGAACAAGAAAGCTCGGGATCTTGGGCCGATATTTATTATAAAGGGCCCCAGTTGGGCCATTAACTAAGCTCGTATTAACTCACTGATTAATTTTGATCTGATACTTTAAGTCGGTTTAGTGATAACCACCTCGTTTCCTGATTGGATTTTAATAGTGTCCTAATCTAATTAGAAATTAGGATCCTAAACCATATCGAATCATAACCACCTCGTTTCCTGGCTATATAATACGCATGATGCCTATTCCCCTTATAAAATCTTAAACCGAAAGAAAGTAAAAAAAAAAATCGAGTCTAGACGAAGATGAGGAGTGAGGCTAGGGATATAGCGAAGCACTTCCAGAAAATAACCAAGTTCATCGCAGAAAGGCTAAGTCCAATGAAACTCGGACAGTACGTGGAGTTGATGAAACTGTTTAGGTCACGGCTTATAGAAGGAGACAGACTCGTGAGGTGTCTTCTACATCTGTTTAGAGAAGACGATTGTCTTTCTAGGATGTTCAACAAACTTATGGAAACAGAGATCCGAGAGATGAGAATGAATGGAGGTGTGGAGCCAATCGCTGCAATAGAGGGAATTATAGAGGGGCATCGTCGCCGTCGTCGTGTTCATGTTCGTATTCGTTGCAAGATTGGTCGGAATGAAGCAGATTTACCCATAAAGAAGAGAAGCAAGTATAGGTCTGAGTTCAGTGGACCACCCGTAGGATCTCACGAAAAGGAATCAGAAATAAACAAGAATCATGGTGAAGTTTTTGTAAAACTATTATTTTAACATTAGTAATGTTGTGAGAAAGATTAGTTTCAAGTTTCAACATGTAAATTTTTTTTATCTGATATCATATCAAAGGGAAATTTTTTTTTTTAATTTTGATTTACATCGATCATTGAACATGTATATATGATTTACTTTGGAATCATAGATTGTTAAGAGTTGTATTGACTAATTTGTTTACGTTGTTGAACTATTTTATAGCTCGTAGAACTTTTAAAGTATTATAAAAATATATACTGAAATTTTTGATTATCTAATTATTTGAAATCAAAAATTAATTTTTTAATTATTATTCAAAAAATTATAACAGTATAAATAACATCCTGTATGACTTACTTTAGAATCATAGATCGTTATTTGATATTTCCAAAAAATAATGTTATACATTCAATAAAACAACACCGCCAAGAAAATTAAAAAAAAAAAGATTTGACCAATAAACAATGTCATTATTTAGTTTCAGTTTCCTTTTTTTTTGTATTTCCTTTTTGGTATTTCCTTTTTAATAGGATTTTTTATTCTTCTTTTTATATTACTGAGATTGTTTTATTTGGCCTTATAATTCTCTTTTCACTCGTTCGACAAGAAAAAAAAAAACAAAGAGAAGAAAGAAAATAGAAATTCTAAAAGGGTTCGATTAGCCTCGCCATGTCTGGAGAAGAAGAAGAGAACGCCGCCGAGCTTAAGATCGGAGACGGTACTTCTCTATTCCCTTTTTTCAATCTCCTTAGCGAAATTAGGGTTTTTTACTTTTAATTCGAATTGATCTTAGTTCAATACGATTAAAATTAGGTCAATTTTGGAGATTTGGGAACTGAATTTTCTATGGGTTTTCGTTTGTTTTTTGTTAAATTAGAGTTTTTGAAGGCGAAGTGTTTAATGAACTGTGAGGTCTCTTTGATCCTCGAGCACAAGTATGAACAGCTTCAGCAAGTCTCCGAGGATCCTATGAATCAAGTTTCTCAGTAAGTTTTGTTTAAGTTCTGTGCTTTTGTAGAGATTCACTTGTACTCTGTTTTTATTATTAGTCTTAAAAAAAAATCAATACTTTATTGGTGAAGAACAGAACTTAATATATGTTTTCTTGTTGCAGAGTGTTTGAGAAGTCGTTGCAGTATGTGAAGCGTTTTAGCCGGTACAAGAATCCAGATGCTGTTAGACAAGTTCGAGAGTATCCTCTTTCTGTTATTAGTTAGATTCTGTTAGTATTTCAACCAATGCTTTCATCTTTATGAGAATGCTTTGATTCTGCTTTTCTTAGTAGTCTTTAACGGTGAATATGAGAGTTTTACAGTCGCTTGTTTAATTGTTTACTATTGTGAAGAATGTGCTGTTTGATTTTATTGCGACATGTTTTACCCTAACTCAAATTTCCACAGAATCCTGAGTAGACATCAGCTCACTGAGTTTGAGGTAAGATGTTAAATCTTGTTGAGATTTGGATTTTTGTCATCAGCTTAAAAGTCGTTGACACAAGACTTTGAAACCCGTTGCATTGAACAGCTCTGTGTTCTTGGCAACCTCTGTCCTGAAACTGCTGAAGAAGCTGTAGCAATGGTTCCTTCTCTCAAGGTAAACAAAAATATTCCAACTTTTCTAATTCAGTGAAGATCAGATAGTTACATAAAAAGGACAAATAGCCCTGTTATGTATTGTGGAATTTTTAGATATGATGTGGGCTTCTGTTTTGTGCAGACAAAAGGGAGAGCTCAGAGTGATGAAGCAATTGAGAAGATGCTCAACGATCTCTCCCTTGTCAAGAGATTTGAGTAGTTAGAAAAATTCTCAAGATCTAAGATTATAAGCTGATTTATATGTCAGGGTGTTACACTCGCCTTTTAGCTGATGTCTTGAGTTAATTTTCCATGTCTGAAATTAAAAAGCTTTCAATGCCAGAATCTCTGGATTGATATACCTTAATGTTTAATGAACGTAATTTCCAATGGATGATCTAAACTTGCAATGGAATATACATCCAGAGTTTTTTTCTATATCATCATAATGATACATGGAAGCCTTTTTAGTCCAATAGTTTAACTTTAAACCGAGGATTCATTAGACTAACAGAAGAATTGCTTATAAGAGATGGTTGGGGTGAAGCTTAAGTTCCATTCAATCTACCTAAAACTAACATTGAAAAAAATCATATGATATACCTAAAACTAGGAGAATGAAGCTTAAGTTCCATCCATTGGCATTTCAAGTGAGGCATGAAATGCTTTTCAGCTTGTGTTTCTTACGTTCGCATCTCCTTCTTCTTTAGCTTCAACATTCTTCTTATATAGGCTGTACTGAGATGCAATTTCAACTTACACAGATCTAATATTGCATTCTCTTGCATGTTCCATGTTAACAACACAAAGAAGTGAGTAATAATATATGACGCATGATAGCTAATTAGCAATGCGAACACATGCTTGTATAAGCAAAAGTACTACATTACTGTACGTCCAAATCATACAATATCTAAAAGGTTATTCATTGCTCTATCACTCTGGTTTAATGAAGAACATAAAATGAAATCAATAGATCTTAAAACACCATAAGTATAAATATTACATTTACCTAATTAGAATGTCTAAATCACCTTATATACCAATACACGATGCAAGTAAATCAGTAGGATATTCTCCAGTAACCAACAAGCTCAAAAAGAATAAATAAACTTTCCATCATTATTCTGAGCATTAAAGTATAACCTTACCAAATGTGCAAACTCTAGTTAATATTTTAGCCCCTATAAATGAAATCTTACGTTGCTTAATTCTTCTTCATCGTTCTCGATTCACAACTCACGGTTGGCTTGGTTTGAACTATCTTCAGTATTGAGGTAAATGTTTCTTGCTAGTATACTTCAAATTATGAAAACAAAAAACATTCTATAGTCACCACTGAAATTGATATTTCTTTTTTAAAATCTTTTGACAGCATTTTTAATCGAAATTATAAACATGCACCAAGAAACTCTGCATTATTATCATTTGTGGAAACTTGCTGTCCAAGAAAGAGACGAAGCAAGAGAACAGCTGATTCACTCACTCGCCGAAGCCTCTCAGTTACGGCAACTCTTCAACACCATACTGTGGTACGAGGAACAAATACCTTGTCATCAGACAAAAGCCACGGATGAAACTACTCAAAACTGTAACTACAACCACTTCCCCGTTGATTCTCCGTCGCGGTTCTCGTCTGCATCGCCGTTGGATCACGTCTCGAGTGTTAATTCATCACCGTTGGATCTCAGCTTCGGGTCGAGTCAGATGAATGTTGTTGTTGAGAAGGCGAGAGATTACGAGACAGTTGTGCTGGAGATGATCGGAGGGATGTTGCCGGAAAACGGTAAGTTCTTGCAGGCTGTCAGTGAAGCTGGGTCGTTGGTTGAGCCATTGTTCATAACCGGTCCGGTTCCGAAATGGAAAACTCCTCCGGTTCAATTCGCCAGTCAAAAACCGGTTCCGAGTAATAGTAACACTGGGAATTGGAACTATGGTGGTTTGGAGTTTGGTTCGGGAGTCCCCAACCGGTCTTCTTCAGGCAAAATGTTACACTTTGGTTTAATGTCTTAAGTTCCGCATGAAACTTATTCGGTCCGGTACTTGTAATGTTCAGAACTATTTTGTGTTGCTAAATAATTTATTTGATCCAATAAAGAAATATCGATTTGAGGTTTGATGCATGCATGGTGTTCATACTTCTGACAATTATGGAGTCATCACAAATGACAAATCACTACACACCAACACGGAGACATGTTTGAAGGCACATAGCATGCGTCTCATACAGACTGAATAATACAGTCAGTGGCACATTACATGCCTCTCTCATATTTTGTATTCGTTGGCCAATGTCTTTGTTTCTGTACATTTTTCTTACAAATTTATAAAGGGATCACCACCTCGAATACTTTTCCATCTAATACGGATTGACTTATGACATGACATTATTAATTTGGTTATCATAAAGAGGTCAATATATTTTTTATATATTCTTTTAATTACATTATCACCTGCTTTTTATTCAAAAAAATAAATAATTCATCTGTTCTACAAAGAGTGTTTTGTCAATAATTTGGCACATATTAAAAAGGATTGAAATAAATTTATATTTTTATTAATTGTAACTATTTAACCAATAATTTTGAGACAAATAAAATTATTTATAAGAATTAATGAAATTTTTAATTAGTATCAAATTGAATGTAAGCATAAGTTGCATTGAAATTATTTAAAGACATTTTTCTGTAACAATTAAGAACCATTTGTTACGAAATAGGATAAGTAGTATTATCTTCTAGGATAAAAAAAAGTTGTAAATGGCATTCTCGTGATTATTAGGCACAACCTCGGACTTTCCGTAATTGTTTATAGCAACTATACGTTATCATTGAGCCGATGGCCATGACAGAAATAAAGGAACTGAAGAATCAATTTGATTGATACAAGTCGAGCTGTCTTTTTGCTGTAATAATTCAACATCTTTAACATAGTATATACCATCCTGTCTGTCTCTCCAGCTTCTCCTTCGCTAGCATCATCATATCGGCAGAAACACGAAACATAGCATTAAAAAGTCAGCTGATCTCTCTGTTTCTCCCTATCTACAAACTTCTCTTTGACAGATTTGAATCAAATGGAGGAGGACCGAAAAGAGGTATGCACCATCTTCTTCTTTTTCATCTGTTTTACACTTTTACTTCTCTTCTATGTTGTTTGTTTTCCCAATCAATTCCAAGTTTTGGACTATGTATATCTCGAGATCTGCTTGTTTTGTTGCTACCGTTTAAACCTTGTCTGGGAATCGAACTTGGGTTTCAGACTTTTAACAAGCTCCAAGCACTAGTGAATAGTGATACTGTTATAGTTATGAAAATCTAAGTCTGAGTAACCGGAAACCGAAACGTTGTCACCTTCTCTGTATTTTCAGAACGTTGGTTACCTTTTTGGATTTATAAAAAGATAATAATAGTTTACTCGATCATTGTTCATCTCTAATTCATTTAAAAGCTTAGAAACATTTCAGTAAAGTCAACAACTGAATAGTTCTGGAAATTTTTTAACTCTAAATGCCATTAATGTGAAATCTTTTGTTAAATTGTGGTTGTTGTGCAGAAGAACTCTCCATGGCTATCTGTGCCACAGTTTGGTGACTGGGACCAGAAGGGAGGAGGAGGAGCAATGCCTGATTACTCGATGGATTTCACCAAGATTAGAGAGATGAGGAAACAAAACAAGAGAGACCCTTCTCTAGCCAGTTTTGGCAACGAAGAAGAACTCGTTAAGCCAGCCGAGTCATCAGCACCAATCGCTAAGCTCACCACGGTCCATAGTGAAAACCAACGACATTTCTCTCCTGACCATCACCCTCACCAGCCACATTCCCCCTCTGTAAGTTTCCAAACCATTTTCTTGCGTCTTTAATTTGATCGTTTCAAGCATAAATGTGATGCATTTAGGACGTAGTTGTGTAACCAAGATGTGTCTTGTTTATCTTAGGATTTTGTAGAGATATTTGAAGGACCTTAAATTACTGAACATATTTTTATTGATCAGCCTTGTCTTTTGATTATGATTGATGACTATGAAGTAACATAAGAATATGGTGTGGTTGTTTGGAAACAGGCCAGGAGAAGCATCTTCAGCTGCTTCAAGAGTTGTGTCAAAGCTTGAAGGGGATTGTTCTCGATCAATATACATATTGACTTGTCATTCAAATATGGAAAATGAATGTGATGACTCTTTCTTTTATATATGTTTGAATCTCTCTTTACCATATGCACATAGCTCTATTACAAGAAGAAGATTAGGTTGAAATTAAGCTAATTGCTTAGTCAAACGCAAATATTACTGAGAGCATGATTAACTTTGATATTTCAGAATCGGGTTCTTAGATTTTTTAGTTAAAAATCAATAAATAATTTATTATATTCCGATAAACCTAGGGTAAATCATCTTTGACCACTCTGATATACATGGCAACTAGAAGTTTTAGAAACATTAGAGCAAGAGCATTAAAACTTCTTAAAGGAAGTTCACACACTAAACGAGGAGAAAAAAATATTAAAATAAAGCATATTGAAGATTTCAGCTCGTCACACCCTTTCTGCGTGAACCGGTTTATCGACTGTAGCGCGGCTCCACGATACGTGGTGGCGTAGATCAATGTGGTGGTCTTCGATTGATCCTCTTTTTTTTTTCTTTTTTAAACAAACAGAAAAAGTTAAAAAAAAAGATAATAAAAAAAAACTTACCTGACGACCTTCGTGATCGCATCAACTGTGTGCTCTTAAGGCCCATTGGATGGCAAATTTTTAAAATATTTGATACGGAAGATTAAATTCTGACTAAAAATACATAACAGATTTGTAGACAAACAAAAAGGCAATTGTTAACTCGTGTCTGCGTCTCTCTTCACTTTAAATTTTCAGACACTGGCTTATCACTGCTTCAAAGTTAATGGCTGGTGCAGTCGACAATTCTTCCGATGACACTAACCGATCCTTTTATTTATGATTTATCCTTCTCTATTGTTTAGTTAAAAAATATTATCTTCATATTAGGAACAATAAGTTGATATGGCCGAGTTGGTCTAAGGCGCCAGATTAAGGTTCTGGTCCGAAAGGGCGTGGGTTCAAATCCCACTGTCAACAACATACGTTTTGTTTTTTATTCAAGGTCCAGTTTTCAGATCCGTAACCGTATTTGGGCCTTCTATCGTAAGTATTTACTTTGGATGAGATGAAGCCCTATATTTTCAGGTCAACCCAACCCGGTATATCAATCAGAGCATCTTTTTAACGACAATCAAAGCGATACTTTCATCAATCGGGTAACTGTCTTAGTAAATATTCAGGAAGATTTGTTTATCTAAAAATATGTAAATTAAACTTCTATCATATGAAGAATAGCACCATGAAAGTTTTTGTTACACTTAATTAATTGTAAGGCTTATCTCCCAAAATATTAAGTTAGTATGTTGTAGAAGTCATGATCGCGCCCTGCTTTGCTTGGGCTATATTTAGTTTATCAATCTACATATGATGATGAATTGAAAACTCAAGAAAGTCATCAATAATGCATTGGAAAGATCTTAGAGTTTGAGAAAATTTAAAGTATTATTGATAACGTCGCACTCCATCCCCACTAAACCTCCCCCGCTTGGATTTTTACCGAGTTTTAGAGGTATACATAGAATAAGTTCTGTGCCACGTTATAATAAGGATAGTCGCAAGACATCTAAAACAAACCATCTAGAGTGACTTGGATTCCAATTGAGGAAGAGAGACGAGGCGAAGAAGAAAGATCTCATCTTTGGGGTTCTTTCCAATTTGGTAACGAAGCTCTCAAGAGTTTCCTAAAGTGTCTTGGTCTTTATACCTCTCCTTCAAATTCTTCAGCATCTTCGGTAAGCTAAGTAATCAATTATTAGGAAAGAAAGCTAAAGAAGGTATGCATATACTAATTATAAATATTCACATGCATGCATATGCGTATGCAATCTGATATGCTTGGTTTTGATCCGGATAGGTTATCGTGATAATTCTATATTAATGATATATAAATAAAACTAATTATAAATTGGATTTTTTTCTTTGATATATATATAGTTCTATATATCTTTAGTTCATGGTTTTAAAAAGGAAATTTATTTTTGTTTATTATCCATTTGACCATAGTATACTGGACGCAGGACGTTCTTATTTGAGAATTAATATGATGAGATTTTTCTTCTATCTGCACGTTTACAAAGTGCAGGTTCTGGAGGATGTCGTGACGACAAGGGGGATATTAGTCGGATCAAAGAAAAGGCCGAGAGAGCCACATAGCTCTGGAAAGCCAGGCGGCCGCAACTAGAGGAACATTGATTTTTTGTTTTGCTATCTATCACCTATAAACGCTACGCGGGAAAACAGATTGGATGAGTTGCATGCAATATTCCACGTTTATCATAGACATCGTTTTATGTATTGTTTTTGCCTAATATCACCGTTTCATATCACGAAGTTTCATAAAGTTTTAAAATTATTGAAAACATAAATTGGCTTTTCTTCGCAGACGACCGTGTTGATGGACGATAGTGGACGGTGACCAAATGGTACGGAAAATAATGCATCTCTCGTTAAATATGAAAAAATGTTTTTAATATAAAATATAGATCATTTTATTCCATTATATTGAAATGTTTGGTTAAATCTTGAAACTTAAAAAAATAGATATATTATATATTTTATTTCTACATGAAACATCATTTTGTGTTTGATAGAATAGTCAGAATCATAAATTAGTGTAAAATATAAACAATTTTCGATAGAATAGAGAAAAATGAAAATATACACGGAAACAATATAGTAAAATCGTCAGAATATTTTTTTAACTAAATCGTCGGAGTATATGCTATCTATAAAATCGGATGTGGACAAGATAACAATTTAAAATTTGATCAGAATATATAATCCAGGCTCTAATCGGTAACAACTTAATTAATTCAGAATTTTTGTTTTACCGGCAAACTGATGTAAAATGCCGTGCAATGCCTCCGATGTACTAGCTTTTACTAATTTTCTTGAGAACAGAAAGTCGATAAAAATCAGTTACATATTTAGATAAACGCCAAAACCAATGATTCTTTTTTATTTAAAAATCAGTTACATATTTAGATAATCACCAAAACCCAATAATTCTTTATCAAAAAAAATCAAATGATTCTTTTTTTTTTTTTTTTTTAGTGCAAATGTTAAAATTTATACCAGGGTTTTCTTTTACAAAGTATGTGGAAATCCACTTATTACAACAAGGAATTAAAAGAGCAAGCGATTACAAGGAAAAAGAGAACAGACTATGGCACCGGAGGAGGGAGGCGGAAGTAGACTTGGAGCGGAGATGGAGACGACGGTGATGACGAAGGGATGGAGAGGAGGCGATCACGCATTAGGCGATCAACACGCTTACAGAGACCAGCTTCCGTGGAAGAGGTTTGCTGGAAGCTACGCATATTCCTTTCACGCCACACACTGTAAACAATGCACTGCAGCAAGAGCTTGATTACAGATGGCAAACCATCAGATGATATAACCTGTTGGGAAGACAGTATGCCTTCTACCGCAAGGAACGAAGAAGGAGGCGTGAAGATGGATGACCCGCTGAAGTGAGACCAAACAGCCCGCACAAAAGAGCATTGGAAGAACAAGTGAGCATGAGATTCTTGCCCGGTAAAGCAGAGCACACACTGTAAAGGAACTGAGAGACCCCACGAAGCAAGTCTATCCTTTGTTGGCAACCTAGAGAGCATGGCCATCCAAGTGATGAATGAACACCTAGGTATCTCTTCCTTGAACCAAATCATGGAATGCCATCGTACTGTTGGAGCAGCCTCACGAATAGCGTGCCAAGTTGCCTTAGTAGAGAACTTAGGGACAAAGTAGCCTTCGCCATTACGCCAGTAATAAGTGTCCTCACCTCTTGAAGGCGACGGAGGAGACATGGTAGATAAGACTATTTGCAGTGTCTCTGCCTCCTCTGATCTAGCCGGAGGAAGAACCCAGTCCCCATTCACAGTTGCCGCAACAACAGGATCGTCAAGACCAATCCGAAGGTCTCTGGGTCCACGGAGCCCAAACACTTCAATCAAAGGCCCCAAATCAGTCCAATAGTCATACCAGAAGCTAGCTCCTGTACCATCTCCTAAGCTGCATCTTAGGAACCGCGCCACCACTTCTTTAATCCTGATCATGCTCTTCACAGTAGGAGACATCCTCTGAGACTCAGCGATAGACCAGTAGCAACGTCTCTCAAATACGTTCGACCGCAGCCAAGCAACCCATAGAGAACCAGTATTTGAGAAAAGATTCCATACTCTTTTGAGGGAGAAGACCTGCTCAAATTCCTCCAGCTTTCTCAGGCCCAACCCACCTTCTTTCTTAGGTTTACAGATGCTGTCCCAGCTAACTCTAGCCCCTGAAGCCGAGGAAGACCTGTTATTCCACAGAAAAGCGCAACACAAGGAGTCTATCTTCTCATAAAAACCTTTAGGGAGAGCGAAGACCGAGCTCCAGAAGTTTACCATCCCGTAGATCACTGATGCAACAAGTCTAATCTTTCCAGCAAAAGATAAGCATTTAACCGTCCAAGAGTGCAATTTAGATGTGATTCTCTCAAGAAATGGCTGTAAAGTCGCAAAACTGATCCTGCTCGGATTGAGAGGCAGACCAAGGTACCTGGTCGGGAAGGTGCCCAGCTTGATGCCAGATAAATCACTCAAAACCGATTTTTCAATATCAGAAAGGCCCCCAAAGAAGATCTCTGACTTTGCTGCATTCATGTCCAGTCCTGTCAAGTCTTTAAATGCCAATAGGACCCTCTTGATACCCGTTAAGGAGTGGCGGGAGCCATCAGAGAAGATCAGGAGGTCGTCAGCAAAGAGTAAATGAGTTACCCTTGGATCATGACACATCGGGTGAAGACGAATTTCTCCCGCATCCACTGCTTCCTCTAGCAACCGTGATAGTGCTTCCATAGCCATAATGAAGAGGTAAGGAGATATGGAATCTCCCTGTCGAAGTCCTTTTTTCCCAGGAAAGAACCCTGCTAACTCTCCATTAATGGCAATTGAGAACCTAGGAGAAGTGATGCACTCCTTAATCCAAGTTACAAACAGTGGAGGAAAATCCTGAGCCAGCAAGGTCTTTACCACAAAATCCCAAGAGATAGTGTCAAAAGCTTTCCTTATATCCACCTTTAGCATACAACTTCGAGGGCAAGATGAGGATCTGTAGTTTTTAATCAATTCAGAGGCTAGTAGTACATTTTCCCCTAGATTCCTCCCTTTCAAAAACGCGGCTTGATTCTTTGAAATACTCTTTTGGAGGATTGGCTTCAACCTGTTAGCGATCACTTTGGTAATCACCTTGTACACAAGGTTGCAGCAACTGATAGGTCTGAAGTCTCCCAATTTAGTCGCAGTATCAGTTTTAGGAATTAACACGATGGTGGTAGTGTTAAGGTCCTTCAACAACCTTCCATTCCGAAAGAATTCCTCTATAGCTGAGATGACATCAGCCCCCACTGTGTCCCATGAAGCCCGCAAAAACTCGACACAATACCCATCAGGCCCTGGACTCTTGTTTAGAGGCATAGGGTCAATGGTACCTTTGATTTCAGTAGCTAGCACGTGGCGTCTCAAGTAAGCTTGCTGAATATCAGAGCATCTGAAAGGAAGAAGTTGCCTTAGCGAATCCACTGATGCAGGAGAATTAGCCAAAACCGTATCTCCAAGAATATTTTTAAAATAAGCAGCTGCATGGGATTTGATCTCCTCCGAAGTCCCCATGAAAGTATCATTCTCATCCACTAGGTAATGAATATGGTTCCTGGAGTTTCTCTGGGTGACAGTCTTGTGGAAGAACGGCGTGTTCCTGTCCCCAACATCAGCCCATCTTACTCTAGACCTTTGTCTATAGAATTTCTGCTCTGCATTCAACAGTACATTGAGCTTTCCCCTCTCCAGATGCTCCTCTACAGCCGTTACAGTATCGGGTCGAGTCAATAGAGATCTCTGAAGAGTCTCGACCTTTACCGATTGTTCCTTTACTCTCAAGGATATACCACTGAAGTGCCTCGAATTGATCTTTCTTAATTCCTTCTTCATCAGCTTCATGGTCCTAACCAGCTTGAACTGTTTGGAACCTGAGATCAGTCCTGGTTTCCACGCATCAGCTACAACATTATGATAGTCCGGGTGATCAATGATGTGATGAAAGAACTTAAACGGCTTCCGGGAGAATCTTCTGAGAGAAGGAATTTTGAAGATACACGCTGCATGGTCAGACTGCCCAGGCTCCACAAATTCTACATATCCTTCAGGAAACCTTGAACTCCAAGCCTGATTAACTAGTGCATGATCTATTCTCTTTGAGACTGGAGCAGCGTCATTGTTGTTCATCCAAGTAAAAGGAACCCCTTTTGCAGGAGCCTCAAAAAGTTCCACATCTTGTAGTGCCAAATTCATGTCTTCCATACCAGCATCATCAACTACTCTCTGTGGAAAGCCCGAATGATGAGCAAGTCTTAATATTTGATTGAAGTCTCCTACTACAGCCCAGGGAGAGTTCGTCATTGAGGGCGTGCTATGGGTCAGCGCCAAGTAACTCCATAAAGCCCTCCTTTCAGTAACAACATTAAAGCCATAGATAAAGGTGACTGTGAAGTTCACGTTCTCTGCCATAATGTAGATTCCACAAGTAACCGCTTACTCTGTAGCCTTGTATACAAAAACTGAGACCGAAGGGTCCCAAACAATAACTATCCGTCCAGCATTATGCTGCTCATAATTCCCAAAAAATTTCCACCCTGCTGGAATAGCCCTGAGGATCCTTTCTTCATTATTACGCTGGATATGCGTCTCTAGGAAAGCACCAAAAAGGGGTCTATGAGTTGTAATCCAATTTTTAACAAAAGTGTGGCGTCTATCTCCGTTAAGTCCTCTGACATTCCACGCAAAAAACATCGACATAATTACTTAGATTAGTGTTTGGCCTTGCGGCCGCTCTTCCCATTGTTGACTAGGAAGAAAGGATCTTCAGAGCCGAAGTTCGAGCGCCCTGATCTAGTTGACGTACTTCCTGTCTGATTCTGCAGTTGGTGCTGCTCCCCTGAGCAATCAGTTTCAATAACTCCAGCAAACCTCTCATCAGAAACTGAGCCAGGATGTACGCCTTCGTTTCCCTTCACCTGATTCTTGTATGTTTCACCACATGAATCATCAGTGCTCTTCTCCCCTCCGTGCGATGGCTCAGCGGCCTCTGTTACCAATGCTTCTGTCATCTGATGTTCACCAGGCAGTTCACCTTCCTCCAGCTGAGTATCTTTCCCAACAGGTTCTTTTGGAACAGACTTATTCCTCACACCCACATGCCTCGAATTTCTCCGGTTACTCCTGCCGATGCCTGGGCTAACTGACCTTTTCCTATCAGCACCAACTTGTAGAAGCGCAGATCGGCATTTGGCTTGAAGATGACCATACTTCTTGCAGAGATCACACTTCATAGGGAGCCACGGGTAGGTGACCTCAATCAAAGTCTCCTTACCGTTAGAATAACCTGAGATAATGTTCTTTGGAAGAGGTTTGGTTAAGTCAACTCGCACGTATAACTTGGCCACTTTGAAGTTTTCCTTTCGCTCTGTTTCCGGGTAAAGAGAAACAGGTTTCCCCACCGCTGTAGCCAGTCTACTCAAGCTCTCTCTGTTAAAGAGCAGATAAGGGACGTTCCGAAGCTCGACCGGAACCACAGCCTGAGTGATCGGCGCTTCGTCGGGGGTGAAGTCCGGTGACCAGGGAGCGACGAACATCGGGAATCCAGCAACATTCCAGCATGTACGAGACAGAAGGAATTGTCGTGTTTTTGTGTTAGTGACCCTCAGTAGAAATTCTCCTTCACCCACATTGTGGACAAATATTCTCGGCCCGTTCCTTGCCCATAAGGCATTAACAACACCGATAATACGACCCATAGCTGGCCAATCCCCGTGGAAACGACCATATATGAATTCCTTGAACTCCTCCTTTGCAGCCGCTATGTTCTCGTCCGGAATGAGTACAAACGGGACTCCCGTAACGTGCTCAGACGGTGAACCTATCTCCTCTAGCTCAGCTGAAGCTTTCAAAAGGCTAGCATAACTCTTAACCTCCTTCGTCTCCTGGGGGGGTACCGGCAAAGGTAACTCCTTTGAGGTTGAAGCAGCATTATTTGGTGTCGGGATAATAACACCTTCCTCCCCTGAAGAAGCGGGAGTATTAGTATCCAAGGTCGAAGGCAAACGCTCCGACGAAACAGACGGATCTGGAAGCACAGGAACCTCCGGAGGAGCCGCACCAGCACCCGATTCAGATGAGGAAGACGTCTCTATGACCACCTCGGTGGCAATTTCAGCAACAGAGCACGAAGCTCCGGCGATAAGAGAATTCTTCTTCAACGTGTTAACGGAGACAGCCGGCTTAGATGCAGCCATAAACCGAGCCATTTTAGAGGACCCCCGAAGGGCTTTGCGACGATTCTTCTTTGGAGGCATGACAGAGAAACAGAGAAAGGGGGGGGGGAGAGAATTCTCGCCAGAGCGGCGTGAGGCCGTCCGACGGCGGAGCTAGGTTTCAGTCCAACTCCTTATCGCCTTTTTTCTCGAGGAGAGAGCTTAAAACCAAAATTCAAATGATTCTTTTTCTATTCGCCTGGTTCAATGTCCGTTGACCTATCACCAGAGCCGGATCTTGGGGTAGGCCAGCAAAGCATTGGCCTTGGCCCCCATAAATTTTAGACATTTTTCCTATGAAAATAAGCTTCCAAACTACACTACAAGAAAACTTTCAATTTTCTGACCGCCAATTTGGTTGGAAAATGGTCAAGAACGCTGTATTATGACCATTTTGTGACCACATAAAATTGTCAAAAAAGCTCCGTCAGAAAATGATACTGGTCAGAAAGTGGTCATAAATTTTTGATGATATTAATGGTCGGAATCGTCGTCAAAAACTAACGTCAGGAAGTGGTCAAAAAATAACTATCCAGTTTCTGATAAATTTATGACCACTTTTTTGTTGATTTTTAACTACTATTTAATAATTGATATCATTATTAATTTAATTAAAAATAATTATAATAATATTATTATTGAATTTTTAATGAAAATTGAATATATTATAATTGAACGTTATTTGAAACAAAACAATTGATGTTTAGCAACATAAGAACAAACACATTGGAATAGAACTAGAAATGAAATAAAGTGATCTCTTCATATTCAGCATTTTCTAATTCTCTTGTTCTTCTCTGTCTTGTTTTTCTTCGTATCCAGCATTAATTCCCTTGTTTTTCTGTCTTATTTTTCTTCATTCCCTTGAGCTTCTAACTAAAAATCGAAAACAAATAACCTGAAATTAGAAAGAAAACTAGAAAACAGAAACTAAAATAGAAACAACTATAATCCAGATTGGGTTATTCAAAAAAAAAGATAATCAAGTTGGGATCTCTGTGTGACATGGATCTAACCTTGCAAGGAGTAGTGGGACGATGACTTGAGAAAGGCTGAGATGGAAAGGGATAGCAGCAACATTGAAGCTTCTCATACGTGACCTGCGAAGAAAGAAAGAGAGGTCATGATAATGGAATAACAGACAAGAAGAAAAATGACAGAGAAGAAATGCAAAGGAGATCTGACAAATTAGGAGAAAAGCAGCAGAAGAGCAAAATAAAAAAAATGCTTAATGTTGCCGCATGAGGAGACTAGACTCATGAGAATGAAAAAAAGATAATCTGAGATCTAGGTTAAATGAAGGATATCGTCACTGGTCAAAAAATGGTAAGAATGTGGTCAAACATTTCTGACCATTTCTTGACTATATTTTTTTGTTAAAACATTTCTAACCATTTTCTGATCAATTTTCTTATTCATCATAATCTGGTCGAAATAAGGTCTTGATTATTTTTGACCATTTATGTTGGTCAGAGATATGGTCAAAAGAAAATGGAATTTCTGACCGTTTTTTGACGATATATTTTGGTTATAAAATTCTAACCATTTTCTGACCAATATTCTTAGTCGTCACAAAATAGTCACAATAAGGTTATAAATTTTTTGACCACTTTTGTTGGTTAGAAATGTGGTCAAAATATGTTATGTTTTCTTGTAGTGCTATGACAATTTTTTTTTTTATAAAAAATCCTTTGAGAAATGTTTCAGGCCCCTATATTTTCAGATCCGGCTTTGCCTATCACTTATGGAGAGAGACACAAAGTTCCAAGTAGAAGCATATATCACCAGTTCACCACGAGTAATTTTAATAGAATAAGATACTGTATACCTCTTTTACTTCACGTATTCTGATCGACTACGATACATGAAATTAACGAATATACTCTTTTGATAGTTCATAGCATCGCTAATCCGAACAAACGAATACGTGTCAAATTTTAAACAGATACACCTAATTGCAAACGGGAAACATGCAATGGGTATATTTATCAAAAAAAAAAAAAATGCAATGATAGGAATATATGCGACCGATGAGCTGTTGCACTTAAATAAATTGTATAAATATATTTTTATAGTAATCAACGTAAACGCTGAAAGTTGACCAAGACCAATAAGCACACAATTAGAAGAAAAAAGAAGAGATGGAGAGCAAAGGAAGAAGTGAAAATGGAGTTTTTTCGTACGTTTACATCCCTTTTAATTTCATCCAAAAACTTCTGCAATCTCTCTTCGTTAAGTTTTTTTTTTTTTTTTTTTTTTTTTTTTTTTTTTTTTTTTTTTTAATAAATAATCATTCTCAGACTATTTTAATAAAAACCATATTTTTACTAGACTAATTACATATAATGCCATTGGTCATTAAATTGTTCCTTCACCTAATATATTATATGCTTTCTAGTTATTATTTCTTCGTTAAGTTTATCGGTGTAATATCACCTTCCAGTAATTTTCCGGTGAGTATCCAAATACAATCATCAACAATTAATAATTGAAGGGTATGTCATAGAATGCGTACGATTTGATAATATTAATATTTAAGTCGTGAACGTATGATAATCTAAATTTGGATATGTTTATTTCTTTTTACGTGTTACTTAATATGCTTAATTATGCCGCGCATAGCCTTCCATCACAAAGATTCTAATGATAACTGTATACATATATGATAATGGTGCATGGTGAAGAAGATAACAGAGGAAGAGGAAGTGACAGAGGTTGTGGAAGTGTCGTCCAGGAAAGTTTCATCGCAGCTGGAATATAGTTCCGGCAAGCCTGGAAGTACCAACATTTCACGTTCCTAATGTTCTATTCCCGCGTGTTACCATGTGAGCAAAATTCAACGTCAAGTTAATAATGTACGGATGATATCTTGTACTTTTGTGTTTATTATATGACCATTGTGTATAAATATTTGTACTTTTGTAAAGTTAAAAAAAACGTTTGTACGTTTGTGTGTATATTGTTCATAAATATTTGTTATTTTGTGTGTATGCTTTTTGGCTGTTCGTAACTTTTTTTTTTTTGAGTATCGAATATAAGAAAAAAAAAAAGCAATAATATATGGGACGTACATGAAAGATTGGGAGATTGGTCGGATCTTGGGCAGCATAAAAGGGTTTGTGGCAGGAGGACCAAGAAGCTTCACCTGTTGAAACTTCATCGAGGAGTCTCAACAGATTAGGGGAAGGAAACTGCCGGTAATTAGATTAGGGGAAACCAGGTGGAGATAATTAACAACTACCACATGCAGTCAAGAGTCATTTCAACCCTGTCCTGAAGTAGAACTTGATAATCTTGTTTACCATATACTCTAAAGGAAACTTGCTTTGCGTCTCAAGAATCATGATCTCCATTGATTCATATCAATAAACTAGTCTATTCATAAGCTAGTAAGTTGAGTAGTCTCGAGCTAGTATCTGAAAGAGAATGAAATAAGATGTGATTTTGTTCAACATTCTACTCCTTAGCTTGCTTTGCAGTATATAACTCGATGTCATTTTGGAGAAGCGAGTGATAGTGAAGAACAATTTGATTTGTTGTTTTGACGATGTCGTGACGACAAGAGGAATATATTTGAATTAAAGAAAAGGCCGAGAGAGCCACATAGCTCTGGGAAGCCAGGCGCCGCAACTAAAGGAACATTGATTTGTTGTTTTGCTATATATCTTATCACCCATAGACGCTACGCGGGAAACAGATTAATACAGTTGCACGCAATACTCCACGTTTATCACAGACATCGTTTTATGTATTTTTTTTGGCTAACCACCGTTTCATATCATGAAGTTCCATAAAGTTTTTAAATTATTCAAAACATAAACTGGCTTTCTTTTTAGACGTTCGTGTTGGTGGACGATAGTGGACGGTGACCAAATGGTACGGAAAATAATGTATCTCTCGTTTATATGAAGATATGTTTTCGATATAAAATATATCCCTTTGTTCCATTATATTGAGTTTTTTGGTCAAATCTCGAAACTTACGAAAACAGATAAAAAATAGTCGAACAATCATGAATTAGTGTAAAATATAAACAAATTTTGATAGAATAAAGAAAATGAAAATATACATAGAAAAAATAAAGTTGAATCGTCAAAATATATATGCTATCTATAAGATAATCACATAAGGAATACAAATGAGAAAAAAATGAAAAAAAAATAAAATAAAAGAAAATAAATTCCTTTCATTTGATAAGAAATTATTTTAGTCTTTTATTCCTTAAATTTTAAAGAATGTCAAAAAATCATAGGTAATAAATATCTTTCTTATTAAAAGATAAATATTTTGGGAGAATAACCTTTAATTGGTACTATATTCACAACTTTGTCATTATTGCTGAAGTGTCAATACCATATGCATTCTCAGCATCCATTTGTAATAGACCAACATTTACTAGAAAAATTACATAATATGTCACTGTGACTATGTTAATATACAGTGATCATATATTCAACTCAATCCCTTTTATATTATTTGAGGAGCATTGTTAAGAACTAACCTTGACCTCATGTGTTATTAACCAAATTGCTATTTTCTATGTGGCAACACCATAATCATTCTCAGACTATTTTAATAAAAACCATATTTTTACTAGACTAATTACATATAATGCCATTGGTCATTAAATTGTTCCTTCACCTAATATATTATATGCTTTCTAGTTATTAGATAACAAAACTAAATTATCCCTAATTACATATACATACCATCTACATAATACATATATTATAAATGCTTTCTATTTACATAGTTTTCTTAAATTTGTGTTTACAATTTAAAACAATTCTTATTGTATTATTTACATACGTTTCCAGCATATTAATTTGAGACCTCATGATTACTTAAGTTCTATGATGAACAAAATAATAAAGAAGAATGTGTTTCGGTTTTTTTTTACTTCAAAATTATTAGTGAACGAGCATAAACATCACTAATATAATATTTTTGTGGAGTCAGCAATATTAGAGAACGAACAAAAAAATTTTGATTGTTTTGTGGAGTCAATTTTTTTAGAAAATGTTTTCGTTACTGTAATAAAACATCATACATCCCATATGGTTTTCTTATATTTGTGTTAACGATATAAATATTTTTTATGACATAAATTCAAAGGATATTAGTTTGGGACCTCATGATTACTTAGGTTATATGATGAACAAAATAACAAAGAAGAATGTGTTGCACTTTTTTTATTTTACCGCAATATTATTAGAGAAAGAAATGTAGATATTTTGTGGCGTCAAAATTTTTAGAATATGTTTTCGTTATTGAAATAAATGTTTGTATGTTCAAACATGAAATGTATTAGCTGTTTGCTCAAAATTTTGCCTTTAGAAATCTATATATACGTCTATATATATATATATTTATATATTACATATGAGACTATATCATAATTTGTTTAATTTTGGCAGTAAAAAAAAATGATTGTTACATGAAGTCAAATAAAATGATTGATTAGTGCTTGATTGTTTTTGTGAATCAATATGCAATCTTGGTAATCAATTCAGGTATTAAATTTGTGGAATCAATTTAGGTGTCAATTTTTGAATCAATTCATAATCTTCATTTATTAATTTTTTAAATGCATCAAGTAATTTTCGCCAAATAGGTTCATATAAAAAAGAAAGGTAGATTGGGAATTGATTTGTTTTTGCTTTGATTTATTAGCATTCGATAGTCAAGGAAAATTTTAGGCCAAAATTGGAGCGCAAGTTATGTAATATATTTATGAAAAAAGATTAATTGTGGCGATTTCACAAAGCCGATTAACCCTAAACTTAGACATATATAAATATGGTGCCGAGAGCGCATCTCCTCACCACATTCTGCTTCTCAAATCATCATTGAAATGGTTCTCAATGATTCTAATGTGAGTTTCTGCAATTTTAGCTATGTTTAATGTAATATGTTTAGATACATATGTTGTACTATGTGTGTTACAGTTTTGGCAAATTAATTGGGAAGTAGATAATGTATTGTACCAATTTTAAATAAAAAGTGTTTGAGCTGATATCCCTTAATATTTTGCCGACATTATTTTTGTTTTTAATGATAAGGTCGATTAAAGAGCTTGACTAACATTGATGAGTTTTCCAAAATTATTTTTGAAGTCAATGATGGTCCAGAAATTGATGGTTTAAGAAAGAGGTATATCATTTTGTTTGGTAAATAAGTCTTTTTTTTCATTTTGGTAAAATGATTCTTTATTATTTTCTCTATATAAGATTGCAAACCATGAGTTTTGAAGACATTTTTCACATCAATTGTAGTTTATTTTTTTTATTAGTTTCCTTATAGTTATTTCTTTCGTATTTTATTTTTCTATTACATATGTTTCTTTTAATATTGTAATCATATTTTTTTTATTATGAAAGAAATAATTATATTTCCTATGTTTTATTTTATCTTAAATTCACAATAAATTTATATAAATTTTTGTTTAGTCTTATAAAAAGTTCTGTAAAATGTACTTCAATTACATTTAACCAATAGACACAAGCTTTTTCAAAAAACAAAAACAAATAAGCTTACATTATATATACATGCATATTTTTTTCGATATTTCGTTATATCTAATATTTGTGACTATAAATTTTAACTTTCTAATATATGTAGATTAAAATTAAAAAAAAAATTAATCACTCACTCTGCACAAGACACGGATTATCAACTAGTATTCTTTGTAAATAGTACAAATTGTAAAGAATGCTAAAGAATCAGTTATTCCCACTCATTTATCTGGTCAGGACATGTTACATATCCAATCGGAATATATAATCCAGGCTCTAATCGGTCACGACTTAATTGATTCAGAATTTTTGTCTTATCAGCAAACTGATGTAAAATGCCGAGCAGCTTTAACTAATTTAAAGGAAGTTGATAAATATCAGTTACATATTTAGATAAACAGCAAAATCAGATGCTTCTTCTTTTTGCTTTTTTTTTTTAATTCACTGGTCCAATGTCCGTTGACACATCACTTATACGGAGAGAGTCACAAAGTTCCAAGTAGAAGCGTATTATCACCCACGAGTAATTTAACAGAATAAGATACTGTATACTTCTATTAATATTACTTCATCTTCATCTATAACGATTGACTACGATATATGACATTAACGAATATACTTTTTGACAGTTCCTAGCATCGCTAATCCGAACAAAGGAATACGTGTCAAAATTTAAATAAATCCAGCTAATTGCAAACGGGAAACATGCAATGATATTTTTATCACAAAAAAATCATACAATGATAGGAATATATGCGACAAATGAGCTGTTTCGCTTAAATAAATACTAATCAACGTAAACGCTGAAAGTTGACCAAGAATCAATGATGACTGACTTGAACAGTATAAATGATCCCGATTAGTCTCTTCTAAACACACAATTACAACTTACAAAAAAGAAAGAAAGAAAGAAAGAAAGAAAGAAACAAATAAAGAAGAGATGGCTAACGAAGGAAGAAGAGAAAATGGAGTTTTTTCTTACGTCTACATCCTTTTTAATTTCATCCAGGAGATTCTGCAATCTCTCTTCGTCAAGCTTCTCGGCGTAAGATCTTCTCCAAGTAATTTTCCGGTGAGTATACAATCAACAACAATTAATAAAAATTGTGTATGTTATGAAAAGTTTACGAGTTATAATATCTTTAAAGCAATTGATAATATAATACTCAGCTCGTAAACTTATTCATGATACTATTATTAACTGGAATTTCTTTCTTTTTACATACGTGTTACTTAATATGCTTAATTATGCCGCGTTTAGCTTTCCATCACAAAGATTCTAATGATAACTGTAAACATATATGATAATGGTGCATGGTGAAGAAGATATCTAAAGAAGAGGAAGTGACAGAGGTTGTGGAAGTGTCGTCCAGGAAATTTTCATCGCAACTGGAATTTAGTTCCGGCACGCCTGGAGGTACCAACATGTCGCGTTCCGGCGTGTCACCCATGTGAAACAAAGTCAAAGTAAAAGTCAACGTCAAGTTAATAATGTACGGAGAAACTCTTGTACTTTTAATTTTATGTTCATTGTTGTATATTTGTTTATAAATATTTCTTCTTGTGTGTATTATTCTTGATGGTACGTAACCTTGTAAGTTTGTTTGAGTATTGATTGTGAGACAATAAAAAAACGTAAATTCTATGATTATATTTGAAAGTCGAACCTGGAAACGAAGTGGAGTTAATTAACAACTACGACGTGTAGTGTAGTCAGAGTTTAAACTTTGTGGTCGTTTAGAATTTGATAATCTTGTTTACCGGATACTTTTAAAAGAAACTTGCTCTGCGTCTTAACAATCTTGATATCCAGAGATTACCAAAAAAAAAAAAAAATCTTGATATCCAGAGTTTCATACCAAATCAAACTAAACTATTCTTACGCTAGTGAGTTCTAGTGAGTTAAACTGCTTCTACTCCTTAGTTTGCTTTGCAAATAATTTTATGCAATTTTGGAGAAGCGAGTGATAGTGAAGAACAACTGCAAAAAAGAACGTCCCCTAACGATCCACTCCTTAAACTTCCTCGCTGTTTTACCTACCTTCCTTAGTCTTGGTTTGATGCATCAGTGCCATCACCTCCTGCATTAAAGCAACTAATGAAGTAAAACATATTTAACCAAAAAAAAAACTATTAATCTGAATATGTTTTTTTTTTGTACTTAGTTACATTGCATATCGTTTTCATCACAGAAGTTCTAATGATATCTGAATGATGCATGGTGATGAAGATATCAGAAGAAGAAGTCACAGAGGTTGTGGAAGTGTCGTCGAGGAAAGTTTCATCAAGCTGGAATTTAGTTCCAGCAGGCCTGGAGGTACCAACAAGTCACGTTCCTAATGCTCTTTTCCGGCGTGTCACCCACGTGAACAAAACTCAACGTCATGTTAATAATGCACGGAGAACATCTTGTACTTTTGATTTGATGTTCATTATTGTATACTTTGTTTATAAAATATTTGTCATGTTGTGTGTATTATATGATTCTCGGCTGTTCGTAATTTTGTAACTTTGATAATCTTATTTACATGTTACTCAAAAAGAAACTTGTTGTTCGTCTCAAGAATCATGATATCCATAGTTACATATCAATCAAACTAGACTATTCTCAATCTAGTAAGTCTCGAGCTAGACTCAGATTCTGAAACGCCGAAGAAACGGGGTGTGATTGTTTAACCTTCTACTCCTTAGCTCGCTTTGCAAAATAACTTGTGGCGCTTTTGGAGAACCTAGTGATTGTGAAGAACAATTGTAATAAAGAACGTCCCTTAACGATCCCTTCCTTTAAGTTCCTCGCTGTTTTAGCAACCACTGGTTCTGTTGTTTCCTTTGTCATTGTTTGATGCACCACCTCCTGCATTGAAGCTACTAATGAAGTAAAAAACAGAGTAAACCGTTAAGCCCCACACCTGGAAAAAAAACAGAGTTTAGAAGGACTATTAGCTAAACCTGGATTCATGTCTGTTAACCTCCTTAGTCTATCTTCAGCCACGTGAATAGCCCGTGTGGAGCTTCTAACACCTTGAGTGATACCTTGACTACACAATATTGAAGAGTTAGACATGAAACGAGGACGTTGAGCCAAAAAAAAAGAGAAACAAACCCTAAATCACTAAGCTCCATTGTCAAATCACTAATCTCCATTCCAGATAAGCGAACAGCAGCCATAGTATCAGGTAACTCTTCTCTGGTCACATCCAAAAGCTTCTCAAGAGACTCAGCTGCTTTCTTGCATGCCTTTTTTAACATCACAATACATAGATATTTAAACATCAAAGAATCTGTAATATCTGTAAAGACAAAACTGTTCAAGAAACTAACCACGAGTGTAGGGATTACAGACAAGAACAGCCATGATGCTGAAACAGCTGTCTGAAAAGCGTGTAACAATGTGGTGATGATTGTATTGTTTCATATAAACCAATCATAATTAAATAAGTATCACGATTCGATCTCGAAGCTTAACACGGAGACTTACTACGCAAGCGACGAGATTGAGCAAGACGAAGTGTTTCTGAGTGAGTGTCCATTGGACTTGGAGAGGAGGCTGTCCCACGGAAGAAGTCAATTCGGAAGATTCATGGGGGTTCGAGGGAGAAGAAGACGCGATTGAGTTCGAAACCTTGGCGAATCGCAGAGCTGGAGGAGCTTGCCGGAGAGTGAACCGGCGGAGAAGCGGTAACTTTGTATCGACGAGTCTGTGATGGAGAATCGGATTCGTGAAGATTGTAGGTTTAGGCGATTGCAGATTCGAAGCGGATAACATAGCGAATGCGTTCGATTTATTCGTCAGATCTCAGAATCCATGCTGAGCTTCGAGACGATTAGTCGATTACAGTGTTTGGTTCCAGTTCAGTTTGGTTGGGACTTGGGAGGTGGTTCCGTTTGATTCAGTGATTAAGGAAAAAAAAATCGATTTTTCGGTTTGGTTTAGTGAGGTGATCGTTAGTTGGGTTTGATTCGGTAAATTAAAAAAAGAAATCGGGGTTTCGGTTCGGTTTAACATTCCCTTTGCTGTAATTTGGTCCTCGATATAAATAGTATTGGGCTTTTTGTACACTAGCTTATAAGGATGAATAACATTAGGCTTTTATTTAATTTTGGGCCTTACTATTAATTTAACTAACCGGCGCCTTAATTCAATTTGGGGGGAAAATTAAAAACCCTAATAAGTCGTCGTTTCCGAAGAAGCGTTGATTTGAAGCAGGACACTGGTAAAAATAAATAAATAAATAGAAAAACCCAAAGGAGTCTTCTGAAATTCGAAATTACGGATCCACCGCCATAGATCCCCTTACCTTTCTCTCTCCTCTCTCTCTCTAACCTCTTCGTCGCCGACGCCGAAGCATTAGGGTTTTTTGAGTATCACTAGTGGGTGCAATGAAGAAAGGAGCTAAGAGAAAGGGTGCTTCTAAAGCCGGCCGCAAAGGTGCTGTTGCAGAGAGCCAGAACGATGAGGTGATTCCCGAGTCTCTCAATGCCTCGACTCAGGAGGAAGAGAGTCAACAGCCTAAGGATGAAGAAATCGCCGATGAGGAGAATGGGGAAGAAGAGGCCAACGAGAACCAAGAGAACGGAGTAAAGGACGAGGAGGAAGGCGAATCGGAGAATCAGGTCGATGAGGGGAAAGACGCTTCTTCTTCTCTGGAAAAGGAGGAGGACGAGGAAGAAGATAAGAAGAAGAAGCCTACTGCTCGAGGTGGTGGTGGTAAGCGAAAGAGAGGGGCCACGAAGAAGAAGGAGATTGAAGTGAAAGAAGAGAAGAAGGCTCCGAGAGCGAAGAAAGCTAGAGTGAGTAAACCACAGGAAGAGCCTGAGTACTTCGAGGACGAGCGTAATCTGGTAATGCTTTGCTCTTTCAATATCATGTAATTAAGATTCATCACTTGGATTATAAGAGCTCTTTGGTTGGAAGATATGTATATGATAAGTTTATCTCTTCTGAGTATAATTGTTTGCCATATTGGTGCATGAGCTACTGGAGGACAACATTTTTTAATTGAATGGTTTGTGAAGATTTCGTATTCAATATTGTTAAATTTTTCTTTAAAAAAATTGTGTTTTTATCAGGAGGGTTTGTGGAAGGCTGCATTTCCAGTGGGGACTGAGGTATATTTTTCTTTAGTAATTTTGGCTTCCAAGTTAATGTCTTTCATTGATATATTTTGCTTATGTTTATTTTTTCATTTGTGGTGGCAGTGGGACCAATTAGATGCACTTTATGAATTCAATTGGGATTTCAAACATCTTGAAGTAAGTTGTTTTCTTTTACATTCTCCATTTTTCAAGTTGACAGGTTGACGAGATTCTGATATTTGTGTTTTTTTTGTTGTATGCTAGGAAGCATTGGAAGAGGAAGATGGATTGCTTTATGGGAAGAAAGTCTTTCTTTTTGGTTGTACCGAACGTAAGCTGTTTCTTCTTCTTCTTGTTTTGATTATTGATACTTGGAGCTATGTGTACTGCTTGTTATGCTGTCTCCTTGTCTTTTGTTTCTCTTCAAAACATGTTAACCACTTGTGATATACTGATATGTATGTTTCTGTTGAATATTTCCTCTCATCTTTACAGCCCAGTTAGTCCCATTCAAAGGTGCAAACAAGATTCTCCATGTCCCAGCAGTTGTTGCTGTAAGTTGTTACTTAAACCACTATCAATGTTTGCTTAATATCGTTGATCTATGGATTTGAAAGTATATATCATTTCTCTTGGTTAAATTTACCCATTCTATATTTGCAGGTTGAATCACCCTTCCCACCTTCTGATAAGATTGGAATCACGTCGGTTCAGAGAGAAGTCGAGGAGATCATTCCAATGAAGACGATGAAGATGGACTGGCTTCCGTACATTCCAGTTGACAAAAGGTAATTACACCATGAGTTCCACTTCCATCTGAATAAGTTTGGTGGGGTGGGCTAAATCAGTGAGAAGAGAAACGCAGATTATATATATTACTATTTACTTCTGATGTTTACCAGTATTTGCTAATTACCTTTGCTTTGTTCTTCTTGCAGAGGTAGACAAGTTGATAGGATGGACTTTCAGATTTTTGTCTTGGGCTGTACCCGAAGGAGGTAAGTACATATATGTTTTCTTCTCCTCTCGATGTCTAATGACTCATTTAAAAATATCGATACTCACTTGCTATGAAGGGATTTTGAGTTGCATTCCATTTGATACTGAAATTAGAACATGAGTCAATTTGCATCATTTGCCCCCTCATTTCTGCCTAGTAATTTGTTGTTAGGGTGCATGATTTTATGTATGAGTATTTATTGCATATCTGTGTTCTCGTACAGATTGCATGTTTGAATCTATCAGTTCTGGTGTATTGAATTTAGCTTTGTATTATCTGCAGAGCTGCTCTCAGACATATGAAAGAAGATCTCGTCAAGAAGTACGAGTATTGCCTTCCTTGTAAGTTTTATTCCTCGCAACCAATATCAGTTAAATTTGCAGGCTATTAGTTTTACTCTCTGTTATGTACGTGGTAAGCAACAAAACATCTAGCATCTCTCCTTTGTTACTTTTGTAGATTTCTACCAGCCATTTAAGGAAGAAGAACTCGAACAGAGTACTGAGGTTCAAATAATGTTCCCCTCTGAACCGCCGGTAAGTCTTCTCGCGTGTAAATGAATGTGTCGGCATAAAATGGCTTGGTAGGGCACATTGTTTAGGGTCTTTTCTATTTATTTTTTCAAAGCTTTAACGTTCTATTTGTGCAGGTTGTATGTGAGTTTGACTGGGAGCTTGACGAACTTGAGGTCTGTGCCGTTTGGCTTTTCTGAAACGATGAAACTTGGAAATTACTTCTTCATTTGATTTAAGAGCATTTTCTTCTTTGCTCTGCTCCTTCCTTGTGTGTTCTTGCATTCATTGTATGGGTTCTTGTGCTTATATCTCAGGAATTTGTCGATAAACTGATTGAAGATGAAACCTTAACTTCAGAACAAAAGGATGAATTCAAAGTGAGTGGAACCGTATAACTCAATAATCAGTCATAATCAGTTAAAGACGGTTGGGGATTTGTCTAAGTTCTTGTGTTTTTTTTTTCCATTTTCACAGGAATATGTCAAAGAGCAAGTTCGAGCTGCAAAGAAAGCTAATAGAGAGGTAAACTATAACCAAACCAAGATGGATGATACATATATTGAATGAAACTGTTTGCTTACGGAATGTTGATACTTGCAGGCCAGAGAAGCTCGAAGGAAAGCAATTGAAGACATGAGCGAAGAGACTAAACAAGCCTTTCAAAGCATGAAGTTCTACAAATTCTACCCTCTGCCTTCACCAGAAACACCAGATGTCTCTGGCGTCAAGGTAATGCACAAAAGAATGAAAACGAATACCAATATCTGCAAAAAGACGTTTTGAGTACTTAATATGTGAATCTTGTTTGCCCTTTTTTGCAGTCGCCGTTCATCAACAGATACTATGGAAAGGCTCATGAAGTCCTTTGATTGTCAAATCTTGACAACCTTTTCTTCTTGGCAGCTTCAGCAGTAATGAAACTTAGTTTTGATCACAAGTGCTCTCAGAAACTCGTTGAGCTTTTATTCATTGTTAAAAAAAGACAAGAATGGCCGAGACTATGTATTATTTGTCATTAATGAGTTTTTATTATCCTCCAACAATAAACCCAATTTTTAGATGAGTATGAACCATTCCCATTCCGGCATTCCCATCTGGACTGGAAAGTTCAATACCATTCCCATCACCATATTCTTGGTGCAAAACTTATTGCAAGAAGTGTGATCAAGGAGGATAGATATCAATCTTACATTGCTGCTGGCTTTCCTTCTTGGCTCAGCCATCTTTTGTTTAAAGCTCCTCTTGGATTGATGTTTGATCCCTTTTGTAACTGTTTTAGTTTTTGATGTTCTCTCCCCATATTGTATCAATGAAATATAGTGTTTAGAAAAAAAAAAGATGAGTATGAACCCAATTACTTTATTGGTGTAAATTTGAGACAACAATCAGCAATTCGTAATGGGCTTCTACCCTTTGTTTTTTTCCTTAATTTGCGGTGGCATTTTCACATCTAAAATTATTAGACTAGTTGTGATCACATTTATATTTTTGTTGATTATTTTTTCCTTCCTTGTAAAGGTAGAAAAAAGGCTAATCCCTTTTTTCCAAACATAAAAAAAAGAGTTTGGATGTTGATTTTTTTAAATATTTCCTTTCATCTTATTGACTATTATATTACTATGCTTAATAAAATTTGACCCACTTTTTATTCTTAATAGTATAAAACCATTATTATTAGAAATCATCACACTAAAATCATATATACGACATGCAAAGCATATATAAGCTATATACATTTACGTTGCTGATTATATTTACAACTTTCCTCAAACAGTTCCTTTAACCGCATGACTAGTATCATCATCATATAAGTAGAGATGTTCTTGTCCAAAATCCACTCACCAGCAAACACCATTCTTGATTCTTAATAGTCACAAACCTTTCTCGAAATCAAATCTCCTTGACTACGTTGGTTCACGTTGCCGAGTCGCCCAACTTGAGCTTAAAGCTCTTAACCGTTGGAAATACTCACCTAACGCTAACAATCCCCTAGCCGCTTGTCTCGTAGTTAGGATCCGATGCATCTGTTGCAATGTCTCATGTCTTAGATGATCAGCCTAACAACAATAAAAACAACAGTTTAGGAACCAACTCAAGAAAATAGTTCTTGTCCTAATAATTTAAAATCTTTCTCTCTTACCTGATTCACAAAACTGACCAAAGCCTCTAGTCTCTCCATAGCACAAGTTATCTGAGGAATATAACTTCCTTCACCGAGATTCCCAGCAGCTACACTATCTGCTAATGTATGCTGCAACTTTTCCATTCCTTGAGATACAGCATCTTCAGCTTGTTGACATGACTGCCTCAAGTTACACACATCCAGTACTTGTTGATCCATCAAAGGATCAAAATGTGGTAACAGAACCTAACCACAAAGAGAGAACATCTATATTGTGAGAAAAGCCATTACTTCTATGGATGAAACCAGGGGCAGTCCTCAACATAGAAAAAATTACATATAAACAGGTTTCCAAATTTGTAAAAAAAAATGTACATAAACCCTAACTAATTTGTCCATAGTTCTCAAAATCTTTAAACCAGCCATGGATGAAACACAAGTTTATCGATTACCTTGAGAAGCTCTGAAGGTCTGAACCCACCTATCCACAAGAAGAACCTCTCTGCTGAAGTTTTCCACATTCCAGACATGATGTAGAAGACATCTATCTTTGCAGCAGCTGACTTCATTCGGAAGAGTTGAAAGTAATGTTTCATGGCATTGTCAACTAGCAAACGTAGCTCTACATCACTGACTTGTCCGTGTAAAACCGTTCTTAGCTCGTTTATTTGCCTGTTCTGTTCCTCCACCCAGTGTCCGTATTCCATCTCAAATGCGACAATCCCTAACAACAACAACAAAACCCAGTGCATCTCAAATTATTTTCAGGTTTTGGTCAAAAAAATATTAACTGTATATTTAAATGTAATAATCTAGTTTTAGAAGTTAATAACCCTACCTATATATGTTTGACGTTTCTTTAAAATAAGTAGTGTATCTGAAAGTTTAAAGTTATAATCTATAATTTTATTTATATATTTTTAGACAGCCCTGACAATACCTGAAAATTATTTTCAGAGGACTAGGAAATTGCCAAAAAGGTGAAAGAATTCAAACCTGAGCTCATCTTGTCTGAGAAACCAAGAGCAGTAGTATCTACTCGGTTCCCTTCATAGAAACCTTGTTGTCTAGCACGATCAAGTTCTTGCTCTAAATGAATTAGCTTCAACCTGCTTGTCTCTAGCTGTTGAACATAAGCCTAAAAGAAAAGGTTTTAAATGCTTAGTATATCAAAACAAAACAAAAAACTAACTATTTCACGTGGTTTCATACTTTCTTGCGCAAACGACTTTTCCTAGCTGCCTCTCGGTTCTGTGCGAGCCGTCTTTGTGTCTGTGAAGAGATCAAAGATTCAAATTTACAAAAAAAGATCCAAATAGTTTAAGAAAAAAACAAATGAGGTATAGTAAGTTACCTTGTCAGGATGTCTGGATGTGGAAGCCTCTTGGTCAAACTTGTGAGGAGTTCCATGAGAAGTGTCCTCAGACTGAACAAAGATGAAAAGGAACCATTAGTTTCTGAACTTTAAATGAGAGAACTGAAGTGTGAGATAAGTACCAAGCTGTCTGGTTTTGCATTTGTGGGGATGATGATAGAGTTAGGTGTATAGATGTCTCCATTGTTCTTGAAGGTCTCTTCCCACATACTGACTTGGTTGAGAGTAGTCTCGTAGATTTCAAACCTTCTCGGAGGAACAAAATGTGTGGAAGTTGTATTCATGTTTCCTCAACTACCAAAAGCAAGAGACACTTACACAACTTCATTAACCAAATAAAACTCAAGATCCAAAATCAAGAACTTCAAGTTACATACAAAACTTCATCAACCAATAAAACTGAAGAACAAGACCAAGAACTGCAAAGTGACATACAAGATCACAAGTTAAGCTTTATGTAAGAGAATTGCACTAGAATACAAAAAAAAGTTCGTGGGTCATTTTCCATCACCCAATACGTCAACGCTACCTCTCCTCTACATGTATAAGCTCCATTGATAAAGGCGCAGCACCCGACTCATATACACTCTAGAAACACTATTTTTCCTGGTGTTTTTTTTTTTTTGAAAGGTTGTCAATTAAATAAACAGATAAATTGAATTTTGTTCCAAGAAAGAAAAACATGACCAAACTATAAGGTCAGTGTCAGTTAATGGATCTCACTGTGTCTACTTCTTTTAGCTATTGATGGTGGACCAACTTAAACACCTCCCAATAAGGGGAAAAAATATATCAATCACTGATTTGATATGAACGTTCTATTTCTAGCACAAAAGTCAAGATTCGATTGAAGGCAGCTCTTAGAAGAAGAGACACATAACCAAATATCACATAGGTACGAGCTAGTTTCAACAAAGGACAGTAAACCTTAATACAGAAAAAAATAAAGGACAACTAATCATCGAGTTAGTTGACTCTTTCATCATTCATGGCGATGCAGTAAGAGACTGAAACCGAGTAAATAAAACAAACAAAAAAAGTATAAGAGAGAGAGAGATTCGAAGACGAACCTTCTTGTCGTCTTTTGCGTCAAGAGGGAGCGAACTTTTCCCGCGGAAACCATGAAGTAAGCCAAAAGCAGATGACCTTTTTCACTTTCAGAAACGAAAGCTGACGCAAAGCCTAGAGAACCGCAGTTCAAGTCGGCCTCTTTATCTGGTCTTTATCATCTCGAGGAAGGAGAAGAAGAATCATGCGAGAACACGACAAGGACCTTAGACATGATTCTCTTTCTAAAATCTTGATAAAAATGTAACACTTAAATTTCTTCTTTCTCTGTTTCTCTTTTGTTTGGTTGGTTGGTTATTCGGTGATTCTATTTTACCGTATATTCTTTTCGAAATAGTGCACTTTGTTTATTATTTAACACTTTGTTTGTGCTTATTCTCTTTATATCTGGTTTGTCATCCTCCACTACCTAGTTGATGTGCGCACCAGGTCGATTTGGAATTTCTCATACTACACCCGTTTTTTTCCTTCCTCTTATTCAGTAACAATTGTTTGTTTTCGTGTGAATTTTGTTCTTTATTCACTAAACCCCGTCAAATTTAGCGACGAGTCCCGTCGGTGGTGATAACTCGTTTGACGGCACACGCGCCATAGAGGTAAGTGCGTGGAGGTGAATCTAGTGGCTAGACTTATCGCGGGAATGAAAGGCGGTTAATGCTCGAGGAGTATATTGTTACGGCTATTTTATATATTTGGAATTTACAAAACAACACCAACCAAACAAAGTATCGCAAATCTCATAAGTAACATGTAAAAAGAAACATTTCTAAAATAGCATTTCTAATTTAACAAAGTACGTAAAGTGACCGATTGTAATTTTTGGTGGGTTTGCTTCGATTTTTACGACATGCCGATCTAATGTTGGCTATAAGCGAAATAAGAGCCCGGCATGTAAATCTTTTGAAGGTTTTTGCTTTTACAATCAACGCTTATGTAATTTCTTTAGAATTTTTAAGGTATGATAATTTGTTTATGCTAAAAACCGATATAATAATTTTAAAAGAAAATTAATGTCCTAGACGGCTAGACTGAACGAAAAATGATATTTAGTTATAAAACAAATAATGCCAGCTCAAAGATTCACATATTCGTCTTGTTCGTATATTTGATAATATTATATATACTGACAAGGAAGAATGAAAACTTCATTTTGGGGAGGAATCAGCTCATAAGAAGATTTTACAAAAGTTTGGCTCTTCATGTTCCATTGGAGACATATGTGTGACCGCAACTTATTCCACCCACTTGCGGCTCTTTGCTTATTATGTTAATCACAATTGATACTATAAATCTTCCTTTTTTGATACTATAAATTTTGTTCACGTGTTTCATTGTTTGCCCGATCCATCATTTGATTAATTATGTCGTCTTACATATTATTTGAAGTTTACATATAAATCTTGGTTCATTTTCTGTATAGCAACACATTACAGATTCGTCTGACATAACATACATATAAATCTTGTTCACGTGTTTCATTGCTTGCCCGATCCGTCATAGGATTAGTTATGGCTTCACACATCATTATTTGAGGTTTAGTTTCCGATATGTTGTTAACACCAGTCAATAAAAGTAACTGTATTTCGTAAACTTGATTGTTTTATAAAAATTTCGCCTGCAAGTGATATTTATGTGTAAAGTGACACAAATCATTATGTGATAGTGGATGTAGCCCCTCATTCCATTTTGGAGGTTTTATCAAGTTGGTTGATTGATTTGCGGTATTTCTTTTGCACGTATTAGATATTGCAATAATTCTAACCAAAAAACAATATGGCAATAATGTATATATTCTAATACAAGGAACACTGACAATGAAAATAAATAAATTCGAGAAAAGATGAATTAATGAGACATGAAGCACCATCTCTTTGGCTTTGCGTTGGCCTATTTGGGGAATTATTCTCAAGTGCCATCTTATGAAAAGTGGGTTGCCACCAAGAGTGGCTAGCGTCACTCTGGATTTTTTTTTTCATTTCTATTTTTGCTAGCAATTCATGTTTCATACCACTCTGAGAGTTTCACGAACCCTACAATATTTTTTTTCGCCTTTACGTACATTAGATTATTCTATAAAGAAAATATATGATTTTTTGGAGTTTGATATACAACAATATTTTTAAAAAAAACAATATCATAATAGAAGTTTGACATTTACACCAAAAAAAAATCATAGAAGAAGATGCTATAATCAACGATGAAATACCGACCAAAAAAATTCAAGGATGAAATATAAATGGTCTATCCTTTTTTGACATCTTATAAATGGTCTATCCAAAATAGAACATTTAATGTTATGCCTTATCTTTTTCTAAATAAAATTATACGAATTTCTCACTTATCAACTTACTAGGTATAAAGTTGTGATGCTTTTAGTTGAAATTCAGTGTAACACTTTCTTGAAAAAAATAGATTTGTTAAGTAGTATTAGCTATTGAGTATATTCTTGTTATATTACTGAAGTTAGAATCATAAGATCCTGTAGCCAATTTGATTAATCGACGTGTTCTACTCATTACATCTTACACTAATTCTGATTAAAATTTATATGGATCAGATGATAATCATGATAATAACGCACAAATAAGTATTATACTTTTAAAGTAACGAAAGTAAAGAAAAAGTAGCAAAGTTAAGGGTGCCTTTGCGACATTACCCCAAGAGGCCAAGACAAATGGGAACTATCATCATTTTAAGATTACCTCCTTTTGGTTCCTTTGACTACACTTTTATTTATCTTCTTCTATTAGTTTTTGTTTTCCCCTTCTACTCTATTGAATAAGCTGAATGTTTTCAAAATAAAATACATTTTTTTCGTCCAGAATTATTTGGGGACTAGGCTCAATAAAATAAGCTGGACATAATATCAGGGCCCAAAAATTCTAAACACTTCTCAGCAGCAATATATTTTACTTAGGCTAACCGCGATCCATTAACTTTAAACTAGAGAATAAGCTCGGCAACTTGTACTATATCTTTTTGGGATTAGCGCAATCCGATAATTCACATCATGACGAGAAAAATAATCACAATACGGATGGATGTGCACCGACAGTTATTATCTTTTTTTTTCGAAAACAAAATTACAAACTTATGATTATTCTTGAAATCAAACTAATAGCTCTATATCCATATGCACAATATACGATGTTTATTGTTTCACACCACATGGTAAACTATCTGTCTTGTTGTTTTATGTCTTGGATATATGAATAATTTTCGAGCTGTGAAAATTTTTTTTAAGATTTCTAATGTCTTTTAGGTAAGTTGCAAAAGCCGGCTATTTTTCTGGTTCTGAAACCATCTTCACCAATTGAAAACAATCTGTTGCAAATATAACGTTATATTACCTTAAATTCTTCATACATTTCATTGTCCATATGAAAGATTCGACCTCCGTATATAAGAGAGATTGACTAGCTCTTGTATTTCTAACTCCAATAATTTTTCAAAATCTTCTAAGATACTATACCATGTCTTGTTTCATTTTATTTTACTTTATTTTGTAACTGGATTTTCTTGTTTTATAAAACAGATTTAATAGTGTATATATAACCATCTCAAATATTTGAGAACCCCCACACACATTTTTTAACAATAACAGATTACATAGATTTAATTATTTCGAATTACCACCCATATCGTAAGCTTTCTGTAACCACGTGATTACTACCACTAATAATCACCAAGCAGCCCCACAAATATCTGAAAACCCCACACAAAGATTTTCTCAAATGATTTATTTTTGTGAAATTTCCAATTATTTCAGATACCCACACAATAAAATATATATGTGAAATATTATCACTAAACTATATATGTGAATTATCATCACTAATGGTGCTGATGATGCTCCAGATGCACCCCATGCATTTTCTAAATTTGAATTAAACGATCTAAAGCCATGCATATTCAATTGAATTCACAGTATATTTTGAACTCACGGTACTTGATTTTTTAATTCTTGAAAATGGCACATCGATGCTGCCTGGAGAAAAAAAAATGACAAATCAATCAGTACAGTGAAGGTGACTATATATATATATATAAAGGTTGTCTATGGTTTCAATACTGATATATTTTTTTTTTGGTCTAAATGTTAATATACTGATATATTTTGTAACGTACTACTCGAAACTTTTTTTTCTGTGAACTGTTTGAGTTATTGCAGGAAAAAAATGGCCACTCAATTAGCTTTGTTCAAAGGACAAGTGCAGACAAGACAACAGTTCGTTCCTCGTCCTAAAGTAGTATAAATCAATCAACTCTTTTCTCTTTATTGTCTTGTTTTAAATTCCACGTATACGGTTTTTATGCAACATGCATTGACTTAAACATCAAACTTGTAGTCCATTGTTGCTCAATCTAGAGGTCTCCGAATGGAAAGCGGCAACGCGGGTCCGGTTGTTCTGATAACGGGATGCTCTCACGGAGGGATCGGTCACGCACTGGCGCGTGAGTTCGCTGACAACGGTTGTCGTGTGGTGGCGACGAGCCGATCACGGAGTAAGATGACTGACCTTGAGCAGGATCCGAGGTTCTTCGTGCAGGAGCTTGATGTTCGCTCGGAGCAGAGCGTGAACGAAGTCTTGTCGAATGTTATGGATAGGTTCGGCCAAATAGACGTTCTTGTCAACAACGCCGGTATTCAGTGCGTCGGTCCTTTGGCTGAGATCCCTATCTCAGCCATGCAAAACACCTTTGACACCAATGTTTTCGGTAAAATAAAAAGTTGTTTGTTTCGATAGCCGTTCTTAATGACTAAGAAATCATTTTACACACACACACACACACATATATATATATATGTATATTTTATTGGTCAAGTTTGTAAAATTTTGAGATCAGGTTTTAATAAATTTAGGTTTTTAAATTTGCAAACACAAATTTATATAAATTTGTACTAAATTGTTAGGGCCATGCAGGTACCGTGAGGATGACTCAAGCTGTTGTACCTCACATGGTGTCTAAGAAAAAGGGAAAGATTGTCAACGTTGGAAGTGTTTCCGTGATGTCACCAAGTCCATGGGCAGGGGTCTATACAGGGACCAAAGCTGCTATTCATGCTCTTACCGATTCCCTCAGGTTCAGAGTTTGAGCTGACCATATCGTCTTTTTTAAGAATCTTCCTCATTTGGTTCTTCAGTTGCTTGTAATATTTCCTTTGCTAACCGCCGCAGGTTGGAGCTCCAGCCCTTTGGCATTGATGTCATCGATGTCGTCCCAGGAGGAATAAGATCAAACCTCGCAAACTCAGCAGTAGCAGTCTTCAAAAAATGGCCTGAGCTGAAACTATACAAGCCTTACGAAGAAGCTATCATAGAGAGGGCCTTCTTTTTCCAGAGGAGGAAGCCAACTCCTACTGAAACATTCGCCAAAGACACTGTCGGTGCAGTGCTAAAGAAGAACCCACCCGCTTGGTTCTCTTCGGGCAGATACTCGACATTCATGGCAATAATGCACCATATGCCCATTTGGTACAAAGATTTTCTCCAGAAGAAATCTTTAATGAAAAAGGCCTAATCATGTAAAAGCTTGTGTCAGAGTCTGATAACGTTATCTTGTGTCATGCTCTGCATGAGTAGGGATAATTATTACATCAACAAGACTACGACCAATTGTTATGGGTTCCTGCAACTTGATTATGATAAGAAATAAAAACTTACAACATACGACCTGAGACTAGGCGCATGTGGAAGCAACACGTAAACGAACACGGCCGTTGTAGTACAAATATTTATAAGGGAAAAGGTGAAACGTTTCTACAACACAGAGGGACATTTTTCCCCGCTTTAACTCGACCCCAACAATGTATAATCCAAACTAAACATATCCGCAGATCAAAAGGGTCTCACAGCTATCTAAAAGCTATATAACTAAACATAACTTCTAACTTTAAGAATGGTGTGGAGGAGCTCCATAATACATTATTCCCGGTGGCTGGAAAGTTGAACCTTGTTGTTGAGCTGAGTTTGACTGAGGAATCTGAGGCTGTTGCATATGAGGTGGTGGTGGAGGCGGCGGAAGTCCAGGTGGCATTAACGGGATGTTACCAAACCCGTAAGGATTGTTCATTACCGGCTGTTTTAGAAACTGTGGTGGTGGTGGTGCTGGATTAGAGATCAACTGGTACTGACCTTGACCTTGTGCTGTGGGTGTCTGGTTCTGGGGGTTGATGTAAGAAGGAGCAAAAGCATTAGCGTCTAAAACGGGAGCTGTGCTCTCTGATTTGGATAGACCAGAAGTCTTTGTTGCTTCAGCTGCGAATGAAGATAGAACAGATTGCATGATCATATGTGATGAGGTAGATGCTGTGAGCATAGCAGCTATAGAAGCAGGCGTCATTTTTGATGCTTGACCAGACTTCATGCTGTTGTTGTTGTCAGTTGCCTCGGTTGTTGGGTTTGATGCATAATCCTCATCCTTGAGCCGTTTCTGCATGTTTTGAGCTTCCTCTGTTTGCTCTTGAGCTACCTGATAATAGCAAAAAATAGTTCATGAGCTTAAGCTGAAAGATAAAGTGGGAGATCAAACACATACCTTAATCTGAGCTTCCAGATTCTCCAGTTCAGATTCCTGACACAAGAAAGCAAAAAAAAAAAATGAAAGATAGATCACAAAAATAGTGAGCCTGCCAAAGTGTGAAAACCAATATTACCTGTTCGCGTAGTGCGTCTTTGAGCTGGTTTACAAGGGATGTTCTACTTCCTTGAACAGATTTGAGTTTCTCAATACATTGTCTCAAAAGGTATTCCTCTTCTTCCAGTTCTTTCGCCAGTGATTTTCTCTTAGGGTTGTCTTTCACTGGAGAGAGAGAGAGACAGAAACATACGAATTCAGAGAGAGAGAGACAAGCGCAGGTGGTTGGTAGAAAACAGAATGTTACCAGTAGAGCAAGCTTCTTTAACATCTGTCTCCATCTTCCTGATTCTTTTAACTGCAGACTTGCATTTACTAATCTCAGCTTCTTCATTTGAGTTTGCAGCAACAACCAAATGATATGCTGATGCTATCTTCTCGGCCACACCTCCACTTGGTAGTTTCTGCTCATGAGAGCCAAAAAAACACACAAACAAAGAACTCTAATGAAATTTGAATCAAAAGGGAGAAAAGGAAACCTCGGTGTTTAGTGTTCACCGTTCTGGACGACTTAGAATCGCGTTTTGAGGATTTGGATCCACGGGGACGCTTCTTGCTGACATCAAGTGGCAAAGGGCAATCTTCTCCAAGCATCACGTCTCTAAGATTCTTCGAACGTGAACCAAACACTTTTCTATCTTCCCATATCTTGACCTACAATGTCACGTAAACAGACTACTTGTTTATTCATGTTTCAACTTCACAAAATTTAATATACTTTTCTCCATATAGAAAGTCATCACACACACTCAATGTTCAAGAAATTTGTATATAAATAGGCAGTAATTAGGCGATTAATTAAAGATTAGACCTAAGAAAACTGCTCAAGAGAGTTTAGATCTGATTTTTTTGCCTAGACGGACGCTTTTAGAACACTAATAGAACACCAAACCTAGACAGAAGAAGATTCTAAAGAATCTTGAAATAAATTCATCATAACATCAATCCTCATCACATTCACAGTAAGACATAAACATACTTAAAAGAAAAGAACTTTCACAGAGGACAACAAATGTTCATACTTTTAACCTATTCCCAAACCACACAAGCACACTGATCAATACAAAGTAACATACTCATTTCCAGAGGGTAGAAAATCACATACTCAAGTTCTTTCTCCAAACACTAGATTGACCATAAACAGAGTTAATTCACAAGACAAACACTTCATTAGCTTCTAGTTCTAACACAAACATTGGTAAAGAGTAGGACCAAAAACACAAGAAGAAGATAGTTGTATTACCAAACGGGAGACGACGCCTTTGCCACGGTCATCACCCTGAGAAACAATGTCTTTAACAGCCTTGGGAAGAACATTCCAAAACTCCTGCACGAACTCATTGCCCTGACGCTTACTGTTCTGAAGAATATCATTAGCAAGATACAAGAGAGGCACTTTCTGAGCCATCTCCGTGCTGTGAAACTGCTTCTCCCATGTCGTCACGATCAATTCCGCTTTGACCCGATTGAATATACACCAATGCGATAAAGCTTGTATAATCAAAGAAACCAAAAAGATTGAAACTTTACAATAAGACTACGAGATCTATATAATGAGAGAGGATAAAGTCGACAACTTTAAAAGCTTGCAGAAAAGAAAAAAGGATACTTTCGATGGACTGTTGAGTGCTGTTGAGCTTGGCGAGCTTGTCGATTAGGATCTCTTCGCTGAATACAGTACTCATCTGTCAAGATTATCGCGAAATCGTGGAGGTTTTGGGGGGGAAGGAGAAGCTGAAATTGGATAGAGAAGCAGGCGGATTTGGTTACAGGAGAAAGGAGCGCGGCGGAGATGATAAGATTGTGCGGCGGAGCGAGAACGGAGAAACCCTAGAAACACAGACACGCAGGCGGAAGCGGATTATGAATAGAGGATGACCGAAGACGACGACGTTTGACGCAGAGGAAAGTTTGTGTTTATTTTTGTTTCTCTAGAAATTTAAATTTATTGCTTTCAGATTTTCATTTTGTTTTGACCTACAAAAAAAAAGTCTTGATTTTAAATATATTTAAATCTGGGAGTAGAAGATATTTTTAATTAATAAAAACAACATATTTCAAGGTATTTTTATACACCACATATAAATGATTCAACAAGACTGTTGTTAAAAAAAAAAATCAACAAGACTGCTCTAGTGTATAACCCCCAATGATAGAACCTTTCAAATATTGATCCTCACTGTTGTCATCATCTTCCTTGATCCTTCATTGTCTTTCATTTTTATATGCTTCATGTTCCTCTTTAAAGGAGGGAGAGCATCATCTTCATGAAGATTCACCACATTTATTCCTAACATCTACATACACACCGTCTAAATATTCTAAACAGCAAACTTGCAAATGCAATATAGACAGACCCAAAAAAAAAACATCTAGGATGTAATAAATATTTTCGTAAAAGGTTAAATCTTTGTTATTGATTGTTATGTAATGAAACTCGAATGTATTTACACCGAGATGAATTTTAATTGATTTAAGATTCTCATTTATAACTGCCCAAATATAATACTAAGACTAGACTTCAGTAGGTAACTGTTTTAATCGCCGGTAGATTTCATGAGTCATGTCCACGGCGTTTCACTAGCTGCATCTTAGACTCCGACAATGCTCTGAGTACTTCCACGTCTTCTGGTGTCTCTTCTCTCAATATCTCGTAGTCTCCAATAGCTGCTTCCCAATTCCCAAGCTGCAACCACAAGAGCCATTAAAATTGGTAAAAAAAAAACATGTTAGTAGATATCATGGATTTAGAATATATTTACATATGACTAGTAATTAGGAAAGTTAGCATTTGTGTTAACCCATACCTTAGCGTTACAATCGGCTCTTCTCAGTCGAGCCTTGGCATAGGCAGGACGGACGGTGAGTGCAGCCGTGGAATCCTCCACAGCTCTATGGAACTGTCCCATTTTGGATAGACAAGCCGCTCTGTTACATAGCAAGACTGAGTTTCTTGAGTCATGATCTAATCCTTCACCATAAGCAGCGCTAGCTTCTTGAAACCGTCCGGCTTTGAAGAAATCGTTGCCTCTTGATCGCGCTGATGTAACCGCCTGCACACGCCTAAGAACCATGCTTACTTCCCTGTTGTTCCTGTCCAGCTTGTTAGCTCGTTGAATCGCCTCAACCGCTTCTCCAAATCTGTTTCGATACAAACCGCTTAAACCATGTTATCATCTCAACATAACTGGTAAAAGATAGAGACATTCAGTTATCCAAATAAGTCCAAATAAGTAACGTTTAATAAATGTTTTTGTTAAGTCTCATAAATAGTAAAACAAGAGAATTTATTTAACTAGGTTTAGACCTCGCCCTAGAGGATGTACTAGGTTTCGAACTCGTAACTTTTTAGTCATTAAAAACACAAGAAAACAAAAAGATTAGAACACTAGAGAGAACAAACCTGCCGGATGACATGTGAACCTGAGCCCATACGACCAAGAAACCGGCGTAACCGATGGGTCCGTAGTATTTTGTGCTCATTTCCTCATCGAAAACTGGACATCTAGACAAAGCATCATCAGCCTCTTGATGTCTATAACTCTTCAAGAATGCCTCTGCTTGCAATGCATATACTTGAGGAGCTGCGTCTGCGCCTGAAGCTATGGTGTTCTCCGTTTCTTTGATCAAAGCTTTCCAATCTCGCAATCTTTTGGTTTCCGTGCATTTGTTGAGATGATTCTGTACAGTTCTGGCCTTCAAAATGTCTTCTTGATCAGCTTCTGGACCCGAATGCTTAATATGATATATTGAATTGTCAACCTCTCCTAACCTATATTGGCTTCATGTTTATTTCCATTTTATAAAAAATGATGACCTTATTTGAATTACAAGGTAGGGTTTTGATGAGATAGATTACCTGAGGTACAAGTTAGACAACCGATGGTGAGCTCTATGGTAATGAGGCTCCATTCGGATTGCTTCTCTACACTCAAAAACTGCTTCAATGATTCTCCCCAATGCCGTCAACGCCGCACTTTTGTTGCTTCGATACGCAGCCTTCTTTGGATCTATAGCTATGGCAGCATCATACAACGCTAAGGCCTCAGCGAAGTTCCCGTTCTTGTAATCTTCATTCCCCATTATCTTTAAAGTTTCTGGATCCATTCGCGTGGATATAGCTCTACACAAAGACCCTGGCTGGTTTTGGTTAGTTGAAACCGATGTTTGTCTTTCCTCTTTCATTGTATTCCTCACCCCGTAGCTTCCACCGGTATTACCGTATCCTTTGTTTTGGACAGTGGTTTGATTCCCAACTGATGTTGTTCCTGGCTGCTTCAAGTTCCCAAGGTTGCCAAACATCACATTCCCTTTGGCTTTGTTGTCATTAATCATACTCTCTAGCTCACCTGATAAACCGATAGATTCCCTTGGTACCTTCTTCGCTTGTTGTTGGACCGGCCATTGATTATTAATCTGTTGGTAATTCCCATTGTTGCCTAACTGATGGTTATTGTGGTTTCGATGATTCGATGAGGGTTTTGAAATAGGTTTTTGTATTTGGTTCGGTTCTGGTGAGGCTTTATGATCTTGATGAAGCTTATTTGGGTTTAATTCGGTTGCTGGAGATTTAGTGAACTGAATATTAGCGGTGCATTCTGTGGAGGCAATGCTGCTGCTACTCGTTGTGCTTTTATGGCTACCCTTATCCGCGGTACATTTCTTGGACCACAAGCCACGTTTACCAAACACAGCACCCAACAGCCCACGACGGGATCTTTTCTCCACCGGCTTTTCTGCCATCCTTGCGCCACTAGATAGGCGCAATGAAGCAAAACTCTAGGAAAGGGTTGATAAAGGTAGATAGAAATATAGCAAACCAGACCTCAACGTTTGGTATTTAATTATTTGAAGATGAGAAGCCCCTATTGTTAAGAAGATGGAGGAAGAAGCTCTTTTTGTTGCGTGTCCATTTCTTGAATCAATAACGTTACACAAAATTGCATTGTGATCAAACTAGGTTAAGAATAACAAAAAGAAGAAGAATGATTTCGCTTTTACTTCTCAGATCGATGTAAGTCTGTTGATAGACTTGGTGGTGGGTTCTGTTCTTGTCAATTTCTTGATCTTTTTTTTTTTGTTTCTTCTTTTTTTGGTTCGTCGTTTTGTCTCTTTTTTTTTCTATGGCTATTACCTGGTCTTGTAAGGGAAACGGAAAATGAACCTTAGATTTTGTTAAGTCAATATTTAGAAAGAAAATGCGAGACTTGTCCAAACAAAAAAGTCCTAGAATTTCTCAACCTGAATCTATTTTTGCCTTTGGCGTGGCCTTATGGGATTCACGTTGGTTAAATATCCATGAAAATTAAGGTATCTACAACGACGTATGTTGATTTCACCTAAAATGTAAAATAAAGTGGACACACCAAATCAAACATCTATGGAGACAAGTTCCTCCTACGTATCTTTGGCTGTAACTGGTAAAATATTTAGGAATTGGTAGAACTAAAATAAGTGAAATGATTGGAATATAACAAAAAATGGAACCTATTTCTTCATTCTTTTTATTCATAATTGAATTTGTTATGGAATAATTTTCTTTGTATTTTATCCATTAAGCTGTGGAATTGATAGAATATATCAAGAGGTGAATTATTTTTAGAATTAATGAAGTAGGTCAATTTACATCTTTTCATTCTAAAAATCAACAGTCCAGTTATAGCTTTTATCTTTTATATTAATCTCGAAATATCCTAGATCCATGTAATTGTTCAGATTAATTTTCAAGAAAAGATGCATCAACTTACAAACCTTCTCTCCAGATATCCAAATGAACCTTAAACAATAAACTCTTTTTTTAAGGTTATGTGACCTGACCACATGATAGAGTGTAATGGGATGCAATTTAACTCAGACTGCTTAGAGCATCACCAATTATATTCTAACTTTTACTCCAAACATTATTTTGAAGTAAAATCTTCTCCAATTCCACTCCGTTATCAATTCCAAAATGGAGTAATGACTAGAGTTACTCTATTTATGGAGTAATCTTACCTATTACTTCATTTTGGTCTTGAACTTTTTTTATTTAAGAAATTGTCATTTAAATTTTTAATAATTTTATTTTTTACTTGAATAATATTTTAAAATGATATAATAACATAAATAAACAAGATATTCCGTTATTTAATAATATTAAATAAATAAATTACATAAATAAATATAAATATAAATATAAATATATATATATATATATTAATAATAGAAATTATAATTAATTCCAAATGGTGTGTGTGTTTTATATGTATCTCAAATTTTGTGAAAAATTGTGATTGTTCGTATTTTCTTATAAAAAAATTATGTCTCTTCTTTATTAAAAAAATGTGACTATTTAAAAGGTTGTGTCTCTTCTTACTTAAAAGGTTGTCACTTCTTTATTAAAAGATGCATCTATTTAAATAGAAAAGATGTGATTTTTCAAAGAAAGCTTTTCAAAATCTATAAATAGTTAATATTTATATTTTTCTGAAATTAAAATTTTTGCTAATCTAATTGATGATAAAATGGTGAAAAAAGTAGTTATATGAAGTTACTTGATTACAAATTTTTAGAAGATGTTCAAATGAAACTATGTCAATAAAAAATATTAGTATAAAACTGAAAGGTTATGTGTTTATTTTCTAATTTTCAATTTATATATGTGTCTTATCAACAAACAACCCTAAAAGATATCTTTTTAAAATAACTATTTAAATGAAAGAACGTGACTATTTTTATGGAAAAGTTGTGACTATTCATATTCAAAAAAATATTTAAAAGAATAAATTTTTAAATTAGAAAAAATGTGACTATTGAAACTATTATTTTAAATACCGAAAAATAATTTATGTCTATACCTTTCTCAAAGTATAGTTTTCATTCATCAAATAAAATGGTGAAGAACAATTTTTCTTTGTCTCTAATGAGGTCATGATTTTTTATAGGAAAATAAAATTCAAATCAGACGGTAGAGATTGTTTTGTTATACTATCTAATGGTCAAGTTTTAGTTACAATTAAATGTATGACAGCATCACCCATCAGCTAATAATTCAACTTTACATTTAATTTTCAAAAAGACACAACGTTTTTCTTTTTATTTCGGCAACATACACAACGCTTCTCAAGAAACGCAACCCTTTCAAAATAAAATTTCTCAGCAAACTTATATATTGTTTCTTTACCGGTTACTAATCTAAACAGTGTGTCTTAATGTTTCATTTGTGAATCATTACTTCTCAAAAGTCACAACCTTTTATTTTTTTATATTTAGTATCAAAAGACACAACCCTTCCTTTGTTTATTATAGAAAAATAAATCAATCAGTTGTTATTGTTTTATCTGAAAGGGCATATATCTCTTTTAAAATGTTTTGGATTGCATAAGAGGAGCGTAGATGGAGCGAATCATGTATTCTTTTTGGCCAACTAAGATTACTTATGGAATTCAAACTTATTTCGTCTCTGAAATTGGTACTTTCTAAGTTTTTACTGCACTTAATTATAATATTTTCTATTTGATTTTCACTTTTTGTATATTTCTTACTTGGTATCTGATGTTTTGCCAGAAGAACTGATCTGAGAGTCTCTTTCTATTTTCTGACTCTTTTGATGTCCCCTTTCATACGTGTATGTGTAAAACTAATTATAATTGAGTAAGACGAGGTAGAATTGGAACAATTCTCTTTAAGACACTGAACAATGTGGGATATATATAATATTAAAAACTAAAACAAATTAATGAGATTTTATATTTTTTTCTGTAACTGCTTCATTCCATTAACTTATCGAACAAGTATGATCGTAGTATAACAAATATACAATAAATTGAGGGACATAAAAATGAAAAATAAAAATGAAACTGAGGGAAAAATGGACGTTTACTAATTTTATTTTAAAAAAATGAAAGACAATAAAAACACACAACTGTGATTATAGATTTATCACCATATATTTTTGCTATTTAGGTCTCTTGCAGAAAAAATGTTTTAAATAATCTAAAAAATTGTTTTAATTATATATATATATATATATATATATATATATATATATATATATTAAAATTTCATCTTTAAATCATTTTTTGTATCATACGATTTTCTACAACTCATTTCAAAGATCACATTAAAATAACATACATCATCTCAGTTAATTATTAGATAATTATTCAATTCTCTAATTTACTAATTTTATTTGTAAAATCAAAAGAAAAAAAAACACACGCAGCTATGATTAGAGATTTTTTCACCATGTATTTTGGTATTTATGTATCTTGTAGGCTTAATCAAAAATTGTTTTACATAATCTAAAAATATCTAAAAAATCATCTTTTAAATCAACTTTTATATTCTATTGTTTTCTCCAATTCACCATTACGAAAAGTATTTTGAAGAATTTTGTAAAACAATTTCTTTTGCTTATATATATATATATATATATATATATATATATATATATATATATATATATATATATATATATATAGTCCTATTCCATTAGGAATATTAAGCCAAAATAAATTTAAGAGATTACTTCATCTTATAATAACTTTATATTTTTATTAATAATTTAAAACTAATTTTATAAATAATATTTTTATATATAATTATTAATATAGATTTCCCCTGCGATATCGCAGGGGTTCCATTCCTAGTATATATAATAAAGATAATATAAAAGGATTTACAGTATAATTTTACATAATATGATAGTTGGGGATGAAAATGAATTTGATGCACCAATTGAACTTAGAAGAGAAACTCCACCTCTAGATATGGAAATTACAGAAGATGAAAATTCTGATTTCAAAATTTTCTTGCTCGATTTAGGAATATCAAAGATAAAAAAAACTTATTTTTCATTACCAAATGTATTAGTTGATCATTTGTGAGAAAAAAATATATATTATAATGTCATTATTGAACCAACTTATAAATTGTCTTTTATTTTATTTTTATGATTTCTTATACTTTAAATAATAAATTTTTATTTTAAATAAATCATATTTTAAGGAATTTTAGTAAACATAAAATATTTGGAGTTAATTGGTAATTTTTTATAAGTATAAGATATTATTAACAATTATTAATAAAATATATTACTTTTGAAATAAAAAATGGAGTAATACATTGGAGTAAAACCTTACTCTATTTTGGTGTTGCATCATTCTATAGTAAAATATAGAGTAATATATTAGAGATGTTCTTAACAACCTGAAGCTCACATTATACTAGAACATCATCAGATGATTCCTCCCTATCTTTGTTTAACGAACTTTTTTTTTAAAAAAATGTCAATTTCATAAAATGATAAAGGTTTTTTACTATACAAAGTGGATATTTAGGTCATTTTAAATAGGTACCAAAACACCAAATTTGTTGTAATTTTATCTCTAGTAAAATATTAAATTTGACACATCTCACCAAATTTGATGTGATGTGAATTAACATTACACCAAATTTTGGTATAATACTATTATCACACCAAATATTTAGAATACATATTTTATTATGATTCATTTAAATATATATATATATATATATATATATATATTTCAGTTACCATCTAATTTGTAATTAGACATAAATATATTGTATTATTTGTATTTTTAATTTATTTTCACATGATTAAAAACTGACTTTTTTTTCCATTCCATGTACTGTAAATGACTGCCTGAGAAAGAAGTCGTTTAAGTGTTCTAAGTCGTGGCTGTGTCTCGAATCATTAGCCAATCCGACAAATCTATCCATGTATGGAAACACTTCGTTGCGCCTTTATGGAAACCGGGCATAGTTTTTACGATCAAATATTTCATGCATGCATGCATGACATCACAGACTGACCTTTCTGTTACCGGCAAGTTGCAAGCTTACTTTTCCCAACTACAATTTTCTTATTCTTTTCCCCCATAATTATTAATTACTCCGTAATTCTTAAACGGAACGCAAAAACTATGGGTCCTAAATACATTTCCCTGAGATATAAGAGACATATGGTGAGGAGGGTCCAACGAAGAGCCTTAGGTAAGCTCATACGAGAGCATCGTAAAATATTTGCTGATAGCCGCCTGATCTCACTAATCCCCAAAATCACTCGCATACCATTATCCAATGCTTCAACGTCTCTCGACCACATCAGTCTATAAACGTTCATAATATTTCTCCTGCTAATATATACCATGCATGGACTCATGAATCATGCGTCACCACCTTTTTTTAATACCCATGGTTTCAAGACTCGCTTTGACATTTCTACACTTTTTGCAAAATATGATCGCCGACTAAAAATAAAATACATAAACAAATATCTTACTTTAATTAAGTCGGTGCACTCAACTTTGATTATCCAACTTGGATTTCTACTAACCTATGGCGTCGTGTGCCCGCCGGGGATAACTCGTGTCCACCTGAAGAATAATATAAAAATATATCTCCGCCACAAAATTACAACGTGCGTTTAGCTCATATTGAACCAGGAAACCTCGACACGTCCACCATCGCACATGCCTCTCAATAATAAATGATAATTAGTCTTCCATGCATATGTGCCTTTACAATCTAACATCTATATAAAGGCTCTCAGTGTAACAAAAGTTGGTCTAAGTATACGGACAATAACCTCAATCACGTACTTATAGATGAATGATCACTAATTAATGTCCGGCCGTGACTAAAAATCGGATGATGTACTAAAAAGCAAAATGGTGGAAGTCGAAGAACTGGAGCCACTTAGTCCTTTTGAAGACGGAGATGAAGGAGGAGGAGAAGAGGAAGAAGAAGAGATAAGCTATGATGACCTCAAAAGACGCATGTGGAAAGACCAAAACCTCATGGAGAAGCTCAAGCAGCAGAAAGGAGACAACACCGACGACGTCGTCTCGCTTTCAACGCACCGAGCCGAAGCTTCACGTCGCAAGAAGATGGCTCGTTCACAAGACTCGGTGCTGAAGTACATGATGAAGATCATGGAGGTTTGTAAAGCCAAAGGGTTTGTCTACGGTATCGTACCGGAAAAGGGCAAACCGATAACCGGTTCTTCCGATAGTTTAAGACGTTGGTGGAAAGAAAACGTTCAGTTCGACCAAAACGCTCCAAACGCCGTCTCTGATTACTTAACAATCGCGGCTGCTGCGGCTGAGCTGATCGAGAAAGAACCATCGAGTTTATTGCACATGTTACAAGAGTTACAAGACACGACTCTAGGTTCGTTGTTATCTGCTTTAATGCAACACTGCGCGCCTCCGCAACGACGGTTTCCGTTAGAGAAAGGCATCGCGCCTCCGTGGTGGCCGACGGGGAGGGAGCTTTGGTGGGGAGAGCAAGGAGCAGCTCACGAGCAAGGCGTGCCCCCGTATCGAAAGCCTCACGATTTGAGGAAGTCTTGGAAAGTTAGCGTTCTCGCGGCTGTGATCAAACACATGTCGCCGAACTTGGGAAGGTTGAGACGTCTCGCGAGACAATCCAAATGTTTACAAGATAAGATGATGGCTAAAGAGACCGATACTTGGTCTCGTGTGCTAAACCAAGAAGAGGCTCTTCTCAATATCAAAGACCTCAAGATCTCAGATGATGATCAAGAAGCTTCGGGGTCCAAGACCAAGAGAAAAGGTGAGTTTATGGAACCTTCTAAGAGTGTTTACACTTGCCAAAACTCGAGCTGTCCTAAGAGTGATGCGAGTTTTGGGTTCGTGGACAAGAACTCGAGAACGGGACATGAGATCCAGTGTCTATACGGGTCTTCGAGTCAGAGCAAGGGAGATACAAGCTCCGTGCTTGAGACAGCGCCAAGTATTGGTACTAATAGTAGTGAAGATGATTACAGTGCGAGCTCCAGCGCAATGGGAAAGCGAGATGATGAAGATGATAATAGCAATTGGTTGGATTATTTATGGTTCGAGAGGATGCAACACGAGTTTAATTGCTCTAGGAGATTCGAAGATGATGATGATGGTACTGCTGTGGACTTGAACCAATTACTGGAATCAGATCAGTCGTCTGACATTGTGAACCAGAATAATTTTTCAGTTTGGGATATGGGTTGTGAAGACAAAGACATATATATGTCCGATTAATAATAAAATTGTCACTCAAGATTAAGTCTCTAGTGAGCTTTACATGTACCCCAGTCAAAACAATTATGCACTTGTACTCCTTACTTACATCTATCCACCGATGCAATAGAATAGTTCATAGATCTAGTTTTCAAAAGCAATAATAAACTTTTAAATTATTAGTCATTGGAATCACTAGTTCAACTATTTTATCTGGTCAGACTATTCTATCTCTCTCTACACTTTTTATTACCAATTAAATTTCAGATGTAACATGTGATTCTTAAAACATTAAGTTGAAGCTCAAATATTCAGTGAAATTTCTGAAGAATATAAATCATTTAAGGTCCTATCTAAGTACATATATTAATAACATAATATAAAAATGATTCTCATCTTCACAACATGAGAAAATAAAATATAAGATTGGAATACTTTATTTTATATAGTTTCTTAATTAGATGCAGCTTAAACCAACTTTAGAGACTGAAGAACGACATTACGCAAACAAAACAAACAAAACGCTTTTGTTTTGTAAAGAAGAACATATAAGGTGAGAAAAATGACTCAAATAGCCCGGGAATCACCGTCCGCGAGGTAGTATCTGCGGAGAGCGGCGCAACCACGGAGAGGTTCTTCCCGGAAGAAGCCCATGGCGTTAGCAAAGTGGCGAGTAGAGGCGGCTCCGTTGGATCGCGTGAGGATAACAGTTGCCGTGCTTCGACCAGGATCGGGCACTTGGCATTTGCGGAGAGGACTACCGACAAGCTCCGCAAAACATTGCTGGTCTTGTCGATCTCCTTTGACGGCGACCTTGTACTTTCCTCCGCGTCCCGTCACCGCCTCACCGACTACCTCCTTTTTGAGTGTCACTCTGTCTTTGCACACTATCCTCACTCTTGCCCCTATTATTCAAATAAACAAAGTTATATGTTGGAGAAGAAAAACAAAATCGTAACTAGCAAAAGATAATGATCACTAGTCTCAATTATTCCAAACGCCAATCTATATAGTAGCACAAGTGTTTATTTTTTATAAACATGGATTAAACATAAAATTATTCATTTAAAAATTATATGTATATTTGAAAATGCTATAAGGAATTGTGAAGAGAATCATTCCACTATTATGTTAATTTGAATGCTACCAACCAGATCCAAATAATTGATACTGTATGAGGAGGAAACTGAGTATGCAAATATAAATACGAACCGATGATATACTTGGTGGCGATTGTCTCGAATCCAAAGCGGCAAGTGTCGCAGTAAACACATCCTTCAATGTGGAATGGCGTTCCAGCCGCCATGGCCGCAAGTGGTAGTAGCGAAACACACAACACAGCGATCAGAGGTACAGATGATCTAGCCATCTCCATAAACAAGTACGATACTACAAATCTGGCGGAGGTGTGTAATAATGTGCAAACTATATAACCTCTATATATATAAGAAGGATGCTGAAGGCCACATGTAGTAAAGAATGGTGTAAGTGTATAGCATCTTGTGCAAATTAAAAAGGCTTGCTTAGTGTCGGCTGGATCCACTTGCGGCTCCTACTCCGCAGTACACGGCGAGAGAGTTTGTGTTGCCTTCTCCACAAGTCAACTCGTACGGTTGTTGTTAATTCTTATATAGGTTTCAGATTATAGTTTTCCTTTTTTTTTTTCTGTGATTATCTATCTATATTATTAAAAGTTGAATTACACTTTGGAGACGTTTGAATTTTCCAAAGATAGTAAGAATATATGAGATATGTTTGGAAACATGAATAGTATAGATGTCTACTTTTTTTTATTTACACATCTAGTCACTGTATTTTCAATTAATTAATAATAAATGAAATTATTTAGAAACATGAATAAAATAATCATAAAATAAAATTTAAAATTTATATAAATATTTCAAATCAAAATAATAATTTAAAATTAATTTATATCAAAAATTGATATAACATATGCATATATTCAAAAATTTATGTTTACTAAAATATTTTCCAATAACCAATATTAAAAAATGTTTTCAATATATATATATATATACAAAAATACAACAAGAAAACAAATTTCATATACCAACTTAAATTATAGTTTTTATATTTCACATTAAATTTTAAGATATAATATATGTAATTATTTGTAAGATCTTTCACGTTATTAATTATTTGAAAGCATTTATTAAATAAAACCTGAAAATAAAATCAAACTGAAATAATAAATGATTAAATCAACAAAATCATGATACGAGTCTGAATTATCTCAATTCCTTAAAAAATAGTTTAATTTAAAATAAATCTAAATCACACAAACTAAATTTAAACTAAATTTAATAAACCTATAGAATTTTTTTTGAAGTGCACAAGTGAGTTTTTCAATACAAAGAGTGTTGAAGATATAAAATATTTTATTTGAATTATAAAATCAGTGTAAAATAAGTTTAACTTTGGGTTAAATAAATAAAATCATATTACGGGTAAAAATTATTTAGAATTTTCAAAATTTAATCATATTTAAAATTAAAAAAATAAGTCAAAAATCATAATTTTTATAATGTAAAATATTTCCCAACAAAAAATATATCCACTTTTTTTAATGGGGTCAAAATCTAGTTTGCCATTTCTTTCTAACAAAACTGTTAAGACTAGATTACAAATCATTCTCTTTCATAAGACCAGCGCAATCTCTTCATATTGGACTCAATATTATACCACTCTTGACTCTTACGATTTTGATTTCACTTTGGATTATAAATTATAACAATATACATTTCATATCGTAATTATTAAGAAATGCGTGTACAGATTAATTTGTTAAATAGAGTGAAGAAATTGCTGGTTGGCTTCGGTCCGACCCACAACGTGCTCGTTTCCTCTTTACGTAAGAGTGCATTTTAACATTGACAATGTTGATCCAGTTTCGATATATTATACTAAAAGATTACGATAGCCTAGTAAGTTGGTTATGTAGATAATATATAACTATACAGTTTAATAAGATTAACAAGAGGTCATTAATGTCAACTGAGCCTGTGGCGTCAGAAGGTCTTGATCTAAATTAAATACAGTTGACTTGTATCCGTGGCATATAAACAATCCTTTTGGTACTTAGAGGTCGAACGTAAGTCACGTGACCGTTGAATCAACAATGTTGATTACTAGCACGCGTATAGTTTACTAAGTTCGAAATCAAGTTAAACGATTCGGATCAAATATGTGAAGAATTACAAATCAGCCGTGCACTCACTTTTAGATTGTCCAACTGATAGAGCTGATGTAACTGAACGATTTTTAGGATACATCATACATGTAAACTTATCTTTGTTATCTACTTAAAATGTGGACTATTATAAGGATCCGGCCGTGGATGAATCTTAAAAACTGCCTAATGGGCCAACTGTGACCGACGCAAGCCCATAGAAATCCATGACAATCACTACGCGCTTTAGATAGATACGAAGTTACTGCCGAAGACACCAAAAAGGCAAAGATGGCCACGTCTCTACTGCAAATAAGGCAGTAGTAGGCTTCTTCAGTCTTCACCATGAAGCAAACACAAGTTTTGACAGAAAAGACAAACACATTTTTGACAGAAGAGACGAACACACACAAACTCGCTACAATTCTTTTTTTTTTTCTTCTGAAAAGTCTCGCTACAATTCTTTCTCGAAGAAGGTACAAAGATCCTTAATTAGTAGTATGTCTTAAATATATTTTTTTACTTGAATCCAACCGTAGTTTTTACACACGAGGTACCTCAGCCAAAGATAGTACGAAGATATACAACTTTCACCCTTCTAGGGGAATAATTAGGCCACTTATTTTTGTTTTTAGTCACAAGTTTTGGACTTAAGGTGGCTAATAAAGCAGTGGGAGAGTTACCAGACGGTTGATGTCAGAGATTATTCCAAGTGACATCTCCGTTTTATCAGCTTCGGCTCCCGCAAGATTATTCTTCTCCATCTGTAATATAGTTTTATGTTAAAACTACTATCACTTTTATTTATCTCTTGTTTTCTATATATAGTTCATTAATTACACAAACAATATTCTTGTCCTACTAACCATCAAAAATATATAGCAATCTGGTTTTCATAATTTGTCGAGCTTTGAGGGTCTTTTAAGCTTAAAACGAATCTCAAATCATGTATATACTGTAGCTTTTTCCTGATTAACCTGAACCAGTAAGACTGTGAAACTAAGACTAGCTAATTTAACCTAGCAAACCGGATCCCAACCTAATCCGTAACAGTAAATAATCATTCAGTTTCATAAATCTCAAACCTAAATACCAAAACAGAATGATGTCCGACAACCGGAAAGGAGATTGTTTTAACTTTGTCAAAATGACATATCAGATTATTTAGTTTGTTTTCTTCTTTTGGTTATGAATTGTTTAGGTAGACGTGAAATTTAAAATGTACACAAACTTCGGATTTCTTCAAATCCAGGATGACTGGATTTGGATATACAATAGGTGAACCTTAGAACCCCCAAGTATAAAGAAATGCTGCATCCTCTAACTTACAAAGAACTATACTACTTTTAGGAATTGCGGTCTTAGACGTTAGTTGAAGTATCAAGGTTTATGACAGTTTAGGGTTGACTTTTAGGGCTAGTTTAAACTGTATCGCTAATTTTAATAATCCAAATTAGAACCGAACCAAAAAAATTCCCAACCAAATACCAATCAACTTTTGGTTTTTATACAGTAATACTCTCATCAGAATCTAACCAAAATGCACTAATCTCAGCATATGTTTTTCTATAATACCTAAAGTATAATATCAACTGTATATGTATATCACAAGTATAGGGGTAAGTATATGTGCAAAAATGCTTGATAACTTTTGCATATACGAACAATGTAGCTTTGTTACCTGGCTAGCCAAACCCTGGTTCTCTTCTTTCAGCAATTTCTCCTGTTTTTAAAGGTCAACATGATTATCACTTACCAAGTTTCTAAACCTAATTTCAGATTCTGGAACCCAAATCATCCCCCAAAAAGACAAGATGAACTGTGAAGAAGTTTGATGTAGACTTCCAAGTTCATAAAGCACACTTAGGGAAACTAATACAATACACAGAAGTTTTGAGGCTCTCAACCTAGTTAGCTCTCAACACAAGATAAGATACCTAAAGTGCTATAGAAGAAAAGATACCTAAAGTGCTATAAAATCAGATATCTAACCTTTTCTTTGAGGCTATCAACAAGCTTCAACATTAGTTCTGTCTGCAACAAATTAAATATAAGCGATCTGAAAGTAAGAAAAGAGAAGAGATTATGTAGTGAACGTACTTTCCTAGCTCTAGTTACGGAGAGGGCAGTCTCAAGGTGGTCCTCCAGCTGAACGAGGGAATCGACGCTTACATCAGAATTTGATTCCACCAGCTTACTGCATATATTAATAGTTTGACGAGAAACGCTAATTCCTTTGCCATCAAAGGAGGAGAGAAAAATAGTCTTAAACAATACTAACCTTTCGACAAGCTCTAGTAGCTCATGGTGTGAACCATACTTCAGAGTTTCTGACTGAGGATCCTGTCCACAGAAAAGGGATAGTATAGGAAATTAAAACAAAGGATTTGAGAAACTGGGAATCAATGTGGATCCACAGCCTCACATAGGATCTTTTGACGAGCCAATGGCTCACGGGTGGATCAATAATGCAATAACTCTATCTAGATCTCCACAGTTTTGAAGTGCTAAACATGTGTTGGCTTTGACCAGTATGTATGGAGCCCTTTAGATCCTAATTACTCTTAAAACTGCATCACCACTAATTCAAAAGGTTTGTATTACCAGAGCTTTAAGATCGTCAGCAGCATGTTGTTTTCCATATCGATCAAGGATCTTGACCAGGCTGAAGAGGAGACAAAACAAAATAAGTTAAGATCAAAACTACTAGCTAATCTTTGATCAACCCCATTATAATGGCGATCGTGGCGAAGCATAAGTAGTGTAGCATATGTGTTGTCTAGTAGTGTGTGGTTAAGTACTAATTGTGAGGCTGAGTTTTCTTAACTCTACCAAAATTCAAAATTACCGTACATATATATAAGTGAAAAACTAAGAACCAACTAGTAACCTTATAATTTGGATAATCTTCAAGCAATAAATACATGGCAAAGAGAGAATTTTTTTTTTTTAAGATATACAATTATCTTTTAGGTTAATGGCTGCACAATGTGGCATATATACACTCAAATTTAAAGTCTTGATCTATTATTCTGCAATAGTCCTACATCATTTTATAAAGAACAATTAATCATCACTTATTCTTATAAAGAACTCTTCGGATACCTAAGGAGTTCACATTTGCTGCATAATGTGGCATACATTCAAATTAAAACTCTTGATATTATAATTCTTCGGATACTTAAGGTGTTCACATTTGCTGCACAATGTGGCATACATTCAAATCAAAACTCTTTATATTATAATTCAGCATTAATCCCACATCAATTTAATAGATCTCCCCGAAGTGCATTGCATTACAAATCAAGAGATCCATTGACTTAAATTACTCTAAAAAGAAAAAAACACTAATACTTATTCTGATAAATTAAGAACTCTTCAGATACTTATGGAATCCCCAATTAAACAATCAAAGATGTACTGAAACTTCACACCACTGCATCACAGCTTATCAAAAAGACCTCGAATGACATGCAATTTTTTTACAAGTTAAAAAAAAATCCATGCAGAAAAAAGATTGAGAGAGAGAGTGGGACTGTGGGAGAGAGAGAAATGAAGAAAGTAAGAAGCGTTAGCTCATCAGGACATTGTTCTTCCTCAAATCTGGTTACCTCATGTATCTCTAATGGCTATAGAAGAAACAATAACAAACACAAAACCGAGAAATCCACAAGAGATCTGCCGGAAAAATCAAAGTGTCTTTTAATTGTTTTATTTTATTTTATTTGTACTTTATTTTATTTTCCTATAAATAGTAAAGAGAAGAGGCAGGGAAGCTAAAAGGGCAAATAAAGTAAAAGCCAGAAGAGGAGAAGTCATACTTATCGCCCGAGGAGAAGTTGTAGAGCTTGCCGGAGGCTGAGACAACGAGAAGAGCGACGGATGCATCGCAGAGAACAGAAAGCTGACGAGCTTTCTCGATGAGACCGTTGCGTCGTTTGGAGAAGGTGACTTGTCGGCTACTTTTGTTCTCAATCCGCTTAATCTCTAGTTTTTTTCTTCCCATAGCTTCTGTCTCCGAGAATCCTGCGTGCCTTAATTTGATCCTGAGGTTCGGTTCAACCCGCCGGAGATACTGAGCGTTTTTATGTTCTTTCTTATTTCTGCTTTTTCCTTTTATTTCTTCTTTTTTCCTTTTATTTCTTTCTTTTTGTGTCTCGCTCCTTTTTCTCCCTCGGGCAACTTTTTATTAGGGTAAACGAGAGAGATGAAAATAAAAATTTTGGATAAGAAACCAATCTGGCTAAGCGACAAGACAGCCACGTGTACCGCATGACGAGTTCCCTCGTTGCCTCTTGCCTCTTGCTTTTATTCTCTTTGATCGAATAAATTAATAAAAGTTTTCAAGTTTCAAGCTATATTACATGGTTAGATGTCAAATGCTACTGAAAATCCTCTTATTATTAAAACAGAAGCATTTGAAAAAAGAGTCATTTAGGTGAAAATACACAATCAGAAAGATAATTAGATTTCAATGCAAAAAAAAGTTTAATTAGCTATACAAACAAATGAATCAAGTGAAATTACTTTGTTATCCTCTCCACACTCTCCCTCTCTGCTTCATCTCCCCACTCCTCCTCTTCCTCCTTCGTTAACACCGTGACGGAGCATGAGCTCTGCAAAGGCATCCGCGACGAGGCCTCTGACCAACACTTTTAATCTCCGCAGCAAAACAATGGTAACTTTCAATAAGAATTATAAAGGAAAACACTTTTATATGTTTAGTCGAAATTCTATCAACATAACCACTCAAATCTAAGACGTTGTAGGAACTGAAATTTGCACTGTCGATTTTAGTTAAATTTTATCGGAGGAAAACTAAGTAAACCTAGTTTTCCCTGAAGGCTCGGATTCTCTGCGACAACCAAACGAAATTGATAGAACAAGATAATAATGCAGAAAAGTTGCACTAAGGCGTTTATTAAACGGATGATAAGTTGAATACAATATTCTTCCGAAAAACGGGAAGTAGAGATACGCTGAAGAGGAAACAACAGAAATATAGGAGACAAGACGTTCTAAGTCTTGCTCCGCTAGTCTAGCCTCCTAAGTCCTAAGTTCCCTAAGCTAGCAGGAATTCTCTAAAACCCTAGATTTCGGATCTGGTCTCTCTCTCGACGATTTTCGCTCTGCTTTTCCTTCTCTCCCAAAGCTCCTTTATATACTCCTTCTTATGACGGTCTATTCTCCTTTTGGGCCGCGAAGCGGGTTTTTTCCATTTTCGTCGACCTTCATGTTTATCTTCGGGAAACTTGACATTTATCCTTCCGGAAATTTAGCATTTATCTTGTTGCGTAAAGATAAACGTAAATCGCTGTACCTATCCTAGATAATCGTAAATGGGTTGTCCGATCGCGTTTGGTCCCTTTCGGGCCGTTTCGAGGACTTCCGCTGTTCTCTACGATTTCTTCGGAAGATCTTCAATCCTTTGTAGAGTTGAGATGCGTGGTGTTTTAGATAACCATCATCGTTTCGTATGAATGATTTAAGATCTTCTTTTCCGTTGATATCTTACGAGTTTCCGAAGTGTTTCCGACGGTTTTTAGTTCAGAGTAAGAACGGGAGTTTTGTACGCGGAATCCCAATGATTCATTCCGCGAGAACTCGGGAAAGACTCAAAGCACAGATTACTGACGGCCGGGGCCTGGAACTCGTGCACAGAAGATTGTTGCTCGAAGACCCGAAGTAGTGCGGGCGCTAGGCGCCCGGCGCCTAGAGGCAGCTTCGGGCGCTAGGCGCTCGGCACCTAGAGGCAGCACGGGCGCTAGGCGCCCGGCGCCTAGAGGCAGCACGGGCGCTAGGCGCCCGGCGCCTAGAGGCAGCACGGGCGCTAGGCGCCCGACGCCTAGGGGCAGGTTGCGGTCGGCTGCTTGGTTCCTTCGGTTTGCGAGTGTTCGTGCGCATCCTTCGGAGGATTTTTCGTATGACAAATAGACTTAGCCGTTGATTTCGAGATAACCGTTTTTGACCCCAACAGACGTGATTACTGGTATAAAGAAAACATATCAACAATCATCGGTCCTAACTGATCAAACAGAGAAATTGTAAAGATTTACTTATTATTAAGCAACCGATAACGAATCAAACAATCTAGAAGACAATAAGAAACTTTTAAAATCAAATAGATTCTTCATACATACTGGGTCGAATTCGTCAGTGGAGATGATAGAAGCAGGACAACCATGACGTTCAGCTTCGCGGTCAATATGCTCAGCCGCATCCAGAGCGTTTCGGGCTCAGAAGCATACAACACGAGCAGCTTCTTCCTCAGCTTTTCTGACCCGGCACGAGCCCTTCTGATTCGGCTTTCGCTAGCTCCCCGATCGCTCTAACCACCCTCGCCGGAGAAACCCATACGTCGAATCCTCACTTAACGACGGAGGTCGTCGTTGTCCATATAGGGGAGATCGTCGTGGATCATCTCCACCGTGCAAGCCCCCGGCAACGCGACGAACTCTTCGTCGCCGACAAGCTTGCGCGATGCAGAGGATCGGTCACACCCGCTTCCCACCGGCGAGAAGAAAATAGCTCATCACCTCGTGCATCTTGACCGGTTCTCGGAGCGTGACGGCAAAGTCGAGAGCTTGGTTGATGGAGCCAAAATCGAAGCTGGAGCTTTGAGTTTCTTCTTGGATGATACTGGTGTTGCTCTCTTTTCCGGCAATTGATGAAGCCGTGAACTTTTGTTGGAAAAAGAAAAGGTCTGAAACCTAAAGATGGTTAATTCTGTCTACATTATAGGGTCATTTTTGGAATATTTAAAAAGTCTAACAGTGCATATCTGATACCTAAATAATCTTTATTTCTTGTATATTGAATGCAATTACTCTTGAAAAAAACAACCTTAATTTTATCTATTATTAATAAGTTTGCGATTATACTTATGTATTAACACGGCAAGCCTTTTCACACCATATTTTAAACAATTTTTTATTGTTTAGAAAAATTACAACATATGTATATCATTTATTATATTATTTATCAAATTATACTTTCTCTATCCTATGTTAAATGAGTTTAAAGATTTTACACATAGATTAAGAAAATACAAATTTCTATACAATTTGTCTTAGTTATATACAATATTACTAAATGAACAATCAATAAAAAAATAGATAATACTTGTAACTGGTCAAAAATTCAAATACTATTAAATTATATATAAATTAGTAAGAACGTCAATTATTTTGGGATAAAAATATTTTTTAAATACCGCATAAAATAAGACATTAGGGATATTAGTTTAAATGTATTCCAGATCAGATTCCCAACTGCTGGTTCCTTAAATGCCAATTTCATACATTGTCATGTGTGTAAGTTTTGTTTGAAAAATATAATAATTTCCTATGTACAAAGGTACACAAAATATATAAGTTTCATTTTTGTAGCATTTTACTCACTGTTTTTATGTAAAAAGTATTAGTATATATATATATATATATATATATATATATATATATATTTTACCGAAGGCTCGAACCATCACCTAGTTAGTAACTAGGTAATTACAATATATGTTTAAAGACAAACCGAATAAAACACATTGTACTGCTTCAAACATTCTTTTCACACACACTACACTACACTTATAACTTAACCAACAAACATACATAAACTTTTGGTCTAAATGTTAACATACATAAACTCTTGACTAATAAACTTTTAGTTGTAAAATCTTATTATTTATTGAGTCAATTGGCTTGAAAACCAAAAATAATGACTAAATTAACAAACTGTTCATGATGGGACAAGTTTAGTGACTTTTTTTTTTGATCAATAGGACAAGTTTAGTGACTAAAAACTGAAGTGCCATGGGGTGGGATTTAGTGCATGAAGTTAATTATAGGATAAGTTGTGTATAGAGCATGCAATTTCCCTTATTTATTTTCCAATCTGCTGTCCAACTGAAACAACTCTCGACTACTAACCGGATCAGACAACCAGACCTAACTTATCTCTATAATATAACTTGACCTAAAGCAGCCTACAAACCTTTCAATTTGTTTATTCATCACAAAAGTTCACTGCTTTTTTTTTGTCTATAAGGCGTTAATTTTTCTCTTTTGTTTTTTTGTCATAGATAAAGCATTCTGAGGAGTTGTAGCCAAAAGGCTAACGGAAAAACAACGAGAGACAGAACCAAAAAACCAGAAGGCCAGTAGGCAACAAACCCAAGAAAAACAGATGGGCAAAACCAAAGAAAAACAAAGAGAGACAGATGGATACCACCGAGGACCAGCTTCTAGTTTTAATCCTCTGCCTAGTGTAGTGATGAGAGAAGCTATAAAGCTTCCTGCGATATATCTGAAGCGACCCAGCTAGGCTCCCCCCTCGCAACATACGAGCCCACACGAAAGTCTCGAGTCACACTTGTTGCAATTTTCATTGCAGGAGAATTACAAGTTTGGTGAACTAACTGAAGACTGCTACCATGGATGCGGCCTAAGCATCTGAACACCTTGTGACAGGCATAGTACGTAGAGGAGTGAGCCAGAGGGGATTCCAGAGCGGAGCCAGCTAAGGATGACGAGAATTCAAAGATGATCTTATGCGTTAATTTTTCTCGTTAGATCTTATAATTTTTAGTTCATCTTACTTCTTATGTATGAGAGTTTTTATTTATCATCACCCACATTTTCGATTCTGTTCGTTTCTTTCATATTCAATATTTGATTTTCTACAAGTCAGACCAGTTGTTAGGAAATGATGGCATTTTTAATTTGATAAATTAAACGTTTGTCGAAAAGAGTGAAATGTGTAACTTAACCCTATAGGCCTATATGCTCAATTATGTGGCAGAAAAAATACTATATTTATCATCATAAACTTAATGCGAAAAGTACTTATACGAATCAATGGGTGAATGTACGGCATGGTTTATATCCAATCATCTCACCCACTTTCCATATTTCTGGATATGTTTAAATTTCAAAATTTATATATTAATTGTTTGATTGGTTAGAGAACTTTCAAAATCCTTATTTGAAGCATTTTAAAGTGTCCACATGGGCATGAAAAATCATCCAATCAAGATGCTTGAAATTAACATGTCATTACTGAGTTGGCAATTGGGCCTCTGCTGTTTCTTTTTTTTGGTAAAAATGTAAAGATATCGATTAGAGTTCTTCTCATCCGCAACGGAAAACCTGAACCGTTACGGATTATGTTAAATCGTTGTCATTAATGTTGGGCCCCAATATGGCCCATTAGCTAGTTGCGGAACCTGAATGAGTTCTGGGCTAAGATAAAGCCCAGTACGTATCAGCGACCTCAGCTGGAGCTCAACACGGAGCCAAAGACAGGATGCTGATCATAACCTCCGGAGACTACGTCGAAGAGGAGGCTCCTATCATAAACAGAAAGAGCGTAGGACCCGGTCAACAGGGAGCAGTTGCAAGTTCCTCAACAAGAGGAGAAGATTACGGAGATCTGTTAAAGACAATCAAGGGGAAATTCAAAGCTATTTAAAGAAGACTTCGAAGATTAGGAGGGATCACGTCATTACGATTTGTCATACACAAACTTTGCAATATTTCTCATTTTACTTTGTAATCTCTTATCGATCTTCTTGTAACATTCACACTTAAATCATCAATAAAAGTATCCATTCGTTCTCAAAGCTTCTAACGGGATTCAGCCCACGTTTCTTCTAGTACCTCCTTTTTACCTTACCTAGAATCCTAGGGTGAAACCTTGTTCCTCACAATTGGCGCCGTCTGTGGGGACAAATAATCGAATCCCTTTCTCCAAAGCTTAAGAATGAATCCAGTCGATGGAACAAACCCATCTAACCCCGATCAATCAAACCAGAGCAATAGCTCACCGAATCGCACCGCTCCGGGGGCAAATAACCCGAGTACCTCCGGAGGAGCCAACTCTGGGTCCTCAGCTCTCAATAACCCATCGCACCAATCCGCTCCGAACCAAACAGAAGCTCAGCTTTCCGAAATCCGTCGGATGATGCTCCAGCTAGTGGACAAAGCTCAAGAAACCGAGCGAACGGTGCAACAGCTAGCCGAACGGCAGCAACAGTTCGAAGAGATAACTAGATCTCAATCCGCAACAACCCAACCGTCCGTCCACCAGGGAAGAGGAATCACATTCCACGAACGGTTAGCAGACCCCTCCTTCCCTCGAGAGCGCCTGGACTTCTCCCCCGATAGCCCTGAGGCAGATGGGCAGGAACCCGCTTTCCGAACGCCTCGCGCTAGGACAACTCCTACGTTTACCCCACCTACCACCAGCGCCATGGGGAGCAATGTAGCTACAACAAGCTCCATGCCTAGTCGAAACACTGGTGGGAGCACCCATTTGCCTCCGCCGCCACCTCCTTCCGAGTCTGGAGCAGGAACAAAAATACCGTCCGGGGCAGAACATTAGCCTCGGTGTTTCAAACTAGGGTTTCAACCCCAAATACCGACGAATACCAAAGGACGGATGCTGATCCTGCAATCCCCCACACTAATCTCGCTCGGAACCTTAGGACCGGTGAGCGACCTGTTTCGCCAGCTAACTGGGAAAACGATCGAGCTAGGTTCCGTCAGGAACCTGTTCCTCGAGTATCTGATAACGACCAAAATGTCCTTCCATTCGAAGGACCTGACGCAATCCGCAGATACATGGAGCGAACCCACGCTGCTCTCCAGAAATTGGGAGCTCAAGTCCACAAAGCGACGAGTTCAGCTCCCGAAATCGAGAGCCTAATTGAGGAAACTCGTGGAACTCCATTCACAGATAGAATTGCCAACTCTTACATAAGAGATACTCAAAAAATTAAGATTCCCGAATACGATGGGAACGCAGACCCAAAGGCCTATCTAAGAGCCTTCAGACTAGCCATCGTTAAAGCTCATTTTACAAAGGAAGAATGTGATGCAGGATACTGCAGAACATTTGCTGAAAACCTGATCGGAACAGCTCTCGAATGGTTCTCCAGCCTTGAGCCAAACTCCATAGACAGTTTCGACCAATTGGCTAACGCCTTTATGAAGCAGTATTCAACCCACATCCTAAAGCAAGCTTCCGAGGCTGACCTCTGGAAGATCAGACAAGGAGTGGGAGACTCACTGCGAGTCTACATCGGGAAATTTAGAGCAGTAAGAACTAAGCTCTCGAATCCTAATGATCTGGTAGCTATTGAGGCCCTTAGAAGAGGTCTCTGGTATAAATCAGGTTTTTTTCGGAGTTAACGCTAAATCCTCCCTCAACTATCGACGACGCCTTCCATAAGGCCTCTAGATACATTACCTTGGAAGAGCAAACAACAGCATTAGATAAGCTCCACAAAAAATCTCAGAGTCACCCGAAAGTCGAAGCCTCCGATGGAAAGGGACCTCATAAAAGGGGAAACTCCCGAAACAATCAGAATCAGGGAGAGCACTCTTATGTAATCGAGGACGACAAGGACGAAAAACCTGTCGCCGCGACAGCCAAAGCCTCCTGGTCCAAAGGCTATGATGAGAGCAAACACTGCTCCTACCACGATCGAAAAGGACACTCAACCGAAGAATGCTGGGACCTCCAACGGCAGCTGGCCGCTAAATTTGCAGCCGGAGAAATAAAAGACGTGGACCTCAAAAAGCCGCCTCCTTACCAAAAGAGAACTCCCCGAGATAACTCCCCGAAACGCGAGAGGTCACCTGAAAAGGAAACTGACTCACCACCTCCAGCTCCCAAAAAGAGAGTCGACATGGTCCTTGGAAAATTTCCCCAAGGAAAAAGTCTCCAAATCGTAGCTCTCCTGAGTAAAACACCTCCCCAGTCAAACCCTGGCTCAAGGGTTGATTACATCCTCGGAGGGTCCGACGTGTGTCAAGACTCCGTTAACTCCATTAAAAGTCACGTACGGAAAGCTGTGTCCAATACTCAGTCCAAACCGACCAAACCCGAGTCTAACACTAAAATCTCTTTCTGGGAGAGTGAAACATCAAACCTCGACAGACCTCACGACGATGCCCTTGTCGTAACATTAAACATAGCAGGGTATGAGGTACCTAAGCTCATGATCGACACCGGAAGCTCCGTCGATCTCATTTTTTACAACGCATTAAAAGGAATGGAAATAGACGACTATGAGATCGTCGACCAGAAATCCAACCTCGTTGGCTTCTCAGGCGAAACCGCTACCTCGTTGGGAACAATTAAGCTCCCAATTATAGCCGGCGGAGTCATGAAAATGACCAACTTCATAGTTGTCGACAAACCATCTCCTTTCCACGCAATCCTCGGAAGACCTTGGATTCACAAGATGAAAGCAGTAGCTTCGACTTATCACCAATGCGTGAAATTCCCAACAAACGATGGAATAGCTACTATACACGACAGCCAAAAGATTTCGAGGATCTGCTACCTGGGCGGATTCGAGATCATAAAGGAATCCCCCCAATAGCAATTACAGGTCCAGGAGAGTCGCGAAATGCAACAAAATATCCGAGGTCCTCCTAGGAACCTCACTGAAAAAGTTTGCATCGACGACTCGAATCCTGAAAAACAGGTAAGCATCGGATCCGAGCTACCTCTCGAAACCAAAAAGGAGCTCATCGAATTCCTAAAACAGAATGTCAAAACCTTTGCATGGACCACCAGTGACATGAAGGGCATAAACGCTAATGTCACCACCCATAAACTTAACGTAGACCCCACGTTCAAACCGATCAAACAAAAGCGTCGTAAGCTAGGTCTCGAAAAAGCCCAAGCTGTCAACGACGAGGTCGATCGACTGACGAAAGCCGGGTCAATCCGAGAAGTTCAATACCCCGATTGGCTAACTAACCCAATAGTAGTAAAAAAGAAGAACGGGAAATGGAGAATCTGCGTAGATTTCACCGACCTAAACAAGACCTGTCCTAAGGACAGCTTCCCGTTACCTCACATCGATCGCTTGGTCGAAGCAACGGCTGGTCACCAGCTCCTGTCCTTTATGGATGCCTTTTCAGGATATAACCAAATTATGATGGATCCTGAGGATCAAGAAAAAACCGCATTCATAACCGAACGAGGAACCTATTGTTATAAGGTCATGCCATTCGGTTTGAAAAACGCCAGAGCTACCTATCAAAGGCTAGTAAATAAAATGTTCGCTGGACAACTCGGGAAAACCATGGAGGTCTATATTGACGACATGTTAGTCAAGTCCTCGATTGGAGAAGACCACATCTCCCACCTAAGGGAATGCTTCGATATCCTCAACAAGTACGACATGAAGCTAAACCCAGCTAAATGTACATTCGGAGTACCCTCCGGTGAGTTCCTAGGTTACCTCGTGACCGAAAGAGGTATCGAAGCCAACCCAAAACAGATAGCGACATTCCTGAAAATGACGTCACCTAAAACGACCAGAGAGGTACAAAGATTAACCGGACGGATCGCAGCACTAAATCGATTCATATCCAGGTCCACCGATAAGTGCCTTCCATTTTACAAACTCCTTAAAAACAATAAGAAATTATTATGGGACGAGAGGTGCGAAGAAGCTTTCCAACAGCTAAAAGCCTACCTCTCGGAGCCTCCGATACTATCAAAACCAGTAGTCGGGGAACCGTTATACCTATACCTCGCCGTATCAACAGCTGCAATTAGCGGGGTACTAGTACGAGAAGAAAAAAAATGAACAAAGACCCATCTACTATACCAGTAAAAGTCTACTAGACGCCGAAACAAGGTATCCTACCATGGAAAAGCTAGCTCTGGCAGTCGTGACAGCTGCTAGGAAACTGCGACCTTATTTTCAGTCGCACTCGATCGTCGTAATGACTTCACAACCATTACGAACAATTTTACATAGCCCTAGTCAATCCGGACGATTGGCTAAATGGGCCATAGAACTCAGCGAGTACGACATCGAATATAGACCTAGAGCAGCAGCAAAAGCTCAGGTCCTCGCCGACTTCATCATCGAGCTAGCATCCGAACATCTAGACCAAGAAACAGAGGTTGCGAAATGGAGTCTATACGTGGACGGAGCCTCGTCAAGACAAGGCTCCGGAGTCGGTATAAGACTATCTTCCTCAGCTGGGGAAACCATTGAACAGTCCTATAGGCTTGGTTTCAACGCTTCCAACAACGAGGCCGAATATGAAGCACTAATTGCTGGCCTAAAGCTCGCCCTGAGCCTCGGAATCCGAGAACTGAACGCTTACAGCGACTCGCAACTGGTAGCTAGCCAATTTCATGGGGAATACGAAACAAGGGACGGAAGAATGGGGGCATACCTCGAAGTCGTCCTAAAACTCACAAAGCAATTCGATAAATTCGAACTAACTAGGATCCCACGAGGGGAGAACTCCTCAGCAGACGCGCTTGCCGCGTTAGCTTCTACATCCGACCCTCTCGTGAAACGAATTATACCCGTGGAAGGGATCGAAAAACCGAGTATTGACATAGCTACCAAAGCTGAGATAGATAGCAAACCAAAGGAAGAAGCCGAAAATAACAATCCTACGGCAATAACCCAAGTTTCCACAACATTTTGGTTCCCTAGAACTAGAATACGCAGCTTCAGAAAACATGCTTCTGATGCAACCCAAAACTTAGAAAGCAAAGGTCAAAGTGAAGACATTCACCAAAGTGTAGACTCTACGGAGCCTAACTCAACGAATACCTCCGGGGGCACCATCCAAACCTCGCAATCACTTATCCTTAAAGTTCAAACAAGAAGCCGCACAGCTCTTAAAAACGCATCTAAGAACGCTACCCAAACCACAGGGGATAACGAGGAAATTGGAAATATTCCTCAAGACCCAGACTCCCTGGAGCCTGCTCCAACGAATATATCCGGGGGCACAACAACACCAGGTCCCGAATCGGAACCTCCTACCTCTCTTCACAATAAAGTGATAGGGAGAGAAGACTGGAGAATACCGATCATGGATTACATCCTCGAAGGAAAAATCCCACCCAATAAATGGGAGGCTCGAAAACTCAAAGCCTTAGCAGCAAGATACTGCATAAACGAATCAGCTCTCCACAAACGAAGTGTCTCCGGACCTTACCTAAAATGCGTGCATGGCATAGTAGCCATGAAACTCATGAAGGAAATGCACGACGGTTCCTGTGGAAACCATTCCGGAGGCAGAGCCCTAGCCATCCGAATTAAGAGGCAAGGTTACTTCTGGCCTACCATTATCGCAGATTGTGAGGTGTACTCCTCATCATGCGACAAATGCCAAAGGCACGCACCAATCATACATCAACCAGCGGAGAAGCTGTTCAACATATCAGCTCCCTATCCATTCATGAGATGGTCCATGGATATCGTAGGTCCTCTAGTACCTTCAGGGAAAGGAAAAAAGCTACTGAACCTCCTGGTCCTAACCGACTACTTCACTAAATGGATCGAAGCCGAAGCCTTCCAGCAAATAAACAGATTCGAGGTCGAAGGATTTGTGTGGAAGAACATCGTATGTAGGCACGGTGTCCCATACGAGATCGTAATTGACAACGGAGGGCAGTTCATATCCCACGACTTCAAAAAGTTTTGCGATAAGTGGAACATCCGACTCACCTTTTCATCACCTCGGCGACCTCAAGGTAACGGCCAGGCGGAGGCTGCTAACAAATCAATTTTAGCAAACCTCAAGAAACGCCTAGGTGCTCAAAAGGAACTCTGGTCAGAAAAACTACCCGAAGTACTATGGGCCTGCCGAACCACCCCACGAAAAGCTACAGAGGAAACCCCCTTTTCCTTAGCCTATGGGATGGAAGCAGTCGTTCCAGCAGAAACTACCGCAGGTAGCCTCCGCAGGGAACTATGCACCTCCAACCCCGCAGCTAATAACCAGCTCCTGATGGACAGCCTCGATTTAATCGAGGAAAGACGAGACCAAGCCTTGCTCCGTATTCAAAATTATCAGCAGGCAATGGCACGACACTACAACTCAAAAGTAAGGCCTCGACAGTTTGCTGTAGGGGACCTAGTACTTAGAAAGGTGTTTGAAGAAACCAAAGAACCCGGAGCTGGGAAACTAGGAACCAACTGGGAAGGCCCCTACCGAATTATCTATATAGTACGACCCGGAGTCTACAAACTCCAGAAGGTACGAACCGGGGTACCTGAAATCCGATCGTGGAATGCCACGAACCTCAAAAGATATTACTATTAGGTACTTAAATTCCCCTGAACTACGTTTGGCTTGATCCCTTGACTGGGTACGTAGGCAACTACGTCATGAGAGCAGCGCCAATTTCTTCTCAACCTCGTCATCCAAGCAAAGGGGGCACGTGTTACCAAAAATGCACGGCCCGAGACCAATTGTTAAATGATCAGTTCGAGTCATGTATCATTCATAATCTATCATTAATAAAACAATCAAGTTTATACTTCTACACTAAAGGTCGTAAAATCTTCTAAGAGAATTCAGGTCTCCCTAAAACGGAACCTCGCTACGAGCATTTTCGCATCTCTAAAGTAATGAACTTAAAGTCTCGAAAACTTTAACCTACATCAAGATCTTAAGATCCTCCAAAGAAACGTAGACTCTCCTCAAACGGGGTCTGAAACTCCTCGAACAATTACGAACATACCCAGGTCCCTAGAAACCCTGGCATAAGGTCTTGTAAACCCTTACGGAAACTAAGGTCTTAAAATCCCTCAAAAAGAGCACAGGTCACCCTGAGAGGGGACCTGAGCTCGTCAAACAATTCACGAAATCCAGGTCGCTAAAATCCTGTGCCAAAGGTCTTAAAACCCTTAACGAAATCTGAAAGGTCTTAAAATCCTTAGCAACATTCAAAGGTCTTAAAATCCTTAACAAAATCTAAAAGGTCTTAAAATCCCTAGCAACACTCAAAGGTCTTAAAATCCTTAACAAAATCTAAAAGGTCTTAAAATCCTTAACAAAATCTCAAAGGTCTTAAAACCCTTAGCAAAATCCAAAGGTCTCGAAATCCTTTACAAAGCCTAAAGGCCCTGAAGAGAAGAGGAAAAGAAATATTGAACAGATCCCATCATCGTTCAAAACGAAACAGATCTACGAATACCTAAAGTTAAAACAAAACTCGACTACGAATCGATATTACACTCGAAAGTCAGAACAAAGGATAAAATATCCGAAACGACTAAGTCTGAAATTAAAGCAAAGGTTTAAAAGCCTCCTTAGGCTATAAGTCTTAATGCATAAAAGGTTTAGAAGCCCCCCCGGGCAATAGATCCTAAGAACAGGTAAAGGTTTAAAGGCCTCCTCAGGCTAATAAGTCTTGAAAATCAAACAAAAGCCCCTTGGGCAAAACAGTCTTTAAAACAAAAGAGCATCATCTCTTAACCTTCTTCGGTTCCGGGACCAGCGTTGGTTCCAGGACCCGCATCAACCTCCTTATCTTCCCCGACCGAACCTCCATCCTTAGCAGGAACCTCCACATCAGCCTCCTGATTAACATCACCTGGACTCGCTTCGACTGGAGCTAGTTCAGGAAATACCGAGTCCAAATTAGAACCATATTCGCCGGAAAACGTCGGGTTAAACATATTGATCTCAAAAGTACCTGAGCTCTCAGAGAGTTGAGGAATGGGAAGCTTGCTGAGAAGTCGGAGACCTGAGCCCTCTCGCAAGCAGCAGCTGCGTCCGGAATCAAAGCCATAAGGCGATTGTACTCCTCCTCAGCATCCTTTACTTCCTTAGTCAACAAGGCCTTCAGAAGTTCGGTGTTTGCCTGAAGTTCCTGAGCATAGATCAGGGCGTCGGTTTCATCATTCTTCTTGGCAAACTTCTCCTTCACCGAGGTCAAGATCTTGTTGTAAGCATCAGCGACCTCCCTCTTACCTCTCCTCACAGCGAGCTTGACCTCAGCTTCCTTGTTCCTCTGGCTATCTTGGGATAAGGCTATCATCTCTTGGACCTGATGCTCAGCTATCTTACGAGCAGCCTCCAAGTCGTTGATCTTCCTGCCTTTCACCTGGATGTCAATAGCTTGACTCTCGATTTTCCCTTGCTGAATATCAGCCTTCGAACCGAGCCTCTTAACCTCGGCTTGAAGCTCAAAAACCTGAGTACGAGCCTGGTCAAGCTCCATCTTGGTAGCCTTGAACATATCAGCAGCCTGAGCTAACTCCGCAGTAGTAGGAGCACCACGCACGGTCTCCTCAAACTTTAGCTGAGCTCTGTTGATGGCTCCGGCTAGCTGTAGAAACAAAGCGCAAAAATCTCAGGTCACGGAAGACCTGAATCTAAAAAGAAAACCGAGAAAAGATGAAGCTGTATACCTGACCCAAGTGATGAGCTATCTCGATGTACTCTTCCCTGTTGGTTAAGCTGCTAACCGAAGGCATAGAACACCCAACCATTTTCAGATGCCTCAGAATGGTCGCCAATCCCCAGGAATCATCCAGGATCGACCCCGGCTTGGAATGGGTGAAGTTCCAACCAACGGTCCCACCTCGCGAAGATGAGGAAGTAGACCTAGTGGGCCTGTCTCCCATTTCAGTTCGAGACCTCTTAGGTCTTGGAGGTTCAGCTTCGAGGGGATCTCCGGCAGCACGAGGATTGTCTAATACTGGCGAGACTTCGGGATGGGGAACGACATCTCGAGCTCCAGTTTCAACCGGACCCACGTCCATAACAGGAGCTGAGGTCCCATCATCGAGGACACCTTTCAGCGTGTTGATGAAAACACCACCTTGAGACTTGTCGCTGCCCCGCGAAGCGCCGGCAGCCGTTGCAGATTTATTTCGGTTACGGAAAGAGGGTCTCATTTTAGGAACTAAGGCTCTTTCGTTTTCAGAAGTGCTAGCTCCGGTTGAAATCTCCACCACGTTGGGACCTTCGGAAACTGAACAAAATAATTAAAATCTCTTTAGCTACCTCTCAAAGTGAGGCTGAATATGACAAGATAAGAGACTACCTTCTAAGTCTTCAACAGGGATCGGGTCAGGAAGCTGGATGTTGTATCGTTCCGGGAACCTGGCTGATCCAATGCGAGAAGTTGTAAATGACGACCAAGCGTTGGAACTCTGATGTAACCTCCTAAAAAGAGCCCTGGACTGTTTATCAGTGAGCTTAGGAGGATCGTCGATACCTACATATAGAACCAAGATATCAGCAAGTAGCAACAATCAGAAATGAGCAAAACAGGATCCTAAAAATCCTAACCAGATATATCGGACCAAACAACCGAGAGAGCACGACCCGTCGGAACTGTCGAAGGATCGATCTTAACAAAAAAATATTTTTTCCTCCAATCATCGTCACTACCGGAGGATTTAAAAAGACTGAACCCAGGACGACAAGGGAAATAGTAGGTACTGCTACCACCATCTTTAGTAGAGCTCTCTTTGATCGCATAGAGGCTCATCAACTCAATTAGACCAACGACAATTCCCTCCTCTTTGGCCCTGGTGATGAATCCGTTTACTACCCGGATAACCGAGGGACAAAGCTGAGAGAAAGCTAACTGATAATGATCAAGAAGATCTAGCAAGAGGTCCGGGAGCGGGAACCTAAGGTGGCATTTCGAGATATACTTCTCGTGGATGCAAGACCAACCCTCGGGGGCAGATTCCGGAGTCTCATCGGAGGAACATGCCTTGGCTAACTCCTTTCGGCCGTGAGCCTGAACCATGAGATTAACAACCTCTTGACTCTTCAACAAAGACGGCGAGTGAGACCCCAAAGAGGAACTCCCACCGGAGCCATCTTTCTTCTTCATTCTCTTAGAGGCTCTCGTCGCAACTAAGTCTTTAGCCTTCTTCGTCTCTCGTTTGGCCTTCTCGCCTATCTCTTGCTTGACCTTCATTAAGCGTTTGCTAGAAGGGGGAATTCCGGTCTCGCCGGAGCCTTCTCTCGGAGGGTCCATTGAACAGAGGGTTAAGAATGAGAGGATTGAAAGGGGAAAGGAGGAGAAGCGAACTAGTTCTAAAAACTTTTGGAGTTTCTAAAAGTAGCAGAGGATCAATGGCGAAACAGAAAGATGAAAGTAAAAAAAAATATATAACGCAGTAAGATAAAGGAGTCGAGGAGGAGTTACCTTGGAAACCGAACGGAGGCGTGGAGATTGTGGAGCGTGGCAGTTAATGCTCTCCACTTTATATCACATCCATCCTCGGGTATCGTAACAAGTAATTCAAAACTTCTCTCCTCCGGACCGTTGATTTCACTAAGAGAGATCTCAGCCGTTGGATCAAACGAATAATATCTGAGAAACAGATATCCCGTAATCATTATCTCAACAGTAAAACCAAGGTTTCGGCGGCTAGGTTAAGCTTCCGAGATAGCGAAATCTTATCTCGAAAGCTTGGGGGCAACTGTTGGGCCCGAATATGGCCCATTAGCTAGTTGCGGAACCTGAATGAGTTCTGGGCTAAGATAAAGCCCAGTACGTATCAGCGACCTCAGCTGGAGCTCAACACGGAGCCAAAGACAGGATGCTGATCATAACCTCCGGAGACTACGTCGAAGAGGAGGCTCCTATCATAAACAGAAAGAGCGTAGGACCCGGTCAACAGGGAGCAGTTGCAAGTTCCTCAACAAGAGGAGAAGATTACGGAGATCTGTTAAAGACAATCAAGGGGAAATTCAAAGCTATTTAAGGAAGACTTCGAAGATTAGGAGGGATCACGTCATTACGATTTGTCATACACAAACTCTGCAATATTTCTCATTTTACTTTGTAATCTCTTATCGATCTTCTTGTAACATTCACACTTAAATCATCAATAAAAGTATCCATTCGTTCTCAAAGCTTCTAACGGGATTCAGCCCACGTTTCTTCTAGTACCTCCTTTTTACCTTACCTAGAATCCTAGGGTGAAACCTTGTTCCTCACAATTAATTCATTCTCCTATTAATTGCATCTCTTCTTCCTCAAGTTGGTGATCTGCAACTATAAATAGTTGAGTTTGGATCGTATAATCCATCATTTCATGCTTCACTTTCCATTGCTACTGCCTACTGTTTATTTGTTTTGGATTTTAGTTCTTCGGCTCTAACGAATCCATGGACGTGTTTCTGCGAGCAGAATGGAGTGAAAGCTCATGGGACAGCAAAGAGGATGGTTATCTTCCATGCATTTAAGGAGGAGACGGTGAGTGTTTTAAGACCACCGTAGTGGGATCGAGCTAGGACTAAGAGAAAGTGGAGTCGGGGAGTTCGTCTCCGATGGAAATGGCGAAGGAGATGGTGGTTGAGTAGGAGAGAGAGCGTGTGAAGGAAAGAGTCCATGTTTGTGGAGGTTGGGAAGAGGAATGGTATGACCAAATGTGGTGCTACATATCCCGGTGGAGCAGAGCAGTGGTGTCTTATCCTTTGGTCTCCACATACCGGCAAAAGAAATCCGGAGACGTTAAGCAAGTGCGTTGCACCCAAACATCGTCAATGACGCCATCATTAACAACAACTTTCCAATCCTCTCATATCTCTCATTATATGTCTTTCCCATTACCTGGACAGAGTGAAAATGCGAGTATACATATGTAAGTCTCAATCCCCTGCAAATTGTCACTTCAATCCTTTTACTCTGAAATTCGGTACGATAATGGTAAATTTGTAATGTCTGTCTTCGGAGTTGAAGGCTGGTAGGTATAAGAAGACCGTTGTGACAAGGCTTCTGCATTTTTAGGAAGCACAGAATGTGAATAAGGGTGGTGATCTCATGGCTGTTTATATTTCTTTGGTGGATGCGAAGGTATATTTTTCTTAACTTATGCTCTGATATTTTACACCAAAAGTAGAGATTATTATTTCTATTAACTTGAATCCCCGTTTCTATTAAGTTCTCGGAGAATACCAGTTTTTTTGAGATTACAGAGAGTATTAACCCTATCCCTACGTTGAATCTCTCTTCATAGTTACAACATGGCCAACTCTAGGACATGGCAAACAAGATCAAATGTGACTCCTTCTTGGCATGTTCTTTGAATTATTGCCACTTCTTAAGATTTCTCACGCACACATCAGGTATATCATATTTAAGTATTTCCTTCTCCTTTATAACAGAGATATTTTCTTCAAGCTTTTAGTTGTCCCCTAAGACAATCATATGGATTCTAATTCTATAGAGATATTTTGGTGTTTCAATTGGCTGAGGAAAACAATCTACTAAAACATAAGCTATTGTGAATGTGTTTGCTATAATCGTACTATGCTTTATGTGTATGGTCTGAAGCAGTTATAACTAACTTCTCAATTGACCAGGCAAGTAGATTATAAAAACATAAAAAAGTTCTAAGGCTAATGGGGTTGATGATAGTGATTCACGTATTAAATGGAGTTATAGCTTTACAACAAATGTTTCTTGATTGCATAGCTTTTGGCCATTTTTGACCAAGGTTCACTCTTTAGTAATGCCTTTAACATTCAAATCTTCAGTAATGCTCTATGTAAATATTTGTCGTTTGAATGTGTTTGGTTCCATTTTCCTTAATTTTGGTTTGCTCATATCGGATTTTGAAAATACTCAATGAATACGCAAACTGACTTTAATTATTATTATAATATATTATTATAAATTACATACTTTTAAAGAATCACATTTATTCTTTTGGTTTTGTTTGAAGTAAAGCTGATTTGGTTTGTTTAGTATTTGTCTATCCCTTTTTTTGGAACACTGTTTACTTTAGTATTTTATCTAATAGGTTGTTTTTGGTTTATATACCTTTTTATAGAAAGTTTTGGTTTATATATCTGCCACTTTGTTGAACTCCACTGCAAATAATCTTTAATCTAATTGTTTTCTCAGGATTATAAATCTTTTGCAGATGATAAAATCTTCTGCGAAATAATAGGAAGCAACGTTTAGGGCTTAGACAAAGCTTCATGTAATTTTGAAAGCAGTGGTAAGAAAGAGAATATTATGTTATTTCATTATATTTTTGTATAGTGTCAAGTTGAAGATTGTGTTAGCCAAATTGTGAAATTACTATAATAAGTAATCAATGAAATTACAATATATATTAACTCTTAACTCAATTTGATCTACATGAGGTAGAATTAAAAGACCACATTAATCTACATGAGAGTTATGGAGTTCAAGATAAATAGAAAAACAACTTCAATCTACTTTTACTCATATATTTTCTTAGTCGTGGTATTCTTTTTTCATAAAATAATATCTTATTCTAAGATAAAATTTTGTGTTTTGACAAAATTACATTATCTATGTATTTAAATATTATGAAAATAATGATTTTTAATATTAATAAATTAATAAAAATAAATCTCTTAATTGTCATTAATTTTGGTTATATTCATTTCTATTCACTTTATTTTATTCACTTCATTTTTAGATGCTTGACGATTTTTTATTCAAAAGATAAAGAATAAACTAATTTTAAAAAGTATAAAAAATTATATAAACTTCACCCCATCAGTTCAACACATAGTCAAGTCCTAAACAAATTTTTGCAGGTGTTTACAGATTTTTAAATAACAAGTTTTAGGAATATAAATGGATTACATATCGGATAACCAATTTATTGGTTCGATCACAGATACAAGTCAAATTTGAAATTATTAGTTCTGTGCTATGCTTATAAAAAAAATTGTTTTACCATTTATATTAACATATATAAAAATAGTTCAAATTTGTATAAATATTTTTCTCCAACTTCAGTTAACTTTTTCTGTTACCAAACTGTTTTTTCTAATTTTAAGTATCATTATCTTCCACGTCACTTGAGATGTCACTCATGCATGTTGATCTTCAAATGTTAAATATAGTTGTAAAACTCTTTGGTCCAATAATTATCAAAGAGATCATTAATACTGATTTCATATTAAAGATTTACAGAAAATATTACTTATACAGATTAATCAAAGCAAATATATTAAAACTAAAATAGTGAAAAACTTATTAAATATAATCCGCGCGTAGCGCGGAAAAATCTCTAGTGGAATGAATTATCAATGATATTCCGTCTAAAAACAACGTGAATCGGGCATCTATATACTAAGTAACTCAATAAGAGAATAACTCAACGCATTTATGGATCCTAAATAAAGTGATAAAATTTAAAATTATATAGAGTAGTTGTAAATGCTCCAATAGAAATTGATATCTTTCCAATGACAACATCAAATTACTAATGAGTATATGGCACACATTAACCGTGAATGTCATGTTGGTTCCAAATTTATAAGGATTTTCATAAATGAAAAGGAGGCCAAACTGTATAAACAAAGATTCTTGAATGATATGAAAAAGAAATATTAAACATGACAAAGAAAAAAATTCATGTACATGTGACAATGAAAACATTTCAATAAGTTGTTATGTGTGGAGAAAAAAAGAACCATGAGAAAATTGACTTTGATATAAAAAAAAATCATGAGTAACAGTATATATGATATTGTCAAATTAGAAATAAACATATACACATAGCTAAAATCTCTTTAACAGAGATAAAATCTGGATCAATATTATTTATATCTAAAGATGTGAAACCAGTGAAAAATAAAATGAGCTTTTGCGCAAAAGAAAGTTGACAATAAAACTGATTACGAAGAGAATCATGTTTTAAAACACAGCTGAAGAGGTCAATTCTGCACAGATATGAAAAAAAAAAAATATTGAAAAAATTAATTAATTTTTATCAAAATTTTCACATATGTTTCTTCTAAAATGATATTTAAAATAATAAATAGAAAATATTGATCTTTTTCAAATATGATTTCATACGACAAAAAAGGAAAGTCAAAATAGTATTTTTTTTTTGTAAGAAAGACAACAATGGCTCATATATACATTTGTGCATAATAAAGAGATTTGGTCACCAAACAATAATCTTTTATTTTAAGGAGCAATGAACCAGAAGTACAATGACACTAGATATTATAAAAATCAAACAAGTTTATTTGTTACAACTGCACTCATCTTCTAGTAGATGATACATATGATTAGAATGCATAATATGAAAATTTTGTTTCCATGGAGAGACAACAATTCCTAAGTGTTCAGCACTTTTATTCTAACTGGAGATTTCACATACATATTTACCAAGGATTTTTTATTACTATTTCGAGCAGTTAGATCATTATATTAAATTATTAAGTCTTCTCAAAGCTGGTACTCAACTAAGTCATAAATTTTAAAATTTTCATAAACTATTGTCATGAATTTTGTTTTTCTAATACATTTACTAAGAAATATATGTTTATTCATCTAGAGAAAATGCGATTTTAGATTTCGAATAAAAGATGTAGATTTTATATCGCCAAAGGTGAAAGTACAAGGGATTAAGAGTTTTATAGAGAAAATAGATTCCATTGAAATAAGATACACTTGTAATTATAATACTAATAATCTATGATAAAGTGGGAAAAATATATTCCCGATAATAAAAACAGCAAAAAAAAAAACAGCAACATCTAGTTCATTACTCGTACCACCTGTAGCATTAAATACTATTATTCTAATGATCATTCGTTACTTTATGCTAAAATAGCTTTCAGTTCTTGGTTTGCTTCTATGATCACATTAAGCAAGATGAGCTCTTCCTCCTCGGTATACATCTCACCTTCACGTTCGATCTTTCTTCCTTTTCCTCTTGATCATTCACTTCCTTAGCCGTATCCACAATCTTTGATCTGTTTCAAATATTTTAAAGTTTTGTCACACTTTAATTTATTCAGTCACACTTGTTATAGCTATATAGAGAGTATGTAAGTAACCACCCCTAACCTTTCCTCGTTGAACGAGTTGGATCGCCTTAACGCGGGCTCAGCCGCAACTCGCTCATGACTCACTGATTCAACGATGCTACCACTAAAATACTCTTTCTCCTCCGCCTGAGGATTCCCGAACCTCGGATTCTCCGACATGAACCTTATCATCTCACGTTCGTCTTCCACGACAGCCTTCTTCACGACGTTCTTGCACATAACCCCTTTCCGAAGATTCTCTTCCTTTGGTCTCGAGCTGTTCATCAGACTTGGAGCGTAGTGCTTGGCCATGTGCCCGCACGAGATCATCTGGAGCCATATCGACCCGCGAACCGATCCGGTATCCACCACCGGGTCACCGTCCTCGACCCGCTCGGAAACCACGAGTCGACGCGGCTCCGCTGGATAGGAACGAGTCAACTCGGACGAGTCGGACCGGACTGGCAAGGTCTGTTCCGTCTTTACCAAGTTAGGTTTTCTCTCGGTGAATTCGATCGTCTCCGTGGAGATTCCACGAGAGAATCGAGATTGTGGAGTCGTGGAGGATGTGTAGCTGGTTTTCTCTTCGGAAAGCTCGTACTCTCCGTCTTCTTCATCTTCTCCGACGTAGAGCTCTGAGTCGTCGAACGACGTCGTTCTGTTTTGTAATTTTGGTTTTAACCTGAGAAGTCGACTTTTTGGAGCTTCTTGATTTGGACCAGACAGTGTTCTCTTCACATGTGTCTCTTCAACTTTCTCTATAAACAAAAATATAACAATTTTTATTTCATCTTTAATAAAAACTCCAATTTTGCAAAAGACTAGTATGATGAACTTACCGGCGATCTCAGAGCCTTTCAACACATATTCACCACAGTTCGACGGGTAGATCACATCGCTTTCAGCTAAGTCGTTCCACACGAATCCATTTCTATAGCTCCTGATCAAAAATATTGAAATGAAATGAATAAACCTTTGGCCTTTGATTAATGATTTTGCCTCAGTTTAATGCAAGCGTTACCTTTTGCATGACCAAGCGTATAGTGATGGCATGCTCTTCCCTCTTAGAACAGTAAGTCGGTTCATCACATCTGCAATGAAACACACACATACACACACAAAAACTGAGCCACTAAACTATGATCATAAAACCAATGATGAATGCAAACAAAAAATATCGAAGTTTAAGAAGCATAGACATAGTATTGTGATTTTTTTTATATACCTCTTAACCGAAGAGGCTGGTTAACCGGAACAATGACTTCGATGAAGTGAGGGTGTTCGAGGTGGCCATTTCTGGTGAGATAATAGACGACTTGGACTCTTCTGAAGATTGGTCTCTTTGTCTTTGCCTCTTCTTCTTCGTCATCTTGCTGAAGATTCAGAGACCTTATCAGCCTCTCCGGACTTTTTTGGTTCTCTCTGCCTCTTCTTCTTACGGCTTCCATCTTTTGTGTCTATGTCCGGACAGGAGATGAGAATTATTAACACACAGACTGTTCTTTATAAAGAAAGTTTGTGTGTGAATTGGCCTCTCTCTGATAGAGCAGAATTGGCATTGGAGATGAGTACAACCAGACCTGACAACGACTTGGCTTTACTACCTGATGGTACATTAGTATAACCCGGTCCAGTCCAAATTTATCCACCTGTGGTTTTATCTGAAACAAAACCAAAACAGAATTCCTCAAACCAAGTTTCATATAAACCAAGCAGTAACAAAATTTATTTATTTTGTATAAACCAAATCAATATGGCTTGGCATTACACGGGTTAATACTTAATACCGTGCCAAGTCCTAATCTCAAAAGGTTAAAACCCGGTTTGGTCTTAGTAAAGGTAGACACTTTGGTCCGCATGTTTTGGACTCACCGTCACATATAAATTACACTTTACGCAAATTTGGTTGAGTAATGTCTCTTTAATGATATTCTTACATTGTCGAATGTTTAGTCTCATTAAATTTGTTTCTTTGCCTAAATTTGGATAAAAAGATACATGCTAAAAGTTGTTTCAGAGATGACGATGAGTCAAGATCAGGGTGCTTCAAATGGAAATTTGACTTTTAATGACTTCATATAAATGTTTAAAATAAATAAATCTTGTAATTCTCTTTGTTTTTATTTAACCACACCTCAAGTCTTTAAGATAAGAGAGTTCGAGAATCTAGGTAACTACAGAGGACACGTGAGGATTCTATACTGCTTTTGTGAACTTTACTTCTCATTACATCCGTTAAAAACAGACCAGGATGACAGGTCAATATATAAGGGTAAAATCATTTATGATGGATCTTGTAATCTATTTTTTCTTTCAATTTTTTTTGACTATTTGAAAATCACAGTAATATAAGCATTTAAAATGAAATGCTTTTATTATTAAGTTAATGAAATTGGTGAATATGAGGTGGTAAATGAGTTGACAAAAAATTGAGGTGGTCAATGAAAATAGATAACGTCGTTTTGTTTTTTTCTCCTATTCCATTTTGTTTCTGAATATTTCCTCTAACCATTTTGCATCGACATAACAATGTTTCTCTGGGCATAGAGTGGCCCATCTACTTAACTTCCTCACCAGCTACCAAACAAAAAAATGTCATTTTACCTCTGAATAATCTCATAGGAATACATGTTGTGTTTATAGAGGAAACCATATAAAATAAAATAAAGTAAAAATATTAAAATCCATTATTGTGTTTGAAAATAACTTGATGATCAATATTGATATATAAAATGCAATATTTTGATGATTGAAGAATAAACATCGTTTTCTATAAAATAGAGAAAAGTCGATATATATTGAATACATGATATGCACCATATGCAGTCTTTGGGTTTCATAACATGTCAACATAATAATAAACTAGATTTCGACCCGCACAACCGTGCGGGTGTTTATTTTCAGTTATATATATATATATATATGTATTTTAGATTATTAGTGGGGCACACAATTAATTAAACTGTGAATATAACTTAATTATAAATAGTATGCCCAACTATGCATTTCATTTATTTAAATGGCTATTCTATCAAATTAATTTAATATTAAGCACAAGTATGATAACAAAATAATCAAATATAAAATTAATTTTTCAAAAAAGTCAGATATAAACGTTAGTTTAAAAAAAACAAAATGTCCGTCCTTCCTGGTATATATTTATTTTAGATCATTAGTAGAGCTTATTTTTAATGTTATTAATATATTTAAATGTTTATGTTACTATTTCAAATACAATTATTGTATAGTTTACATATCGTTATTAATTAATTAACTGTTTAAAATTGTTACATGTATTTGTCACTTCTTATTATATATTTATATTATTGTATTTGCATGTATCTATCAAAAAAATTGGTATATACATGAAACAACATATTTCAAAATTATTTTGTATGAAATTTATGTCCAATTCTAACCCACAGACCTTCAAACCTGAATTTCCTTTTAGCAATATTTTGGTATAATTATTCATTTTAGATAATATATTATTGTACATACTTGTATAAGAGATGTCAATTTATGCATGTATTTTATAGTTTATGAATTTTGAGTTGTTATGTCATCATATTATAACTTTCATACATAATTTATCTTTATGAGAATAAAATTTATCAATTTATCAATTAATATAACTTATCATATTTAGTTGAATATAATAATTTTATTTTAATAAAAATGATTGTGATTATATAACTGATAAAAATATGATAGAATGTTTATTTTTTATTTTAATGTTTGAAAATTATGATCTTGTTAAGATTTTTTACATTTATTTCGAAATTTTTAATATATATATATACATCTTTTCTATTAAAACATATTTGTTAGAATTTTTAAATGTGGGTTTGTTAACCAATCCGGTTTTATAAGAGTTATGGTTATATTATGAATAATATATTTTGAACCCATATTATTAATAATAAATGAATGGTAAGTGATTTTTAGTAGGAGTCCATTTTTTTGAAAAACTACACATGAATCTAAGGTTGCGACTTCTCTTTTAATATAATAGATTAAAACATTATAATATCACAAATTTGTCCATCTATCTATAACGCACGGATATGGATGCATGGGAATTTCACTCAATTGAAGTTGTTGTTGTAATATCTAAAATCTTCCTTCATACGTCTTTTTCGATTTGTATAGTGATATCGAACTTACAAATACTGCAAGAGTGTAGTTGAATAGTAAAGTGGCCTATTGTTGTAGCTGAACAGAAAGTTTCGACTTTTGTATTCGTAGTTGTAGCAGCTACACAATATAGGCAGGGTGGTTGGTATGACTTTGTTCAATTATTATCACCCAAGGTCACAAATTATATTATCTGCATTTTAACCTTCTATTATTAGAAACAGTTGAGCCGTCAAAAACCACGATAGAAATAGTTGAAAAGTACGAATTTAATCTCGTGGGGTTAGTTAGTAGTACAAAAAGACCAACATGGGCCCAAACAGAAAAAGCCCATTTAGTTATTCCCATTTCACCCACCATTGTTTCCGTTGGAAGCTCTTTCAAAACATCTACGAAGTCTCTCCGTCCCCTTCTCTCGAGATCAATCGACAATGGCTGCCTCTAATAACAACATTTTCACCATCTCTCCGTCGCAAAGTTTTGCACGTATCTCTCTTAACGACTCCGTATCGTCGCCGTTGAGTCTTCCACTCAACAGATCAAGCTCCGTCGCGTTTCGTCCCGAACGATAATCCAGCTCGGCCGTCTTCTGCTCCACCAATGAATCAAAGAGCACCGCGGAGAAAGAGGTCCCAATAGAAATCCGTAAGCAAACCTCTCATACAATTCGTTTTAAAGATTAAATTGTAAAATAATTATAATGATAAACTTTACATTTTTTTTGTAACACGATAAACTTTACATTTTATACCTCTTTTTAAGTAGGGTTTTTTGCAAAAGAACTCAAAATTTGGAGTAAAACATAAAACTAACATTTTCTTTTGACTCATTTTTTTTTTGATATTCTCACCCCACACTTGCATTTTATCTACGAAAATGCAATTATTTTTTTTTTTATCGAAAATGGCTTCTTTACTGTCTCAACCTCATATTCTTCAAGTATTTACAATAGTGCCATTACCATGAATAGTTCCAACAACCTTGTACTAACTGTATGGAGATTTTAATGCATTTTAATGCACGTAAATCTCTTTACACTCTCTCTGTTTCAATTGTTATGAACTAAAAACAACATTTCTTTCACTTTCTCTCCATATTCATCCAAAAAACTCAAGCTTTTGATTCAAAATATTTTATGGTTGAGATAGCCATATTTCTTTCGTTTTGACTTACGGTTGCTTTCGTTTGAGGTTCTGGGTGGTTGGAGAAGACCTTGTGTGCAAACGAAGTCATCTCACCTAGTTTAAGGTACGAATTTGAATTTTTTCAAGATCTGTTCGCGTAGAAGACTTACTAGTAAGTCATCTGTATGTAGAAGACTTACTGATAAGTCTTCTGGTCAAACGGACGACTTAAACTAAGTCGTCCAGCTTTGTTTGTTAAAAAAAAAACTCTAGACGACTTATATATAAGTTGTCTACGAGAAACGGGTTAGTTTTGCATTTGACCGAATCGTGTCAGATCTTTGACTATTTCTAGACGACTTATAATTCAGTCGTCTCTGGGAAAGTTAAAATTTCAATATTTTATTAAACTAGACGACTTAAACGTAAGTCGTCCTAGGTTAGTTTTGTAATTGAAAAATAAAACTTGAAATTTAACTTTCTCCAGACGACTTAAATCAAAGTCGTCCCACCAGAAGACTTAATTTAAAGTCGTCCAGAGAAAGCAAAGTCGTCCAGAATATTTCCAAATTTTCTGGTCAAACCTTGCTTAAACCGGACGACCTTAAGTTAAGTCATCTATCTGGATGACTTTCATTTAAGTCGTCTAAAGATGGACGACTTAGTCTGGACGACTTTGCTTACCCCGGACGACTTTAAATTAAGTCTTCTGGTGAGACGATTTTCATTTAAGTCGTCTGGAGAAAGTTAAATTTCAAGTTTTATTTTTCAATTACAAAACTAACCTAGGACGACTTACGTTTAAGTCGTCTTGTTTGAATAAAATATTGAAATTTTAACTTTCCCAGAGACGACTAAATTATAAGTCGTCCAGAAAAGTCAAAGATCTGACACGATTCGGTCAAATGCAAAACTAACCCGTTTCTCGTAGACGACTTTTATATAAGTCGTCTGAAGTTTTTTTTTTAACAAACAAAGCCGGACGACTTAGTATTAAGTCGTCCCTTTTCATTTTCAATTGCAAAAGTGACCTCTTTAGACGACTTACCTTTAAGTCGTCCAGACGACTTAATTCTAAGTCGTCTGCGCCAATGTTTATTGAACTTCTTCATTTTCTCTATGTTTACTAATGTGTTTTATTTTGAATATTTGCAGATGATTTTTCAGTTACATGCAGTGTATGGAGAATGGTTGTTGAGAGATTGCCGTTGGGATTTTGTGGTTGATGATCTCAAAGGAGCAAGATTGTTTTTATTGAATGAAGATTCAACACATGCTGAACTTGTTGCAATGGCTCAAGAAGATTATAACCTGGACATGAGAACAGTGACTGTGGAGATTAGCTACTCATTACCAGCAGAAATGATGATGGCTCCAGGCAGTCCTCCCATTCATGTTACAAGTGATAGACAAGTTCGAAACTTGCTCGAGATACTCAAAACGCATAGAGTATGTCTTTGTGTATCAAGCCGCAGCAAGGTGGAAACGGTTTCAGAGGAAAGGGATAATGATGAAGCTGGTGAATGGGAAGAAGATGTTGGTGATGATGAAGCTGGTGAATGGGAAGAAGATGTTGGTGATAATGATGAAGCTGATGAATGGGAAGAAGATGTTGGTGATAATAAGTTTGTTGAAGATGAAAATCAAGATGGGGAGGAAGAAAATGGAGAGGAGGAAAATGAGGAGGAAATTGTTGGTGAAACAGATCAGAATGGTGGGGATTACAGTCTTTATGGAAATGTTCAAGATGAGGATGAGGAAGATGATGATAATGTTTGTTTTGAAGAAATCGAAAAGACATATGCTAAGTCAAAAGCTATTGAAGGAGGAAAATCGGATGGTAGTATCTATGTCAACCAGAGTTTTGATAGCAAGGATGCACTGCTTTCAGAGCTGCGGTTGGCAGCAGTGAGGGGTAGGTTTTCTTTCAGAATATACAAATCAACGAAAACTCTCCTTGTGGCAAGATGTCGGGTTAGCGGTTATGGATGGAAGATCAGAGCGAGTGTGAAACATGGGACAAACACGTTTTGGGTAACAAAGTATGTGGAAAAACATTTATGCTCAGTGGGAGACTGAATCGCTCAGCGGAGACACTGTACTCTGAAGTATGTTGGTAGTCTTTTCATTGATCGTGTTGGGATCATTGATGGGATTACTCCGCAGCATATCACTGATGCAATGAAGAACATGTTTGGCATGGAGCTTGATTACACCACTTCATACAGAGCATTGTTATATGCACAAACATTGGTGAGAGGATCAGCAGAAGAAGGGTATTCGCGGCTGGCATCATATCTCGAGCAAATCTCCATTGCAAATCCTAATTCTGTCACGGCTATAGAACTTGATTCTGTTAAAAGATTCAAGTATCTATTTCTATCTTTTGGAGCTTCTATCACAGGTTTTAATTATCAGACAAGGATCATTGTGGTGGATGGAACTCACCTAAGTGGAAAGTATGGAGGTGTTATGTTAGTTGCAGCCGCACAAGATGGCAATTTTCAGATATTCCCATTGGCTTTTGGGATCGTGGATGCTGAAGATGATCCTTCTTGGGAATGGTTTTTCACAAAATTGGCTAGTTGTATATCTCATGACAAGCCTCTGATGATAGTCTCCGACCGGCACTCGGCCATTAAAAGTGCGTGTGATAAGGTGTTTCTTTGGGCAAACCGAGGAATATGTTATTATCACCTTCAAGAAAACATTGTCAAAAAGTTTAAAGGGAAACATCTCATGTACTTGGTGAAAGGGGCTGCTTATGCTCACACGGTTTACAATTTTGACCGGTACATGGCTGAGATACGGAGTGCAAACCTGGAACTTGCAAAGTATTTGGAGGATGCCGACGCCAGCCTATGGTCAAGGGTTCATTGTAAGGGGAACATGTTCAACATAAAAACAAGCAACATCGCTGAATCTATTAATTTCGCACTGAAGAAAGCAAGAGGATTTCCGATTACGTTCCTGCTGGAGTTCATAAGAAAGAAGTTAGGAAAATGGTATGTGAAAAGGAGACAAGATGCTTTGAGTCTCACAACTCCACATAGCCGGGGTGTTGAATACTTGCTTGCTGTTCGAACAGAGATAGCGGATACGATGACGGTCGAACCAATTAATGGATGGAAGTACTTTGTCAAAGGTGGCAAAATGGACTGTGTGGTTGATTTGGAACATGCAAAGTGTGATTGTGGTGTCTATGGAGTGGAGAAAATACATTGCTCTCATGCTATAGCTGCTGCAAATAAAGTTGGTTTGCATATCTCCTCACTTGTATGTCCAGTGTACTCAAAGAATTATATGTATGCAGGATACTCAGAGAATATATATCCTATCGTGTCACAACATGTTGAGGAACGAGAATGCTTTCCTCCAGAAGTAAAGCGTGGTCCGGGAAGACAGAAGAAATCAAGATGGCAATCTTGGTTTGGTCCGGGAAGACAGAAGAAATCAAGATGGCAATCTTGGTTGGAGCTATCTAGGATGAGAGGACACAAACCCATGAAGAAACACAGGGCACAAAGATGCTCAAACTGCAAGAAAACTGGCCATACGAAACCACAATGTAAGCAACCAGTTGACTAGTTGTCCAGACGACCTTAATTTTAGTCGTCCAGTCTTGATTACCCGTCTAGACGACCTTAATTTTAGTCGTCCAGTGTATTTTATTTTTAGACGACCTTCTTCTAAGTCGTCCAGTGTATTTTATTTTTAGACGACCTTCTACTAAGTCGTCCAGTGTATTTTTATTTTTAGATTACCTTCTACTATCCATTCAAGTCTATCTTATAACATTTAGAAGTCCAGTGTATTTTATAAAATTTAGTCGTCCAGTCTTGATTACCCGTCCAGACGACCTTAATTTTAGTCGTCCAGTGTATTTTATTTTTAGACGACCTTCTTTTAAGTCGTCCAGTGTATTTTATTTTTAGACTTCTACTATCCCTTCAAGTGTATTTTATAAAATTGAGACGACTTATTTGTAAGTCGTCCAGCTAAGTCGTCCAGCTGGAAAACCTTTCAGACGACTTATTTGTAAGTCGTCCAGCTGGAAAACCTTGCAGACGACTTATAAATTTACAAATATATACAAGGAAAGACAAATTCAAATATATACAAGGGAAGACAAGTTCAAATATATACAACAGAGAAGTTCAAGCTATACAAGGTTTCAAATCTATACAAGAGTTCAAATCTATACAGCTAATCATACATGCCCACAAATCTATCACCATCAACATTTTCTTTCAAATGCTGATCAACAAGCTCCGTCCATATATCCACCGCCATACAATCCCTCATAGCCTTCACGTTGGTCATAGCAAAGTCTTTAGGGTTAAAGTTGACCCCAAGAGCATGACATTCAATGTACTTTAGAGCGTACAAGCCACAATCACCATTGTTGGCCAAGGGTATTCCTTTCAACGGTCTCTCATAGGTGTATGGCTCCAACCCGCGTGCAACCCGTAGCTCTTCGTTGGGAGCGCACTCAACAAGCAGATAAGGGACCATCTCCAGAAAAGGCTGCATTATCTCATCCCATGCTTCTGGTACCGACGTTGAAGGTATGCTGTCCCAGACGACTATGTGCCTCTTAGGGATCGATATCCAAATAGCAACCCAATGCTTGTTGTTCAAGTTCACTGGCGCATAGATATCATCAACGTCCTCCCCCCACTTCTTCATTGATTGGCAAAATGTAGGTATTGATCCGTCATAAAAATTCCACGCCCCACCAGGTAGAGCTCTCCCTAAACCGTGGTGATCAGGTTCCGTGGCTTTGAAGACGTGATATTGTTCTCTCCAAGACTGGGAAAAGTTGTGATCCAAGAAGCACATTCGCTCGCTCCTGAAAGCTTGTGGATTCTGCTGATACCTCTGCCTCAGCACATTAATCCAAGCATCTATATGCTGCATATAAAATAATACAAGTTAGAAGATACCAGACGACTTAAATTTAAGTCGTCTGGTAAGTCGTCCACATAGAAGATACCAGACGACTTACCAGACGACTTATATTTAGGTCGTCTGGTAAATATAAGTCGTCTGGAAAGTCGTCTACATGGATGACTTACGTAGACGACTTTCCAGACGACTTATATTTACCAGACGACTTAATATTTACCAGACGACCTATATTTAAGAACCAGACGACTTAATATTTACCAGACGACCTATATTTAAGAAGACTTCCGCAGTCTTTCAGCCATTCTTTGGGTGTCCGGAGGATGCGATACCACCAAGTTGGTGATGTACGTGGTTTGTCCTCTTGCTTAGTGTAATAATGACTGCAAACAAAAAAGCAATCAGTTTTGGTAGACTAAATCAAGCAAAAAAGCAATCAGTTTTGGGTAAAGCAATCACTTACGGATCAGTTTTCAACCAATCAGCGAGCTCCTTCAGCTTTTCTTTGTTAACTGGCGGAAATGGCTTATAGGCTGCCAAAAAAGCAATGAATTTATTTTTCTCTGCTGTATAAGGAGATAACTGCGTGGGATCAGGTTTCTTCGCTCGTTCACTCCTTCCACGCACAACAGTAGCAGCAGGGGGAGCTGTTTTGTCCAATACAACCAGGCTCGGTTCTGTGGCTTGAACGCTTGACTCTGGTGCTGGAACGCTTGGATCAGTGGAAGCGACGCTCGGTTGGGAGGTGGAAGAGATGCTCGGTTGTTGATCGGTGGAAGAGAGGCTCGGTTGTTGATCGGTGGAAGCGAGGCTCGGTTCGACAGTGGAAGTGACAGCAACAATCTGTTTGGAGGAGACACCATCTGCCTTATTTACCGAGAAACCCTCATCGAATGTATCCTCCGGCAAATATCTCTGCAATATTAAAGTTGCACATTAGTTAACAATGGACGACTTAAATAAAAGTTGTCTGGACGACTAATTGACCCTGGACGACTTAAATAAAAGTTGTCTGGACGACTAATTGACCCTGGACGACTTAAAAAAAAGTTGTCTGGACGACTAGTTGACCCTGGACGACTTACAATTAAGTCGTCCAGGGTCAACTAGTGGTCCAGACAACTTACATTTATGTCGTCCAGGGTCAACTAGTTGTCCAGAAAGCTTTTATTTAAGTCGTCTGGACAACTAGTTAACCCTAGACGACTTATTTCTTGTTGATACTAACCTGTTTATCTTGAGGAGGTTGTTTCCTTTGAGGAGAAGGCTGTTTGGTAGGAGGAGGAGGCTGTTTGGTAGGAGGAGGAGGAGGCTGTTTCCTTTGAGGAGAAGGTTGTTTGGTTGGAGGAGGAGGCTGTTTGGTTGGAGCAGGAGGCTGTTTCGTAGGAGCAGGAGGCTGTTTGGTAGGAGCAGGAGGCTGTTTGGTAGGAGCAGGAGGCTGTTTCTTAACAGGAGTACGCTCTTTGGTAGGAGCAGGAGCCTGTTTATCTTGAGGGGTTGTCTGAATGGGTTGAGGAGTAGCCTGTTTGGTAGGAGGCTGTTTATCTTGAGGGGTTGTTGTATTGGGTTGAGGTGTAGGCTGTTTGTCTTTAGGGGTAGCCTGATTGGTGATACCAACCTTCTTCTCCACAGCTTCCAACCTATCGGACACCTTCCTAATCTCCTTGATGCACTTCCTAAACCCTTCTTTCATGCACTCAGTTACGTCCTTGAACATTTTTTCCAACTCCTGTTTGGTCATCCAATCCTCTTCACTAGCCTCTTTAGGAGCCTCTTTATGAGCCTCTTTAGGAGCCTCTTTAGGAGCCTCTTTAGGAGCCTCTTTACGACCTTTCTTCAGAGGTCTTGGATTGTCTTCCTCCTCCTCCTCCTCCACAACAACCATCTCTATCTCTTTGGCTTTCTTCGATGTAGCCTCCTCAGATTTTGTATAGACCTTAGTACCAGTGACTTCCCAGCAATCTAAGGTCCACTTCCACGGTCTCCGATCATACATGAGTTTAATGATGTTCTCCGCGGGCAAGTCCTCAACCTCAGAGTCCCATTTTGGCCACATTTCACTAATGTCCTTCTGGACAAAGTTGATCACGCGGGTCTGCAGTAAATAGAAGGATCGAGTTAGATATTTTAGCAAGACGACTAAATAGACGACTTATAATTAAGTCGTCTACTAAGTCGTCCAGCTGGAAGACTTTCCAGACGACTTATTACAAGTCGTCTACTAAGTCGTCCAGCTGGAAGACTTTCCAGACGACTTATTACAAGTCGTCTAAAAGGTCGTCCAGATGGACGACTTAGTAGACGACTTAATTAAGTCGTCTAAAAGGTCGTCCAGATGGACGACTTAAGAGACGACTTTAATATAAGTCGTCTGCGCAGTGTTTTGGATTGAAGTAAATACCTGACGCAAGATAGCAGCTTTCATTGATCTGCGGCCTCTGCTGCCTCCGTAAGCCAGTATCGGTGGAGACGGACTGTTTGCTCTGGGACCACCAATACTAGCACCCAATTTCGGCATAGCTGTGTACACCCAGACCTGAAGAACTTGTATAAACCCATCCACGGTGTAGCAGCCAGTAATATCTTTGTTCCACAAAGAGTCCATCAGCACCTTAAACGCGACTCTCCCCCATGGATAATTCTCAAACCGATCTAAATCCATCACTAGCCTTGCCAGAGAAGATCGTGTAGCGGTTGAAAACTTTCTCCCTTCAATGAATCCTGTGAAGATGGAAAGGTACGCGAGCCGCTTCCGATCTTCCGTGGACCAATCCCTGCATCTGTTCAGTGCTGCTATTATCTGATCTGTAGTTGGCCCAGCTTCCAGATGAACTCCCAGCATCCCCCAGAAAGAAACCATCTCTTTGGTAACTTCACATTTTGGTGTCTCAAGGTCCTCGATGTACTCGCAGTTTAGACCAGTGAGGTTTTCAAACTCTAACAGTGAAAACCTCAAAGGTTCTGGACCAACCAAAGACCACATCTTAGGCCTGGGCGTTCGGTCTACCATTCGGTTTCGGTCCGGTTTATTTGGTATTTCGGATTTTCGGTTCATCGCTCAGAAGTCCCATTCGGTTTTTATGAAATTTCGGTATGGTCTCGGTTCGGAACCCATCGGGTTCGGTCCGGTTCGGATCAAGCTTAGAAAATCCGTCTCAGTCCGAAACTGAAATGGATCCGGTTCGGTTTCGGGTTTTGTAACCAAAATAACCGAAGAAAACCGAATTACTCATTCATTAACACACCAAAACAAAACAAACGGGAACTAAAAAGATGCTGAAATCAAAAGTCACATAATAGTGGGACTGTTGCATCTCCCAGCAACACTAATTAAACCATTTCAAAAAAAAAGCAAATCAAAATAACAAAATGCTGGTCTTATTGCGGGATTGTTGCATCTCCCCCACTATGAAAATACAAAAATAGAGACGCTTGTTAACAGCGTAACAGTCATCTTCTTCATTATGTTCTTTTTATTCAAAAACGATTTCGAATCCATCTGTAAACATAAAAACACATAGAGGTGAATCAAACGACATGCAATGTTTTTATTGATTTCAAATCGATTACGAAAATTTCAGAAGAACCGAAGAAGAAGGTGAAGAATAAAGAAAACAAACGAACCTGTGACTGGACTTGATTCTTCTAATTCTCAGATAAAGCCGGAGACATAGAGACAACGAGATCTATGGTTCCATTTCATTATTATAAGATTGAATCAAAAAGCTTTGTTCTTTTAGGATTAGGGTTTGGTCGCCTAAAGAGATCAGAACAGGTGAGAAAGAAGAAGAAGAATACACGTAGATTATATATAAAGGTAATTTATATAACATAAATCATATAGGTTCGGTTTAGCTCGGGTGCTAGTTCGGACCTCGGTTTATGACTGAACCGACTCGATAACCGAAAGCTAAGAAGTTAAGGCCCATTCGGTATTTAGCATGGATCCGTTACCGAACCGAGCCCGCTACTTCGGTTCGGGTAGGAGTTTGGGCTTCGGTTACAGTTACTTGCGCCCAGGCCTACCACATCTCATACTTCTTCTGAATGTCCAGCTTGAAACTGAGCATGTGGTGAACCAGCCTTGAAGCCCAACCAAATCCCTGCTCTTTGAACTTGATGAAAACTCCCAATCTCGACTCCTTGAGCTCTTCAAATTCGTCATCAGTAAGAGCTTCCTTAAGAGCAGTATGCAACCTCTTGTTATCCGTGTGATACGAAATGCTATTGTGGGCTGGTGGCTCAGAGCCTGGTGTGTATAACCTACGGGGGAGTTCTGGAATATCCATCCTTTTTGTCTGCAAAATAATCAAAGACAACAATAGAAGTCAGAACACAAGCTAAATCAATCACGCCTTAATTGTTACTCCAGACGACTTAGTAGACGACTTATAATTAAGTCGTCTGGAAAGTCGTCCAATTGGACGACTTAGTAGACGACTTAATTATAAGTCGTCTGGAAAGTCTTCCCAATGGACGACTTAGTAGTCGACCTGTAATAAGTCGTCTGGAAAGTCTTCCTGCTGGACGACTTAATTTAAGTCGTCTACTAAGTCGTCCAGTTGGAAGACTCTCCAGACGACTTATCTTACAAGTCTTCCAGTAGAAAAATGTAAAGCGGACCTGATTAGTCGCAGAAGGAGTTGGAGTACTCGTCATTGCGGTTGTTGTACTCGTCATTGCGGTTATAGATCTGAAAAAATAAAAGTGAAACGGTGAGAATGAGTACATTGATAGAGACAACGTTTTATTTTCATCTTTTCCTCGAGATTGATGACTTACCGGCGTTTGGGTTTACAGAGAAACTGCGCTACGGTTTACAGAGAAGAAGCGGCGGCGAAGCGGCGGCGCTAGGGTTTGGAGGAAGCGGCGGTGAGAACGTTGGTGAGCACGGTGGCGAGGTCGACGGTTTGTTTGGAAATAGTGGAAGCGGCGGCGCTAGGGTTTAGAGGAAGCGGCGGCGCTAGGGTTAGAAGACGCTGCGGCGAGAACGGTGAGAATGAAGTTAGATAGCTGACGTTGAGAACGATGGTTTGTTCGGAAATAGTGGGAATTCGAATCGCCTTTGATATCGCCGGTGAGAGAGAACTGTTAGGGTTTCTGAATTTCGCGAAAAATGAACAAAAAAAAAATCACCTTATATATTGGGTAAATAATCCGGTTAGCTTTAAAAGTACATTGGTAAAATTTAAGTTTTGGTCCGGTTTAGACGATTTATTCTAGCTGATAATGTACATCAGACGACTTAATATTTAGTCGTCTGTCCACAGACGACTAAGTTTTAAGTCGTCCAGACCCTAAAATGAACCCCTAAACTAAAATGACTAAATTAACTAACTAACCACGTTATAAAATCAAAGTATACTTCAATAGTGTTTACTATACACAGAAATGAACACGCTTAGGTAATTTTTAAATTTTTCAAAAACGGTTTTAATGCTTTCCGAAATCTAACACTAAGAACATATACAATACTACAACATATGTTGATGAAACCAAAACTAAAGAATATCATGACGACCTACTTTCACTCATCTATGCTGAAAACAATTGAAATTTTTTATATCCTAATTTATATCCCTTAAGACATATGTTAATTACATAATTCCCATTTTTCACTTATCAAAATATTTTTTACAGAATTTTTAAATTATGTTTAAGAATAACTGTCCAGACGACTTTCAGTTAAGTCGTCTGGACGAGTTATTTTTAAGTCGTCTAAATGAGTTATTTTTAAGTCGTCTAAACAGACGACTTGTCGAGGGGTAAAAACGTAAAAAAAATCCCGTTTTTTTGTTTGGTCACAAGGGTCCTAGTTGTAATTTCAATAGCCTTTTAGGTTACTTTTGCTTTTGACCCAAATTGGGGTATTGTTTTGGGTTTGACTCCAAGTTTTGAGTCACAATTGGCAATTCTCCTTTTTAAGTATGCGAGATGTAGGCTTGACTTGGCAGTTGCCAACAGTCTATGGGCGGAGCAGTACCCATCAGCTAGATGGCAATACCTAAATATATCTAATTTCATTATTTTCACCGTTTTTTTTATCACGTTTCATACAGTTCAATTTCATTTACACGAGTCATCAAGCTATTTACTTATCAAACTCGTAATTTTTATAGAAATACATATCTACAAAATTAAAGAAGCAACTAAGTAATAGTCTAATCTACGATCGAAGAAGTAACTCATATTTACAGAAAGAAATTAACAACTACCTAATACTCTAACACGATGTTTTATACTAATGTTTATTTATTAAATAGTTTTAACATTTTGTACACTATAATTTTTATCGATCGAAAAATGACAAATACAAATGTTGGTCTCTCGTTATTGAATAGTTAACATATTATAGCTCATTTTAATTATTTTAAAAAATTTATATGCACAAAAAGAATTAAGGAATTAAGTTTTGCGGCTGATGCAAATCACAGAAATCATATAGTCAATATCGGTTGTAAAATGGTGAAAGGAGGTTATGTTTTCTGCTCACAATTTTTTTACTCTTGACACTCCATTAGTGATTTCATTTTCTACTTCTATAAAATTGTGCTTTCATTCTCGTTTCGGTTTTACTTATATGAGTTTTTCAACTTATTCAATGACTTTCAGTGAATTACATTAAATGTTAATTTTAAAAAATAAACATCTGTAAGAATTAGTTCTACTCTAGGTACATATCTAAAAATAAAATATTAACTCGTAATCCTAGAGCCTGCAGTCGATAAAACACACGGAATTCGAATTCATCGACGATGAAAAACTCAACCAAAGGATTTCGAGACGGGTTGAAAACCGTCTCTAAAGATGCATGGATCTCCCGACGTTGCAATTAAATTTTTACCATTTAGTCATTTATAGTAGTTTTAAAAAAAATCAAAATATAACATATAAAAAATCTATTTTTTATTACATGCATAATGGATTGTTTAATTTAATTTAATAATATAAAACTAAATAAAAAAGGAATTAAAAAATCGTTATGAAATATATATATATATGATTCACAATCATTAATTGTCATATATATATTGATCATATTAGGTAATTCCGTGATTTTTATTTAAGGAAATAATTTATTTCAAGCAATTACGTAGTTTATAATTTAATAGTTGGTTTAATTAAAACTATAATATATATTTATATGGACCAATTTATTTTTCTAGGAATTCTAAAAATCATCCTAGTGATGACACGTGTCTATAAAAATATGTTGTAATGTTCCAGGATTAATATATAGGAGACATGATCGAAAATAATAAGACTTAATTGTGGAATAACCAAAATAAAATTAGATTTTTAGAAAAAGGGAAGTGAGTGATAGGAAGAGAATGGAAAGAGAGGGGAAGATTTTAGTTAGATAGTGAATTATGTGTTGTTGACAAAAAAAAAGGGAATTGTTTTGGCTTAGTTATGTTCCCAAATGCAACAAAATATATCAATACTATTAAAACATGAGCAACTTTATCTATTTGCAAGTTTTTTTTTTTTTTTTTGTCGACATCTATTTGCAAGTAGTCTAGGTTGTTCCATGTCATTTATTTCTATTATTTTCCTATATTTATCTTCCCTATTATTTCTACTTATATTTAATTTAATAATATTAAATATAAATTATGCCTAAAATTAAGGAGTTAACTAACTAACCTATTTTTTTAAACTAATTAATTTAAATAATATTAATACGAAATTTAATAATAAATTAATTATATTTTAGTTATTAATGTAATAAATAATGATAAATGTCGATTAATTTGTATACAGCTATATATTAATCAAAATGCAAAAAAAAAAAAATTCTTCAAAACCCTCACTAATTATATAAAAATATAATTATTACAGTTAGGGTATTAAAATTAGATATAAATATATGATAAAAATTGTAATAGTTAGATATTATTAATATTTAGTATACGAACAGTTGATATTTTTATGAACATAGTTTTACGGGTTATTTAAACACATATAATATATTTATCAAATATTAACTAATTCAACAAATATATTAACACGATTATATCATAAAACACTACATTAAAACATAAATTAATGCAAGAGAGTATGAGTCAATAGCTTAATTAGTTGTAAAAAATAATTATATATATGATAAAAATATAAATCAAAATTAAAATTAATAAAAATTTACATTTCTAATGTGATTAATGAAATTAACTTTAAATTTTAAAATAAGTCAGAAACAAAACATCAAAAATGTAATAACATGTGAATAATAAAAGTAAACTTACTGAATAAATGAAAATTATATTTACAAGCATAAATCATTTAATTGTAATAGACGTATATAAATTGTTGATCCTTAAATATTTTATATTTAATTTTAGTATGCATCATCTCAAATATTGATTCCTTACACTTACAATAAAATGAAAATTTAGTTTGACCAAAAAATAGTATTAAAATTGGAACATCACTTTCATTAAATATCCACTATTCATATTAATATTCGTGAATATATATTAGAATACTTTAACTATAATAATTTAAGTCAAACTGAATTGCATATTGGGTCACCTATCAGTTTAACCGATAGCCAGAATGTCGGGTACTAGCTGTAGTTATGAGTTTTATAGGATTTTTAAATAATATTTTACTGAAAACTAAACTAGATTATATATGAGACAACATAATTTGCCGATATAGCAGCGGGTCGGGACGAATTTTATAATACTCTATATAACTTTTCATTTATAACTCTAAATGTAGATACAATAAATACAAATTAATATCAAATAAATTTGGATGTTTTCAAAAAATTATCCCGCGGGTCAAAATCTAGTATTTTTTTAAAACTCTGCAAATCTTGATCTCAAACATCACATTTACTAATGACTTTTAAATAAGATTGAAATCAAATTTAATTCAGCGCGAGACACCAATAAGAGAGAATAGTTTGGGCTTAGTTATGTTCTCAAATGCAGCAGAATAACATTATTTAAAAACGCTACAAATCTTGATCTCAAACATCACATTTATTAGTTACTTCTTAATTAGATGGAAATCAAATTTAATTCAGCATGAGACACCAATAATTGTGGCTGGGCAATATTTCAATATAATATATAAGGCTCAAATAAGAAGTCAAGCCTTATAAAAAGGTACTTATTCATTAAACATAGAATAAAGCAAAGCTATAAATGAAGCGGATCATCTCTTGACTGATCTCTTCTTCACTTGTACTCGAGAATCATGTTGTTCTCTGGAGCAAGTCCGACACAAGCTCTGAGTATGTTCTCAAGCATTGCACGCTGTTTCGACAAAGCGTTCACAACTGGCGTGCCAGGTGGGACCTGCATTCATTAAAGTTGAGCAACTAATTTTAATAATGTTGCTAGAATTCAGAAACGGCACGATGTTTTGCTTTTGTGCCCTTACCAATGGTGCCTTGGAGAGGTAACTCAGAAGAGTAGCCACCGGATGGAAGGAATGGAACTTTCCCTACAAAGCAAAAATTAAGATAGATTATTAAAGCCTCAATTAGGAACATGACGAAATCATTCAGTTATTAACGATCTTGTAGACAATAACAAACCTCGTTTTCGGACTTTAACTCGATCCTGGTGGTGAGCTCGGCGAGAAGAACAAGGTCCAAGATAATAGGGGCAGCCAACAGAGAATCTTCACAAGTGTTATGCATCACAATCGTGTTCTTCCCTCCCATGAATATCTCTGATGTATACTCGTCCATGGCTCTCTTGCTGTCTCCTACATACGGCACATACTGCAATACCATCCAATGGTACATTCGTTATGTAAATATTCTAGCTTATACTACGTTTGAAAAATTTACTATATCTAAAGTTTAAACGTTCTGTAATTTGTAGAAACATTAGAAATGTATTATCACATACACGTAGAAAAGGTCGCGTTGTTCTTGGAGATATGCTTTTGTGGTATTAGGAGTTAGTCATAAGCATGATTTTATAATTATAAATAAAATATAACTAATCACCTTAATGACGACAACATGGTCAGGGTGTTCACCGGACTCGAATAAAATACCATTGCTAGCAACCATGTCGTCGACCACATTGCTCTTAGATATCTCCTTGGACCGGAATGTCTGCGGCGCCGACAAATTCATGCCGTCGTTGTTGCCAAGGTGATTGTAGCTCACTATCGAGGTTGGCTGTATTATATTCACACATAAATGCAATCAGATTCATTTTGTAACATTAGGATATATAAATGTTAAATAAACTCTTACAATTAGCAATTTAGTATTTACCTTGATTCCAGCGCCAACAAGGAAATCGACGAGGACAGATTTCATCTTGGTCTGGCCACTCTTGAAGTCATCACCACCGATTAAGCTGTTTCTCTTAATTGCCAATTCAATCAGCCCTGTATGTATATTTTTTATTTTATTTAATGTGATTAACTATAGGGTAGTGATTATGTTTTATGCTATATATCGTTTAATACCGGGGACAAAAGTGTTTTGTGGGCTTCCATTGATGAAAGGAACGTTCTCAAGAACACAAGCAATGGCGTAAAGTGTAGAAGGAGAAATCTCAGCCTCGTTCTTGTCCAAAGATGACATTAAATTCTCAGTCGTGTCGTTAAGACCAGCCACCACATTGCTGTATCTTTCTGTGTTGGCCGTCCACAGCACCACCACCTTGTCCACTTTGTTTTTCTCTTTGAAATCCCTGATTGTAAGATAATGAATGTTCTTTGAATTAACGATCATGCTATATCTTAGTTTTTTTTTTGCTTTTTTAGATCCTTGAATATATCATTTGGACAAACTGCAAAATTAATGAATAGTGGCTAAAATTAATTTGCAAATCGTTAGATACAAACCGTTATGTTACCTGATGTCCTTGATGACTTGTTCTAGCTGTTCTTTCTTGGTGCCTTTGATCGAGTGGTTGGCACGTGATCCCTGGTTTGCTGCGATGAAATCTGGGTCGTAGATTCCAGGGAGGGGGACCATGTGTTCCATGAACGGACGCAGCTGTTTTTGGAGGTCAATGTCTAGGACCTTGGCCCGTCCCATAGCGTCTGCTAAGTTCATATCGCTTATGTCCCATCCCCCAAACACTATTTCTTCCGGATTAACCTATCATATTCAGGACCCGTTAATAATTTTTTCTTTTTTTTTCTTAGAGTTAAATCTATATATATATATATATATATATATATATATATATATATATATATATATATATATACTATTATTTGCGAAGTGATTTTTCGTAATAGAGCTCTCACTTTAAAAGTTATAGCGATTAATATCGATACTACCCTTAATGAATAAAATAAATAAATTGTCTATAAATAAGAACGAAATTTAATAAATTTGATTAGATAATTGATTAAAAGTAATAATAGTAAGACTTATCCAAAATCTAAAATTATATTTAAAATATAATTTCTATATATATTGTGTCATTATCTTAATTATTTTTAAGTAAAAGGTTCAAATAACATAAAATATATAACTAAATATTAATCAAATAAAATTCTTAATTTTATCTAACTGAGTAGAGTATATGTATACAAATATTATATATGTGTACACACTACACAGAGATTTTTGTTTACAAATTATATTTAATATATATGTAAGAACTGTCAAACGAAAATAATAATCATAATTTATAATTATATATAGTCGTTTAATTAGTAACACATATTTTAATAAGTAATTATAAAATATTTAGTATTTTTGCAAGCAAGCTCTCACGTTAAAAGTTAGATAGAGTAGTTAATATTGATATTACCGTTAATGGATAAAATATATAAATTATCTACAAATAAAAACGAAATTTAATATATTTGATTAGGTAGTTGATTAAATTTATAATAGTAAGAATTATCCAAAATTTAAAATTATATTTATAATATAATTTTTACATATATTGTGTTGTTATCTGAAATATTTTTAATAAAAAGGTTAAAATAACATAAAGTATATAACTAAATATTAATTAAATAAAATTCTTCATTATATAACTGATCAGAAAATATGTATACAAATATTATATATGTGTACAAAGAGTTTTTAAAAAAATATATAATTATATTTGTAAGAACTTTCAAACGAAAATAAAAATAATAATATATCATTATATAGTCATTTAATTAGTAACACATATATCAATACGTAATTATAAAATATTTACTAATTATGATTTAATATAATGAAAATTATCCAGATATAAAAAAGAATTTAAGCTTTATGAAATCAGATAATTCATATACATATTTTGTTATTATCCAAAAATATCTTTAATAAAGATTAAAAAAATTATATATATATATATATATATATATATATATATATATATTGTTATCTAAAAATAATATCTTAATTGTAAATAAAATTAGTTACAAAACATATAATTAAAAATATTTCTACTATGTATGTGAGCTTTCAAAAAACAAAACACAATAATGAGTATATATTTTGATAAACATTTTTTCATATTTAAATAATATTAAATTCTTCAAAAAAACATTTACGATCGTCATTAATAACTTATCATAATAGTGTTTGAATAAATAACACATATTTAGTTAGTTATTGTAAAATAATTAGGTCCGTTTGAGCGGGCACAACACCTAGTAGTACTATAACTGTTGTCCAAAAAAACCAGTGCTATATTTATAAGACTTATAACTATTAGCTTATTATTTTATTTTGCTTAAAAGCTAGTAAATAACAATAACATTTTTTAATCGTGTAAAACATCACAAATATGTAAATAATTTTTTTTTTAAAGTATACTGTACCATGGGGAGAAGACTTTTGAAGGGAGCATAGATTTCTTCGCCATTAAATGACCCGATCCGGATAGAGGATGCTTGGGTCAATGACCCGAAATAATTAGCTTGTTGCACTTTCTCCTTCGTAGCCCAGGATATTCCCCTGCCACCAATTGATTTATTTATTTTGTGATATTAAAAGAATAAATCCCAACTTGTGCAGAGAATAGAATAACATCCAGTTGCGGGAATATAAAAACAATTTATTAATCCACAACACAACTTTATTCCCATTTGAAACAGTAGTATTATAACTAAACAGCAACAATTGATTTTATCAGAGAAAGATCAAGGATAAAAAGCTTTACTAACTCGCGATTGGCGATAACACCAGCGGTGAGAGTAGAACCATTGTTCCCTCCCCAACCAACGAGCATTACTCTGCGACAATAAATTAAGGCATAGCAAAAACATCGTTTATAAACAATATCAGAAAAAGGTATATCGACCCAATGATACAATTGTTATTATAATTATAATAGAAGAATTAATGAATATTAATATAAGAGAAAGAAGGTTTTAGAGAAGAAGACAAACCCAAGTTTGGGAACATGAGTGTCGGTCTTAAACTCATATTTCACGGTTTTTGGCTTCACGGTCCATTGATACGCGCCGTTTTTGCTCTCATGAACAAGCTCAGTGGTTTGATAGTCGTACACTGAATGAATCTCATTCTCTGTGTACTTCACGTTCGGAGATTCAACTTTGAAGCTTTCGATGAACATTTTGCCTAATCTTTTTCTGAAGGAAAGTATAAGAACTGTTTTGATGCTTTTGAAGGGGATGCTTCTGAATGCTTTGAGATTTGAGGACCAAGCTCGCTTTTATAGACAAGATGGACATTTAATAGTATTATTATTTATCCACAAATGTCAGTATAATTTTTCTCCTTTTTCTGTTCAACGTGGTCTAATTGTAAATATGATTATTTATCATTATGTTTTACCAAGTATAAAATGATTAATTCTTAAGATCTCTTTGAAAATATATTACTTCAAATTTAATCAGTATAAAAGGATACCAATCTTGTTTTACTAGAAATTAGGATTTTATTAGATTTTATCTTAAATGACAAATCACAAGATACTTTCTATAATATTATCTGAGTGGTCTTTTCATATGTGTCATGCATACATTAATTGTTACAATGCCCTTAATAAAAAAAGATATTCTATATAACTGTATTTTTTTTGAATTTTATATTTTATTAAAGGATTTTTTTTAAAACACCAACATATTTTACATAATATAAATTATAAAAAGGAAAGTTCACAAAAATAATTTGGATAATAAAAATAATATATACTTTAAAAGATAACCTTAAATGACATAACCAACATATCTTTAATGAATTAAAAATGCAATATAATGAATGTTACTGAGATTTTTTAATTGCGTTTTACATAATGTATTTTGTTAAATTATAAGTTTTGATTTACACTTTCTTTAAATTTTAATAATAAATAGTTATAAATGTTAACTTAATATATTAATTATATAACATGATTTCTCAAAAATATTTCACAAATTTTCTTTTGTATATGCATTTCCCTAAGTTTACTTAAATTAATATTCTTTTTTTTGTCGACACTTAAATTAATATTCATAACCCAATTATATAAGTATACTTAATCAATTAGTCTATTTTAGTGTAGTCTGATAATTTGATATCATCTTTTTTTCTATCAAAATTATTTGTTTATAATTACTACTTTGAAAAATATGTGATGTGATCTGAATATATTGTAATTTTTTGAACAGAAAAACTGTATAGTGTCAAACTGTTAGAATAAATATGTAATTGTTGAATAATTAGAACCTCAACTTTTTATCTCTTAAATTTAGTGCGGACCAACATATGTAAAAGTAAACCTAAATCTGACATATATACTTACAAATATAAGAAAAAAGCAAACTTAATAAAATGAACAAAATTGATAATATTAACATTACTAAATCTTTTAAAAAAAATGTGTTTCAATTCCAAAGAGTCGTTGTACGTCTATGACTATATGCTTCAAATGAATATTCATATGTGTGCATATATTTTCAGAATATTAATGGTTATATGTGCATGCAACTTAACACCCATTAACATTGTTCAATTTTTAAAATAACAAACATCAAACTATACATAATTTTAGAAATATATTAACAAATTTTAAAAGATGAACATCATTAAAGGCAATTAAAATAATTTTATTTTAATTTAATTAAAATAATTTTATTTTAACTTAATTATAATTAATTATGGTTCAATTAATAATAATAGATGCAATCTCCAATATACAAAACCGAACAAATGGACATATCTAAATTATTAGTTCCAAAATTACGTTTCTAAAAAAGATAAAACACACAAAGATATATAACACATTTTATTTTTATTTTTTATTTTTATATATAAAAATTCCAAGACAATTTAAAATTTATAAATAAACAAAATGAAATATTAATCAGTTCTAGTTTGACTATTTCAGTAATATTTATAATCATGTATGAACACGAGAGAGATACCTATTAACTAAAGTTAAAAAGTTAAAAAAAAAAAACTTTTTAAAAAATTAGTATAAATGAAATATTTTAATAAATTCAGTGGACAAGAAATTATTTTTGACTAAAGAAAACTATATACCATTTCAAACTGGCGATTCAAGTTAAGTGATTACATTCGTGGAAGTAGAACACCTCTTTTGGAGGAGATACCTTTGATATGGTATTAGCAGACCAATGGGTAGATCACTTGGAATCGCTTGCATACACAAGTCGGAAGTTATACAGTACAATTACTAACCAGTTTTTTGTCATGTAGTGTGGCCGGTGAATTGATCTCTCAGACCCTCCAGCATTGCTCCAACATGTACAATAACCCACAATTTTGTTTTGTCAGAAACCATATATGCATTTATATTTCTACTGAGAAGCAATGACATTCAGGCAATCGCAAGTCTGTTTAGTCTAACCATTAATTATAACACTGATGCAGCCTAAGCAAATATATCATTTAGAATGTAATGCATGCTATCTAATGATAACTAAATAGCAATCTTTCAAGTAAACACAATTTATGCAACTATCAGTCATAAGCCAAATAATAATATGATAAGGCAAGGGTTCATCTTAATCCAACGGTTTAAAATTGCGCAGCAAGGTGAACTAATCAAGTTGAATTGCATAATTAAAGTAATACAATATATTATTAAACGTGTTTTGTTCATAGGGAAGACAACTATAATGTAAAATGATTCAATCAAAAGACTATTTACACTGATAAATTCATTAATTCAACAACTAGATTGAATAGTGACATGTATCTGTTGGAAAACAAATCTCATAAGCCGTATTTGAGTAAAAAGCCAGACACATGTCCAATGGTTTTGATATATAGTTTCAAATCATATTTGGTTTGAGAATATAAAACAATTAGTTTAAGACAAATCTTTTGCGAGATATGTCTACAGGTCATTAATTCAAATATACGTTTATTTATGTACAAACCAAAACAGAGTAAGACCAATCAATACTATTAAAACAGAAGGCCATTTTTTTTAGGTGCCTTCCTTTTTCAAAAGTATTTACAGATTCATACCATTGCCTTATTTTAAACATATGCTTTTAATTAAATATATTCAACTAAATACCTTTTAGTTCAAATAAATATATTTTTTGTTTATTTTTTTTTTTACTTTTCAACGTATCTTGCTAAAATAATGTAACAAACTGTTCTTTTTTTATCGTTGCTATACAATATTCCTAATATATAGGAAGATAAATATCGATTATTGTTTTGGTATATGATCAGATTTTGAAAACTATGTTAATATTCGCAAAAGAAAAAATCAATTCTATGGATGATCACTCTTAAAAAGATACTATCCGTTAGAGAAATCAATCATATTTTTAAATGTAACAATTATGAAATTTTACTATGTAAAAAATTAATGCATCACACGTTTAGAATCTTACACTTAAATATAAACGTTTTATATTTATTCATATCACTATAATGGTTAATCCAGAATACATATCTGCAAAAAACTACTATTACCATTTGGGATTAACAGACATATTATTAATTAACCCACATTTCAGGTTTGTGATTATACAAAAATATCATATTTATTTCAACTGGGGTGGGTGTTCGGGTACACATTCGGGTTCAAAGATTTCAGTCTCATTCAGATATTTTTAAATTTTGGTTCGGGTTCAGTTTAGATCTTTGCGGGTTCAGATAACCCATTTAAATTATTTTAAATTTTAATATTCATGATATACTGTAAATTTCTCAAAATCTATTAAAATAATATATTACATACAAATTTGAATAGCTTATGTCAAAATACCTAAAAATTAACATATAACATGGTTTGGTTTGAATATTTGAATATTTGAATTGAAAATCAAGATATTTTAAGTTTTTTTTTTTGTTTTCAGTATATTTTAGCTATTTTAGACATGTACTTTTGACTATTTATATATATTTTCAATAATTTTGAACATCTTTTTTTGAACAACTTAAAAGTATCTTATATATTTTTATTTTTTAATCAATACTATTAAAATAGAAGGCCATTTTTTGAGGTGCCCATCTGTTTCAACAATATTTACCATTTTGTACCACAAGTTTTATTTAAACATATGGTTTTCATTAAATTCTAACTAAATATATTTAATTCTAACAAAATCTATTTAATCCAACAATAGAATCTCATAATTAAGCTAATCCTTAATTTTAGGATGGGTTTTTTTTGTATAATTTTTTTTTTGTAAACTTAAAAATATTTTAATATATTTTTAATATACGAAATTAACTTATTTTTAAAAAAATGTGAAACTATTTTCAATGTCTTAAAATATTTATGTGTTGCAACTATCATTTAAAATGACCACATAAATGTTAATTATTAATTTAAACAAAAAACTACAAATATGGTATTTTCTAAATAAATTTGTAAAATTTAAACAAGCTATTGTAAAATAAAACAGGAGGATTTTCTGAAGTTTAAAATAATAAATAAGTAAACATAAATTATCATAAATTAGATTGAAGTTTAAAATAAACTAGAAATGCAAACTTAAATAGATTATCAATAACAAAAAAAATTAATGATTTCATATCACTAGATTTTGGTTTTTTTTTGTCGAGCTTTTTTTATCAAAATTTAAAGAATCACACAGTAGACAATTTCTTAATTTTCTATAATATTAAATAAATATGAGAAATTAATTTGATTTTTAGATATTATTAGATTTATTTCTGGTTTTTATCGGGTCAACCAGTGTTGGATCATGGCTTACTGGAATATTTTCGGGGTTTACTAAATTTTATCCGATTTTAATTAATGATTTTTTGGTAACTCCAAACCAATTATATATGGATCACAGAATTTTCGATTCAATCACAGGCCGATGTCAGGTATTAAAAATGAATAAAAATTAAAATAAAAATTTTCTGATGATTGTTTTTCATATAATTTTAAATATTGAATAAAAAATTTAGCGCATATAGTTAAATAATTTAAATAAATTTTGTACACAAATTATTATATTTGTTTGAAACATATATATTTAAAAAAAAATCAAATATTTTTAAAATTTTTGTTCGGTTTACGGTACGAGTTGGATTTGATATTAGTTTTCGAATAAAACACTTTAAGAACCGTTTGAATATAACCTTGAATATATAGGTCATGTCTAACAGACTAATGGAGTATGAGATTTTGATTTTCGTGTTGATTCCAAATCGGAGTTTCAAGATACGAATATTGTTGACTATATTAGATAACTAATAAGTAAATATAATAAGTTGTAGACTTAATTTATGAATTGCATATGAAACAAGTGTATAGTTATTCAACTTGATATATTTAATACAGTTACCAAAAATTATACTAAATTTATATTAAACATAAATATGTTTATAAAAAATTCTTAGAAAAAAATACTTAAAATATATATACCCGCCCTTTTAAGGGCGGGTCAAAATCTAGTAAAATGATTAATTCTTAAGATCTCTTTGAAAATATATTACTTCAAATTTAATCACTATAAAAGGATACCAATCTTGTTTTACTAGAAATTAGGATTTTATTAGATTTTATCTTAAATGACAAATCACAAGATACTTTCTATAATATTATTTGAGTGGTCTTTTCATATGTGTCATGCATACATTAATTGTTACAATGCCCTTAATAAAAAAAGATATTCTATATAACTGTATTTTTTTTGAATTTTATATTTTATTAAAGGATTTTTTTTTAAACACCAATATATTTTACATAATATAAATTATAAAAAGGAAAGTTCACAAAAATAATTTGGATAATAAAAATAATATAGACTTTAAAAGATAACCTTAAATGACATAACCAACATATCTTTAATGAATTAAAAATGCAATATAATGAATGTTACTGAGATTTTTTAATTGCGTTTTACATAATGTACTTTGTTAAATTATAAGTTTTGATTTACACTTTCTTTAAATTTTAATAATAAATATTTATAAATGTTAACTTAATATATTAATTATATAACATGATTTCTCAAAAATATTTCACAAATTTTCTTTTGTATATGCATTTCCCTAAGTTTACTTAAATTAATATTCTTTTTTTTGTCGACACTTAAATTAATATTCATAACCCAATTATATAAGTATACTTAATCAATTAGTCTATTTTAGTGTAGTCTGATAATTTTATATCATCTTTTTTTTCTATCAAAATTATTTGTTTATAATTACTACTTTGAAAAATATGTGATGTGATCTGAATATATTGTAATTTTTTGAACAGAAAAACTGTATAGTGTCAAACTGTTAGAATAAATATGTAATTGTTGAATAATTAGAACCTCAACTTTTTATCTCTTAAATTTAGTGCGGACCAACATATGTAAAAGTAAACCTAAATCTGACATATATACTTACAAATATAAGAAAAAAGCAAACTTAATAAAATGAACAAAATTGATAATATTAACATTACTAAATCTTGTAAAAAAAAATGTGTTTCAATTCCAAAGAGTCGTTGTACGTCTATGACTATATGCTTCAAATGAATATTCATATGTGTGCATATATTTTCAGAATATTAATGGTTATATGTGCATGCAACTTAACACCCATTAACATTGTTCAATTTTTAAAATAACAAACATCAAACTATACATAATTTTAGAAATATATTAACAAATTTTAAAAGATGAACATCATTAAAGGCAATTAAAATAATTTTATTTTAATTTAATTAAAATAATTTTATTTTAACTTAATTATAATTAATTATGGTTCAATTAATAATAATAGATGCAATCTCCAATATACAAAACCGAACAAATGGACATATCTAAATTATTAGTTCCAAAATTACGTTTCTAAAAAAGATAAAACACACAAAGATATATAACACATTTTATTTTTATTTTTTATTTTTATATATAAAAATTCCATGACAATTTAAAATTTATAAATAAACAAAATGAAATATTAATCAGTTCCTTATAGTTTGACTATTTTCAGTAATATTTATAATCATGTATGAACACGAGAGAGATACCTATTAACTAAAGTTAAAAAGTTAAAAAAAAAAAACTTTTTAAAAAATTAGTATAAATGAAATATTTTAATAAATTCAGTGGACAAGAAAAACAATGTATTATTTTTGACTAAAGAAAACTATATACCATTTCAATGCGATTTAATCAGTCAATCTTATTGTTACTGTTTTTTTTTTTTTTTGGAAAAAAGTTAGGGAGTGTACTCAACTAAGATTTTTAAGTGATTTTTATTAAAAGGTGAAATTCATCTATTATATTAAAAAAAAGTCACAACTTTGATTCATATGTGGTTATTTTTTTAAGATGGACTCAATGAATCATCCCTAGAAACCAGTTAATATCATTTATTATTACTAATAATATAACTTATATATAACATGAATGATATAATTTTGTTTTCTAATAAACCGAAAACATAACCACAATATCTTTTGATATCTTTTCATTTTAAATATATATATATTAAAAATTTGAAAAATCTGTTTAAAAAGATTTTAATTTTAAAAATTATATGTAAATATTTTCACTCATTTCGTAGTTAGTTTTGAAATATAATTATATATTAATATATTCAGTTATCATTTATAAAATGAAATATAAATATTCTATTATATTTTATCTATTATATAATAATAATCAGCCATATTAAAATTTATTATGTTGCTCTAAATATTTTAACAATATCATAATTTTCATAAATTTTGTAATTAGAATTGAACTATATACTTTTATGCATTAATAAGTATACATTTATTGTTTACAACCCGTCACATATTAATTTGTTCGATAACTAAAAGTAAATACAATAAGATAAATATATATTAAAAGACAAAAAATATCTATGACGGTTTTAACCAATTGATTATTTACAACATGTAAACTATAAGTTATTATATTTGAAGTAGTTATATATAAAACATTAAAATTAAAAATGTATAGCGATTTAAAATAAATATATATATATATATATATATAATTGAAAATAACACTCGCACGGTGGTGCGGATCGAAAACTAGTTGTTATTCAAATATGATTTTTGTTCGTGACTTAGTTAATCAGGTAATATGTGGGCGTCAAACTAATGAAATTTTTACTGATGAACAAACCACTAGAAATACTTTGAACTATATTTATACTATGTTCTACAATAACACATGAACATGGCATGGTTAACTGATTTTGAAAATGAAATAAATAATTTTGGTACGCTTATAATCGTTTAACTATTGTCAACATTTTATACTATCTAATTTTGAATATTTAATGTATATGTATAAGTTTATTGTGTCGCCTATTTTCCATCATCACCTAAAAAGAAATATGTATGTGGTGTTGAACATTATGGATAAAAATATATATATGGATAAATAAACGATACAGTTCAAATATAATGGATAAGCAAACGATACAAGATACATGTTATTATAGTAAGTAAGCGATACAATTATGTTGATTGAGATTGTGGTTTACGAGTAAGATCTGGTTTATATATATCTACATTTAATAGTGTACAGAAATAGAAGGAAATATTTGCATTTTGCTAAACAGTATCCATCTGATTTATTTTGAGAATAAAACCAAACTTTGAAAGATTGCACGGTTATTTATCTCTATTATTAAAATAGAAGTACACTTATAAAATAATCTTTAGTTTCAATGTTATTTACAGTGTCATGCCACTGAAACTATTAATTAACTTATTTTATATGATTTTTGTCTTTTCTCTTTAATTAAAAAATTTCCAAAATAAAATTCTAACTAAAAAAATATGGAAACAATAATTAATAAGTCTAGCTTTTAATATTTTTTGTTTTTTCCTATTTTATTATATATATGTGTGCCTGAAAATAATTAATTACATATATATATTTCATAACTAAACATAAATTGTATTGTAATTATTTACTAATTCCATATATACTTAATAATTAATTTCATACTAATCAACATACTTTTCAGGATTTTATATGATTAATTATCCACCTATCTTTAAATATTTATTATATTTTTATTATTTATAAGTAATAACTAAAATAAAAATAACAAAAAGAAACATTTATATAATATATAGATTGATATATAAATATGTTATGTTACTTATATTTTCATAAAAATATTATTCCAATATAAATTTAGTACAATAAATGTTTAAAAGTAGAAAATATATAGGATCATACATTTTAAATAGTATATACAACAATTTAGCTATACATTTTCATAAAATTTTGATCCATATAAATAAAAATACATTTTTACATATATACGGATCATATTTTAAACAACTAATTTTTAAAAAATATTTTTTTTTTCAATAAACTATTTTTGTATACATATGACTTTTATTAATTCTTTTATAAATCTTACATGGACATTTTAATACGTTATATTTCCATACAAGATGGACAAATAAATTGATGTTACAAAATTATATTTATTTATCTATTTCATATATTTTACTAACTCAAAATAATTTATTTTGAAACACATTTTAAATTAACTACATTCATATATATATATATATATATATATATATATATTTCCGTTATAATCTATCATTGTTGATTTGACGCTTTCACTATATATTACCAAACATTTTTCACACATTCGATTGTTATTACATACACACACAAAATTCAAAGTATTACATGTAATTATTATAAAATAGATCATTTAGTATAAATAAAAAAAATAAAAAATAAGATAAGCACCTGCCCGGTATTTAGTTGGTCGGGGCGGGTCATGGTCTAGTACAATATTTAGTTGAGTAATACTGATTAGTTAATGACTGTTTTAAATGTTTATAATCAAAGAATCGGATTTTAGACAATGTGCTTTACGTATTCTTGACATATATAGCAAATTGACGAACAATATCTAGTAAATATATATATGATGTATTCAATGAGTATATATTGCATATATTTTTGTGTATAATGTACTCAATGGTTTAAGATCTGATTTTATCGAGTTTGTGTGAAACAACTTTCAAAATTGAGAATATAGTTTCCTATTTTGGTTTTGATCAAAAAAAAAAGTTTCCTATTTTGGTTATTATTTCCCAGCTATTGATTGAATAGAATACTCTTTTTTTTTTGAGCAACGATTGAATAGAATACTCACAATCAGAAACATCTTTGTTAACCACACATGCATAGTATACTGATAGGTGTATTCTTGTGAGTTAGGTGACTAAGGTTCGAACCAATCTCATGATTCTAAACAGGTGGCAAGATGATAAAGATTTTAATTTCTATTGTAAAACCGGATCTGTCTGATATGGTGAATATGTTTAAAAAAACAATAAGTTGGATTTTGGCCTACTGAATACCCAGATTACTAAACGAAAATATTTGTTTCTTGTAACATTTTGGATTATTCAGTTCAAAAAGGAAAAAAAATAACATTTTGGATTATGGCGAAGATATGATTTACGTACCCCCCAACATTGTGGAAAATACTAAGGCCCATATATATACGGGCTTTCTTGTTGCATCTTTGAAGCCCATCTAACTTTTGAAAGATTTTCAGGATCTACCGTGTTCGAGTAGATAAAATGAAACGTGTTTATGGATTACGTTGACAGTTAGGTGAGTACTGCTGACAACTTACATTCGTAGAATATAATAATAATATAATATTCATGTCCACCTAGATTTTGATACTGAGAAAAGAATTACCCGTATCTCTTCTTTTGTTCCCAAATCTATCGAACTTTTTTCTTGATGATTGAGTTACTCAGTTAGTTAGTGGTAGAGCCGTTGTCTCTAAATTGTTAAGTTACACAACTTTTCAATCTAAAACCTATTGGTGATTAGTGGCATGGTCCATCTAATTTTACATATATTATTAATGATCTCTTTTAGTATCCACATCTTATGTAATATGTATTAGATAAAAGAAGTATGACTGCCTTTGATAAAAAAAAAAAGTATGACTGCCTTATCAATCATTGAGATTCAATCAGGAGGAAAATAAAATTTCTATGGAGGAGAAGCAAATGAAAAACTTTCATAAAAATTCTCAAATTTCATGACAATAATAAATTTGGATTCAGATGTTAATTTTTGTTTCATACATACTTAGACTAAAAGAGTTGGAAAAAGAACTTAACAGTTGTTGAGAACAAAGCTCTTATCCAAATCGAAACCATGATGTTACATATAATTTGTTTCATATATATATGGACCCCGAAGATATGCGTATCAGATTCTTACTTGTAACATCTGATGCAAAAAAAAAAAAAATCATTTATTTCTTACTAATATTCTTTAGTCGGAAAGTGATCCGCATGCCCATGCTTACTCCATACACCAAACATCATGCAGTTGTCTTCCATCTGATGTGTTTTTCCTCACAAACTATATTTTTAATTTCAAAAAAATTCTGTAACTAAGAAGATATGAGTGGTAGAGTGAAAAAGATGTTCAAAATGGATTACCAAAAAAAAATGTTCAGAATGTTTGTTTTAAGAGTGTTATTGTTACAACAGAAAATATTGTTGATCTGGGGGACTACTCAAAATTGCTTAGCTGAACGGTTATACGTTAGGGTTAATTGGATATATGGCTAAAAGTTCTAATTCAAGAATAATTACATTTTCGGATATTCAAAAGAATACAAATTAAAAAAATCGCTAAAGGGAAACGTAAATACATGCGCAACAAAGATCTCGAGGGCTTTGACTTTGGTCTGGATTGAGACCCATGAAGTTCGAGGCACACATATAGTGTCTTCTCCACTTGCTCCGACCATGACAAAGACATTTCATTTATAGGCTGTGGCATAACCACTTCACTTTTAAAGCCCATCACACGTTCCATCATTGGCCTATCCACAAGTCCGAATAATGTAAATTTATAAACCATTTCAAGCATCCAAGGTTGAAACAATTTATGATCAGACTTACCTATAGAACCTCATAAAATATGTTTTCGCCTATCAGTCATAAAACGTGTGTATAAGAGAACCGGTGTTTGAGGCTCCATTTCATTTTCACCAACCACGTCATTCTCAGGTACCCAAAATAATTAAAAATACCCATCTGTTGTATAGGCAATTTTTACTTGTTGAATATTCTGAAAAGACATTCATATTCAATCTACCTCCTTATGATAATAATAAGGGACCCTAATAATAACCCAAGATATTTCATTTCATGTACAGGAAAGTATTGTATTCGTTGTAATTGTAAAGGCCTCTTTTCAATTTAATATATGTAGCCTTTAACCTTTAACAAGTTTTTTGTGCTTTGGGTTTAATTAACAAAAAAAATGGACACCATGAGATTCCACTAACTCATGTGTATATAAGCATTAGGGAGTCCGTCCATCCACTTCAGCATCACCACACTTTGAATGCTCAATCATAGCTTCTCTTCATAGGTAAACTTCCACGCAACCGCAGAAATTAAGAAGATGAAAGAAAGAGATTCAGAGAGTTTTGAATCTCTCTCTCAAGTTCTCCCAAACACTTCAAATTCGGCACGCATGATCCAGATGTCCATGGCCAACTCAGGTTCATCTGCAGCCGCACCTGCCGGCCAAGACCGGTCAAAGTGGCTGCTTGACTGCCCTGAACCACCAAGCCCGTGGAATGAGCTTAAGACCCAAGTCAAAGAATCTTACCAAACCAAAGCCAAAAAGTTTAAGTCGCTTCGAAAACAGCCTCTCCCAAAACGAATCCTCTTTATCCTTCAAGCCGTTTTCCCAATCTTTGGTTGGTGCAGAAACTATAAACTCACCATGTTCAAGAACGATCTCATGGCTGGTTTAACTCTCGCTAGCCTCTGCATTCCTCAGGTATATATATATACTAAAGAATAATCTTTTGATCCTCTTGAAAATCTAAATTAACTTATTTTAAAACAAATTTCTTTTTATTAGAGCATTGGTTATGCAACTCTTGCAAAGCTTGATCCTCAATATGGCCTATGTAAGTTCATATTACAAATAACAACAAAAAAAATTCCCCATGAACTATACTTTTCTGTGTGTGTCAATTTTCTTGAACTGTACTTATATGTGGTCCGTTACACTTTTATAGATACGAGCGTCGTGCCACCATTGATATACGCAGTGATGGGGACATCAAGAGAGATAGCAATCGGACCAGTGGCTGTAGTATCTCTCCTTGTGTCTTCAATGTTGACGAAACTAATCGATCCAGAAACAGATCCCTTGGGCTACAGGAAACTCGTTCTGACTACAACTTTCTTCGCCGGAATCTTCCAAGCTTCTTTCGGGATATTCAGATTAGGGTTTCTAGTGGATTTTCTGTCGCACGCAGCTATAGTTGGATTCATGGGTGGTGCAGCTATTGTTATAGGACTCCAACAGCTTAAAGGTTTGCTTGGCATCACTAACTTCACCACGAACACTGACATTGTTTCTGTTCTTCGAGCTGTCTGGCGATCTTGTCATCAACAATGGAGTCCTCACACTTTCATCCTCGGATGTTCTTTCCTCAGTTTTATCCTTATCACTCGCTTCATCGTAAGTAAAATCTAAAGTTGCTTTAGTTAATACATCTAGCACACATCTTACTTTTGGAACGATCTAATCTGAGTCTACGTCCGAGGATGAAAGTTAATCCATTAGTTAATACATCTAGTTAATCCATTATAGCAATAAGTATTGTTGTTTCTTGAATTCACACAACAAGTACATTAATGGCACGGCACATACGTACTATTTAACAAATATTACTTCTTACCAAACTCTTGCGTTTATTATTATTTTTAAAGTATTGGGGGTTCGTTTAAAAAATAAATAAACACACATGTAAACATAGACTACACAAACAAACTTAAAAACAATAGTAATCTAGATTAAAAATCGATTCTATATATCAGGGGAAGAAGAACAAAAAGCTGTTTTGGCTACCAGCAATAGCTCCGTTGATTTCGGTCGTAGTGTCAACGTTAATGGTATTTCTCACTAAAGCCGATGAGCATGGCGTGAAGACGGTGAAGCACATCAAAGGAGGTCTTAATCCAATCTCAATCAACGATCTTGAGTTTAATACTCCTCATCTTGGACATATCGCTAAAATCGGACTAATCGTTGCTATTGTTGCTTTAACCGTAAGTCGTTAACCCTTGAGTAAAAATTCCTTACTTTCAGCTTTCAAAAAAATTACTTAATTAATTTTGTTTATATTTTTATCAGGAGGCCATTGCGGTGGGAAGGTCGTTCGCCGGAATTAAAGGGTATAGACTTGATGGAAACAAAGAAATGATGGCCATTGGATTTATGAATGTTATTGGTTCCTTCACATCTTGTTATGCTGCTACTGGTAATTAATTAACTGCTCTTTCTATACATAGAAACATTACTATCCTACTATACACTATTGACATAACACATGGACCACTTTTTGGGTGGAATGTGAGGTACTACTACTCATAAAAGTCATTTTTGGTGAATGAATACAATTTGCATACGATTGGTTTTTAGTCTTCCTAAATCTTAATCAACAAATAAGAAAGGTCATTTCAGAAAGTAATTGATAATCACTTACTTGTAGCAGTCCTTTTATTTAATAGCCATATCGTTGTTTAAATCTATAACCTCTGTTCAAAAATAACATTTAATTTAAATCATACATAACGTATTACATGTAAGATATTTATTTAGGTAAACTTTGTGCTGTGAATTGACGCGCTAAATTTGATAAAATTGTCATCTTAATTAGGCTCTTTCTCTCGGACGGCTGTGAACTTCGCAGCCGGGTGTGAGACCGCAATGTCGAACATTGTAATGGCAGTTACAGTTTTTGTTGCACTCGAGTGCTTAACAAGACTTCTCTACTATACACCGATAGCGATCCTCGCGTCCATAATCCTTTCAGCACTTCCGGGACTAATTGACATTGATGAAGCTATTCACATTTGGAAAATCGATAAACTGGACTTTCTTGCTCTCATTGGAGCTTTCTTTGGCGTTTTATTCGGTTCTGTCGAGATCGGACTCCTCGTTGCGGTACTAATAAACACGTAGTTTAAAGCAAGCTACAAATATAAGTTCATAAAGTTAATAATAGTTTTTGTTATATTTATTATAAATGAGATTATTTGATTTGTGCAGGTGGTTATTTCATTCGCCAAGATCATACTCATATCAATACGACCAGGGATTGAAACCCTCGGGAGAATGCCAGGGACCGATACTTTTGCAGATGCTGATCAATATCCTATGTCCGTTAAGACTCCCGGAGTGTTGATTTTTCGTGTCAAGTCTGCATTGTTGTGCTTTGCTAATGCTAGTTCCCTTGAGGAAAGGTAATTAATAGACACTTTTTAATTAAATGCAAATCTTTAAATCGCGAAGTTAAAAAAATTCTGGAGTACAAATTTTCAATCACGCTTTTATGCTTGCTTATAGGATTATGATGTGGATAAATGAGGAAGAAGAAGATGATGGAAATACAAAAAGCAACGCTAAGAAAAATATCCTCTTTGTAGTCCTTGATATGTCAAGTAAGTGGACTTACATACAATAAAGTAAAGTTATATTATATAGCTCACCACATCCTTTAACCAATGATCAATATTTGATGCCAAAAAAAAAACCAATGATCGATATTTATAATTTGCTTGTTTTACTAATTATCGAAAGATGTCACAAACATTTTTTCCAGTTATCAAAATAACTACAGTAAGGAAATTTTTTTATTGTTCTAACATTTCTCTTATTTTTTAATTAATTTATAGATTTAATAAACGTGGATACATCGGGAATTACTGCCTTGGTGGAGCTTCAAAACAACCTAATCCAAAATGGTGTTGAGGTAAATTTTGTTCTTACAAAGTTATAATAATCCCATGTTCTATAAAGAATAAAGAAAAAAGTAAACATCATTTTGAGTATTGTTTTGCAGCTGGTGATCGTTAACCCTAAATGGACAGTGCTCCACAAGCTGAATCAAGCAAAGTTCATCAACAAAATCGGTGGAAAAGTGTATTTGACAATCGGAGAAGCTCTCGATGCTTGCTTTGCATTAAAAGTCTGAGAACACCAATATCTAATCAACATGCATAATTTACGGAGCGGTGCATGTAAATTTTATGTGAGTTTAATTTATAACTTAAATGCGACGTGTGCATGATGATGATGTATTATTATTAAGTACGTATGTGTAATGTAGAGTGTCTTGGTACTTAAGCTCGGTCGTGATTAAATAAAAGTCATGCAATCTGTAGTATGACGATCGATGCATGGGTGTATAACAATGCATGCGATTTGGAAACAATGTATAAATATGAATGTGTGATATATAGTGGTGGTTGTAATGTACTAATGTTATCGTGTTAAAGAGATGTCTAATTTTGTGTCTGCAAAGTCGTGATCCGTCACTAAAGTTTCGACGAAATTCCGTATTATATCTAGAAACCGATATGGAAACAGAACATAAACATGTCTAAGTTCAATGTAACTTAATCCAGTAATCCGTTGAAGAAAAGGTAATTAGTGGAAGGACTTTATAGGGTTAAGTATTGATGTCACTTGGAAAATTCAGAGGGGACGTTTATATTGGGATGGCTAATGATGTTCCCCAATTTAAAAGTCTAATGCACTTTTTGAGATTTAATTACTGGAGCTAATGGGAGCACTGTTTTAATCACGATCTTCTCATGATTCCTCACGGCTTCAACTATATGCGTCTAGGTTCACTGAATCTGATTAAGATTTGCTACGGTCCATGTTTCCTCGCGTTCTTGTCTATTTAAAACTAGTGAAAAGTGTTAACTAGCACTAATATGATCTGAATATACTAATTAGCAATTCTCAAAAACAAAAACCACTAACTAAACTAATACTTCAAGTTGCTTTTGCGAAAAAAAAAGTTGCGTATGTGGTCCGGTGTATATTAATGTATCTAAGATTCAGCTATGACTTTTTTTTTTGAGCAACTATTCAGTTTTTTTTTTGTCATTAAATCTTTAAGGCAAAGAATTCTAAACAATGAGAACCAACAAAACAACATAGAAAAGAGATACACCAGTAGAGATCCAAAATACACTAACACATCTATTTTGCGTATGGATGACTAAAAATCTTCATATAAGAGCATCATATCAGCTTCTAGAATAGATGAATCTCAAAGGAGATAATCTCCATATTAATCCAAAAGCACCACGCTTCAGAGTGAGTTGAAAACGATTGTCACTTTCTTGTTATTACTCCAGTAGGAGCCAACGAGATAAGACAATTCTCTATTTTGCTCTATTAACAGAGTCAAAGAGATTACCGCTCTATAGAACCTCATGCTGCCTTTCGAAGTAACCATAGGTTGCAGCAAGAACTCCATCACCATCCAATGAAGAACCATCAACGATTGAAGCCGGTAAGACCCGTCGCCACCATCCGCAGTAGATCTGTCAATTATCTTTTCTAAATAGTTCAACCGAACTGAAAGTTTTGTCTTCCCAAACCAATTGGAAGAAGCATATAAAAGAACAATAAATTTTTTTGCCAGATTCATAATAAATTGGCAATAAAATAACGACTGGAAACAAAACAGATCAAAGAAAAAAAAAGAAAACGAATTAAACAAACTGATGTCGGAGCTGGAGAAGCCTCCGATCATCGGCTTGCATCTATGAAAAATCTCTCTTTCTTACTCTTGAGCAACTATTCAGTTATGACTATCTTTATGTATGTATACATATAATTAAGTAGAGGTCTTGCATATAATTTACGGTTAAGATGCTTTATGAAACTCTTTTTTTTTATAATTCCATCACGTTTTTTACTGATATTGCCAATGGCTGACAATCTTCAGAGATTGAGGTTGACCAATTTCGTCCAGTGGTTTCAGGTACCAATGGCGATGATTCTGAAATGACGTATATCGATATTTCACATTTTCTTAGTCTTTTTCTTATATGTAGCTATTTTTTCTTTTGACCAAAAAAAAAATATGTAGTTTTTGTTTTGTTTTTTGAAACACAATGTGCTATGTAACTAAAACCCTGAGAAAAATGTAGGGTATGCTAATCGTTTAAGATTCAAGGGTTGGTTCAAACTGATATGGACTCTTAAAGCCTATGTTATAGCGTTGGGCCACATAGCGGACTAACTTTGACACAATTCCAGGGCATCTATTCCGAAGCTAGCCCATTTCCTTTGTAATTCAACGGGTCCCGTAATTCTTCCTTACATAACTATTACTTGGTGTAATTCTATTAGGGAAATAACTCGCCTTATGCTTATGCTTGTGCTTTTGACCTGTATTCGCCTTGAAAAATCAAGTACTTGCCGCTAGCAAGATAAGTAACAAGTCAAAAAAATCATTACTTACAAGGACAAGACAAATATATATATATATATATATATATATATATATATATATATATATATATATATATATATAATAGACTTTTCTCTCTTCATTAGACATGTGGAAGAGAGTTTTGTTGACATGTGTTTCCTTCTTATATCTTTTTATATTTTACATCTTTATTCTTTTAGATTATTATAATTTGGTTCACCACTTTCTAATTGTGCAAAATTATTTTCACAATAATCATCATCTTTTTAAGTTTGGTAATCCATTTTATTAATTACAAAATACAAAATGAATAAAATAATAAATAAAATAATATAAATAATTTTTTAATTTTATTAAAAAGAACCAATAAAGCGTGTTATAACAAAGAATATTCAACAGAAGGAAAAAATCGCCATGAAATAAGAAAACAAATATTTAACACACCATAAACGCAACCACCAGCTAAGATGTATGAAGCATCTCAAAAGCTAAACAAGCACAGAAAAAATATTCATACCAGCGGAGAGCCACAAAACTCTAGATAAAAAAGACCAAAATTCCGAGAATCTAACTTCGCACACTTATGCTAAGAAAAGAAGAGGAAGTAAAAAATAAATCAACATCAAAGACGACTAGACTCTGATCCAACCTAAAGAGATGCACTTCCTAACATCAACAAAAATCTAAGTAAGAAAAAGAGCAGCCAATATTGACTGAAACAACCTATAACACTGTAAGTAACAACCACACAACATGAAACTTATAAAATCAATCTATAAAAAATACCAAAAAATTTGAGGAAGAACAAACACACAAAGCTGAGTATTTTTTTTTGGTGAGGGTGAGAAGCAAAGCACACAGAAAAGATAAATGAAATACATAGATAGTGACAGTTTAATGTCAAAATATGGAGAGAGAACACAAAACATCTCAAAGAATAATTTTCAAATAATTCAAATAAAAAATAAAATACAAGTTATAACGTTAAACTGTTAATCTTAAAACAACAAATGCAAAGTTATTGAAATTTAATATGTTTTACATTAGAAGCTTTACTATTATATACAAAACATATTATTGAAAAACACAAACACAAAATATATAAACTTATCGCCTATAACGATATAACACAATAAAAATATTAAATATTGCTCTTAACAAATAAAAATGACCACATAATTACATCATCCAAAAAAAAATAAGATTGATTTCATTTATTTTGAGTTTTCGGTTCGGTTTCATTTTAGCCGATAACTGAAGAGTAATCCGAGTTGAACCGAACAAATACAAACTGATAGTATAAAACGTGACAAAAAGTTCATATTATTCCAAATAAGATGACGCAAAATAAAAGATAAATAAAAATGTAGTTTATATAACTAGCATGAATTAATCAATTTAAGTTTTGGGGCATCTTTACTATCATATCTAATTATTGATATATATATATATATATATATATATATATAATGTGAAAAGTAATATTTCACAACATAATATATATATATATATATATATATATATATATATGTATAAACTCTAATTTAGTATAATCATTGTAAGATGAAGTCCACATTTATAAATTATCTAAATTATAATTTAAATTAATAAGTTTCAATCAAATAATTAACAGTTTAGCTATTACACTTTCAAATTGTCATGCATATATTTAAACTTAAATTCTTTCATAGTAATTCTGCAAAGACTACAATCAAATTAATAAATTCCATAAGATCATGTATATATTTTTTTTTTCTAAAATACTGTTGAGAAATATTCTAGATTATAAAACCATAGTCAAATCATAACAATATTAGCAAAACCAGTGCGTAGCGCCGGCAAACCCCTAGTATCAAATATTGGTTCACTTTTTGATATTTGCCATGTTACTTGTTACTCGTTACTTGCTAGATAATACTTGTTATTACTTGAAAACTAAGATATATTTTGTCTTTTGTCTACCAATGGTTAAATACAATATTAGTTTGTATAATAAACTAGAGATTCCATTATTAAATAAGATAATAGAGTTCATATTAAAAATCAAACCCATGTTTTGCCATTCATTTTGTCAACAGAATATCTTTATTATCTCTTCTACCATACGACTCTATACCTTCTTAGGATTCAATGTCACTTCCACACAGTGTCACACGCCAAATACTCTTGAATCCTTACGAAAATCCTTTTGAATTTTTCGCTTCTGTCACTCTTTTAATATTTCGAACATTTTTTTTTCATTTTTGTCTACTTCATTGAAAGTTCATGTGGCTTTTTGATGTCAAAATTTAGAATATGTGTCTTTCTTATATATAATCAAGAGATAATTACTTGGTTTAACAAGTAACAAGATATGACAAGTTACTTGTAAGTATCTTTTAATTTCAAGTACTCGATAAAACAAGTATTTGTTTCAAGCAAGTCAAGTATCGAGTAGAAAAAAGAAATACTCAGACAAGCCAAGTCAAGTGGTAAGTAACCAAGAATTGATAAGTACTTGTCTTGTACCCACTCCTAAATTCTATTGCCATTTCTCAGTTAAGTAATGTAAAAAAAATCAAATATTTCATTTCCAATTTAAAACTTAAAATCAGAGATTAAAGATTTCTTTCCTTTTGTAAAGAAATAATATTAGAGATATCTATATTAGTTAAACATTAAAGTAAAATCCAAAATATTTGATTTTTATAAAAAAAAAAATATAGACATTTAAGTACTATTCACTAAAATATCTTTTAATTAAAAATCTGAACTAAGTAAAAGAGGTCGAAAAGTGAAGATTAGTTGGATAATATCCAATATGTGTACTCTATCCACATATTGATAAAATACAAGAAGTAATTGATATACCATATTTCACTAGTTTCAAAAAGATTCATTGACTAAATAAAAATTCATGATCTACACTTAAGTTAGATAAAACAAAACAAAGAAACTAATCATATTACTGATCTTTATAAAATAGTTAAATGACACGTCAGAATTAGGATAATTACAAGATAAAAATCGAAAAGCACAAGAAACATAAAAAAAAAGGAAAACATATAAAATCTTACGAGATATAGATTGAAAGACAATTATCTTTATTTTCGGCAGCATTAAGTGTCGGAAGACAAATTAAGCAAAGATAAATCAACAAAAGTGACAAAAAAAATTAAAACAGGAAACCAAAGAGATTTCCCCTTAAGTCTTGGAAGAAGATTTAATCAAATTTCATCCGACAATAAGTATAGGGTCCCACGTCTTATGTTTTTATGCAATCTCATACGTCCACGTGTCACAGTTCCCATCTGGACCGTACTCTGTTCTGTTCCCTCTCTTCTTCTAACTTTTCTAACTATTACATTAGTCAACCTTTCCGACTTCAGTTATCTCTCTTCAACGCTGAAGCAAGTGGGAAGGAACAGTCGCGCGATCCTATCGATCTCAGTCCGTAGAATATTCCACCGGATATTCTAATCCGGGCGAAGATCCCACCGGAAAACTCTGATCCGGCCAAGATCCGATAAAGAAATGAAACGGGAGACTCTGACGTTAGTTCTGGTGTATCTCGCCGGAATCATGGAGAGAGCCGACGAGTCACTCCTTCCAGGAGTTTACAAGGAGGTAGGAGAGGCTCTGCACGTTGACCCGACGGCTCTCGGAACGTTGACTCTGTTTCGTTCCATTGTTCAGACTTGTTGTTACCCTCTGGCCGCTTACTTATCTTCCAGACGTAACAGAGCACACGTCATCGCTCTCGGCGCTTTCCTCTGGGCCACCGCCACTTTCCTCGTCGCCATCTCCACCACTTTCTTCCAGGTCTTGACTTCTTTAACTGATCCTCTCTCTGTTTTAGTTGTAGTCAACTCAAATCAGATCTGAATAGAATAGAACAGAACAGAGTCTTGAGATTTATGGAGTTTGATGTAGAATATGTTTTGACTAGTAGATAACAATTTGAATCAATGTTCTAAAAATCGGTGTTCTGCTTAAACAGTAAATAGGATCTAGTCGAAATAATTTTTATAGAACCACCTTTTTTTAATCGGTTTAGCATTCAAAAATTGGTTAATCAATAATCCTCTATAAAACGCTTAGTTACCGCATAACGATTTCTTGAATATTGGTTTGAATTTCTTCTTGGGTTATTACATTGTTGCTGAGATGATCAAAGGTCCGTTGCTTTAGTTTTTTTTTGTGTGTCAAATTTTAGTTTTTTTTATGTTGAGATTGTATTTAAAACCAGGTGGCAGTATCAAGAGGCTTGAATGGGATAGGACTCGCCATTGTAACACCCGCGATACAGTCCTTAGTGGCAGACTCAACAGAAGATAGCAACCGTGGCATGGCATTTGGATGGTTAGGAGTCACTTCAAACATAGGTTCCATACTCGGCAATCTCTGCGCTATCCTCTTTGCCTCCAAGTCTTTCAATGGCCTCGCTGGCTGGAGAGTCGCTTTCCTATTAGTAGGATTTGTTAGCGTGATAGTCGGTGTATTAGTCCGTCTCTTCGCAAGCGACCCTCATTACAGTGACAAGAACATCACAACAAAACATGACAAAGACAAACCATTCTTGGCAGATATAAAAGATCTTTTGCAAGAAGCCAAGATGGTTATAAAGATCCCCTCGTTCCAAATCTTTGTCGCTCAGGGAGTCTCAGGGTCTTTCCCTTGGTCAGCTTTAGCTTTTGCACCGTTGTGGCTAGAGCTCATTGGTTTCTCGCACAAAACGACAGCGTTTCTAGTAACGCTGTTCACTGTGTCTTGCTCCGTTGGACATTTGTTTGGAGGTTACATGGGTGATACTCTGGCTAAGAAGTTCCCTAACGCAGGGAGGATCATACTCTCTCAGATAAGCTCAGGCTCGGCCATTCCTTTAGCTGCGATTTTGCTTCTTGGACTGCCTGATGATCCCTCCACTGCCTTTAGCCACGGTCTGGCTCTTGTCACCATGGGATTGTTCATCTCATGGAACGGTTCAGCTACAAACGGGTAAGTAAATACTAAATACATATGCATTTCAATCATATTTTTGTACAGAAAAATACTATAGAATAGCATTAAATTTTTAAAACACCTAGTTAGCTCATAAAAGAAAAAATGATTAAAACAATATTAGTTAAAAGTTAAAAATACATTTTTATTTTATATTTGAAACTGAGTTTAGTTGTTTTTTTTTGTCAGCAACTGAGTTTAGTTGTTCGAACTTTAGTATTTAAAGGTGGGATTGGAGTAAAGATATAAAATTTGGAATAATTTAATTGTTTTGCTTTTAGTTAAGTATTAATTTAGTCATTCTCTCCTTTATGTGCTAATTTTTCATAAATGTCTATGTAAGTCATTTACCAATTTTTAATCCCTCTAAGAATTTACTTGAGATGGTTTTATACAGTCCTATATTTGCAGAGATTGTTCCTGAAAGAGCTAGGACAAGCATCTACGCGTTAGACAGATCATTCGAGTCGATATTAGCTTCATTTGCTCCTCCTATTGTAGGGATACTTGCTCAGAACGTGTATGGTTATAAACCAATCCCTGAAGGATCCTCAAGCGTGATGAAGATTGAAACAGACAGAGAGAACGCAGCGTCGCTAGCTAAAGCACTCTACTCAGCTATAGGGATCCCGATGGTGATATGTTGCACAATCTACTCTTTCCTGTATTGCACGTACCCTAGGGACAGAGATAGAGCTAAAATGCAGGCTTTGATCGAGTCAGAGATGCTGCAACTTAATGAAGAAGAAGAAGAAGAGGATGTTAAGTGTGGGATTGAAGTCAAGTGTTTTGGAGATGAGGAACATGACGAGACTTATCTGCTGAAGCAGGAGAATAGTGAGAGTGTCAGATGATGGTTTGAGCTGGTTATATAGGAAGACTAAATCATAATTATTTAAGTTTTTGTAAGAGAAAAATATAATGATAGATAACATTTACAAGAACAGTGTGAAAGGGAATATACTGAGAACAAGACTGCATGTACACAATTATACCCTACCGAAAATACTAACCAAACTGAATTTTATATATATCTGAATTGATCCTATATTTCAAGAATGGAGAAACTGAAATCGAACCGAAAACCAATAGTACTCTGAAGCATTGTCTTTATGTTCAATGAGGTCAAAGAAGGAGAGAGTTGTGCGCTGTACAGCAACCGAGCTCAGTGTCATCTCTTGCTTCAACAGCCTTTGGTTGCTATAAGGGACGCCACACGCGCGCGCTCCTTGCACAGGCCTGTGTACAAACATGCCAAGAGTCTTTGGAGAAGAGCTCAGGCTTATGATATGTTGGGATTAACTAGAGAGTTTGTTGGATGCGATTCTGTTCATTGACGAATGTTCTCAGTCGAATGATCCGGATTAGTCTGTGAGACAGAACAAGGTTCCTGAAAACGCGGAGAGGTTGGTGAAGAAGGACATGACAGAGCTGCTTGGTTGCTTCGAGAAGCTTTGTTGAAGCATGGAGATGATGGAAAGGATCATATGGGACTTGATGATGGAGAGAAGTGGAAGGAAAGGGATAAGTCTAGTGATAAGTGATATCTTGCATATTTGCTTAGTTTTAACCATTTGTTCTTATTCATTTTGAGCATGTAGATTTAAGTTTAGGCATCCTTTAGGCTACATTTGCATTGCATAAGTCCTTATCAGGTTATGGAGCACTTCTTGGAGCCTTTGGAGGTGTTTGAATCAAGAATGGTGCATATGTTACTTAAAGAGAGGATGCAGCGACCACAGGCAGCGACCATAGGCACCGGCTCTGGAGAAGAAGTCTCGGCAGCGAGTGAAGGCAGCGGGTAGAGTCACCCGCTCTGGTCCCAATCCACATTAGAAGAAGTCTTGGCAGCGAGTGAAGGCAGCGGGTAGAGTCACCCGCTCTGGTCCCAATCCACATTGGTCGGCAGCGAGTGAAGGCAGCGGGTAGAGTCACTACCCCCCTCGTCGACGAACCGCAGCGACCGTTCGCAGCGGCTTGCACCACCCGCTCTGCCTATTTATTATGCTCATTTTGTACTTATCTTTTGGGCTTTCTAAGACATGTTTATGAGGCCCAAAGAAGTTTTAGGAGTAGTATAAATACTCTTTAGACCTAAAAACTTAGGGGATCTTGTGTTTTTCATTTTCCAAAAAAAGACTCATACTTTGGTGAAAGCTTGAACCTTGAATCTGAATCTTTTAATCTGAGTATTTATCTTATTATCAACATGATTAGCATTAAATCTATCATGGGTTTAAGGTTAAGCATGGTGATTAGTGAGTAGATTCTCTTTGAACTTATGGGTTTGGGTGATTAGGGTGATTGAGTGATGATTTAGAGTGTTTGCTGTTAGATCTCTCTTGTTCTATGCATATCTCTTGTACTTAATGCTATTTTAGACTTGATATCACTAAAATAGATCATTAGTCATTTCATGCTTGACAAGTGTTTGATGAAATGTCTGAACCAAAGTGATATTGCTCTTTGCTTAATGAACCAAGGACACTTGATGTTTGGGAAGTTTAGACAGCTATTAGACTTGCATTTAATGATTGCTTGCTTGATCTAAACCAAGGACACTTGATGTTTAGATCAAGGAAGTAAATGAACTCTTATCTTGACAAAGAACTTGTTTAGCTCTTGTGTCTAGGCTTATAGAACTTGATTGTTTTCTTGATTCAGCACTCTAGAGAAGATCTTGATCACCCATAATCAATACCCTTGCCCATGGGTTCTCTTTACTCTTTATCTTAAAAGTTTGTGTTGCTAGCTTGTTAGTCTTTATTAGTTGTTACTATTCTCACATTAAAACTTGATTGCACTTAGATTAAGTTGAAACATGAATTATCTTTGTTTCAATATCATTAAGGATTGGATTGACATCTTAAATACTACTTTGATTTGTTTAAGGATTAAAAACACTTATCAAATTTGGCGCTGTTGCCAGTCCTTACTTGATTTGACATTGAGATTTGGTCTACACTTGAGACTAAGTCTTATTTTACATATAGTTACTGATTCTCTTTCTTCATCTCTCTTCTAATGTCAGGTACATGAACTTGAGGAGCAGAGGTCCAACAAACTTAGTTCCAAGAGTTGAAGATATCAGAGCACTTGAGAGAGAGAATACAAGAAGGAGAAGAGAAGAAGAGCAACAGGCTCACTTAGACAGATTGGGGTTTGTGATGGATCAAGCTCAAAACCAACACCAACCTGCAGCTGTAGATGGCCAAGGAGCTGCAAACCTTGGGCCACAACATCTCCAACGCCAAGCTAGAGTCAAAGGCACTCATGACCATCCTAATATCCATGGTCATAGAGCTGGTATCAGAGCTCCTGCTGTGGAGAACAACAACTTTGAGATCAAGTCCAGCTTGATAAACATGATCCAAAGTAACAAGTACCATGGTTTGGCTTTGGAGGATCCACTAGACCACTTGGATAACTTTGATCAGTTGTGCTCTACAACCAAGATCAATGGAGTATCTGAAGATGCATTCAAGCTGAGATTGTTCTCATTCTCTTTAGGGGACAAAACTCACGCTTGGATGAAGAGCCTTTCAAGGGACTCTATCACCACCTGGGATGAGTGTAAGGAAGCCTTCCTTACAAAGTTCTTCTCTACTTCAAGAACTGTTAAGCTAAGGAATGAGATCTCAGGCTTCACTCAAAGGAATCTTGAAAGCTTTGGAGAAGCTTGGGAGAGATTTCAGAGCTACATCACTCAGTGTCCTCACCATGGTTTCAGCCAAGAGAGCCTACTCAGCACCTTCTACAGAGGTGCCTTACCCAAGTTCAGAACTCAACTTGACACTGCTAGCAATGGGTTCTTTATGGGGAGAACTGAAGCTGAGGGGTTGGAACTAGTGGAGAATATGGCAAAGAGTGATTCTATCTACAATGATGAGTATGATAGAAGCAACAGAGGAGGTGGAGGAGAGACTAAAGAGTCTAGGAAAGAGCTGAAGTCCCTTGAAGAAAAGATTGACTTGCTACTCTCTGAGAGAAATAAAAAAGAACAAGTCAAATCTGTTGGTAGCAAGAATAAGGAAGAGTTACCTCACCTTGATGAAGTAGAGGGTATTGAAGGTCAAGAAGAGTTGTGCTTCATCAATGCTAATGGATCTTGGTATAGGAAAGAACCCAACTTTCAATACCAAAGCAACTACCAGAAGAAGCCTTACAACAACCAACAAGGAGGCTATCAACCCAAGCAGGGTTACCAAGGAAATCAGTCTACTCAAGGACAAGGAGGTTCTTCTTCTACTGCTGCTCCTCAAGAAGGTGGTTCTGAAGCTATGTTGAGGCAGATTCTTGAGAACCAAGTTGCTCAAGCAAAAACCATGGAAAGGCAAGAGAAGAGTATTGGGATTGAGCTGAGAAACATGCATACAAAGATTGATGGAGGCTACAATGATCTCCACAACAAGTTTAAAGCCTTGGAAAATCAGTTTGCTTCCATGAATACCAATTCCAAGCGCCCATTGGGTTCTCTCCCTGGTTCTTCTGAGCAAAATCCTAAGGCTCCATTGAATGCAATCACCCTAAGAAGTGGTAGAGAGCTGCCTACTAGACCTCTCATTAAGGATAATGAGAAACAAGGTGGGGAGGTGGCCATCAATCTTGATGATGATGAAGTTGTGATTGTAGATGAGAAGACCAATGAAGAGATCTTGGAAAAGATAGTTGAAGCCAAGGGTAAAGGAAAGGTTGGTGAAGAGAAGAAGGTTGAGAAAAAGAATGAAGCTGCCACTTCATCAAAGGATACTAGCTTCACTCCACCTCCCTATGAGCCTAAACTTCCATTTCCTGGTAGATTCAAGAAGCACCTTTTGGAGAAGTACAAAGCTATCTTTGAGAAGCAAATGAGTGAAGTCCAAGTCACTATGCTAATTATTGATGCCTTCATGCTTGTTCCTCAGTATAGCAAGTTCTTAAAGGATGTTGTGACACAAAAGAAGAATGAAATGGAAGGGATGATGGTCCTTACACATGAGTGCAGTGCCATTATCAAGAAGCTCACTATCCTTAATAAGCTTGAAGACCCTGGAACCTTCACCTTACCTTGCTCTATTGGTCCCATATCATTTGAGAGAAGTCCTTTGTGATCTTGGAGCTAGTGTGAGCCTCATGCCATTGTCAGTTGCCAAAAAGCTTGGTTTCAATCAGTACAAGAAGTGTCGACTCTCCTTGGTGTTAGCTGATAGGTCAGTGAAGCTACCTATAGGCATTCTAGAAGACTTGCCAATCATGGTGGGAGGATGTGAGATCCCTACAGATTTTGTAGTGCTTGAGATGGATGAAGAAGCTATAGATCCATTGATACTAGGAAGACCCTTTTTAGCTACTGCTGGTGCTGTCATCAAGGTGAAAGAAGGAAAGATTGATCTCCACCTTGGTGAAGGGCATGTTCTTCATTATGACATTAAGGAAGTGATGAAGAAACCCACCATCAATGGCCAGATGTTTTACATTGAAACCATGGATGCTCTAGCTGATGAGTTCCTAGAAGAGATGGCTATGGAGGATGCTCTACAACTTGCTCTGACTGTTGAAAGGGAGGATCAATTGGTAGACAACAAAGAAAGCCAAGAATATGCTAGGATCATGGATTCACACAAGGAGCTGATGGGTGAGGAGAAGTTTATGGAGCTGCCACAAGTGGTTCAGCCTGCTGTTTTAGTTGATCCTCAAGAGAACTTTCAAGAAGATGATTGGAGTGAGCTCAAGGCACCAAAAGTGGAGCTTAAACCTCTTCCCCTTGGTGTAAGGTATGCATTTCTTGGCCCTAATAATACATATCCTGTCATTGTGAGTAGTGAATTGAGTGAAACTGAATTGTCCATGCTTTTGAATGAACTTAAAAAGTATAGAAAAGCAATAGGATATTCACTTGATGATATTAAAGGGATATCACCTTCTTTGTGCATGCATAGGATACATCTTGAGGATGAATCTATGACTTCTATAGAACATCAAAGAAGGTTAAATCCTAACTTGAAGGATGTTGTAAAGAAAGAGATTCTTAAACTCTTAGATGTTGGTGTGATTTACCCTATCTCAGATAGTAAATGGGTATCTCATGTGCATGTAGTGCCAAAGAAGGGTGGTATCACTGTGGTTAAGAATGACAAGAATGAATTAATACCCACTAGAACCATAACAGGGCATAGGATGTGCATTGATTACCGTAAACTTAACTCAACCTCTAGAAAAGATCATTTTCCATTGCCATTCATTGATCAAATGCTTGAGAGGCTTGCAAACCATCCTTATTATTGATTTCTTGATGGGTATTCTGGATTCTTCCAAATCCCCATACATCCCAATGATCAAGAGAAGACAACATTCACATGCCCCTATGGTACCTTTGCTTATCGAAGAATGCCATTTGGGTTATGTAATGCTCCAGCTACCTTTCAAAGGTGCATGATGTCCATCTTCTCTGATCTTATTGAGGATGTTGTGGAGGTGTTCATGGATGATTTCTCTGTCTATGGATCCTCGTTTTCTTCTTGTTTGTCCAACTTGTGCAGGGTCTTACAAAGATGTGAGGACACCAACCTTGTGCTAAATTGGGAGAAGTGTCACTTCATGGTTAAAGAAGGGATTGTGCTTGGACACAAGATTTCAGAGAGGGGTATTGAAGTAGACAAAGCCAAGATTGATGTGATGGTAAAGCTGGCTCCACCAAAGACAGTGAGAGACATAAAAAGCTTTCTTGGCCATGCTGGATTCTACAGGAGATTCATCCAAGACTTCTCCAAAATCACTAGACCCATGACTAAGCTGCTATGCAAGGAAGCTGCTTTTAGCTTTGATCAAGAGTGCCATCAAGCCTTTGAGAAAGTGAAGAATGATCTAGTTAGTGCTCCCATTGTTCAACCACCAGATTGGAATCTTCCCTTTGAAATTATGTGTGATGCTAGTGATTATGCTGTGGGAGCAGTTTTGGGGCAGAGGAAAGACAAGAAGACACATGTGATCTACTATGCTAGTAGAACTCTTAACGAAGCTCAAGTGAAGTATTCTACAGCTGAGAAGGAGCTGTTGGCTATTGTCTTTGCATTTGAGAAATTTAGGAGCTACTTGGTTGGGTCTAAGGTAATTTTCTACACTGATCATGCTGCATTGAGACACCTATTAGCCAAAAAAGATGCCAAATCAAGACTGTTGAGATGGATTTTGCTGCTGCAAGAGTTTGATCTTGAGATTAGAGACAGACCTGGGATTGAGAATGGAGTAGCTGATCACTTGTCTAGGATGAGAGTGGATTGTGGGATCCCTATTGATGAGAGACTACCTGAAGAGCAGATAATGGCCATCATGGCAATTGAGAAGCTGGTAAAGACTGGTAGAAGGATTGAAGAGGTCAAGGAGACTGATGAGAAGGAACCTTGGTATGCTGACTTGGCTAACTATCTAGCCACTGGAAAAGAGCCACTGAATCTTGAAGGCTATGCCAAGAAGAAGTTCTTCAAAGATGTGAAAAGATACTTTTGGGATGAGCCTTACCTTTACATCCTTTGCAGAGATCAGCTATATAGAAGAGTGGTGGCTAATGAAGAGATAGATGGGATCCTTATCCATTGCCATGGATCAACATATGGAGGTCATTTTGCCACATTTAAGACTGTTGCCAAGGTTCTACAAGCTGGTTTTTGGTGGCCACACATGTTCAGAGACACACAAGACTTTGTTTCAAGATGTGATTCATGCCAAAGAAGAGGGAACATTACCAAGAGGAATGAGATGCCACAAAACCCTATCCTAGAGGTTGAAGTGTTTGATGTTTGGGGCATTGACTTCATGGGACCTTTCCCATCTTCTTTTGGTAATAAGTACATCCTTGTGGCTGTAGACTATGTGTCTAAATGGGTGGAAGCTGTAGCCAGTCCTACAAATGATGCTAAGGTGGTTCTCAAGATGTTCAAGAGTGTAATATTTCCAAGGTTTGGGGTTCCAAGAGTTGTTATAAGTGATGGAGGATCCCATTTCACCAACAGGCTGTTTGAGAATCTTCTCAAAAGGAATGGTGTTAAGCACAAGGTAGCAACTCCCTATCATCCTTAAACAAGTGGGCAAGTTGAGATCTCAAACAGGGAGATCAAGAGTATTTTGGAAAAGATTGTTGGTCCTACAAGGAAAGATTGGTCTAGCAAGCTGAATGATGCACTATGGGCTTATAGGACAGCTTACAAGACTCCTCTTGGAACTACACCTTTTAACCTTGTATATGGGAAGGCTTGCCATTTACCAGTTGAACTTGAGTACAAGGCATTGTGGGCTGTTAAGTTGCTGAACTTTGACATCAAGGAAGCTAAGGAGAAGAGACTTTTTCAGCTTAATGAGCTTGATGAGATTAGACTTGATGCCTTTGAGAACTCTAGAATCTACAAGGAGAAGACTAAGGTCTTTCATGACAAGAAGATCCTCAAGAGAGAGTTCAGTGCTGGAGATCAAGTGTTGCTGTACAATTCTCGGTTGAAGTTGTTTCCTGGGAAGCTTAAGTCAAGATGGTCTGGCCCTTTCAAGGTTAAGGAAGTGAGACCCTATGGAGCAATAGTATTGTGGAGCAAAGATGGAAGAGACTTCACAGTGAATGGTCAGAGAGTAAAGCTCTACATGGGAACTTCAACAGAGGAGGAAGGAATTTCGGTTCCACTCTCTGAGCCTATGTCCACTTAGCCAAAACAAAGGAAGTCAAGCTAGAGACTTAAAACAAGCTCACTTGGGAGGAAGTCCCATGATTATCCTTGTACATATTTTATTTTTCTGCATTTTCAGGTACTTTTGGAGCTCAAAATCACCATGGCGATGTGAGAATGTCGACAGCGAGTGATAGAAGCGGGCAAGGGCAGTCGCTCTGGTGATTTGTTCGAAAGCAGTGGGTGAACGAAGCGGGTGACGTCGCTCGCTCTGGTGGTTTGACCGATCGACGGCGGGTACGCGCCGCGGGTAAGGGCACTCGCTCTGTCCCATCTCGCCCAACCCAGGTAAGTAATCAATCCCTTCCATTGTACATACCATTTTTTTTAAATTTGCATTTTTCTGCTTATCTTCTTTAGTATCTCTTCTCACTTACTAACACAGAGACTGTGTGAACTAAGTGTGGGGGAGGTACCAGCTTTTAACCTTGTGTTCTTTGATGCTTAGAGTCCCATGCATTGCATTGTTTATACATCTATGCATAGAAAAACCTAAAAAAAAAAATTGAAAAAATTGAAAATCCCAAAAAGAATCATGTAGTTGCATCAATTGCATAATAGGAATTGAGTCTAGATCATATAGGTCGCATTCATATTGCATTGGGAGCAAGGATTGATTTACCTCTTTATGATCACATGCTTAGAACTCAACATGGCACCCTAGCTAAACATAGTAAGTAGCTTAAGCATTCTCTTGAAAAGCTTGCATGCTTCGAGCCTTGAAAACTCTTCTTGAAACTTGTTTGCTAGCTTGATTTTGACATTGTTCTTGAAACCATCTCCAAACTGAACTTTGGCTTAAATGAACTTAATCTCTCTTGCATATGGGCACTTGCATACTTAATCATGGATCTCATACACATTTGGGTTATCTCATTCCATTTTTACCACCCTTTGTTAACCCAAATGGCACTCCCTCCCTTGAACCTTAGCCATTCTTTGAAGCCAAACATTAATTTGCATGAGTGAGGCCTCTTTTGATAGCTTGTCATGTGCAAAATCTTGAGAGTATTGGAGGTGACATAGATTTATTCTCATCTCTTGCTAGCATAGGAACCTCATTTGAGCTAGCAATTAGGATGGTGAGTGGGTTTATGTTCTCTAAAGGTTAATATCTTGGGTTTGGGAAGTGAGAAAGATGAAAAAGATGAACAAAAGAGTGTCATGAGAAAACAAAAGCCCTAGGGATCTAGAATAGAAAGAAAAAAAAAGGCTATAGATTGTATTTGAGACTTTCCCCCTAAATAAAAAAAAAAAAAAGAAGAAAAAGAAAAGAAAAAGAAAAAAAAGAAGATAAAAAAAAAATCAATAAGATAGTGGGGAAGGAAGATTAAAAAGAGTTTGAGCTTAGAAACGTGAAAAGGTGAATAATGAGTCCCTAGTTGGTTGAGTCAAAAGAAAAGAGAGTTGTTCATTGGGTGAGTGTGTTAATGAGTTTTGTTTTGGGTTATGTGATGATGAAATATGAGGGTAGAACTTAGGATCACCTGGGAAAAGGGTAGAATGATGAGAATGAATCTATGTATGCATGATTGCTTCTAATCTTAGATAAATTTTGCATAATGATCAAGCTCCTTGTTCTTGAGTGATTGTCACCTAAAAAGATTGTTTATGAGCCCTCCTCTTCATTCACATTAGACCATTTTGTTCACCAAGCCAAATGATTGAGATCATGTGCCCATTTGTGAGAATTCACTTTATGTGTGTGTGTGTGAATTAATGTGAGAGTTGGTTGAAGGAACTTGTTGATTGATGAGCTATGCAACTTGTCTAAAGGCACAAGAGTATGGATAGGCCTTGAGAAGATAGAGTGGAATAAGAGAGATTGCTCATGCTATTTATTATGTTTATCTAGGATGAGGTGTTGAAGTTTAAGTAGTGTATCTTGAGGTTCCAAGCTCCCATTTTTCTTCTTCTCCCCTCTTGTTGTTTATGGAATTTACTAGAGGACTAGTAAAATGCTAGTGTGGGGGAGTTGATATCTTACATATTTGCTTAGTTTTAACCATTTGTTCTTATTCATTTTGAGCATGTAGATTTAAGTTTAGGCACCTTTAGGCTACATTTGCATTGCATAAGTCCTTATCAGGTTATGGAGTACTTCTTGGAGCCTTTGGAGGTGTTTGAATCAAGAATGGTGCATATGTTACTTAAAGAGAGGATGCAGCGACCACAGGCAGCGACCATAGGCACCGGCTCTGGAGAAGAAGTCTCGGCAGCGAGTGAAGGCAGCGGGTAGAGTCACCCGCTCTGGTCCCAATCCACATTAGAAGAAGTCTTGGCAGCGAGTGAAGGCAGCGGGTAGAGTCACCCGCTCTGGTCCCAATCCACATTGGTCGAAGCTTGGCAGCGAGTGAAGGCAGCGGGTAGAGTCACCCGCTCTGGTCTTACCCCCCTCGTCGACGAACCGCAGCGGCTTGCACCATCCGCTCTGCCTATTTATTATGCTCATTTTGTACTTATCTTTTGGACTTTCTAAGACATGTTTATGAGGCCCAAAGAAGTTTTAGGAGTAGTATAAATACTCTTTAGACCTAAAAACTTAGGGGATCTTGTGTTTTTCATTTTCCAAAAAAAGACTCATACTTTGGTGAAAGCTTGAACCTTGAATCTGAATCTTTTAATCTGAGTATTTATCTTATTATCAACATGATTAGCATTAAATCTATCATGGGTTTAAGGTTAAGCATGGTGATTAGTGAGTAGATTCTCTCTGAACTTATGGGTTTGGGTGATTAGGGTGATTGAGTGATGATTTAGAGTGTTTGCTGTTAGATCTCTCTTGTTCTATGCATATCTCTTGTACTTAATGCTATTTTAGACTTGATATCACTAAAATAGATCATTAGTCATTTCATGCCTGACAAGTGTTTGATGAAATGTCTGAACCAAAGTGATATTGCTCTTTGCTTAATGAACCAAGGACACTTGATGTTTGGGAAGTTTAGACAGCTATTAGACTTGCATTTAATGATTGCTTGCTTGATCTAAACCAAAGACACTTGATGTTTAGATCAAGGAAGTAAATGAACTCTTATCTTGACAAAGAACTTGTTTAGCTCTTGTGTCTAGGCTTATAGAACTTGATTAATTTCTCGATTCAGCACTCTAGAGAAGATCTTGATCACCCATAATCAATACCCTTGCCCATGGGTTCTCTTTACTCTTTATCTTAAAAGTTTGTGTTGCTAGCTTGTTAGTCTTTATTAGTTGTTACTATTTTCACATTAAAACTTGATTGCACTTAGATTAAGTTGAAACCTGAATTCTCTTTGTTTCAATATCATTAAGGATTGGATTGACATCTTAAATATTACTTTGATTTGTTTAAGGATTAAAAACACTTATCAATAAGAATGAGAAAACTTGTTCTAAAGGTGAGATTGACACTTGCGTGGTTATAATCAGTGTTGTTTCTAGTTTTATTTTGTGGTAATGTATATGGATTTATTCAGGTATACAGCATAAAGCTAGCAGAAGAGGACATGTGGGGATACAACAAGGTCCTCAGAAGAAGTTGAGAGCAAAAAAACTTGCTTCATGGGACTAGTAAGTTCTCATTTCCTTATATAGTTTTGAGTATTTGTAAATTTGTGGTAAAGTTTTTATTCATTTTGAAGGAGTAGAGATGAACAGAACAATGGTTTTGTTATTTTTCCTGTGATTTTATTTATTTTTGTTTTTTGGGAGAGACATCCTCTTCTAATGTTTTGTGTATACTATAGACGCTGATGGCGGTTAAAACAAAAAGTACGACTCTGCTGGGGATCGAACCCAGAATCTCTGGTTTCGTAGACCAGCGCCTTATCCATTGGGCCACAGAGTCATTTTGATTATGTCATATATCAATACTTAATCTCATTAAAATTTCAAACGTAAATAACTCATTCAACTATATTATCATTAACGATATAAAAGTGTATGGGATTATGTAAAAACTCAAGTTGTCTTTAATTTTTTTTTGAAAACTTATGGTATATTGCGTATTCTTTGTCTCCAAAAACCCAAAACGCTCGAAACCCAAAAGGAGTAAAATCTAGATTGAACAAACATTAAACGATATATCTTTCAAAAACAAAACAAGGTCTAGAACTTTGTAATAATTGTTCTAATTTGAAGATGAAAAGTAATGTCTTTTGGAGAATATAAAAGAAATGGGCGACTCAAACATAGCTTAAACAGTGGCTACAGTTTTCTCTACCAGTTTCTGTAGCTTCTCAGGACGAGGATCTTCAGCTTTATCTTCCTCATAAGCTGCAACATGAACTCCAAGAGCCGCACGCCCTGACGGGTCAAGATTCTGTTTCCAAGCTGCGTTCCATTCCACTGCTTTTGCTGTACCGCATGCTACACTTGGACCTCCTGGTACAGTACCTCTAGCAGCGCTCTACTCATTATATAATCCAAAAAACAAAAAAAAAAACAAATCAGAGCAAAGATCAAAGAAAATTTAAGTCACAGCTCAGTAATGTGGTGCTTTCATTTCTCTCTTTGGTTAGGTCCCTGACACAGTGCTGACGAACGGAAGCTTTGTCTTCCCTGATAACACACCTGTGACAAAGGAAGGTTACTACTACAGAACCATCTTCGAAAATTTCTTCCCTAAGGTTATAGGAGCATTACCAGGAATGGAGACACTTTCTTCACTGCTACAAGGTGATATGGTTGATGTCAACTTAAAGCCATCAACCATTTCATCTCAAGAGCAGCAGCAACAGAGTAGCAAGATTTAAAGAGAAAAGATTCATTGAACAAATAAATAAATAAACTCTGATTTTTTTTTACTATGAAACTCTAGTATTCTTTAAGATGTTTTGAGTTCAATATTTTTAGCTATGTAATAATATGACGCTTTAAAGTTCAACATGAATATTTTTCTCTGTTCTGATTTGCTCGATTAAAGACTTTGTAGTCTCGGCAAGATTTCTTGTTTCATTGTGGCATGAAAGATATTAGTTACTGTTTATAGGCCTCTCCTTCTCGTGTTTATACTATATAGGGAATCTGACTGAATATAAACCGATGATAAAAAACATATTTATAAAAAGACTATAAACAAATGTTCTCTCATCCATTCCACTTTCTCTACAAGATCTTGACTTGCAGATTTGGTTCATATTCACACTAACTGACATTCTGTCTGCTGATGCAGTTTTCAAGCTAATCAATATATTCCTCTTCCAAGCCACTCTCTTGTGTGATGAATGACAACGTAGTGGAGTTGTTCTACCATCTCCTACTACTGTGGTCATTTCACTGATATTTTATTCTTGAGTTTCTTAATTCAAGGGACTTGTCAGCCATTTGGGACTTATATATGTCCAACACATATAACAATCCCACTTTCTGCACCATAAATGATAGATAATAAGTCATATATAAGCCCACATTGGCAATGAGAGAAAGTTTTTGTTACCATGTTTCACTTTCAAGCCATATGGAGTTTGCTGGGAAGGGAGGTCGCTACAGTTCAATACAGGTATCTCATCATGTTGGGTAGCTGAACCAGTTTTGTTGTTGTGGAGTCCTTCTTGTTAATAACTGTGTTGATTCACATGTTTCCTGGTTCCTGTTCAAAAAGGGTTCTGCAGATTTTCTTTTGTTGGAATAAGTTGATAGTTTGAATAGCAATGATCTTGCTCATGCTGATTCACCTACTATAGTTTATCTGAGGTTAAGTCAAAGATATTCTCAAAGATCTATCTGCCACAATATTATATAGGTGAAATCGTCAAACTGTTAGACTTTTATGCAGAGTTTAATAATTGTTATTACTTTTCACTATTCTCTTAAGTTTTGGGGGTGGGCATCTGTAATCTATGTGCTGTTCACATCCATCAGTCTACAGTTTTATCCTTTTCTGTGTTGTTAAATAGTTTTGGGAGAGCTCCTGTGTGTGTTTTTCCGTTTCTCTGAAAAAGATAGGGAAATTTTTGAAGCTTTAAAGCATAGGATATGTCAGTGTCTCCTTAATGTTAAGTGCTATCAATTGAGAATAAGCACAAAAGGCTTAGGACAAAAAGCAGATCTAAAGGCAACTTATGAGGTTTGTCTATGGATAGCTTTATGTTCTTTATTCGAACTCAATATAAAGACCTGACTTACCAACCCCAACCATGTGTTTTAGAGTTATGCACAGCTTTTTATGATGCTTTTGTCAAGATTATTCAACTGTGTATCCTATTCTTACGTATATATTCATGCAGAGATCTTCGTACTTTTTGGTTCAGGCCATGTGACTTACTTTTCATGCAAAAAGCTTCTCCGGTCTTTTGTCTTTAAACACTTTAGCCTGTTTGCTTTAGCTACTGCCTTCTTAAAAGCAACAATGTTATTTTGTCAGGGTCTTTCAAATTTTCTTTTTGTCTTCCGCTTGATGCTTGCCGGTGAGGCAGAACATAAAACTCAGATAACTTGGCGAGTGGCATGGCACTTTCTTAGCTCTGAGATTCGTAGATGCTTCTTCCCATATTTCCGTCTAATCACTAGTTTGCTCATTCAGGACAACCTTCAATGAAGAAAATGTGGTTGCTACAAACTTACTATGGTAAAAGTATTTCAAACTTGTATGGTTTTTTCGCAGGTTTTGAGCTATGTTGATTGGTGATACTAAAGGGACTGTCCAGTGTCGAAAAAAAGGGACTGTCCAGGGAATATCATATTCATTCACGAAAACGATGACACAAATTTACCTTTCTACCTTTATCATATGATTGGTAAAGTAAATTAACTCTTTCATCTTTGTCATTTTTGTCTGTCAAGGTGAAATCGAGACTTTTTATACTATTTTAAGATTTGTTTACCGAACTATCTAGTTTGTTTTATACTTTGTAGGTGTGCTACCTCATCTCCTTTTCATAGTAAAGCTCACATTTCCGAAAAGGTATGTATATTTTCAAGTTGTGTCTAGAATAGATGTTAGTGAGTATTTGTGAAAATAACAAATATATACACGAAATATTTTAACCATAATTAGTTTATGCTGAAGGGGGCGAACCTTTGAAAACCCCTACAAAAAGCTTTTAGTGAGAAGGCATTACTGTGCTAGAAAAAGAAGGTGATAAGAAACTACTAACTTGGTAAACTCAACCAGGAACCGAGTTGAGACAACCACTTCATATCCTCTAAACATCTTTTTCTCCTACCTATTTGGAATAGATGCAGCAAGAGATGATGCTTGTTTACTAATATATAAATACACTAGAACCTCTATAAAATAATGTTCGATAAATTAATAACTTTTATAAATTAATAAATTTTGTCGGTCCCAATTTGAGCTGATATAAAATATGACATAATGATAACATAATAAGATAATAATATTTTTAAAACTCTCATGTAAATACACAATCTCATTAAAATCATAAATTAATAATCTATATGTATATTTTTTCTATATAAATACAAACTAAATATTATATTGTTCATTTTATATTCATAATGAAAATAATATATGAAAATACCTTTATATTCATTTTATTACATAATGAAAATACCTCTATTTTTCTTAACATTTCAATATATTTTGATAATAATTAGTAAAATAATATAGGAAACCACATAACAACTATGAAACATAAAAATATACACCAAATAAAATAATAAAAATATAAAAGTCAAATTTTTAAAATTTAAATAATGTATATACGGTAAAATTAAATATTTTCTTATTTTATAAATAAAAAAAATCAAATATAGAAAAAATATTTAAACTTTTGTAAATTAATATCTCTATAAATTAATAAAATCTTGAAGTCTCAACTTTATTAATTTATAGAGGTTCTACTGTAGTTGGTTTATTATTAGTATATAATATAAGATATTTTATTTAACAGTTTGATGATTTAGTTGTCTATGTATAGAATACGTAATTAACCTTGTTTAACTAATCTTAATTGATAGCTATTAGCTACTGCTTCTTGCCTCCGAGCTCATGGGCTTCATATATGGTGATTATAGTCTGGGCTTTGCTAGATTGGGTTTAATAAACCTGAGGTTATATAAGCTTAAACTTACAATCTTCTAAACATATACTTTTATGTAGTGTAATTCTCTTCTATGATTTGCAGTGAGCTCAAGATGAACTATTTGAATCTATTTTCCATGGAAGGTATATATACAGAAAGTAAATTATATGAATGCCTTAAAGGGGCTGACATAAGAACTCTTGAAATTCTTGGTAAAATAAAATTCTGAACTTCATACATATGGTATATTTTTCTAAGGCACAGCTTATTCTTGAAAAGTAGAGAAACTTCTTCAACAAATGACATTGGGAAATCATATGTTCTTTTGATTATCGTTGAAGTTCTCAACCGGGTAGATTATGTGTTATGATTTTATTTGCTGCACTCCCTAATTGCTTATAGACTTGGACAATCTTACTGGTTAGAAAGCAGGGCACCTTTCAAATTCGTAACCACGCAAGATCCAGATTCCCTCTAGTCCTGAACAACTTGGATTGTAGGAGAAACGCGTTAAATACACATTCCTCAATAGTTTTCTTCTTTTGCCATTTGCAGAGAAACTTTACATGTCTTATATTTCATCTTCATCTTTTTTTCTTTGTTGTGGATATATCATGCTAATTGATATATTTAGAGCTGTTGGATGGCATATTCTTCCATTGTTAGCGTCCATGTCTTTCACTGTCTCTAGCTGTAAAAACGATGTCCACGACAAAAGAAGTTCAGCCACCTAAAATGACATTTAGTGGTTGATAGTTAACGAAAAACAACACGTAAGACCACACGTTTTAGTTCATATAGTATTTGACTGACTTTTTAAAACTAATGGTAGACATTCTTGTTCTTCCTTTTCATTTTGTCATGTTCTCGAGGTTTCTTGTGACGCTGCGTTTTCTACGTACCTGATGCTCCAGCAATGTTGGGCGTAACGGTTGAGAAAGTATGTGCTAATTTAGTATTCCAAATGAAGAGTAAGCAAGAAGATTTTGAATGGTGATTTCTTGTTTCACTTTCTGGATTTGAATAATATTTTGAGTTACAAAGACTGCCTTTTAGACCACTAGCATATAAAACTAATCCATTCTATACGTAACCACCGTTAATTTGATTATACTACAATAAAATAGAAATTACCAAACAGATCTCCTGTACCATCGCTGTATTCCATGCTAGTGCTAGAATGTGAACAGTTGAAAAGAGGGTGTTGAAAATTATACGTATACATACGTGTGCGTACTTGCGTGATGATATACGTGTGTCTGACATTTGTTGCTCGTGGTTTTACAGTCACAACTTTCGTAACTTGTTGGAGTTTCTTTCAAGAACCTAAATGATGCTGATCAAATCCGAAACACGTGCATTCTGGTTGGCTCTGACTTGTGTAAGTACCGAAAGATAAGTGTTACTGCAGATTATAACCCTATATATTTGTGGGTTATCTTGCCTTGTATCGATTTTATGGAACTTTAGAGTTGGTTGAAAATTGCATAGGTTGATTAAAGCTAGTTTCCCGTTTACATACAATAGGTAAAGGGTTAAATATGTTCACTAGTGGCATAGAAAGTCCGAGAATTTAGACGCGTTGGTTAGAAACTTAGGAGAAGAAGCAATTCAGTTGTTTAGCTGACATTTACAACCAAGTTGTTTTTTTTAATAAGAAGAAGAGAACGGTTTAAGTGACATCACATATTTCATATAATTAATAGTTTTGTATGAACCTAGTGCCTTCCTTAGTTCTTTAGTATTTTCTGTACCTGCTTCCTCTATATGAGACTGTGGTCCACTCTGCGAGGAACCCTAATTCAACAAGCAATTCAAATCCCTCTTTCCAAATTAAATTACTACTTTTGTAAGAGTTCTCGTTTTCTAAGGCCCTTTTGAAACTTCTCCTAGGTATATATGATGATACTCACAAGCTTAAACCATTCTAAACTCAAGGATACATGGTCTTAATTGGGATTATTTCACTTGGATACGATGAAACGAAACCCTACACGTTAACATCCGGATGCTTCCCTTGTATAATGTTAATCTGTCAAGCTTCATGCGTATTCGTATGTTTATACTTGCAGCTAATGTACAATGAGTTAAATGACATTATGGTATTGCGAATCCACATATATAAAAGCTTCATTTTCACCTACAGTAGTTACTGCCTACACAAAAATATCTTCTGGAAACTGACAGATTTTGATGCCCTCATTTGGTTAAAAACATTTTCTTGTTTTGATTTTCTATGTTTCTTAATTAGATTTTGTTTCTTGATATGATGCCTTCAGTTTGAAACTCTTCACGAAACCTGTGATCTTCGTTATATAGAAGACACAGAAGAAAAGGACAAACTCTAGATATGCCATTGGCTGATTTTATTTAGGCCGAGGGAGAAAGTCTTTTAGGTTTTGAAGATGGTGGAGATTTAGATAATTTTCTGCACCCACCTCTCCTCTAACCAGCTCCTTCCTAATGGTCAAAATCCATCACATCAAGCCTGTCACGATCACTGATAGTAAGTTATTCTTCTGATATTTACCAAAACTTTCCACTGTTACCTTGTCCTCCGTATTTGTCTGTCCATTAGTATTGATCTCTTAATTTTCATCAATTGGATTAATTCTCACCGAATGGAGTTAGAATATAATTGGTTAGCAATGGTAATACTTTTGTAGTGTAACTTTTCACTTTTTCTAACATTTCCATGCTGGCTCTTGTTATTGGCATATCTTCTCCTGTGAAAACAATATTTTGCTATGTTACAATTAAGATGATACGAAACATATATGCTGATAAGTTGTATTGTAGTTATGATACGCTTTCACTGCTGCAGGGTTCTTCATTTGGCATCTTTTCTTACTAGAAAAGGCATATTACTGGTTAGAAATCTCTGTATCACCTAAGTTTTGCTATACCAGGACTTTATCATGATGTATCAAACAAGAAATTACAGTGTTATATCAGAGCTACTCTGCATATTTGCTAAGCTATAGTATTGGAATGACTTTAGTTTTCTATTCTTGAAACATTCTCATTCACAGATACAACAGCTCCTAGGGTTCATTGTTTGAATTTTTTTGGTTGGTTACAATAATAATATAGCTACATTTATGAAAAAATCCATTAATTAATTGCCATAAGAGTGGATGATGCGTGGAAACCTATCTTGCGTGCCACAGGAGATGTCTCTCTTTGGCCACCATTTTGTTGCCATGTGTTGTTGGCGCTGACCTTATATTTCAAATCCCTTCTCTTTTGATTTGTCTGCTTGATTAAAAAATATAGCTAACAGCTTCTTCCTCCTGTCAAGTTCCTTTTATTGCCCTTCTCCTCCATCATTACCTAATCAGACAAGATCTTTTGTGGATTTCATAAAAATGATGAAACCTTCTAGCTTAAGTTGATCTTGTGTATTGTGTGTGTAGAATCTTTCAGTAGCAGGTAGTTATAACCTGTATAATAGCCTCGTTTATGAAAAAAAAACTGTAAAATGGGAGACCGAGCAATAACTATGTGTTGTTATTTTCCTGGACAAATGCAGGGTTTGGTACTAGGGCATAGTGATGGGTACTAATGAACTGCTTCTTAATTAAAGACAAATAAGAGATCAATTGATATGTGTTTGACCATCGAAGACGGCTATTCCCGAGATGATACTAATATTGCTTAAGACAAGAAGAAGAATTTACATTGAATGATTTTTTCACACTGGTAAGGGGGATGCGTATGCGAGAGAGTAATAGAAAGAAAAATAATAATTAGAAAAAATGGAATTGAAAGGTGACATTGACATGGTTATTTTTGTAAGCGAATAGGGAGGAACCACGTGATGAAAGGGACATGAAGAGAAAAGGGTGCTAGGTTTTATATAAATAGAAGTAAGAAGCAGTTAGTGGTTGTGAAAGAGGGAGGCAAGCGACCAAACCTCAGAGAAATAACAGTATTAGAGGAGAAAAGAAAGAAACAAGACCGTTGTTAATTAGATACAGGAGATCAGCGAACATGGGAAGATCTCCTTCAAGTGATGACTCTGGTCTCAAGAAAGGTCCTTGGACTCCTGAAGAAGATGAGAAACTTGTGAAGTATGTCCAAAAACATGGCCATAGTAGCTGGAGAGCTCTTCCTAAGCTTGCCGGTACGTTGTTATATCTTGTTAAAAGATTATTTCAAGTTCTATTGAGTCTAAGCTTCTCATGTCTCTTTCTCTCTATACGCAGGTCTTAATAGGTGTGGGAAGAGTTGTAGGCTAAGATGGACGAACTACTTGAGACCTGACATCAAGAGAGGGAAATTTTCTCCAGACGAGGAACAGACTATCTTGAACCTTCATGCGGTTCTTGGAAACAAGTAATTAATTTTCTGAATTTATTTTGTTTTATAGTCAACGTTTTTGTGTTCTTGTACTGCTTACTTATGATGATGATTATGTTATAAAGGTGGTCAACGATAGCAAACCACTTACCGGGAAGAACAGACAACGAGATCAAGAACTTTTGGAACACTCATTTGAAGAAAAAGCTGATCCAAATGGGAATTGACCCCATGACACACCGGCCTAGAACTGATATCTTCTCCAGCTTATCACAGCTCATGTCTCTGTCCTCTAACCTAAGAAGTTTCGTTGATATGCAACAACAGTTTACAAGTGGTCAAGACCAAACTATACTTAACCTCCAAACCGAGATGGCCAAATTCCAATTGTTCCAATACCTCCTTCAACCATCTTCCATGACTAATACCATAAACAACCCTAATGACTTTGACATTCTTAGTCTCCTTAACACCATATCCTCCTTCAAAGACACCACAACCAACAATCTCGACCTAATTGGTTCATATCTTCAGGACTTCAACAACTTACCATCTCTAAAAACCTTAAACTCCAACATGGGTCCATCATCTGTTTTCCCCCAAAACCCTGAGGAGAATCACTTCAAGTTCTTCAATGAAAGAGAGAACCCACCTGTATCTCCAGTCTGGCTCTCTGATCCTACCAACTCAAACCAAAACATGTTACCTTCTTTTGCTCCTTCCTCTACTGTGAGTGATGATATGATTAGAAACCAATACGGTACTGAACATGTCAATAGCAATCTCACCTCTTCTAGTCAAGAGTCAGGAGCTTCGGCTTCAGCTGCATGGCCTGATCATCTTTTGGATGATTCCATATTTTCCGACATTATTCCTTAGCCTTTCTTACGTCTTTTCTGGTGTTTGGAGGAACTGATCAATATCCAATTCACGCTTGGGACTATATGCTTGTTGGAGAATTTATTTGCATTTTCTAAGTATCTTGTAGACATGATATAAATGTGTGTTCATGTTGTAGCATGTACAGTATAGTACAAATTTCATAACTCATATGTGTGTGGTTACTCTTTAGCATATGATTGTACCTTATCGCCAAGCTTTTATATATAGAGATGAATTTTGTGCAGTAAAGGTCACTTGTAGTTGTAATTAGGGTTTCCCTTTTTTATTATTTGGATTTTTTGTTTTGCTTTTCTTGTTTACAAACATTCAAATCATCATGGATGAATTACAGATGTTATCAAAGTTTTTGTATCTTTATGTTTATAACCAAGGAAAGATCAAAGTAATTGAAGAACGAGTACGACCTGTGAAGACTAAAGACTACTCAATTCAGATTTTAAATGTTTGTGCATAAATCATTGATGGAGTTGTAGTTATGATCATGCACATAGCTTTTTTTTTGGTCTAAAGCACATAACTTTTTGCTTGGCCAAGAACAATAATGGAAGATCATGTGATCGTCTGGCCTACGATAATATAGAAAGGGCAAGTAGATATTTAATAATAATAAATAGAAATGTGATGTCAGATCAAAGGATCTCTCTCGCTAGGTTAAAGAAATGTATCCATTCACTCATTGAGTATTCAGTTTGACTTCTTTGAGCAAAGATCGAGTAACCCGAAAAATTCGAGTATTGTACTAGTCTTCCGTATCCAAACTAATAGATGTTACTATCCATTTTCTTTTGCCAACTTGTTTTATCTAAATATTTTGGATAAATTTAATTAGATTTTATTTTGATTAGCCATGGTAGGATGTGTATTACGTAGACAAGTATATTCTCAAAATATAATATCATATTCAAACCTACACGTATAACAGAAAGAGAAATGGCATTTGATAATCAAGATTAGTGCAATCTCTAGTGACATTATTAGGCACGACTCTTAGGTTGGAGTCAAGAGGAGAAAAGTCAAATAAAAATATTCAAAAGAGGTAACAATCAAACATTCGTGCCCAATTCTCTTACACAGTATCCAATTCTCTTACAAGTATCCAAGTCAAAGATAGCTCATGCAAAACAAAAGTCTAAACATGTACACACTTGATAATTTTACTGAATGTTTGAAACAAAAACTTTACAGTAAAATCAAGATTCCTTTTGATGTTTGGTCATCTTCCACCTGATAGTTCAATAGCATCTTGATTATTCATAGAATCCTCACCCCAATCAAACCTCCTCTGCATCCTCTCGAACTCATGACGTCTCGTGACCTCCACGTTTTGCCACTCTTCCCATCTCTCCGCAAGACCTTCTCCTTCCAGCATCCTCACAACTTCAGACATCACTGGTCTGTCCTCAGGGGAGCCTTGCGTGCAAAGCAAAGCCACTTGTATCATCATCTCAACTTCTTCTTTTACATAATCTCCATCCAAGTTCTTATCTACAATAGCTCCCAACCTCTTCTCTCTCTCCAGCTTCTTCACCTGTCCAAAACAAAAAGATTATGTTAGTAAATAATAAAAGGTTAAATTTATAAGGTGATGTGATTATTATATACATACGTGGTCAAGCAACAAGACATCATCCTCTTCCTCCAAACGTGAAAAATCTATAGCTCTCTGTCCTGTAACAAGCTCAAGAAGCATGATCCCATACCCGAAAACATCGGTCCTCTCCGACGACTTCCCTGTAGACAGATACTCCGGTGCAATGTGACCCATCGTTCCTCTAACCTGAGTCGTCACATTAGTCCTCCTAACATCAACCAACTTAGCCAAACCGAAATCACCAACCACCGCCTCAAAATCCTCATCTAGCAACACGTTAGCAGCCTTCACATCCCTATGTATGATCTTAGGGTTGCAATGCTCATGAAGATACTCAAAACCACGCGCTGCTCCAAGTGCAATGCGTTTCCTCGTCTCCCAATCAAGAACCGGGTCGCCTGCTTTGATCTCTCTGAGACGATGCGCAAGGCTGAGGTTCTGCATGAAGGGGTAAACGAGGAGGCGTTCTGTCTGAGTGGTGCAGAAGCCTATGAGGCGGAGCAGGTTCCTGTGGACGGCAACGCTTATCATCTCGACTTCTCTCTGGAAAGCAGCGTCTCCACCGGGGGATTCGAAGTCTGTGAGCCTCTTCACGGCGACTTTGGTGTTGTCTGGAAGCACTCCTTTGTATACTTTGCCGAAGCCTCCTTGACCGAGTACGTTCTTTTCGCTGAAGTTGTCTGTAGCTAGTTGGAGTTCTCTCCATGCGAATCTTTTCAGCTGTCCAAAGGCTATTCTCCTGTCCACTTCACCTAGGTAAAGATAAAGTTTAACATTTAAAGATTTTAGTCTCTTTATTTCAGACAATGTATCATTAAATGGGTATTATAAAACAGACCTGCAACATCAACGAACACGTCACGTTTGTAACCTTTATGCCTATCCCTGCAGAACAAGAACACCAAGATTCCAAAGAGGATGACTGTAACTCCAGCCACAACTCCTGCAATAATACCAGTTTTTGGCTTGCTTGAATCACCTAATTCACCACAGACAAGACTCCCATCAGCAGAAATGAAAAAATAAAAAACATGGTTCAAGTAATCGCCAAAGTGATGTAGCTACCTGAACGAGCAACCTCAGATACACAAGGGTGAGGTTGACCAACACCACAATTCAAATTGTTTCCTGTAAAACTATAAGTTGACAAACCATATCAGATCACTGCTTAAAAAAATAAAGATGCACCTTAAAGTAGTGGAACGTACTTGTACTTTGGGATCTGAAATAGAGTTTGAGGAATCTGGCCACTGAGATTATTGGAATCAAGAAGACTGCAAACAATGTGATTAAGACAAGAATGCTTCAAAAAAAAGATGGGAAACATAGACAGAGAGAGCAGTAACTTACAGATTTATCAGGTTTTGAAGACCAGTGAGTGACACAGGAATAGTCCCGTTAAGTTTGTTCCTACTCAATGTCCTGCTTGCCCAAATACACACACAGTGAATAAAAGACACATGCTCGCTCTCTATATAACATTGTGAGGCAAAAAAAAAGGTTCTTACAAGAACTGAAGTTTCTTGAGATTACCAAGAGTGGGCGGTATAAAACCACTTAGCTGATTGTCCTCCAAATCCAAACTAGTCAAGCTAGTCAGATTCCCAAACTCTTCTGGTATTCCACCCGTTATTCCATTCCCCTTCAGCGTACTAATATATAGAAAAAAAAACAACAAATGCTTAGTAGGAACGGATCTAAAAGAGAGGGTTATGCTAGGGAACTTACAGAGTCTTGAGTGTTCCGAGAATTCCTATTCTTGAAGACAAGGTTCCTGAGAAGTTCATGTCTGACAAGGTACTGCAATTTTAAAAGAAAAAGAATTCCATAAATATAATATTACTTCCTTGAAGAGTGGACACTAGTAGAGTGTTATTATGGTTTCGACTTACAGAGAAGTGACCAAGTTTTTGTCATCACAAATGACTTGGGACCAAGTGCAAGGATTCACTTGGTTCTGGTTCCAGTCACTAAGCTGCTTAGGCGATGCGCGTAAGGACATCCTCAACGCAAATAACGCATCCCCTGAAAATGAGAATACGTTTAACAAGATCACAAGATCTCTCTCGATGAGAGAAGACGAGTAAAGAGAAAATGGGCAATTACCTTGAGCATCTGGTGAGACAAATGACAGTAAACAGGCAAAGACCAAAACAGTTAAAGTCAAAGCCATCTTCTGCAAGCTGAACATCTTATCTCATGAACTGGGGGTTTGTTACATCTGCAATAAACGTTTAACAAGAGATCACAAAACAAAACAAAACAAAAAGTTTGTTACTTTAAATGGATCTGACACGTAATAGCAATTCTCGTTAACGATGAATTCAAAGACTTTTCTAAATTCAACCGAACTAGCTTAAGAAAGTTAAGAGCTTTCACTATTAGTTAACTAGAAACGATTTTAAATGACCAATTAGCTCAAACCCACCATGAACAAGTGAGATTAAGACAAGGGGCAAAAGGGAAAGAAATTGGATCCACAAACCTCGTACTGGAGTGGAGAAGACAATCCCAAAAAAAAGAGAAAAGGGAAAGGAAAACTTAGCAAGCTCGAAAGATTGACTCAGGGGGGAACAGAACCAAAGAGAACAAACCAGAAAAAGGTTTGTCTTTTCGATATTGTGTTGTGTTGTGTAGTATATGACTTTTGTTTGGTAAATCGGCAATTATCACTCTCTCTCTCGCTTAATGGCGATGTCTGCGGAAAAGTCCAATGCTGGTCCACGCCTGCTCCTACTTGTTATTATATCTTCTTAAAAAACAATTAGTTAACTTTGATGATGATGTTTCGAGTGTGATTTAATACTATAAACTATGTATTGCTACGTGCTCTTTTCATTTTAAAATGGTCATATTAAAAATATATTCATTTTATTAGGTTCTTATAATTGTTATTGTAAACTTTTAAGAAATTAATTGTACTTATTATAATGTTAACTAATTATAAATTATGGAAATAATTAATTATAATAAAATAATATATTTGTCATTCAAATTTAAAATAATTTTTTAACATGCATGAAACTGTGCATTTAAAAGAAAAAGAAAACAGAATGAGTATTAATTAGGACACTTGTATTAACTGTTTAATTCTGTTTTGCGAAGTTTACAATACTGATCATCACTTATGTATGTGTAACAAACTTACGTGTATATCGTATGCAAACATAAGTTTAGTTTCATTTTATAACGTCACAAAAAACCAGATTAAAATATGATAGTTTCTGATAAAATGAAATAATGAATTTAAATAGGTTGCTGGGGTTAACCTGATCAGACAAGAGATCATACTAACTTTGGCTAACTAAAACCAGACTAGATCAAAATACGCACGTTTTTGTTATGTTTTAGCTCTCTTTCACGTCCATCAAATAGCGAATGTCAAATTATCTACATGTGTTTGTGTCCGTTATTAGGTTGGACCGTCGTGAATTCATATTCTACCTCAAATGCTCTAACGGTTTATGTAAATATTGAATGCATTTTGTAAACCATTTTTACATTACTGAAACGCATACAAGTACAGCCTCATAAACAGTTGTCTACTTCTTTCTTTTCGTGAAAGGGTTTACAGTTGTCTATTTCAACAGAGTCGCCAAGTCATAACATAAGTTATTGCTACAAACGTAACGCATAGTGCGAACTATATCCAAGTAAACAACGTCATAATAACCATATATATTTTCCCAACTCGCAAGAACGAAACAAACAATCGTCAAATCAGACTTATGGAGAGATAACAGCATTTTATTTGTAGTTTACAAAGCTTATCTCAGTTTCACAAAAAAAAAAAAAAGCTTATCTCAAAACCCCCAACAGTCTCAAAACCCCCAACAGTTCCTCGAGTGTCTCCCTATGCTATTGCCGCCGAGTACAAGTAATTTTCAAAAGGATTCCTAAATTAAACTCCGTTTTAGGTTTTGATGAAATAAAACATGTGGCTCTACACTTAAGTCACACGGAAAAATATGTGGCTCTACATACAGTTTCAATCGTACCATCCTTTCGATTTTTTTTTTCTTGGTTCGTGAAGCAAACTAAAAAAACAATTAACTGCATTGCATGGTGATGTATGCAAATAAAATTTCACCCTGAAGAAGAAACAAATACATTTGTTGGTATCATATTTAATTAACAGTAAAACAAAACTTAATGTACAAGTTTTGTTGTTAATCGGTTACTTTATTATTTTGAAGCTGCAAATCAAAGAAAAAAAAAGTTAAAAGCGATGCGAATAATTGTACTGAGCCTTGCCTTGCTCAGATATGGCCATATGGGTCTACAGATTCACGAGAAGAGACTCAAACAGTGACGTGTAGGACATCAAGGCAGGTGAGACAAAATTAATTAATCAATTTTGACAGTGTGTTGTTCCATTCACATCAAATCGTATTCTTTCTTTTCCAAAATTTTATTCGTTCTTTCCAAATTTTAAATTACAAAATTGGTTGAATATGTATTTGTATTCAAAATCAATTAATAGGTTGATTTTCCTTTTAGCTCAAAGGATTGGTATCAGTAAAAAGCTGATGAAATAAATTCTGCACAGGCAAACGTTAATGAATCAAGAAGATAGACTTTATATTAGTAAATTGAAAAAATAAACTAAACCAGAAAGTGTTGACAGAAATGAAAGATGAAATTTAAGTAGTTAGCTTTCGATTATTTACAAACTGAGCCTTAGAAATACAAAGAATCCGAAGTACAATTCAACTCTCGATAATTCAAAAATCAATTTTAAGTAACAAAAAATTATCAAACTAGAGGATGGTGAAGTTTTAAGGGTTATAAAAATGGCCATTGCAGTGGCATTTCCAGTCCATGGGCTTGTAGTTAGAATACTGACCAAGAACGGTGGTTAGGGAGGAAGGAGGTCGTACGAAACTGCCGGTAAATGGTTCAACTCGAGAGCGACCCGGGAGAGAGGGAACTTGAGTGGGCATGCAAGGATGGCATCCGTTGCATCTGCTGTGGCAGGTTGGTGGTCTAGAACCTAGTCTTGCTTTATCTTCGACCAGAGCCACCTGAATCAACAAGAAAACCACTTACGTTAGATCAATCAAAGTGGAAAATGAGGACAAATGATGAGTTGATTACTTGAGTATAACTCGGAGGCTCGGGTTGAAGAGAGGATGAGACTTGTGGAGAGATGAAAACAAGGAGGAAAAGAAAGGTAAAATTGTAAATAGTGATCATGTTGGTTTTCTAATTCTGGAGTTCTCACCATACAGTTGAAACTTTCATGTGGGTCTATGAAAATTGAAGACTTTGAAAAACAAAACAGAGAGGCTAGGTCTGGGAAATATCAAGACTTTGATAGGGAAACAGAGACAAGTAGAAGAAGAAGCCTTTATGGTGAGAGAAACAGAGAGAGAAAGAGGGACACAATGGGTAAAATGGTAAATTGAAGGAAGGTGAAAGGAACAAGACAGAGTGGGGAAGACAGAATAGGAGGATACATATCAGAGGAGAGGCTCAGAAACTAGCCTTCTTTCTATGTGTCACTTCAATCTTTCCTCTCCTTTCTTTCATTTCATTTTATTCCTTTTTATTATATATTTGCATTGTTCATTTTATCTTTGAGTTTTGACCAAATTTATACATTTCCTATTGGAACAATTCAACAAAACATGCAATTTGAGTTTATTGATCGATTGGCTCTGGTTTGGGCATATAAGTACCATGCATTGAATGTCGAATTAATATAGTTGTATACTTGTATCTTTTTCTTTCATTATCGTCTATTTAATCAACTAGCAGATGTTGAATGTGGAACTAATACATGCTTAATACCAAGATCAATAATTTATTGGTTGCTTCATGGTTCCAACTTCATTACTAATGCTAGCTTTCTGCCAGTAACAGCTTATCAAAATGTTGAGTGAACCTTTCAAGTTTCAACGGTTTAAAAAAGAGTAGAACAACACAGTATTTCACCCGTAAGTATATCTGTTTACTGACACATAGGGCAGTGAGGTTTTCCTTTTAGCATCACAAAACAGTTAGCAAATAGAAGAACCATGGTTTCCTTTTATCATCAGAAAGTAAAAGCAAATAGAGAAATTACTGAGTAGCAACAATAGTAGAAACGACAGTTGGCCTAAGTTTTGATTTTCAAACAAAAAGGTGAAAGAGGTAAAAGTTTCCTAAGATCAACAAGGACCGAGAAGACACAAAACTCATAGTAAAGCTTTGATATTTTGCTTATAAATCCTCTGGACAGTATTTAGCAAGTGATTTGCATATGTATCATTACTATAAGTAATAAGTCTATATTTTATTAGATATAGATATAATTATAGCTCTTTCTTTATTTAAAAAGGAAATTTCAATTGGATCACATGTTTTTTGATACCATTTTTTAAATTTACCACTAATAAATGATTATTTTCATAAATATCATAGATTTGTAATAAAATTATATTAAAATATTTTTTTAATATTCATAAAACATTTAAAAATTCAACTCCAACCCTTTAAAACTAAACCCTAAACACTAATTACTAAAACATAAATTCAAATGTTATTAAATTTTTGATTGACAGTATTTTTGAAAAATGATATTTAATTTGTTATTTTTAACTATTTTTCTTATTTAAAATGTACGTTGATATAATTAAACTAAAGAATTATTAGTGATTTAAAGAATATACTTATAAATATTCCTTTGTTTAAATTATATGAATGAAAAACGTTCTGAAAATTATAAATTTTAAAAGATTAGTAAAATATGATAATTCCAACATCATTAACTTTTAAATCTTTAAAGTTTTTAAAATCAAGATGGAATATATCATAACGTTGAAACAATGCAAGTACCACAAAGAGACGTTCAAAATGACGTTTTCATGCCACTGGGGAACCTAAATACGAAAAGAAACAAACTTGACAGAAAGCATTCTCTCAATCCTTAAAACGAGGTTTAAGCAGCAACGGGCTTAGCGGCAGCAGAAGAGAGTCTAGACCTCTTCTTGGCTAAACTCTCACTACGGCGATCACGCTGTTCCTTGAGTCTCGAGGCAAGAAGCTTCTGGTACTCGGCAGCATCAGAGTTGGCCTTGGCGATCCTCTTCTTCTTGTCGGCAATTCTAGCTCTCTTCCTCTGAAGTGTCAAAGGAGTCACAAGCCTCTGGATCTTAGGGGCTTTGCTCACTTCCTTACCTGTTACAGCCCCAATAAAAAAAAAGAAATAAGTATAAGAGGACCATTAAGCCTCGAGATATCGTGGTTTTGAACCTCTACTACCTTTCTTGTTTGTGAATTTGCGGCGGTAAGTGTTGACATACTTCCTGACATCATCATCCTTGGTGAGGTTAAACAGTTTACGGATCTTAGAAGCTCTCTTGGGTCCCCTCATCCTTGGCTTCTCGGTATCAGTAAGCCCGGGAAGATCCTTCTCACCCTTCTTGACGATAACCAAGTTAAGCACAGAAAGGTCTTGGCTAACAATGCAACCACGGACAGACTTCCTTCTCCTCTCACCAGTCCTCCTTCCATGTCCTCTGAAGCAAGGAGTACCTCGGTGAAGCAAGAGGCGGACACGACCAGGGGTGAGAACTCCCTGTTTCATTGGGAAACCTTGTTTGTCACATCCTCCCATGATCTTGAACACGTACCCCTTGAACTCCTGCATAAAAATATACACAAATTTAATAACCATTTCAAAGACTCATAAGAAGAAAACTGAATTAGACATTTTCTACCTCGCCCAAAGCATCTCCGCTAACTTCCTGGGAGAGCCTCTTGTCGTAAAAAGCACGGCTGCAAACATATAAACGACAAATCAAACTCAACTCATTTGTCACGAAACGGACCAGGGACAGAACTAGCTAGTGAGTGTATCAGACACATACGACTCCAACATTGCATAAGGTAATAAACAGATTACAGCTAGTGATGCTCCTCCACATTGTACACTCAATAAGCCTAAGTTAAACAACCACTGGAGCTAATTCAATCCTAAATCTATAAGGAGGACGAGGGGATATGAATTGAAGATCTTACAGCTTCTGGTCGTCATCGATCTCGAGCTTCTTCTGGCATCCAGTAGTCGGATTCGCGACGTTGAACTGCGATATAAAGAAAAACAAATGAACAAAAACAGATACAACAAGCTGAACATTTCCAAGGGTAGGTTAAAAGGAGAAGATGAGCTAACCTTCATCGTCTCCGGTTTAAACTGGCACTACAAGCTGCCTGCGGGAGAAGATGAAAGAATATATATCTCACGGCGCAAAACGGCATTGAATCTAGGGTTTGTATGCGGATGAGCAAAATGGGCTTACTTATAGAAGATAGGTGTCATTACAATAGGCCCAAAATCATTGATAACGGGCCTTAAAGCCTACATGGTCCCTCATGCTGGACAGCCTAAGTTTTTTTCTAGTCCTATTATCTTATCTTTCTGGACCAAAGCTACCTTAATAACCTTAAGATCCAACTTCCTTCCAAGTTTCCATTTCCCGGTGGAATAATCAGAGGTTTAGTCCACGTACTTTTTATTCATCATATCTCACAATCAGCAATGTGCAGTTTGTCCCTTTGGTGGTGCTCTCTCAAATCGAATGGTCTCTGTGTCTGGTTAAATGGTGACTACAACTATGCTTCGGTAAATTCATAACTTATATGAATTAAACGGACTATTTCAATTTTTATAAGATCGTGATTATTACCAACGAAGAGAAATGGTTGAATGATTTAGCGCAAGGACACGGAAGAATAACATAAATCACAAGAGAATTGGGCAAATAGTTTTTTTATAAAACAAGAGAGGTTCTCGTTGGGACATTTGGACGAACACCTTCGTGACTACATCTTAACAAAGACAAAACCTACCAAACACAGAGTTAAAACACGAGCCAAGCTTCTACAACATAGGAAGGAACCTAATAAACTAAAAATCCCAGAAACAGATTTGCCCATCAACGAAACTAGAGTCCTCAAGCTCTTTCACCACGGATCCTCCTCGCAAGCTGGATATCCTTCGGCATGATCGTAACCCTCTTGGCGTGAATCGCGCACAGATTCGTGTCTTCAAACAAACCCACAAGGTACGCCTCGGCCGCCTCTTGCAGAGCCGCGACGGCGCTGCTCTGGAACCTCAGATCGGTTTTGAAGTCCTGAGCGATCTCACGGACAAGACGCTGGAAGGGGAGTTTGCGGATCAGAAGCTCGGTGCTCTTCTGGTACTTCCTGATCTCACGGAGAGCCACTGTTCCGGGACGGAATCTGTGCGGCTTCTTCACTCCTCCGGTGGCCGGAGCAGACTTCCTCGCCGCCTTGGTCGCGAGCTGCTTCCTCGGGGCTTTTCCTCCGGTGGATTTCCTCGCGGTTTGCTTGGTACGAGCCATTTGATGTTTTTGGTAAGAACAAAAGGTTGTGTGTTTGCGATTTGATATATGAGGGGATGTGATCGATGTATGGATTGGAGAGTGAAGACTTGGATGTGTTTTTTATAACGAAGGGGAGAAATGAATTGTTGTTTTCATCCGTTGGATCTTTTGGTTTATCGACGGTCGGTGTTGCTTATAACTGTGCGATCCGCGTCGTTGCTTATTTTAGCCAATCAGAATGACTTTTTGTATCCTTTGCTATCCGCGTCATTTGTCAACAGCCAATCAGAATTAGGCGTTCTTTCTTTACTCTTTAAGACTTTTTTTCAGTGACCGGCACGTTTTGAAAATAAAAATATAGAGAAGGGCTTATCTTGTAATTAAGTAAAACATTAAATTATCCTCTATATATTAAATGAGAAGCATTTTGACAATAATTATTTTTACTTTGATGTAATTAAAAAAATCTCATTTGACACATGTCACTCAATTAGCATACTAATTGAAAAATTGAATCATCCAATTTAATTTAGATATTTTCTTGCCTTAAATAAAACATACGGAATTACCATAAATGACTAATATATATATGGCAATTAATGATTTTAATAATAAAGATTTGATAAAAATTTATATCTCCTCCATCATTTTTTTTATAATTTTATATTATTAAAATAAATTAAACAAACAAATTAGCTACAAATTTAAAATTTATAATTTTACGTAAGTGTTCTATTTTGAATTTAAAAAAAAAACTACAATAAATATAATGATCAAAGGTTTAACATTTTTATTATAAAAAAATACACATGATTTTAAAATCATATAAGTAAAAAATACCATTTAATAATAAAAATATATGCTATAAGAAAATAATAAAACAAATATATATATATATATATATACAATATAAGATTACATAAATATTTTACTACTAAAACTTTCAATGAATTTTCAAGAACATCTATTAATTATAAAATTATTAATTTTTTCATAGTAAAAATTTTGTTATCAATGATTTAAATATTTTGATATAAAACGACATGAATGATCATAGAATCGTATGATTATGATGTCTCATTTAATAAATACTTATATAAAATATACTATTCTTACAAAAATAGGTTGATTTCTTAACTTATATTACAATTTTTATTAAACTAACTATCGAATTGATAAATAAGGTACAAAAAACAATCTCGCACTTTCCTTAAATAAAAGCTAGGAAATTACCTAATATGATTAACATATATATGAAAGTTAATTATCATGAATAATAAATATTTGATCACAATTTTTGTATCTTAGTTCTTTTAATTTGTTTTATATTATTAAAAGATATTAAACAATCACATTAACTATATAATAAAAAATTAATTTTTTTTCTTATATGTTATATTTTGAATTTTTCAAAACGTCTGTAAATTATTAAAGTTTTAAGATCCCACTTTGAAAATTTTGTGATCAATAACTTAATTTATTTTGTTATATTAAGATACAAATGATCATAAAATTGTATTAATTTGATTTTTTATTTGATAAATATTCAAATTTGATGGATAACAATTAGTTGGAATTCTTTACAACTTTTCTAAGCCCAAATCGATCTGGCTCATCATATACTTATAATAGATTTCGGTCCACAATTACAATTATAATTTTTTTTGCTGAACATATATCCTATATATTAAATCACTTGAGTCACTTGAAATATAATTAAGTAACAATTTACTGCAACTGAAGCTTCTTATTTTTTAAGTCATTCTTTTTTTTTGCTTTATTTTAACAGTAATTAAATTGAAGTAAAGATTATCAATATGATGGATAACAATTAGTTGAAATTCTTTACAATTTTTTTATCATTAAACAAATAAAATTATGTTCAATCGAATACATTAATTTGATGAACACTAAATATGGAAGATTAGAAATACTTTTATTTCTGCTTCTTTTTGTTTTTTGTTTTTAGTTTTTATTTTTAAAATTTAGAGCTTAGATATTAATTCTAGATTTGATTATTTTATTAAATGATAGAAGCATTTTAATTCTTTTATTTAAATATATAATATTCTTTTAATAAATGATTTTTTGTGTAAAACCGAATAAACTGAAAACCGATGGTATATAAACCAAATCGAACCAAAGTAAATATAGATTTAGAATATTAGTTATATTTTATAAACTGAAATACCAAAAAAAAAAATAAACCGAACTGAAACCAACCCGATATTCGGATTGAACACTTTTAACCTATATGAAACCAAACTATTGTTTCATTCTCCAAAACATAATAAAAATAACAATTTTATTCCGCGCAAGGCGCGGATCTTATCCTAGTTATTATTATTTTCGAACTTTTAAAACATTTTATTTTATAATACGTTTTTATTTCTTGCTAATTATGATCCATTATCACACTATTGTGTGAAGATAACACGACTATTTCCACCATGAACTTGACATCTTCATTGCTTTCATACACAAATAATTAGATGAAAGTTGAAGCCAACATCACCTCGAATTAGGTTTTATTTTGTATTTAACACATCTTTTTTTTTTGCAATTTAGCTAATTGTTACATAATCGAATGAGATTTAGATGCAGAAAGGTGGCACACACGACCACGAATAAATAAATATATATATATATATATATATATTCGTTTTTTTATTTCTGTTCCTAACTATTTATACTTATATTTAGAATTGAATTATTCCTGACAAATTTGAAAGACAGATATTTTCAAATTTAGTATAAAATGTATTAAGCATAGTAATGCTCATAGCACTTATGCATGGGCCGTAATCCTAGTTGTAGATAAGGTGTACGCGCCATCCAGCTCACATCCAAGAGCATCATTAACAGCGTCCCGTTTGATGCTTTTTAGCATTTTTGGATTTAATTTAAATGAAAAACACATGATTAATCACGGGACGACCTTAGTTAAGATGTATTATTCGCTCGTCCTAGGGAGACATGTGCCCGCCTCTCGTCATTTCTTGCGGCTTTACGGAATAAGTGGTAGGGCAAAATCGAACCGAGAACCCCTCTCATCTTCTCGATCGCTCATCTCTCTCGATCTCTCCTCTTCACTCTTGATCTGTGCTCTTCTCGCCCTCATTGTTCTGTCGACGGTGGTGTGTAGACGGTTCTGTCTACGGTATTCTCGCCGGTGCTCTGTCGAGTCTCGTCGGGAATCGTCTCTACATTTCGACGGTTCTCTCGATCTCACCGCGGTTGCTCTCTCGATTTCACGGCAGTTCTCCTCTCGATCTCTCGGCGGTTCTGCTCTCGATCTCACTGCGGTTGCTCTCTCGATCTCTCGGCGGTTCTCCTCTCGATCTCACCGCGGTTGCTCTCTCGATCTCACGGCAGTTCTCCTCTCGATCTCTCGGCGGTTCTCCTCTCGATCTCACGGCGGTTCTCCTCTCGATCTCTCGGCAGTTCTCCTATCGATCTCACGATGATTCTCCTCTCGATCTCACAGGGGTTCTCCTCTCGATCTCACGGCGGTTCTCCTCTCGATCTCTCGGCGAATCTCCTGTCGATCTCTCGGCGATTCTCCTCTCGATCTCTCGGCTCAACACCCGGTCTCTCGATTCGAAGTTGAAGAGGGTAGGTGTTCCTCCTCTGTATTGATTGTTTGCATGTTTTAGTATTTCAATCGTGGTGTTATTTAAGTGATTTTAAGTGATTTAAGTGATTAAAGTGATCTGGGTTCAAGGATAACTTGAATAAATCTGATGAAACTGATTTGATTGTTCTTCTGATTTGAACTGGAATTAAGTTGTAGTTTGATTGCGATTGAACAACATCGTCTGTAATTAATGGACTTCAACTCTTGTTTCAGTATGAACTAGGCTAGTTTGTATTCCCTTTATTGCTAGTTAGTAATGTTTGAAGTGAAAGGCTAGTTTGACTTCTTCACCAAGTCTATTATGTAATGTCATCATTAATGGTTACTTAATGCTCTTGCGTAGTTGGTTGTGTAATGTGAAATAACTGATAAGTACTTTGGTAGTTAGGTCATAATGGTTGTGTTAATTATTCTTTCACCTATAAAATCGATATTTTTCTCCATCAGTTTATCCTCCATCGTCTTGTTTCTATTCTCATATCTGCTCCCTTCTCCCTGCTATGAATCCGTTGAATCAGTATAGCCAGTCCTCTGGTTATATGGGTCTTCTTCACAGCCAACAGAGTGGTGCAATCCATGAAAACTCTCCTTATGAGAGTTTTCATTCCAGAGGTTCTGACTTCCCTCAATTCAGTTCTCGACAAGGTGAGGCTCCAACCCCACCTACAGACATACCTGTGGAGTGTGGGAAGAGACACAAATGGACCTCAGTGAATGACGAGCTTCTAAGCAGTGCCTTGTTAAACACATCCAAGGATCCAATTGTGTCTAATTACCAAAAGTTTGGAACCTTCTGGCAGCGAGTAAGAGATTATTTCTTAGCAGTACTAGTTAGCAGAGATGGTCATGAGAATAGTGCACATCTCCATTATAAGCAGAGGTGGCACAAGATCAATGATCAAACTAACAAGTTTTTTGGTGTTTATGCGGCTGCGGAGAGGCAACATAGTAGTGGTATGAATGATAACGATGTTCTGAAGGTGGCACATGAAATCTTCTACTCTGATCAGGGAACGAAATTCACACTAGAGCATGCTTGGTATGTGTTGAGGCATGAACAAAAATGGGTTAGCCTCAACACCACTAAAGCGTCTGCTAGTTCAAAGAGGAGAACTGTTCAAACTGATTCCTAAACATCACCAGAAAATGTTGCTGAGCCAGAGTTACGCCCGGAAGGTGTGAAGGCAGCAAAATCTAAACGAAGCAGTGCGAAGGGGAAGACTGCTGCTGAAATAAAAACGGTTTGGGAGATGAGGATGGAGGATTTGAACAAGAAAAAAAACTGTCCAAGCTTGCGATCTTAGACACTCTACTAGCCAGAACCCAACCACTTACTGAGGCTGAGGAAGCAGCCAAAAACAGCTCCTCGTCGAATATTTCTAGAGAAGAAACCTTTGTTGAAAAACTAGAACTTTGCTTCTTATTCCCAATGTCTTTAATGTCTTAAGTGTTTTGCTTTTATGTTTTTAATGTGAACCTTGTGTCTGTTTATAATGTGAACCTGGTGTATGTTTTTAATGAATTTCGTTGTTGCTTCTTTGTTGGTTCTTTGTTGGTTATGTATTTAATGCATTTCGTTCTTGCTTAATTTCTTTGTGGCTTGTGTATGTTTTTACAGGTTTCACTTTCAATGGGGCTTCACAGTTATACCCAACCTTCCTCTTCAGCGGGTTTTGGTGTGGATTACTCGGACAGTGACCTTCCTCTTCAGCGGGTCGAGAATGAACGAGGTTCATACGTTAACGCATCTGAATTTCAACAAGGAGAAGATGAGGATCCCACTTTTGTAGTAAGCCGACCTAAAAATCTCACTACTGCATTACGACGTCGAGCAGATGTTCGGAATACACCAGGCCATCTTCAATTAAAAGCTGATTTGGTCGAATATATTTGGGTTAAATTTGGACATTTAGCACCAAATAATATGTAATTTTAAAGTTTCTATGAAATAATAAAATGTGGTGCTTCGTTTTAATTTCTCTTTTGTTTTTTAAATGGAATTTATTAAAAATAAATTATGTTTTCTTAAAAAATTATATCTAAGAACTCCCAGAAGTCCCACCAATAATCACCGTTTTAAAGAAAAATCCTTAACGAAATCCTAAACTATAAATAATAATTAAAAATTCTAAGGACAACTTATTTGGGACAATCGATAAGAGCATAAATAACGCTCGTCTGTAAAGCGTCTGTCGGGGGAAGGGGACCACCAATTTCAGAATCCAAGAAGGACAAAGCGTGAAACATCCGTAATTACGAGACGTCCGTCTGGTGTTTCGTACACTGTTCGCGGGCCCCACGACATGTGGTGACCCGCAACTGGTTCACTTAAAAAAAAAGACAGAAAATAAAAAATGGAAAAAATGAAAACGATTTTAAGGACAATATTTAGTTCAACCGATATTTATGCTCTAACGATGCTCTAAAAACATAACTAACCCGAACCGACTATTTCACACTTGTATCAGAAGTTCTGGTTTTTGATGTGTTCTATCCCTAAATTATTTTTTTTAACACGAGCACACACGCACATAAGTACCAATGATCTCAATAGCTCGTTGCTATAGCTTTGGCCTAGAAAACCGAACCTGATATTACACCGGTCCAGTAGTTAGCCATTTTGTCATTTACAAATCTAATTGAAATGATTGTCTTAACGCTAAATTTTATTCAATAAAACAAAGGATGAGTGATGCTCGAGGAAACCTTAAGAGAGGGGGACAATGCATATTGCAACCCGAAAAAAAAGAAGAGAAATGCACGTAAAAATGTATGCCGCTTATTGGTTTCCCCCTACGCAATGTCTAGTCCTTCTCTTTCGCCTCTTCGCTTTTTTTGGTTGCATCCGAGACAGACCAGTTTTGAACACGCATACTTGCTTTTCGTGCCTTCAAAATTTAAATAAATGATGTAACAATAGTATTAGAGACACGTAGATGGAGATGAAATAAACCATAAATATAAGTTCAAACAAACAATTTGAGTACCTCTTTCTCCCAGTCACATCTCATAACAATAGAAATCAAAATCAATGTTTGAATGGTGGTGCCACCGAATATCATACCAGCCCAAATGCCCTATAACATAACAGCAATAGAATTACAGATATAACGAGATTAACGTTGCATACTGATATCGAGTAAAATTTGAGTTACCTTGACACCAGACTCGAAAATCCAACCCATGACATATCCTAGTGGAAGTCCAATGAAATAATAGCATCCCAGGTTTATATATGCCACGGATGATTGCCAACCAGAACCTACCGCAACACCTAATCAAAAATCACAGCACCAACCCGGTTATTTTGGGACAGCAAAAGAATTAGAAATTGTCTTTTTGTTTCGAGCGTACCAGAAAGAACCGGTTGGATACTGTTGAGAAGAATCGTGAAGGCTAAAAGAATAGAGAGATCATTGACTGCTTCTATGACAGTTTTACTGGAAGAAAAAATCCAGCCTATTTGATCATGGAAAAATACTACAAGCACCGAAAATATTATTCCGATGATTAATGATTGTGTGACTGATATGATCATTGCAAATCTTGCTCTTTTTCCACTCCCTGCTCCTAGTTCATTCGCCACTCGTACGCTGGAAGAGCACGTGATTAATTAAGAACTGCTTAAGCCATGAACTAGCCTAGCAAGAGATAGAAACACAAATTAAAGTATCTATATACGATCGATTACCCGGTCCCGGCAAAGAAAGCAAGTGGAATCATCATTTCCAAACCATTTATCGACATGCTGCCAATGTAACAGCTTGATGTTAAAAAAAAAAAAAAACTTGATGTTATAGAATATGTGAAAATCTAATATACATATATCAATCAAAACTACGACGTACCATATAGACAAAGAGTCCACAGCAATTTTTGCATCCTTCAGATTTCCAGTCATCACGATCAAAATCCTATAGTACCAATACTCCAAGCTGTATCTTGATAAAAATCTACCGTAAGAAGTTGTGGTACCATACGTAACAAAACTTCTTTTAAAAAAATTGCGACACAAGTGGCGTTTAACAACTATTACCAAAGCATGATTCCAGAGGACGTGGAGAGCTTAGCGAATTCCCATAGTCTGGTGAAAGCTTCGTTGGAGAAACCGGTCCAAGTGAGTGGACAACCGCCGCAAGCGGCGTAAGTAAATAACATGAAGACAGTGAGCCACCATGACACATTAATAGTAGCCATGGTCCCTTTGACTCCAAGTTTAAGACCGTACACAAAAAGCCAGCACACAAATACGTGAACTACGAGTGCCACTCCAGACACAGCTGCAACCACCTGGCATTGTAAGAGATATATCAACCAAACACATAGAGAACCGTCAAAGGACTAATCCGCCACTTCCATAGTGACTTTTTTAATTCTTTTTATTTTGGAATGACTAGAAGGTTCTAGGTCCGAAAACCCACAGTGGACGAAGCACATACCGGTCAAATTAACTTTATTGAAGAGCGCAAATCACTCACAATGGAAATCGAACGTAATTCAAACCTTTTAATTATTGATTTAGTTACATACCCTATTCTTGAGCTGGCATTGGAAGAAACGGCTGAGAGGGAAATAGAAGGCAAACGCGAAATGTGTAGGAATGGCCCAAACGGAGATGACACCGGAGAGCTCGGCAATATCTTCAGGCTGGCCAAAGAACTTAAGAACCGGAGACGCAAATAAGTACATAGGAAGGAGCAAGGTAGCGAATAAGAAGAGAACAATCCAAGAACGCTGCATATACACTCCCAACATGTCATATTTCTTCGCTCCAAACGCTTGACCGCACAATGTTTCCAACGCACTCGCCATTCCAAGCTGCATAAACTCATAGATATAGTTTCTTCAAAAAATAATATTATTTTTACCAAAAGAGTAAAATAATATAAGGTACAAAAATGCTTTATAGATATATATATATATATATGTGTGTGTGTTAGTACGAGGAGGCCGAGGTTGAAGCCTAGGATGACGTTGTTGACGATGGAGATGGCCGCAAGTTCCAGCTCACCGAGGTGGCCGGCGAAGGCCTGAGTGATGACCAGGATCGAGTAGGTCGAGACTCTGGAGAATATGGCCGGTCCAACGATACGCCATAGCTTCTTGGTCTCCATCCATATGTCTCTGTCTTCCTCCTCCGCCGCATATTGATTCCTCAACAGAGGAATTCTCGCCTTCTCTATACCTTTTGCTGTGTCGTCTCTTTCTACCATCTTCTTGGAAGTAAAGATTGTGGAAAAGAGTGAAGACTAGATATGGGAGTGAGGAGTATATATGAGAGTAAAGCATTTTGAGTGGAGACTCCACCATGCGAGCGGGTCAGGCCTTTTTTTAATACTAATTTTCTGTCCCGATTCAACCAATAATAGCATGCATGTTTGCTTTCGATAAGACGAAAAAGTAGTGAATTAAATTATAACATATGTAGAACAAATTCATGAAGAATTTTATTAATACAGCCTACTATAGTTGCACTGCGCCACATGCAATTTGTCCTTTTGATTTTCTATTTATTTTTTATTTACCTTTTTCTGAAAACAGATCTTAGAAAATCTTAAAAGATACTATGCGACTTATTAGTTAACATTCAACATATGAAAACTGAGATACACCGGTGAAAAAAAACAACAAGCCCTAGGTTACAAAACGAAAAAGCATATAAAGCAGAGAAATAGGAAATAGAAACAACGTACGTTTCAATCTGACTTAATGACATAGCTCGTTAAAATTTTATTACTCGTCGGTCATCTCAATCCCTCTTAGTATTAGAAAATGTTTCAATGATTATATAATGTATATATTTCTTTTTCTTTCTGAAATTGTATGGTTTTTGGCCTTTTATCTATAGTTGTCAGCCACCGTTGTAATATTGAATGTAATAATGCCTTAAACTACTATACAATCTAATATTATTTGAGAAATCAGTTTCTTATGTATCGAACTCACGTTAACTTTCACGACGGTTGATTATATTGACACCTTTAATGAATTAAAAAACATTTAAATACTGTTATTTTCTTTTTAAAATTTTCCAAATAACAATATAAATAAAAAGGAAATATTGTAAAGTATAAAAACAATTTTAAAACAAAAATATATGTATATATATTATGATTTCATAAAAAAAAGAAAGTTCACAAAATAATAATATTTTCTTTAAAAGATATTCTTAAAAGACATAAAATGTATTTCTGAAGTAATAAAATATTTTTCTTATATCTATATATTCTTAGATGAAAAAAATATTTGTATACGATTTAATTTCATAAAAATGGTTCACACATATACTCTTGGTATTAGAAAAAATAAGTATTTTTCTTTTAAAACATAATCTTACACAGTGTAAATATATCACAAAATAGTAATATTTTCTTTAAAAGATATTCTTAAAAGACATAAAATGTATTTTTGAAGTAATAAAATACTTTTCTTATATCTATATATTCTTAGATGAAAAAAATATTTTTATACGATTTAATTTCATAAAAAAAGTTCACACATATACTCTTGGTATTAGAAAAAAATAAGTATTTTTCTTTTAAAACATAATTTTACACAGTGTGAATATATATTTTCAAAGTAATAGAATTGGTTTTTATATATCTATCTATTTTATTAGATGATTACATAAAGCAAGTAAGTAACATAAACTGATATATGTTTAATTGACAAAAAAATTATAATTAGTATTTGAAATATACATATATGTATAATTTTTCATGTATTTAGTTGACTATAATATCTTACAATTACAGAAAAATATAAATTATATTTATATAAATTATATTTATATAAATTATATTTTACTTATATAATATAATTTATCAGAAACAAACACATTTTACTGCATATTTTAAGAGATATTAAAATAAATGCATATTTTTACTACATATCTAAGACAACAATCAATCTAAATGCAAATAAAAAAACTAACCAAAAAATTAATATATTTAGAATAAAAATATTATAGTTGAATTCAAAAAATAGAAGGAATTTAATATATCTAAATGATAACTAAATCGGCTATGAAAACAACAGAACCTATTAAGATATAAAATATCTAAAACCGTATGTATAATTAAATTAATATAATATTATTAATATAACTATACAAAAAAATTATAAATTAATATTAAAATATAAGTAAATGTCATTCAATTATTATAATATATTTAATTTATAAATAGTATATCCGTGCATGAACACGATAAAATCACCTAGTTATTTATTATAGTCATAGTCAACATTCTATTCTCTGTTTTTTTCCTATTCTGATCTTGTTTGTTCCATATTGTTTTTCTTTAAGTGCTGTTCTACGCTAATCACACATTCTATATGGTATGTTTAACATTCTCTTACAAGCTGGTATGATTTTAACAATAACGTAATATAAATATATTCTCTATTTAACAGTTACTATTGCGTACCTTTTTCGTAATCTTCTTTGTTTGATCAACAACTTAATTTCCAAAGTTTTTTATGCTACTTACGTCCACATTGTTCGATGTCATAGATCCAACACTCCCTTTCTACCTAGATATTATTCTACACTGTCTAAAAGTTCGCTCTTCTATATAAGGCTGTGCCACTTTATTCATATAAACCACTGAAAGAATTATTCACTATTTCACTTTATCTCCCTTTTAAAGGAATGTTGCGGATCCACTACTTTCACAAAGCTGTTATAGAAATTAGCACATTAGTTCATGTCCGTTCAAACTTTTTCGTAACAATGTCCGTTCAAACTTCTCTAAAATATGTTTTTTTGCTTTATCAAAATTTGACCATTTAAGCTTATAACCTAAAGTTTGTAAGTACATCTTCGTCTGCCGTAGTCCACAAAACTGCCATGTACCCCTTATGGTTATGCGCTCAAAACTTTGGATCATCGAACCTGATCCTAAACAAGAGTGATACCATATGCAAATAACTTTTTAGCTAAGAAAAACACTGCGAAGTTAAAGTGACTTAGTTTCATATTCGGAAAGGAAGTAAGGAACACAAATCATTCATCGCTCCAGTTACGGCTGACAAAACCAAACCATATATATGTTACTCCGTTCTACATGTTGCCAGTTACAATCGATTAATCATGTGCGATTGTAATGATAACGCATGTGCTCTACTCTACAACGTCGTAGCTTTATGGAATGCATGGTCGAAGTATATTTTACAACTGTATACAGTTTACTTTAGTTTCTTCTTCCGAGTCTGAGATAGACCATTTGTTAATGCGCAGGCTTGCTTTTTGTGCCTATAAATATGAAATAAAAATTCGAAAAAATTGCATTAAACACATGCATGGAATAAACCATATACGTGAACCATAAGCAATAAACAAATTTTGTTTTGAGTTACCTCTTTTTCCCAGTCACATCTCGTAACAATGAAAATGAGTATTAGTGTTTGAATCGCGGTTCCTCCGAATATCATACCGGCCCATATGCCCTATAAGATAACATTACGCAATGGATATATATATATATATATATATATATATATATATATATATATATATATATACTAAGAACGAAAACTTTAAATATCGAAACTTATTATATAAAAACTGGCGTTTACCTTAACACCAAACTTGTAAATCCAGCCCATGACAATCCGAGTGGAAGTCCAATGAAATAATAGCATCCCAAATTTATATATGCTGCTACAAATGATTGCCATCCAGAACCAACAGCAACACCTAATCAAAAATATAAAAGTCACCTCACCCCGTTGACCCGGTTTATTTTTGGAATAACACACAAACTGATTTTGTCTTTGTGACGTACCAGAAAGAACCGGTTGAACACTGTTGAGAAATATCGAGAGATTCTTGACTGCGTTAATGACATTTTCACTTGAAGAGAAAATCCAACCAATTTGATCATGAAAAAGTACAACAATCACGGAAAATATTATTTCCGATGATTAACGATTGTGTCACTGATATGATCATTGCAAATCTTGCTCCTTTTCCATTGCCTGCTCCCAACTCATTGGCCACTCGTACTTTACAAAAATTATATAAACCAAATTTAGCAAAAATTAGTGCAAAATACAAACCAAACCAAACAGGAGATAAAACTATATATATATATAGATACGATACTTATAAAAAGGAGAGATTGGTCTGAGGCTATTTACTCGGTCCCGGCGAGGAAAGCAAATGGAATCATCAACTCCAGTCCATTTATCAGCATGCCGCCAATTAACATTGTAATATCAAAGTAGTTAAGAAAAATATTATGATAATTTTTCATATCTAACTAGGTGTCTTCCTGCACCATGCGCAGTTATAAGAAATTAGAAAATATTTTTATTTTATATAAATAATTTTTTTTAATTTTTATATTTTAGTTTTATTAATTAAAACCATAATTTAATTGTTTTTAGTTGATTCATTCAACTCCATGTTAACTTTTTAATTCAATTTTAATAAAAATATTTTATTTTTATAAATTCATTTTATTCATATTATGGTTTATTTTGTTGATTTTATTTTAAATATTTCTATCTCTAAATATACAAATTAGTTCTATAAATATATAAATTAAATATAAAGAACATGTATAAGTTGATAAAATATATAATTATAAATATACATATTAATAATAAAAATATGATTCATAAATTAATGCAAAAAAATATATTTGTAATTATCATTTGTATATATGTAAACATATTATTAATAGATATATAAAAGTTATTAGGTATTACCATATTTCTAAAATATCACCAAAATGAAAATTTATAGAGAAAAAAATATTTTTGATGTACAATTTATGAATTGTTACTATATTATGAAACTTTGCCAAAAATATAAATATATATATAAAAATTATCTTTGTCATATTTAAAAAATCTTACTAAAAACAAAAATATGAAATTTTATATGTCACAACTAAATTGATGCCATGTCGTATTTTTTCAAGCAATGTCATAATTTTTTGTTGAAAATAAATGTAGTGATGACACATGTATAAATCAATTCTCAAATAATGATTATATTAGAGGATTAGTATATTAGTTTTCAATAATATTTGACGTACCATATAGAGAGGGAGTCGACAGCAATTTTTGTATCCTCCAGGTTTCCAGTCATCAAAATTAGAATTTTATAATACCAAGTCTCTAAGCTGCCTCGCTAAAAGTCTACCATAAGAACTCATATTCCTATCATAAACTAAACGAAGAAAAGCATAATTCCGGAGGAGGCAGAAAGTTGAGTGAACTCCCAAAGCCCGGTGAAAGATTCCATGGAAAAACCGGTCCACGTGAGCGGACAACCTCCGCAAGTGGTGTAAGTAAATAAGATGATGACATTGAGCCACCATAACACGTTGACAGTAGCAATGGTCCCTATGACTCCAAGTTTAAGAACGTACACAAAAAGCCAGCACACGTGCAAATATGTGAACTACAAATGCTACTCCAGATGATATTGCTGTCACCTGGTGGTAATGTATAACAGAGCATCAAACAAGCACCATTTAGCACTAATAGTATCAAGAACATATATTCAGTCATTTATAATTCGATGGATATATTACCAAAACGTGACTGATATTCATCTATATGTAAAATGAAATAGGCTAAAAATGTGACAAATATATATACCTTATTCCTGAGCTGGCATTGGAGGAATCAGTTGAGAGGGAAAACGAAGGCAAATGCGAAATGGATAGGAATGGCCCAAACGGAGATAGTACCAGAGAGCTCGGCGATGTCGTCAGGCTGGCCAAAGTACTTAAGAATGGGAGTTGCAAAGAAGTACATCGGGAGGAGCAAGATGGAGAATAAGAAGAGAACAACCCAAGATCGTTGCAAATACACTCCTAACAAGTCATATTTTTTCGCTCCAAACGCTTGACCGCACAATGTTCACAACGCACTCGCCATTCCATGCTGCATTTAAAATAACATATAGTTGATTTATTTCAACTATCAACTATATGTTATTTTAATATATAGTTGAAATAAATCAATTGTATGTTATTTTAAATGCAGCATGGAATGGCCGACGTTGAAGCCGATGATGACGTTGCTGACGATGGAGATGGCAGCGAGTTCGAGCTCGCCGAGGTGGCCGGCGAAGACCTGAGTGATAACGAGGATCAAGTTGGTCGAGATTCTGGTGAATATGGCTGGTCCAACGATACGCCACAGCTTCTTAGTCTCGACCAACTCCGTCGTCCTTAGATTCATGTTGATCCCTTAACAGAAGACTGCTTGCCCTCTCGCCTCTCTACACCTTCTGATTCGTCGTATCTCTCCGCCATCGCCAAGCTTCTGGAAAATTATAAAGTAATAGAACAAAAGAGTAGATGAGAGCAGATACGTGTTGAAAACCAAACGTTTTTGTTGTTTAAGAAATCAACGGTTACCATATAGTCTCATGAATCATGATTATAAAAAAATCAGTACTAGCAACTAGCATGAAACCCTCCCTTTCAAGATGATTATTTACTTTATTAACGCACCATGAGTCAGTTATTTAATCATTTTTCTTCTTTCAAATCAACTCCATGATATACCATATCTTTGACTTCCACTATACGCCAGCTACGTCCACACGGGCTGTTGTCATGGATTTAACTTTCACTTGATTTGATCCATCTTGTAAATTGAAATAAATAATTTATTCATCTATATATAGCCGAGTCGATTCACGCTTATAAACTAATGGTTGTAAAATCTGAGAGAAACATGGTAGGAGTCTAGGAAACGTGAGCATTCCTTTTTCTCACCAACTTTTTTTTTTTTTTTTTTCTCACCAACTTGTTTAGGTTTCAGGTAACAAAACCGGATTACTATGGTTTTCTCGATTTTAAATGATCAATCTTACGAGATATTTAATAATCTGCGGGTGGATACACATTATTCAGTCTCGTGCATCCCACCGTTTTTAAGCGCATAGTTGCTCTACGAGTCTACGTGCCTGCATGCAATGATTTAACAGACCACATATTGTTATGTTAAATGACGTACATGTTGTATAAACCATCTAGGTAAACCAGAGCCGGACCTGTCCATTTAGGGGCCCTATTCCAATTTTTTTGATGGGAAATTGTCACTATTACCACTTTTATAGTACCACTTTTCAATTATACACTAACCAACTATACCACTAGATTTTTAATAACAAAATAACCACTATGTCCCTAATTAATTAAATCTAAAACCACCGATGACTCCGTCACATTTGACGAAGAGAAGAGTACGACTTCATCTTCTTCCTTGCAACTCCTCTATTGCTGCAATCACCAAGCTTCATCTGCGACCATGGCTGTTCTGCATCTCTGAGCGATTGTGTCCTCTGTTCATTCGCCTTAACCACTGCTGCTTCCATCCCGCGCCATCTCCTCAGTCCAAGCCGCGACGTCATTCCGAGATCTCACATCGAGCCGTGAAGATTCGTCAAGTGATTGAAAGGTTGATGATTGGTGGCCGAGAGCATCAGATTGAGATAGAGGCTCATGCTTTGTCTCTCGATCGATTGGAGCTCCTCGGGTCGTGAACTGACTTCTCTCTCTCTTCTCTGATTGCTCATTTGAGAGTTCAGTCTTATCTCTCTACGATCCTGCTCAGATAGAGAGAGAGACGTCTTAGGTGGCGATTCTCTTCCGGCGTCATTCTAGGGTTCCGTCGCTTAGTTCCAGTTTGAGTTTTCCGGTGAAAGATTGCAGAGATGAAGGAAGAGTAATCGATAAGATTTGATTATATCCTCCTCGGTGTCTGAGCATCAAGAGATTATATTTTGTCGTTTTAAAGTGAGGATTCTTAAAGAGTGGAAAAGATGGCAGCTAATAGATCCAAGTCGGAGAAGAAGGATGCGGAGAAGCAGCTACGGCGGACCCGTACGAGGTTCTAGGAGTCTTGAAGAACTCTAAGGATCAGGAGATTGATTCTCTCTCTTTGTCTCTGTTTGGTTTGAAGTTTTGAAATTTAGGGATAAACTACAGAGGAGAGCCTTGAATTCGATCTGTTTAGTCTAAAAGATGAATCTTTAATTGATTTTACCCGTAAGTCTTGCAGCTAGTTAATGGCTACTTGCTCATCTGTGAATTGGTTCTTTTTATCATTAGGGAAGACGTTTGGTTTGGTTTAGGCTATTTCTCTATCTCTTTGGATATTACTGCATTCTCTGCACAAACTTTTAGTACTCGTCCTGTTTAAGCTCTGTGTCTGCAACTATATTGGAGGAGGCTCTTAATGGCAGAGTTTCTGTTGATTTTCTTTTACTTAGACAAGCTGTAACTAAAAAGGTGAGCTATTGTAGCCGATGCTTGGCTATGATCTCACTTGTGTGTGTTGGCAAGAGACGTACGCTGCTCCCTATGATTTATTAGTAAGAAGTAATGAAATTATAAATTGATTTATAAATCCTTATAAACCCCTCATAAATTGGTGTATAAACTTTACAAATTGTTTTCATAAACTTTATGAATGTTTTATAAAGCCTTATAAGTTATGTATATATCCTTATACCCCCTTATAAAATATTTTAAAAACCCTTATAAATTCTTTTATTAGACTTTCTAAATGGTTATAAACTTTTTAAATGATTTAGAGTTCTTTTAACTGATTTATTTTACCTTTATAAGACCTTATAAATTGTCTAAGCAGAGATATTCTCTTTTTTTGTTTTATAAACCTTTATATATATATATATATATATTATTCAAATAATACTTTATAAAAACTTATAAATTGTTTTGATGTATTATCAGAATATCATACAATCCAAATTTATAATAATATTTGTTTTAAAAGTGACATAAAGTTATTTATAAACCATTTAAAAACCTTTATAAACCCTTCATAAATTGGTGTATAAACTTTATAAATTATTTTTATAAAATTTATGAATGTTTTATAATCCATTACAACTTATTTAAATGATTATATAAAACCTTATAAATATTTGGTATACTCTTGTAAGTGATTTTATAAAGGTTTATAAATCATTTATAGGATTATATATATATATATATATATATATATACTATTATAAGGGGTTATAAATTTATAAAAGGTTATAAGTTATATAATCTTTTCATGAAACTAGTATTTTCTGAGTTTTATAATACTTTATAAGGGGTTATAAGTTTATAAGAGGTTATAAGATATAAAATCTCTTCATGAAACTAGTATTTTCTGAGTTTTATAATACTTTATAAGGGGTTATAAGTTATATAATCTCTTCATGAAACTAGTATTTTCTGAGTTTTATAATACTTTATAAGGGGTTATAAGTTTATAAGAGGTTATAAGTTATAAATCTCTTCATGAAACTAGTATTTTTTAGAATCTTATAAAGATTTATAAGAGGTTATAAGTTATATAATCTATTCATGAAACTAGTATTTTCTGAGTTTTATAAAGGTTTATAAGGGGTTATAAGTTATCTAATCTTTTCATGAAACTAATATTTACTGAGTTTTATAATACTTTATAAAGGGTTATAAGTTATATAATCTCTTCATGAAACTAGTATATTCTGAATTTTATAAAGAATATAAGGGGTATAAAGTTATATAATTTCTTCATGAAACTAGTATATTCTAAGTTCATAATGGTTTATAAGGGGTTATGAATTTATAAGGGGTTATACGTTATATAATATTTTCATGAAACTAGTATTTTCTGAGTTTTATAATACTTTATAAGGGGTTATAAGTTATATAATCTCTTCATGAAACTAGTATTTTGTTTATAAGAGGTTATAAGTTTATAAGGGGTTATAAGTTATATAATCTCTTCATGAAACTAGTATATTCTGAGTTTTATAAAGGTTTATAAGGGGTTATAAGTTTATAAGGATTATAAGTTATATAATATTTTCATGAAACTAGTATTTTCTGAGTTTTATAATACTTTATAAGGGGTTATAAGTTTATAAGGGGTTATAAGTTATAAAATCTCTTCATGAAACTAGTATATCTGAGTTTTATAAAGGTTTATAAATGGTTATAAGTTATATAATCTCTTCATGAAACTAGTAAATCTAAGTTTTATAAAGGTTTATAAGGGGTTATAAGCTACATAATACTTTATAAACTATTATATCTGAGTTTTATAAGGGTTTATAAGAAGTTATAAGCTACATAATACTTTATAAACTAGTATATCTGAGTTTTATAAAGGTTTATAAGTGATTTTTAATAAGTTATAGGATACTTTACAAAAATTTAAATTTATATAATCTCTTCATGAAACTAATATATCTGAGATACATGGGCCAGCTATAAACATTTATAAGTTTTTATTTATCAGCCTTTTCATCTTTGGGTTTATATAATACTTTGAACTTGTATATCTGAGTTTTATAAAGGTTTATAAGGGGTTATAAGTTATATAATATCTTCATAAAATTAGTAAATCTAAGTTTTATAAGGGGTTATAAGTTATATAATATCTTCATGAAATTAGTAAACCCCCTTCTAAAATAATTTACAAACCCTTATAAATTCTTTTATTAGACTTTCTAAATGATTATATACTTTTTAAATGATTCAGAGTTCTTCTAACTGATTTATTTTACCTTTATATAACATTATCATGTTTTTCTGACATATATTCATTTATTTAATGCCAGCAGGAAGTACTAGAAGTGCATGTGCTTGGTGTTCAACTGGTAGATAGCGTGCTTTTGCTTTTCCACCAAAAGTAAACATGATTCTGCTAAACATTTTTTTGTCTAACTATGGAGTTTGAATATTTTGCAGGGCTAGCTGTGTGATGTTGAACGAAGGCAAGCATATAGTTGAATTTTTTTGTATGTTGGTCACTATACATCAGTATCAAGCTTATCTTTAACTTATTTTATAAAGATTTATAAATTAGCTATAAAAATTATAAAGGCTTATAAATTATTTATAAGAGTTTTAAATCATTTAAAATATTTTACTACTCAGCTATAAATGTTTATACATCATTTTGTAATGATTTATAAATCAATTATAAAGATTTAAAATGAGACTTATAAATAATTTATAAGCCATTAAAAATATAATGATCTAGTAAGTCTGATATATAAAGACTTCTAAATTGAATTAAAAACTCTTATAAATTGTATTATGAAGATTGTTAAACTCTTATAAATTGTATTATGAAGATTATTAAACTCTTATAAATTGTATTATAAATATACACTCACCCATATGTGTCCAATGTGGTTGGTTTACTTAACTTTCACAATCAGAGTTGGAACTTAACTACTTTCATCCTAATCTATATTTTTTTTGCTTTTAATAGTGGGAAGTAAGTCTGCAGCAACTGTGAAATCAAATGAGCAACCAGCTGACCATGTTTGTTGTTCTTCTTCTTCTACAACAGCAACAACCACCAATGCTGAAAGCTCTTTGTCCACTCCAACGATCAGTGAAGAGCTTAAGATGTATTCTCACCTCAAGCAGTTTACTTTTCTTGATCTCAAGTTGGTTACTAGAAATTTCAGACCCGAAAGTCTTCTTGGAGAAGGTGGCTTTGGTTGTGTCTTTAAAGGATGGGTGTGGGAGAACGGAACTGCTCCTGTTAAGCATGGAACTGGCTTTATTGTCGCTGTCAAAATCTTGAATCTTGATGGCCTTCAGGGTCATAAATAGTGGCTTATAGATGATCTATAAACTCTTCAAACTGACTTATAAACTATTATAAATAGATTTACAAGCCTTGTAAATTAATTTATAAACACTTATAAATAAATGTATAAACTCTTATAAATAGCTTATAAATTCTTGTAAATAGTTTTATAAACCCTTTTAAATAGTTTTATAAACCTTTATAAATAGCTATATAAATATTTATATATGTTTTATAAACTTTATAGATGGTTTATAAGCTCTTATAAAATTTAGCAAATAATTGTATGATTAATGTTGTAGAGAGAAACAAACACACATTAAGACTGAATTGAACAACATTTAAAGAGTTTATGAAGTCGGTTGTTTAGAACATATTCGTAGAAATTATTTTTACAAATGATTTATAAACTCTAATTAATTATTTACATACCTTTAAAGACCCTATAAAATTATTTTATCAACCCTTATAACTTGTTTAATAAGCCTTTATAAATAAGTATAGACTCTTATAAATTACTTAAGAGATTTTCTAAGTGATTCATAAACCAAAGAACACGTTCACGCTTTGTAAAGAGATGATGATACGTGGCAGATTCATAGGCACATGCGGACAGCAAGCAATGCTCCACCGCTTCAGAAATTTTACATACTTTTATAAATTATTTTATAATCATTTATAATGGTGCATAAATTTTATAAATTATGTTTATAAATCCTTATAAATTATTTATATACCCTTATAAATCCTTATAAATTACTATACAAACCATTATAATTGTTTTATGAGGCTTTCTAAATGGTTATAGACTCTTTTAGTTGATTTATAAACTTAAACAACTCTTATAACACCCCTTATAAATTGAATATAAGGTTTCATAAACCCTTATTAATAGTATACATACCCCTTATAAATTATTTATAAAGTTTCATAACTTTCTTATAAACATTTATAAATGGTTTATATATTTTAAATTATGAGAAAAATGAAGAAGCCAATAACAAGAGCTGATATACTCTTGTTAATCAGACTTCTGCTATTGCTTACAAATTTTATACGAACTTTTTGTAAGTTTATTTAAACTCTTTATAAACATTTATAAATCCTTATAATTTATATATAAAATCTTTAAACCCTTTCAGCTTAAGCCCAACACTTTGATACACAATATTAAATTCATAAAACTAAAGAACACGTGCTTGTTTTGAAAAGAGATGATGATACTTGGCAGATTCTGAGGCACATGCGGACAACAAGCAAGGCTCCACCGCTTCATAAATTTTACATACTTTTATAAATTGTTTAATAATCCTTTTGTAATGGTATATAAGTTTTATAAACCCTTGTAAATTAGTTATATACCTTTATAAACCCTTATAAATTATTATACAACCCATTATAAATTGTTTTATAAGGCTTTCTAAATGGTTATATACTCTTTTAGTTGATTTATAAACTTATACAACTCTTATAATACCCCTTATTAATTGAATATAATCTTTCATAAACTTTTTATAAACTCTTATTAATAGTATACATACCCCTTATAAATTATTAAAATTATGAGAAAATGAAGAAGCCAATAACAAGAGCTGATATACTCTTGTAAATGAGGCTTCTGCTATTGCTTACAAATTTTATACGAACTTCTTATAAGTTTATTTAAACTCTTTACAAAAAATTATAAACCCTTATAAATTCTATATAAAATCTTTATAAACATATTTAAACCCTTTCAGCATAAGCCCAACAATTTGATACACAAGATTAAATTCATAAAACTAAAGAACATGTGCATGCTTTGAAAAGAGATGATGATACTTGGCAGATTCTGAGGCACATGCGGACAACAAGCAAGTCTCCACCGCTCCAGAAGTTTTACACACTTTTATAAATTGTTTAATAATCCTTTATATTGGTGTATAAGTTTTATAAATTATTTTTATAAACCATTGTAAATTATTTATATACCCTTATAAATTATTATACAACCCATTATAAATTGTTTTATAAGGCTTTCTAAATAGTTATAGACTCTTTTAGTTGATTTATAAACTTATACGACTCTTATAATACCTGTTATTAATTGAATATAAGCTTTCATAAAGTTTTTATAAACTCTTATTAATAATATACATACTCCTTATAAATTATTTAAATTATGAGAAAATGAAGAAGCCAATAACAAGAGCTGATATACTCTTGTTAATCAGACTTCTGCTATTGCTTACAAATTTTATTCTAACCTTTTATAAGTTTATTTAAACTCTTTATAAAAATTTATAAACCCTTAAAAATTCTATATAAAATATTTATAAACATCTTTAAACCCTTTCAGCTTAAGCCCAACACTTTGATACACAAGATTAAATTCATAAAACTAAAGAACATGTGCATGCTTTGAAAAGAGATGATGATACTTGGCAGATTCTGAGACACATGAGGACAACAAGGAAGGCTCCACCGCTTCAAAAGTTTTACATACTTTTTATAAATTGTTTTATAATCCTTTATAATGGTGTATAAGTTTTATAAATTATTTTTATAAACCCTTGTAAATTATTTATATACCCTTATAAACCCCTATAAATTATTATACAACCCACTATAAATTGTTTTATAATGCTTTCTAAATGGTTATAGACTCTTTTAATTGATTTAAACATATACAACTCTTATAATACCCCTTATAAATTTAATATAAGTTTTCGTAACGTTTTTATAAACTCTTATTAATAGTATACATACTCCTTATAAATTATTTATAAAGTTTCATAACTTTCTTATAAACATTTATAAATGGTTTATATATTTTATAACTTATTTTATAAGCCTTTATTAATGGTTTATATAATTTTTCAAATAATTTTATATACCCTTATAAATATTTGTAAAGAGATGATGATACGTGGCAGATTCTGAAGCACATGTGGACAGCAAGCAAGACTCCACCGCTTCAGAAATTTTACATACCCTTATAAATTATTTTATAATTCTTTATATTGGTATACAAACTTTATAAATTATTTTTATAAACCCTTACAAATTATTATTTACAAGAAGATTTTAACAAGCTTTTGTCTTCATATGTAGGTAGGAGTGTTTGTTGCATTAGCCATCGTTGTTTTGCTTTGTAAACCTGAGGCGTTGACTAGTGTATTACCAACTTTGAGAGAGGATCCTAAGTATCAAGGTCACGACAAGCTTCCCCTTACTGTTTGGATGATTGCTCAAGTACGTGGTGGACTAGGACCAAGTTTGTCCAATTTTGTGTGTGTATTTGTGAAAATGTTTTTGAACTGTTAAGAATTGTTATAAACTCTTATGAATGATTTAAAGATCTTCTAACTGATTTATTTTATAAATATTTAGAAACGGATTATAGACTTTATAGAATTATTTATAAGCCTTTATAAATGGTTTATATACTCTTAAAAATAATTTATAATCATTTATAAATTATTTACAAACTTTATAAATAATTTATAAACATTTATAAATGATTTAAAAACTTTATAATAAGATATTAGCAAACAATATCTCAAATTCATTGCCTCAATGTGCTAAATCTATTCCAAAACATAACTAGTAAAAGAAACAAAATAGCCACCTTTGAGGTGATTCCACAAACTGAACGATGCAATAAGATAATGATATATGGTGTTTTATACATCATTGTATAAATGTTTTCTAATTGGTTTTCAAGTCTTTATCGAGTCTTTCTAGTCCTTTTCGAGTCATTACAGGTCTGGAGTTGCACTGGATGGGATATGGACCAGTAGAAGCAAAAGGGACAGAAAACAGTGCAGTTTGGTGATTTTCACGCAGAACACTCTGATGAGTGTTCCGATTGATTGTTCCGCGGCAGAGATTTTTATGGAAACTACACTTATTTCGGGATTTGCCCTAATTATCCTCTTTTTCTTTTCCAGCCGCCTGTGGCTTTGATATATCATTATTTTCTGTTTCTCATTATCATTCTACGCTATTTTCACAGAGGGAAACCAGTCCCTAGAACCCCATTGTTGGATTTGCTTATTGTAAAGGGAGAAGGATCTCTACACTCTTGAGAAGAATCCTGAACCCTATCTCTTTTATTTTATTGATATCCAGCATGTTTTCTTCATTTGTTATCTCTGTGATTTCTCTGTCTATGGCTGAGTAGTCGCTTGTTAGGTTTAGGGTGTTAGGGATCATGGATCAATGAGCTAGACACAAATAGGATTGTTATTCTTTGATATCTCTATCTATTGCTATGCTTACTGCTTGTGTTAAATTGGCCATTTAGCATCTGATATTAGGTTTAACCTGTTCATCAAAAGTGTTATAGGTTGCTAGAAAAAGCATAGATAGGCGATTTGTCCTTAGCCAACGACAGTTGATGTTAAGGCAAATCGTGAACCAATTGAATCTGAACTTAATGCTTGTCCTCAGTGTCTAATCCAAACGACAGTTTAGGTATTAGGATTGCTTGATAAAGTGGTAGACACCACGACAGTGGGTTTATTTAATCTTGTTGTTCAAGTTCTAGATTGGATCTTAATGTTTTCCTGAATAGTTGTGTAGCTCATGATCCCAAGTATCCCAATGAATCATCCTGAACCTAGCTCTTCTTTAATCTGAAACCTAGTTTAATTCTTGTTATTTGCGATTCACTTTACAACCAAATCAAAACCCCCATATTGTTTTAGCTAAGTATTGATCCCATAGAAATAAAGTGTAATAGTGGTCTCTGTGGATTCGATCCTAAAGTGCTACATCGACATACCATTCGATTGTGGTAGTGTGCACATTAGGTTAATTGGTGTGCGTGAACACGAATATCAATTTGGCGCCGTTGCCGGGGACCATCTTTTTTACCTTTATTTTTCGGTTATTTATTTAGTCTAAGACCTCTAACTTGCTATTTTCTCTTTGTTGCAGGAGATCGCAAGGTTTAGAAAGAAAGAACAACAACAACTAAGGCCGACCAACACCACCATGGGTGATCACGGCCATCAGGATGATCTCACTGCAGCAATGGCACTGATGCAACAGCAGATGCTTCAGATGCAGCAGACCATCCAAGCTCAGCAAGCAGCTGCGGAACAAGCTGCTCAACAGGCTGCTCTCGCGCAGCAGGAACAGGCGGCGCAGACTGTTCCGATCGGGCAGAGAAACTCTCCGCGTAACCTTCCTACTACGCGCTCTGCCATTGTTCCTCCACTCTGTACCAATCTGGACTTCGAGATCAAGCCTGCTTTGATCGCTTTAGTGCAGAGTGAGGTGTTCTCTGGTCTCTCTGCAGAAATTCCAATGGAGCATATTGAGAGCTTTGAGAGGGTCTGCAACTTTTCTCGCGCGAATGGTGTTCCACCAGACTACATCAAGTGCATGCTATTCTCATTCTCTCTTGATGGAAAAGCTGCACGGTGGCTGAACTCACTTCCTACAGGTTCTCTCTCTTCATGGGAATAGGTCCGATCAGCGTTCCTGAGCTACTTCTACACTAAGGCGAGAACTGCAGCATTGAGGAACAAGATCACCTCATTCAGACAGCTCCCCGACGAGCCTTTTTGTGATGCATGGGAGCGTTTCAATGTCTATCGCAGAGAGTGCCCTCACCATGGATTTGATGATGATTACCTCCTGAGCATTTTCTATGATGGAGTACACTGGGAACACCGAAGTGCTATGAATTCTGCGAGCAATGGAGATTTCATGACTCAGACCACTGCTGGAGCATTTGAGCTGATTGAGAACATGGCTGCTAGTTCTGCCGATGAGAACAATGAGAGCGATCGTTCCAAGGTCGTGAACAGTGCTGAAACCCAGAAGATAGATGAGCTGACAGCCAAGATTGACTACCTACTGAAAAACAACCAAGGAAAAGTTTTCATGATGGATGGAGCTACTACTGGGCAGATTCAGAACAACCAGGCACAAGGATCTGGGTATCAGAACACCTTCCCGCAGAACTTCCAGGGTAAAACCTTCATCTTCAGTGAGGCAGAGAACAGGTTCGTCGCTCAGAATCAGAATTTGAACCAGCAACAGCCGCAGAACAACCAGCAGACTGCTCCAACGACTGTTCCGCCAGATGAGCTGAAAAATCTCAACTCTATGATGCAGCAGATGCTCCAGAGCCAACAACTTCAGGTCAAGGCACTGAATCAGGTTACCACAGACATCAACACCAGAATGGACAGCATGTTCACTGATCTGAATACAAAATATGATGTTGTGAACAGCCACATAAAGAGGATTGATGGTCAGCTTGCTCAAACCGCTGAAACTGTCAAAAGGCAGCAAGAAACCCTTCATGGAAAGAGTGTGATGCACTGTAATGCAACAGAGCATATGTGTGAGAAAGCTGTGGAAAAAGAAACAGAGCAGTTGTTCCCTGAAACTGTCTCAGGCGCAGAAAACAGAACAGAACAACCTGCTAGCTGTGTGGTGACTGCTCCTGACGAACCTACTGAGATTCCACCAGTGCGAGTCTATGTTCCTAAGGTTCCCTATCCAACTCCACCACCACTGAAGGTATTGCCTAAGGTTGATGATCCTGGAAAGTTTGTTTTCCCATGTTCCATTGCTGGAGTAGAATTTAAGGATGCTCTTTGTGACTCCGGATCATGTGTGAATCTTGTCTCAAAGGCGATTGTAGACAAGTTGGGTATTGTGAATGTTGAGCCTTCTCAGGTGACTCTGGCTTTTGCAAACTCTTCCAGAGGAGTCCCTTATGGCACTATCCGCAACCTTCCTGTCCAAGTAGAAGACTGTATGCTCCATACCGAATTTCATATTGTTGATATGAGCAAGGAACATGAGATGCCTTTGATCTTTGGAAGGTCATTTATGGCTACAGTGGGAGCAATCGTAGACATGCCTAATAAGAGAGTCTCCTTTTCCAATATCAATAAGAAAGTTTTCTACAAGGCCGTCCCGACCAGATCACAAATTCGACACGCCTCTAGCATCTCAATGGTTAGTGGAGAACAGCTAGAAAATTTTCTTAAGAAAGAGGTTGGTGATGAGAGTGAGATTGGACGAATCTTGGATGGAGATCCTCACGGTGATACCAAGAAACTCAGTGGGAATGCAATGGTGAAGGAAAAAGTCCAGAGGAAAAGGATCAAGGGTGATCCTACAATGACTTTGATACCTCACATGTGTGATGAAAAATCCATTGAGTATGAGGTAAAGTGCAAAGGTACCTCTAAACCTTTCTCTAAAGTCAGAGTTATCCTCACTGATGAGTTGAAAGAAAAAGGAGAAGCTGCTGTGAAAGGGTTGTTGAGCAGAGTTTTGAAGCTGAACATGTCTGATTGTGGAGTTTGTTTTGGAACAAGCACGGATGCTCAACCTGACTGATCCATGTCACCAAGTCAAGCTAGTGACTTAAACCAAGCGCTTGGTGGGAGGCAACCCACTGGTATGTGTAAATATAACTTGGTTTTATTTTTGTTTTGCTTATTTTTCGTTTTAGTTACTGAGTCTCAGGTCAAAAAGTAGAAAAATCCGAGATACTGTAGCGGAACATTCTGGCGCTTGTTCCACCCGACTGTTCCAGAAACGGAGCATATGTTCTCCAGAAGAGAGAGCGGCGGCTCCAGGTGAAAATCTGGTAACAGAACAAGTCTGGGGGAGCACGAGTTCCAGGTAAGTATCTCAACAAAAAAATGTTTTTATTATTTTTTTCACCTTCTCTCTGATTTATTTTCACACCGAGACGTTGTGAAGTAAGTCTGGGGGAGGGTTTCGTCGTTTACTAACTCGTTTCTTTCTTTTGTTTATCTTTTGAGTCATTTTGAGTAAGTTTTTAAGATCGAGTCAGTCAAAACTTTGTGGGAATTAGGACCTTATTCCGTGTTGATCACTAACCACCTCGTGCTTTAAGTTATCTTATTCAGTGACCTTAGGAGTGGCGAAAGACACACATGTGGACCTGGAACACCCTGACATATCTCACTTGATTCTCCAGAAGTTCTCAGCCGATCAGGTTACACTGGGTAGACTTAACTCCACTTAACTTGAACCTAATATTGACTGAAATTCTTCTTGTTATGGGCACTAGATCAGGGAAACGAGAACTACACTCAGGACATCTTATCCTTTATATCCATCTTTTGTTGTTCCTGAGTGGCTAGCTCATCTTTAGCTGGTTCCCACCCTGCACCTTAGCCTTTATTCCACCTCCATGCATTTGTTTTTCAGTGTTATATGTGCAGATATGTGCAAAAAGGCCGGAGAGGAAAGGATCGACGCAGCCTCTTACTCGTTACTGCTGCAAGTGTAAATCAGACAGGGAGAACAAGCAGACTAAGGGAACAGTCACTCCCTAAGAAACATCTGCGCAAGAACAGGAGTGGAGAACCAGAATGGTGTGAATCAGAACCACCAGTGGCATCCTTATATCATATGTTACCTCCTTCTTCGTCACCCCACCATCTATTTATGTATTAGTATCAGAAAAAAAAAGAAAAAAAAAAAGAAAAAAAAAAGAAAAAGAAAAAAAAAAAAAAAAGATAAAATCTATATTTTGTTTTATTTAGTATTTGGTGACGGAGAAGGGGAAGAATTCAGGAAACATGAGCCACTGGAAAGGTTGAGCAGAAGAGTGAATATCAATATGAAGTGTTGAGGAACATACAGATGAGCAGAGCAGTCTGATGACTGATTCGGAGCAGAACAGAGATGTCGTTCCAGGGAGAGCAAAAACGAGTAGGGGCTGTGGACATCAATGGATCCGTCCTCTCTTGCAGTTTTGCGCGATATCCTGCATCCACCTCAAAAATTGGTAACCCCTAAACACTTGAAACTCCACCACTGAAACACTTAAATAGCCTGTTCCACACCTAGACCGTCTACCCTGAATAGTGCCTGTGATGAGAAGCTCACGCAACTCTAAATGAATGTAGGGAGTTCTGTCTCGATAGTGTTGCTTTTTCAGGTTTGAGATGTAGAGTATGGAGCCGATTTTTGAACAGCAGTCAGTGGGGTTCTAGTAAGCGTGTTCTGTCATAGCTTACTGCTTGTATGGTTCAGAGATTCGTGGTTAAGGTATGGTTGCTGAGATTAGGAGAGTTCCCACACTTTCAAACCTTTCTTTCTGTTCTTGATACTTGGTCTTGTTCGAGGACAAACAAGGATCTAAGTCTGGGGGAATTGATATATGGTGTTTTATACATCATTGTATAAATGTTTTCTAATTGATTTTCAAGTCTTTATCGAGTCTTTCTAGTCATTTTCGAGTCATTACAGGTCTGGAGTTGCACTGGATGGGATATGGACCAGTAGAAGCAAAAGGGACAGAAAACAGTGCAGTTTGGTGATTTTCACGCAGAACACTCTGATGAGTGTTCCGATTGATTGTTCCGCGGCAGAGATTTTTATGGAAACTACACTTATTTCAGGATTTGCCCTAATTATCCTCTTTTTCTTTTCCAGCCGCCTGTGGCTTTGATATATCATTATTTTCTGTTTCTCATTATCATTCTACGCTATTTTCACAGAGGGAAACCAGTCCCTAGAACCCCATTGTTGGATTTGCTTATTGTAAAGGGAGAAGGATCTCTACACTCTTGAGAAGAATCCTGAACCCTATCTCTTTTATTTTATTGATATCCAGCATGTTTTCTTCATTTGTTATCTCTGTGATTTCTCTGTCTATGGCTGAGTAGTCGCTTGTTAGGTTTAGGGTGTTAGGGATCATGGATCAATGAGCTAGACACAAATAGGATTGTTATTCTTTGATATCTCTATCTATTGCTATGCTTACTGCTTGTGTTAAATTGGCCATTTAGCATCTGATATTAGGTTTAACCTGTTCATCAAAAGTGTTATAGGTTGCTAGAAAAAGCATAGATAGGCGATTTGTCCTTAGCCAACGACAGTTGATGTTAAGGCAAATCGTGAACCAATTGAATCTGAACTTAATGCTTGTCCTCAGTGTCTAATCCAAACGACAGTTTAGGTATTAGGATTGCTTGATAAAGTGGTAGACACCACGACAGTGGGTTTATTTAATCTTGTTGTTCAAGTTCTAGATTGGATTTTAATGTTTTCCTGAATAGTTGTGTAGCTCATGATCCCAAGTATCCCAATGAATCATCCTGAACCTAGCTCTTCTTTAATCTGAAACCTAGTTTAATTCTTGTTATTTGCGATTCACTTTACAACCAAATCAAAACCCCCATATTGTTTTAGCTAAGTATTGATCCCATAGAAATAAAGTGTAATAGTGGTCTCTGTGGATTCGATCCTAAAGTGCTACATCGACATACCATTCGATTGTGTTAGTGTGCACATTAGGTTAATTGGTGTGCGTGAACACGAATATCAGATAACTGCTGATGATATATCATTATAGGTTTGGGCTTATGCAATGGTATCAACACCCTGATGAGAAACAGCTTGTGCTCCTCCTTCATAGGCAGTGCAAACCCGTTTATGATACTGCCTAGAATCTCCAAGAGCTCCCCGATCCCACTGTGTATCTCTCTGCCACATAGATAAACCTTATAGAAAATGTTGTTGATTGCTTTCCAAATAAAAGGCCTGTGGACCATAAACTTCCAGTAGAATCTATGAACAATAGTTTTCAAGTACTCCCTGTATCTAAAATCCTTGGCATCAAACAACTCAAGCAGCTTCAACACGGGAGGTCGGTGATTACCAGATCCAGACTGTATGAAAATCCACCAGTGTCTGCCTCTGGATCTCCTTCTCTCTCGCGTTTCTGTTCGCGTCGGTGAAATCGAAATGGAAACAACAGTTCTGGTTATCTCGTCGCCGTCGTCGATTGATCTTGTCTCCGTCGTCTCGTTGCCGTCGCCATCTCCGTCGTCGCATTACTGTCGTCGTCTCGTTGCCATCGCCGTCGACGATGAAGCTTTCTCTCTTGAGAAAAAAAATGGAAATTAGATTTGTGAGAGGGTTATTTTTGTCATTTATCTATTAATGAAAGTGTATTTGTGAAAATGGCCATAGAATGGTGGTAAAAGTGAAAAGTGGTACTAAATAAAGTGTAGTTGTGAAATTTCCCCTTTTTTGATACATACACATATATATGCATATTTATATTGTAATTAAGTTTTATATTATAACATTTGACTAATTTAAAACAATTGAATTTGCTGAGATTCAGATGAGTGGGCAACAAATATTTGTTAAAATCAACTACAATTTTGAATTATACTTAAAACCAAGAATTTTCTCTGTTTTTTTAGCTTTTTTTTATAAACCAAAAATGGTTTCTATCGAAAAGAAACTGAGAGGACGTCTTGTTCAGAAGAAAAAAAAGAAGAAAAGAAGATGACTTAATATCATTTAAATTATAACTATTACTGACCTATCTAATATTGCTTTTACATTTCCACCATGAAACATTTTTTATCAACATTTACGCTCAGGTTAAAAACATACATAGTGATGAGTATATATAATTTTTTGGAAGTGGGGGCCCCATATAGTGGAGGCCCCATCCAAATGTTTCACAGCACTCTGTGCAGGTCCGGCTCTGAGGTAAACCAAAGGTAACGTACAAACAAATACTACATAACTAATCGATAACCCGCATCATGCATGAAGATAAGTTTTCTAATAATTGTTTGAAAAATGTGTGTTATACATTACATATTGTATACAATATATATTCTATTGATTTAGAGTCCTATTTTTTATCTACTTATAAATATTGTCATTTAAATTTTGGACATATTCACATTTCACTAGAAATCCCCTATACATTATTTGCGAAGTGATTTTACTACATGCCATCGTTACAATTACTTTTGCCAATAAAATGATGACATGGCTACTACAAAAGATGACATGTCTTCCGAAAATATGACATGAAAAATTACATTTAATGTTAATTTATTTTTTGGTAATTTTTTTAAAATATGGCAATAACTCATATATCACATTAGTGTCGATTTATATTATTGGATTTTTTAGAATATGGTAATAACTCATACATCATCTATAAAATAAATATATTCATATATAACATTTTAAATTTCTAAATATTGTTTTATTTTCTTTTTCTTTTTATAATTATACAATTTGTATTACTAAATCTTCCAAAAATCGCTACAATTTAAAAAATAAAATAAAATAAATATCTAATCTTAAGATCATTAGTTTGTTATATATATATATATATATATATATCAATTTAATAAGTATTTTTAGTTTAAATTTTGATAATTATATAATTTAATATCATTTTTATTAATTTTATACAAATTAATTTAATATATTTAAATAATAAAAATAAATTGAAAAATCTATCTAAGATTATAATTTAAATATATACATATATATTTTTAAACATAATTTTAAATAAACAAAATTATTTATCTTAATTTAGTATTTAACTAAATCATATCTCTATTAAACATTGGTAAAAAAATAAAATCTATACTATTTAATAAAATTATATTTTTTAAAATATAAATTAAACTTTTAAAAAAAAATTATGCACATGGTGCAGGAAAACACCTAGTAGATATTAATAAGATATCTTTGAAGTTCCCTTAATTTTCTTTCAATATTTCAAATGTTCCACTCCTATTTTTATGGCTAACAACATTAACTAGTTTCATCCTAATTACTGTACATTAGTAAAACTTTCACCATTTATATATTCTACTAAAATAGAAATCATAACCTTTTTTCATGTGTGATCTTGTAAGTGGACTCTCACTAGATTAAATCATGTAATATATATTAGAGGAACACGATGAAACATTTGTATTAATAGTTCATTGTATATATATCTTTCTTATATTGTATACCTTAAACAATACTTCTTCCGTTTCATAATAAGTGTCATTCTAACTATTTTTTCTTATTACACAAAAAATGTCATTTTACAATTTCAATACAAATTATACTTACTTTCAGCTGAAAATTAATTGTAAATTTCATTGATTTTATAAATAATTTTATTTAAATAATTTTATTTATCTCAAATACTATTGGCCAAAGAAGTGTAATTAATAACAATTTGCATATAATTCAACAACTTTCTTAATCTGTATGAAAAATGTCAAAGTGACACTTATTCAGAAACGAATGGAGTATTTGCCTTCAAAATTCCGTAGTACTTCCATGAATTCCCTGATGCAAATCATATTTGTTTGTTAGCACTTAGTTAGCAATCCATAAAATCAGGCCAATTAGTGAGCAATTTTGTGCATCGTAAATTCCTTACTTTTAAATTCTGTGCATTATATATTGACAAGGCTATTAAATTATTATCAATTCCTAATAAATATTGTGAAATCTGAAGAGTTAAAAAAAATCCATAACAATGGATTTAAAACTGTTTTATGAAGTGTCAAATTCAATAACAGTGGATTTTAAACGAGTTTATGTTTGAATAAAAGTGGAATTTAAACGAGTTTATGTTTGAATAAAAGTGGATTTATTATTTCAATACAAATATTCAGACTGGATATTTTAGTCATTTTACATATATAGAAGTGTAGTTTTCAAAACAATTTATATAATGGTGTAGTTATCAAATTAAAATCTCAGGTGAATGTATTTTTTCAAATTTTCTCAAGATTTTCTAGCAGTAATAAATTGATTTATTTATCTTTAAATAAGTATTAAATTGTTAACTGAAATATTTTTTATCCAAAAAGCTTAGACGTCTAGTAGAAATATATCAATAGCGCCAAATTCCGGTGGGAAAAGTCATCTGTGTAAACTTTTAAGCATCTGACTAAATAATTATTTTTTGTCCAGAGTAAAGAACTAACATGCTGATGCAAATATATTTGCCAGCGACATTAAGAATTAGTGTAGCGAATAAATATATAAGTTGCAAATTGATCCAATATCGCTCCACAATCCCATTAATATGTAATCTCCAATAGTAATAGTTTCTAGGTTAAACATTATATTAATATATAAAGCCAGAAATGCTTTATGAAGTTGAAGCCTACTGTGAAGTCGTTGATACTTGAAATGGCTCGGAGTTCACGATAGCCGAGATGGCCTCCGCCGAGATGGCCTCCGAAGGCTTGAGTAGAGATGAGGTCAACAAACAAAAGCTTTAAAAGGTTAAACTAGTGAATACTTGTCTGAATTGATATGGACCAACATTTTGTTCTGATTGCTAGCACTAAGCTTTTTGTCTAACCATTTGTGGAGGAAATGAGGTGGTATGAGATAGACAGATAGTGGCATGAAGAGGTAACGCCATATTTTTCTTATTGTACCATTATATCTTTAACGGTATTTTAACCGTTTTAATTATACTATCATAGTTTATATTCTGTCATAATTAAATATGGAACTATTTTTCCACCCAATTTGATTATACATTTTAACTGTTTTACAAGTTACATATACTTACTAGATATACATCTTCAAGTAATATTTTATCATTTAGATAACAATATTTTTATTGATTTCAGAACTCTTTTATGTTTAATGCTTTTACTTTCACACTAAACGACAAGATTAATGTGGGTGTTACTGTGTTAGTCTATTGCGTAAATGGTGGTGAAGATATAGTTTTTAAAAGGATTATTCTTGCTTCTGATAAAAATATTTCTAAACTTCTTTGGTTGACCTTTAGTAGGCATTTGAAATATATGTTAACACACAAAATAGCAAACTTAGTTATGTCGTTCATAATATTGAGCGTAGATTAGTAGCACATTATAAGAAAGAAAGATTGGAGTGTTCAGTCAAAAAAATTGGAGTTAGATGCGTGAGCAAATTTTATGAAATCGAAACTAAACGAAAGATTATAAAATCATTTTATTAATCTATGATTTGGATATACATAAACAGATTACTCCTCTACACCACACCCTTCCAATTGTAAATCACACGAGCCAACCTTCCATTAGTTCTCACCATGAATCACTTTCCCGGTTCGACAATACACGTAAGTATAATAAAACTTTAAATGATCACATAAATACGAAAATAAATGAAATTCCACATAACACCAAAGATTTGAAATAATAGACGGAAGAAAAAAAAATTGAAAATCTGAATTTGAAAAGAATGTAAAAAAAATAAAAAGATGTTAAGCTAAAACGGCGGTGTACATAACAGCAGCGAAGACGGTTCCGGCGATGAAAGCCTTGTTGGAGAAAGCGGCACTAGGAGGAGGCGCATCATCTGAAGGCCCTGGAGCAAGTCCGGTTGGGCTCGATGCGGGACCTTCTGGTGCAGGTGGAGAGGCGCTGGGAACATCAGATGGAGAAGGAGCAGCCGAAGGTGGAGTAGTGGGAGGGGCTGGAGTCGCGGCAGGTGGTGGAGTAGTAGTTGGAGCTGGGGATGCGGCTGGTGGTGGGGTAGCCACTGGAGGGGGAGTAGCGACCGGAGGAGGAGTAGCAACGGGAGGAGAAGGAGTAGCTGTGGGAGTGGGAGCTGGGGCTTGAGCAAGTGCAACTGTGGCGAAAAGAGCCATTATCAAGAAAACTTGGACACCTTTGGAACCCATTTCTCTTTTGAAAATGTTTTTCCTTTTGGTTAAGAGTGAGAGATTATAGAGAGAGAGAGTTCTGAAGTTGAGACAAATGGAAGATGACTTATAAAAAGAGAGAAAATGAAGATTTCTAATATCTTTTAGTACATATAGAGTAGTAACATGCAAACGCATAATTGGAACATGGGGCTGCTGCCTATCTGTACTCTATGAGGCCGAGGCATTAATAACATTTTCGAAAAAAATCAATTAAATTGATTACAATCGGTCTATGATTGTATTGTGTATTGACACTAACGATTTTACATATTTTGATAAGGTAATATAGATTTACACATATGGAAGATAAAATATCAGAAGGTTAGTCGGATGAAGACTTTCACATCTTTGTTATGCTGACCTTGCTTAGTATACAATCCCACAAACATGATTTAACGTTAAATTAGGAAAAATTAATTGATTAGGTAAATTAAATATACTTCTGACTTGACGAGCTGTGATTGGATAGTGAATATAACTGGAGAGAAAATCCGATATTTGTGATAATATAATTGGAGACAGCTAACATGTTTTGTTCAATAATCGAAAATTGCAACTTCGCATGTCTTTCTGTCTACTTCATCCACCCTTTACCCTTTTAAGGCTTTTATCTCCTTTTTATTATTTGATGAGCACTATTAATAATTAATCTTAGCTTTTTTTTTTTTGTCGAAATTAATCTTAGCTTGATGTATGATTAACAACAATGTCGTTACTTATCTGGTAACTTCATAGCCTTTTTCAGTCCACTTATTAGAACATACATAATTTACTAGACTATTTACGATAGAATGCATTAGACATATTTATTACATGATAGACTGTTACATATAAACAAAGAAATATAAGAAGTTAATTTAGATGGACCAAACAAAATTTAAATATAAATTGTACCGTTATGTTATTTGTTTGGCTGTCATATATTGCTTACATACTCTTTAAATATGATTAAAAATATCATTATGTTATATATGACTTTTATTTGATTCATAACTTCTAATATATATGAGATTAAATATCGTATAATCCACTTCTATATATCTATATTTACATATTATACATGAAAGTGAAGTTGTCATTTATATCTTTACATATAGATAATACCAAGTCAAAATATATGCCTTGTGAAATTGACCAGTAAAATCAGTCGGGTTAGGGAGAATCAAATTGTTTACTGTAAATTAATTTTATTTGTTTAAGATATTTTTGATGATAAATCACTGTTAAAACAAATATATTTTCTTTGTATTATAACCTTAATATCTGAATCACTATTGAAACAAGTAAATTTTCTTTAGGCTGATTATCTTTTAGTGATAAAAAATATTTTTAAAATTATATTTCAAATTATCGTCTATACATATATCATTTACTTGACGATAATTTGAATATATATTTAAACCTTGAATAAACAAATATAATTGGTTTAAAATTTATTGTAAGATATTAAATTTAGTCTTTGCAATCCCTTAATTTAAGCCACAAGATTTTTTTTAACTAAGCAATCAATATAAATTGTGACATACAAATTTTTTGACCATATATATTATTGGATTCAAAACTCATAGTTAATTTTGTTTCCTAGAGTCAAATCTCACAGTTAAGAGTATTTCATATGGGTTGATTTCATAGTTATAATATTTTTCAAAATTTTAAATTATAAACTAAAAATTAAAGATTACTAGGATTAAAATTTTTGGGAGAAAATATTTGTTTTCTTTCAAATCGAGGAGGAACTAATCCTATCAATTATCACTATATATACATGACTTGAACTAATATCTACGGTACCTTTTAGTGAATTGTTAAACGTAAGTTTAGGTTTCTTATGTTCAAAGTTAGCTCTAATGAGCTATATAAGTTAAAATTATATTTCAAACTATAGTCTATACATATATCATTTAATTCACGATGATTTAAATATATATTTAGAGCTTGAATAAACAAATATAATTGATTTAATTTAACTGATTCTACAATATTAAATTTAGTTTTTGCAATTCCTAGATTTAAATCCCAAGAATTTATTAACTAAGAAATCAACATAAATGGTGACAGACAAATAATTTTAACCATACAAAGTATTGGATTTCTTAATATTGTCAAATATCATTGTTAATATTGTTTTCTATAGTCAAATCTCATATTTAATATTGTTTTCTAATTGTTGATTACTTAGTTATAATACTTTACAAAAATTTAAATTATAAACTAAAATTTAGAGATTATTTCGAATAAAATGTGGGGATAGAATATTCGCTTTCTTTCAAATCGAGGTGAAACTTCTTTTTTTTGGTGGGACAAATCAAAGTGAAACTAACCTTATCAGTTATCACTATATATACATGACTAGGGTGTTCAACTTCTCCTTGATACCTTCTTACGGTTTATAACGGACAATCAACCATCATTATAAGATTGATTTTGTTTTTTTAGTATCTATTAACTTAAATTTCTAATTTTTTTAGTTCAAGAGATTTATAATAATAAAGAAAAAATGGGCTAAAGACCAAGCCCATTACGACATTGTATAAGTTTTTTTTTCCGTCAAGAGATTTATAATAATAAAGAAAAAATGGGTCAAGCCCAGTTACAAATTCAGGACCAAAACCACCAAAGCCCAACAACATGTAACCCAATAACACAAACGGGCACCACTCTACCCCAAATGGGCTAAAGACCAAGCCCATTACGACCCGACGACTTCCGCGAGAAAGGCAACCGAGGAGACTAGACACGTGTAATGATCAGGGCCGCTAGCTGAACACGTGCCTCCTATGTCTCGACTCGATCGAAACTGCCAGAGCTTTCTCACCGGAACTTTCACGCCTCCGATCACTTCCGCCAGATCTCAGAAACAAAGAGACTCCGACGAAAAACCACCTCTTCTCTTCAACGCTTCAAACTTCGGACCGACGATTTCCGCGTGTCAGAGCACAGAGGAAACATGACGCATGTAAGGATCGTGGCCGTTAGCTGGACACGCGTCATTTCCTTCTCTCCCCCACCGACACCGCTAAGAACCATCGCCGGAACAACCTCAAAGTTGACCCAGTTCCATCAGATCTCAGATCAGAGAGACTCTGTTGTAGGCACGGGGTCGGACTATCAGATGGTACGGACTGAGGTTAGCCGCAGTAAGGATCAGGTACGGTCGGCGGGTCTGACTAGTTTCTCCTTGGTGCTGCGATTTGTACCTGAAACAAATAAGAACTTTTTATGAGTTTCTAGAATTTTTGAGAACATAAACAAGGTACAAACTTGCAGAAAGATAAATAATAAAAACTAGATTTTTATGGGTTTTTAAAATAAGATAAATAAGAAAACAAGAACAGAAATAAATCAACAGAAAGAGATATAGATGGCGGATGGTATCTGTTGCTGGGCGTGTGTCTCTCTCAACAAGATCAATGGATGGATAGATGAATAGAAATGGTTCCGGTTCGTGCTGGACGTGTGTCTCTCTCAAGAACGGACAAGGAATGGAGATGGATCGATGGACTCCACAAAGAACAATGGTTCGGCTCTTTGATATGTCTCGGCTGCTCTCAAGGTTTCACACGATTGAAAGACTTAGGGTTTTGCTAGGGCAAACTTTATTTCATAAAAGACTTAAGCCACAAAAATCGCCTCTTACAAGTGTATATAAAGGCAATCCTTAATGGACTTAAAATATGCAAAAAGGCCTACGAAATTGCCAAGAATAAAAGACTAAACAATTGCCCAAATGTCTTAACCGAAATTAAATAAATGAAACAAATAAACCGGCCTCGGATTGAGATTGCCTTCACCAAAGCTCATAGCATGCTTGCATGTTGCCTCGTTAAAAACCTTAACAAGAAAACCCAGTGGGACAAAACCTGATGAGGAAAAGAGTACAACACATGCTACTCCCCTTGGTGGTCGGCTAGATCTCTGAACCGGAAATGACTTAGTTGGAAGGGTTGAGGATTGAATCTGGATGGGGTTGGATGGATGGCTCCAGGCTGAAGGTGGAGATGATCAGACCGGACTGGTTGAGGTCGATGGAAGAGAACTGGTGGAAGTCTTGAACGCCTATCTGGTCGGTTGAGTCTTCAAGCTTGAGCTCGAATATTTCCTGAATCAGTAGCTGCTTAAAACCAGTCTGTTCTTGCTCAAGTATATCCTGGACGGCTTTGGAGAACCCGGCTCGTATGACCCGTGCACCTGATCTGGTAGTAGGACCTTTGCGGATGAGAGGAACCTCAGCATGTGTGACTATATCAAGGTTGGATGGATGGCTCCAGGCTGAAGGTGGAGATGATCAGACCGGACTGGTTGAGGTCGATGGAAGAGAACTGGTGGAATTCTTGAACGCCTATCTGGTCGGTTGAGTCTTCAAGCTTGAGCTCGGACATTTCCTGAATCAGTAGCTGCTTGAAACCAGACTGTTTTTGCTCAAGTATATCCTGGACGGCTTTGGAGAACCCGGCTCGTATGACCCGTGCACCTGATCTGGTAGTAGGACTTTTACGGATGAGAGGAACCTCAGCTTGTGTGACTATATCAGACTCCGACGGAACCCACAATACTCTTCTGCGCTTCAACTTCGATCCAGATAGCATCATCGATCCAATCGAGAGCTCAACTGAAGGAGACAAACCGATAACACCACGAGCGCACGTGCTGAGAACTGAGAGCCGCGAACCGTTAACCACCGACGAATAACCAAGGGCTTCCAAAAAGGTCCAAAAGACAGACCGACTAAAACCGACAGAGCCAGACTGACGGAGTCTTCACTCTCCGGCGACTAAACCGACGATAACAGAGCTGACGAAGCCTCTACGGCCCGGGACAAAAAACCGACGGCGATGGAGCATTATAAACCTTCGCCTCTCGGAATGAACGCATCGACTAAAAGAAAACTTGAAACTTCTCCCCGCCAGCCTCCTCAACGCGACCGTACCTTTGCTTCAAGAACAGACCACCATGGACGCTTGCTTCAGAGCTCAGGCAAGACAGAGAACGAAAGAGGACGAGATAGAAGCAACGACCAAGGGATTTGACGGTCACCGAAAGGGATCCGACGACGGAACGCGCGCTCACGCACTGTCCGCCCGCCGGACCTAAGCTTTTAGATCTACTTTATCTCTTTACTTTATCTCTCTAGTATATAAGTTACTATATGGTAAAAAAAAATATTATAAACCGTAACAATCATTAATCCCATGTGGGTGGGTGACCTGATAATTCATAATCGGATTAGTTTTGTGAATATTATTGGTGTTGTTACCGTTGTTAGGCATTGCTAATTGATCCGTTGGAAATAGCTGTCAGTGAATATAAAATAATGTTGATAGACATTAAGGTATGATCGGAGAGAATTTTTTTTCTTTTTTGAACACCAATACTTTCATTAAAATATACGTATAAAAAGACGTCATCTGGTAATAGCCTGTAAAGCCTTTCTCAACAGTGATTCAGAAGGTAAGATATCCTTTTTAATGTTTTTTTTCTCTTGATTGGATGTACGCTAGCGAATCACTCATAGTTGGCAATGTATTGCCAGTTGTGATGTGATGAACGGAACCTAAACAGTTCGTATTATTTTATTTTTGACTAACATATACTTATTTCATAGGCCAGCTACTGATCCACCTGTCTTGACTCATGCAATCGAAATCGGTTCACCTGAAAGTCCATTACGATGGATATATTTCGACTCATCAAACATCAAAGGGAAGAACAGAAGCAAAAAAAAAAATTAAAACGGGCTCGACTTGAATGCCCGTGACGATGCAACGAATCACCTTTTCAAAATGGACTTGATTACGAATCATGCCATCACAAACATAGTCGCTCTAATGATTCCTCGAATCATGGCATCACAAAGAGACTCGCTCTATGATTCATAGAACTAGTTGCTTGGACTTTGATTGAATCATTTGTATTTACAGAAGTTAAAAGTAATTTAATTCACCGCAAAACACAAACCCAAAGATTTTTGGTTTTCGGCATGACAGAGGAGAGAGTAGAACAAATATTTGAGTATTAAGACACAGAGAGAGAGGTTTTCAAAGCTTAAGCAAAGTCAAGACATGGCAAATGTTTAGAGAAACACAGTTTAAGACATATTAATAGAGTAGATCAATCATCACAAGCTGTGCACATAAATCTTCATAAACACTTAAAAATACTTTTTTTAAGCAAAGTTTATAGGAGATGGATGTTGTGGTTGAAACTGAAACAAGGCGCATAAACACTCTTCACTCCCCCCTCTGCAAGATCCTCACGCCTCGTCCATCTGCTCCTGAACAAAATAATACTAACAACTCAGCACACGGTCTAAGAGCATGTAATAAACAACTTTTAAGAGATAACGTTGAACAATAAGAGTAGAAAAGGAGTAGTAAGTAACCTGCATATCGGAGGTCCAGAGGGTAAGATTGTCCCTAAGCAACTGCATAATGAGAGTGCTGTCTTTGTACGACTCTTCTCCCAAAGTGTCAAGCTCAGCTATTGCTTCTTCAAAAGCCTACAGAGGTATATAAAATCCACCACCAAAATAAAATACCAACACAGAACAAATCAAGTCCACACTCAACACACACATCTATCAATCAATAAACTCACTACACTAACTCATGTTTTTTTTTTAATTATTATTATTACAGAACCTGTTTGGCCATGTCACAAGCTTTGTCCGAAGAATTAAGGATCTCATAGTAAAACACCGAGAAATTCAACGCAAGACCAAGCCTAATCGGATGCGTAGGCGCCATATCAGCTGCTGCAATATCCTAATCACAAATAAAAAGAAAAACCAAACAAACGATTAGTGTCGGAACTTAACCAAAAAGGTTAAATTAAAAATAAATAACCAACTCATACCTGAGCAGCCTTGTAAGCAACCATGGTATCCTCAGCAGCCGCCTTCCTCTCCTCGCCGGCCTTAAACTCCGCCATGTACCGATGGTAATCCCCCTTCATCTTCAGATAAAACACCTTCGACTCGCTCGCGGCGGCGCTCGGGATCAGGTGGTCCTCGAGGAGCTTGAGGATCCCGGAGCAGACGGTCGAGAGCTCCGTCTCCACTTTGGATCTGTAGTCCTTGACGAGCGTCACGTGCTCCTCGTTCTTGCGGCTCTCTTCCTTCTGCTCGATCGAGGACACGATCCTCCACGCGGCGCGTAGGGATCCGATCACGTTCTTGTAGGCGACGGAGAGGAGGTTTCTTTCTTCCACGGTGAGCTCGGAGGACGGGGTGGCGCCTGTGACGAGGCTTTCCATGAAGTTGACCATTTCTTCGTAGCGCTCGGCTTGCTCGGCGAGTTTCGCCATGTACACGTACTGGTCTCTGCCTAGTGTCGCCGCCATTGGAGAGAGAAAGTGTGTGAGAGAGAGAGAGAGAGAGATTGATTTTTTTTTTGTGTGAGGAAATGAGAAAAGAAAAAAGGAAAGGGAGAAGAGGAATAAAGGAGAAAAGAGTCAAGTGGGCTATTGAAAAAATGGACGTAATATAATTCGCACGCGCGCGTGGGTTTAATTTGGGGGATACGACATCGTTTTGTTTTGGAACTTTTGGAAAGTGAGGCGAGTGTGGTGTGTAGGAGAGTGGGATGTGGGGGAGGGGTTTGGTAATGTGATAAGAGCGAGTGAATGGATGATAATGATGATTTTTAGTGAGTCAGCTTTTTGTCAATAGTTTGGATATTTGGGCCTTTATTAGGGCCTCATACGGGCCTTGTGAAGCTGAATACTACTAGGCTCCCGCATGCACTGAGTTAGTAAGCTTAGAGGACGACCTTAGTTTGACTATAATAGCAAATGCCAGGAATATGATAAGCAAGCAAATTCATCATTTGTAGTGGTTTATCAAAATAAAAAATAATATCGTCGCCTGAGAGATTCGAACTCTCGCGGGGAAACCCCATGTACTTAGCAGGCACACGCCTTAACCACTCGGCCAAAGCGACATTATGAAAGGGTGCAGTGGAGACAAAATATTGATAACATATTAATTGAGAGTAGGTAAACAATGTGCTAGTGGTAAAGACGACAACACTCGGTGTGGTTCGATTGGTTTTGATTCTTCTCCTTGTGGAACTATCTTCTGGGATTGCAGTAAGAAAAAAAATGCTCTCTTCTCCGCAACTCTCCCAGCCAGTGAATGGACTCAAAGACATCGTCGAGACACGAAACTTTAAGGTTATAACTCATCTGTCTCAGTTTTTTTAATGTGTTCGTTGACTTTCTGCTCCTGAGAAGAGCAAGCTCATTAACGATATGTATGTTTGCCTAATGATCGGATCGTCAAAAAAAAAAACACTATTGCTTTCGACTCGATTCAACTTGTTAGATAATGGGTTTCTTTAATTGCATAATATGCTTCTTGTAATCTGCAAAAGCATACAACTTTGTGTATATTGGATTCAACAAGAACACACTAAAAACAGTATCTGGATTCTGATTAATTGTGTACGCATATTGCAATTAAGATCGCACCTTTTTGCCAATAGATCACCAAGTGTATTTTTTTCCATTTGAGCAATGATTACATTTTTTGCTAGAGTGACGTTTTGTGAAGTACTTAAGCTATACATCATATGGATGCACGTAGACGTAGCTCAACATTTGCACTGTTGTTTTATAGTATCAATTATCAAACAACTAGTGAATATTTCTTAATAATGTTTTTGATACTAAAATTGATTAAGTGTGTCACAGGCATGGCTGTTAGATCAGTATGGAGTCCTTCATGATGGCAAACAACCTTACCCTGGCGCTATCTCTACTTGTACGTTATATCACCTCTTCTTACCTTTTTAGCTTGTAGCTATTTGAGTAGGCTGATTCCATTAGGATGTAACATTTCTGCAATATTTTGGTTGCCTTTATTTGAATATAGTCAGAGATGGATAAATATCAATGTACTTTGAGTTTTTTTCAGTTTCTTGTTTATATGTAGTTCTCTTAATCATATGACTGATTTAAAATTTTCTTTTATTGGGGATTGCAGTAAAGAATCTAGCAACAGTAGGTGCCAAGATCGTGATAATAAGCAACTCCTCTAGACGTGCTTCGACTACAATGGACAAGCTGAAAGGCCTTGGCTTTGATCCTTCTTTCTTCTCTGGAGCTATAACCAGTGGTGAACTCACCCATCAATCTCTCCTGAGGTTAGTTATCTCACCCATACCATTACTTAGTACAACTTACTGATAAATGTCTGTTAACAGGAGAGATGATCCTTGGTTCGCTGCACTGGGTAGACGTTGCATTCACATCACTTGGAAAGACCGAGGAGCAATCTCTTTGGAGGGTCTGGATCTAAACGTTGTGGAGAACGTGGAGGAAGCTGACTTTGTTCTAGCGCACGGCACTGAAGCCATAGGACTTCCTACAGGAGGCGTATCTCCAAGGCCTCTGGACGAGCTTGAGAAGATCTTAGAGAAATCCGCAGCTCGAAAACTCCCAATGATCGTTGCCAATCCAGATTACGTGACTGTTGAAGCAAACGTTTTTCACATCATGCCAGGTACACTGGCTGCCAAGTATGAAGAGCTTGGAGGAGAAGTGAAATGGATGGGGAAGCCTCACAAGGTTTTGATGAACTCTGTGTGCCTCTTTTGTGATCTTTGTTTAACACGTAGACTTGAATGTGTGTGTGTGTATTTGGCAGATGATCTATGAGTCTGCTATGGCGATTGCAGGAGTTGATAATCCAGAGGAGGCTATTGCGGTAGGAGACTCGCTTCACCATGATATAAAAGGAGCTAATGTTGCAGGGATTGAATCAGTGTTTATCACTGGTGGGATTCATGGTAGTGAGCTTGGTCTCACTTCTGTTGATGAAATTGCAAGTCTAGACTCGGTCAAGACCCTTACTGCTAAACACAATGCATTCCCATCTTATGTATTGTCTGCCTTTAAATGGTAGTAGTGTGTTCATTGTACAAATCTTGTTATTTGCTTCTTTATCTAAGACATTACACTTGGAAAAAGCAATTCAATAAGTTCACTGGCTGTGAAACTAAACACGTATTGCTATGTGAATGACTGTAAGATACAAAATGAAGAGTAGAAAAAATTATGAGATGTGATCTAACAAAGGTCATCTGAGCCTAATGCCTGTCCCACCTGGGACATCATAGAATGTAAGTCTATGATGGGTCAACATTGGGCTTTCAGATCCAATACTGTTTGCGTTTTAAATAGCAACTTACCATTATGATAAATCCACTTTGTATCTTATCATTGTATAATAACATTTTATCATATGCATTGTTGTTTGATATAAAACGTTTCTGGGGTTATGACAATGTTGGTAAAGCCTCTGAATCTAACTTTGTAGTTCTACTCTATGATGTGTAATAAACGTGTAAATAACTTTTACTTTCACTGCTAAAAGTTATAAAGAAATATGAACACACCTGATTATCAATCTACAGCTATGCAAAATCGCGTTAGTCTAAGTTTTCACGCTGCTTTGTTTGACTAATGGAACGATTCATACGTTCTCGTCGTGATCTTTGCTGTAAAAGAAAGTAACTAATAAGATACAAAATTTCAGGTTTTGTCACTATTAACTAATCTATTAAACTATTCATTTGTTCTTTAACATCTATCTATTAGTATATTAGTACTTTAACTAGCGATTCTACCAAAATTTACTCGTTATTCTATGGTACACATAATAAGAAATTTTAAGAGGTGTGCAAAGTGCAAGCATCATTACCCCCCAAGTGGGTAAATAGCCCTTCAAACACGGAGTTACTGTCAGACAAATTTATTGTTTATTTTTTTCATAATGAAAAAGATTACTATATATCTTGAAAGTGAATATAGAGTTTGTTCTAAATCCTCCCGTTATAAGAAAATAATCACTTTGTTTTACAATCATGGATTCATGGTACATTGTAGATGTTTTCATTTTGTTTATTCCATGTTTGTCTGTATGCGAGCTTATAGTATTTGATCAATAACATACACTAACTGGTTAGATACAAAAAAATCTTCTAATTCGTATTAAAAGTTGAACAAATCAAGCAATCGACTCCACCATTTAAAAAAACAATATATTGTTTCACTGCTAATTTGGGTCTTTGCCCCTACAAGTTTGCCTAATACAGCCAAAACATCCTAATGTTTTTTTTTTTTAAAAAGCGACAAAACTAAAGTAAAATTATTTATGAAGTAATATTTTTGGGGGGAACAAAAAGAATTAAAGAGAAGGTTTAATTATAAGAAGATTAAGACAAAAGATGATAGATTAAGATAATGGAAAGAAGGACAGGGTCGCACGTGCAACACCGAAATCTTCGACCAGAACGTTGTGAATAAAAAGATGCTGCGCACGTGCCTCCTCGGTCAAAGGTCAAAAGCAACTGATGCACTTAGCACTAGTCATTGGACCTCCCAAACTATTAAAACAACATTAATTCAGATGAATCATAATTGTTGCATTATTCTAAGAAAAATTACTGGGTATCCAAGATAAGGATGATGATTAGGAGAGTCTGTGTTAGCAAACTCTTTCGGAGTTAATTAAGAATTCCAAAAGTAAATAATCTTTAAGGTGTGTTCATATTATTAACATCCTTAATTCACACCTTACTCTAATTTTATGCATAATCTGAACTCTTGAATATTAATTGTGTATAGCTTACTTAATTAATGACTATATAAATCAGATAAGAAATAACTTGGCATATTTTAGACATCAACTGGTAATACAGGACATACTATTGAAATAGTCTGTAGCAGTTACTTGTCAATAAAGTAATTTTGAGTTTATAAAGTCGGAATGGAATCTGTTTGTAATATCACTTTTTTTGAAACACGTTTGTAATATCACTTAAAACATAACATAGGGAATATATTTGGTCATTTTTCAACGAACACTGAATATACTATTTAGAAGAGGAAACTGTGATATGATTATCGAATCAGTCGAAAGGGGAAAGAAGAAGGTAATGTGGAAGCATGTGTTTATCCTCTCAAGTTGCTAGATTCAGCTACGTGTGATGATGTGGAGCTTATATTAAATTTATATGTTTTGCAGAGAATTATAACTAAATATATGTGTTCGGTATTCCAATAAGATTAATATACATAAGTGATTAAGTGTATTAGTGCAAATACGAACTCCAAGCTTTTATCGTCGATGGGTTAACATTCGATACAAAAGGAGCAGGTGTATGGCCATCCCCACGTGTGATCTCACATGCAACTAAGAGATTTAAGAGCTAAGCCTTCCAGACCGACGACAAATAATTAGAGGACATAATTTTTAAATAACCAACCCCCTTTGCGGTGAGTATAAGGACAATAAGTGAGGATAAATGTTTAGTATGTATTTTAAAACTATGTAACTAAATGTATCACCAAAACCTTTTAATTGCTATGATGGCACGTCACTCTGGCAAGAACCCTAACGAGAGGCCACGCACCCATTGCATTTTTAAAACAAAAACACCCATGACCATGAGGATATCGCACATTTTTAACGTATTCTTTCCTTTTCTTTGTGGAACTGGCTTCCACAGTTCTACGTTAGAGTATGAACGACAATCTCTGATTACGGTTTATGTTTATTTATATCTATTTGTACACAATTCACTTTGTAAATTCGTTATTGACCATCAAATTTTGTCAAACGATACCTGAGCAACATGGTTTAAATTATGTTTTATGAAATAATTCAGTATATACATATATTTATATATACACAATATATTTGAGAAATTCGATCCATATATACGGGGATAAAATGTAAGCTTTTTATACATACTGTACTCAAGTGTGTCATCATTTCGTATTTATGATTAACTAGAGACTACAGCAGGGTTTTTGACAGATTCCTGAAACGAATAACCAAGAAAACTGGAGTGATACGATTCACGAGAATCACCAAATATAATGTTCTAAAGAATTACATGTCAAAATTCAAATTGTCCATCAGCACAATTTTTTGTCAATCAGCACATTTGCGAGCAGACCAAATCTATTAGAGTGACCCATTGGTCACCGGACACGATACTCCCATTGTCGTGTCCACTGGTCACATTCAAAAACAAAGCGACTCGACTAAACTTGTGTGTAACATATCGGTGGACCGACTCACACACGTCCATATATATTTGAAATATATATAGACATGATTATTAGCTTTATTTCCTCATTATATTAGTTTACATGTAATCATATATCAACGTCTGATCTCATTTTTCTGTCTCGGTTCTCGACGTACTGCGTTCAATTTAATTGCCAAAAACTTTGAGTTTGTTGTGAAAATATTGACTACCTAGCGCGAGTTCTGGTCGTTATTGTGCATGCAACAACGTTGCATTATCGAGTAGACTAATTTTGTTTTTTTTTGCTAAGAGTAGACTAATTTTGTTGTTTTTTCTTTTGCAAATGGTTCAAACGAATGGAAATTGCCAAGGTTTAAATATAAACTGCAAAAGTGACCAAACTAGAAAATGAAAAACAGTAAACATGGTAAAATAGCACTCCGTCGATCTAAAGGACAATACATACTTGTTAAAAAATTAAGGGGCGGTAGATATTTGTTCAGATACTATACTTTAAGGCTTTGTGTAGATACGACTACTATATCAAACATTGAATGACGAAGATATTTGAGGTTCAATAAAGTAGAAGTATAGGATACGAAATAATGTAGATTATTAAATAATACGACATCAAGCCCTAATCACGTGCCTTAATTGCTGGGCCATCTTTTATCTCCTTAAATAATTATTTTTATGTGCTTCGTTTTTTACAGAGGAAACCCGCCTCCTCATCTGGCGGGTTGTTCCCCACAAGCCTTTTTCTTTTTTCTTTTTTTTTTTTGTTTCTCGATCTCTCAATTCTTTCAGACTTTATATGTTAAACAATCTTAACTAGTTTTCGATTTAAACTTTTAGTTTTGGCTGGTTTGAGAAATAATAATAACTAGATCTCGATCCGCACAACTGTGCGGTTATTATTTTTACTTTAATTAAACATTTAATTTTTTATGTATATATATTTATTTTAGATCATTATTTAGTTTTAGTCTAATATTAAATATTTCTTTAAGAATTTTAAATATAATAATTTTTAGTTAATATGTTGTAAAATGTTTAAAACCATCACATGTGCTGATGACAAAAAAAAACCACATGTATTTTTTCTTCTTATTATATATTTATATTATTGTATTTGTATTTAATTATTAAGCAAATTAATATGACATGAAAAACATATTTGATAACTATTTTGTATTTAATTTATTTTAAATTTTTATCCATCCTTTAAAACTAGATTTTATTTTAGTAATATTTTTACATTTCTTCATTTACATAATACATTATTGTATATAAAAAATTCTAATATTTTGTTTTTATACATGTATTGTAGTCTTTCATCAAATTATCATGTTAACATAAATATTTTATATGCATAAAAATAAAATTTATAATCTATCACTTTAATATAACTTTTTCATATGTAGTTCAATATAATAATGTTATTTTAACATGTATAGTTATGATAAAATTTTTATTTAAAATTTTATAAATATTAACTATATATATTATTGCATCAGAATATTTCATTGCTAATTAAAAAATTAGTGAAATATTTACATACATTCTTTGAAAATTAATATATTGTTAAAATATTTAGATCAACATAATAATTATTTTTTAATATGATTTATTTTTATTATATAATTGATAAAAAAAATAGAATATTTACTTTCCATTTTGTAAACATAACTGAATATATTAGTGTATAGTATATTCAAAAATAATTACGAAATTAATTAACATATTTACATATAATTTTTGAAAATTAATATCTGTTAAAATCTTTTTAAACAGATTTTTTTCGAAATTTTAATATATATATATATATATATGATTTAAATATAAGTTGGATTCAGTATATTGTTAATTTTATTTATGAAATCTCTAAAATATTGGGAAGTTATTATCTTTTGTATAATATTAAAGTTATTAATGATTGAATAATGTAATGTATTTTATCTAATATGAAAATTAATGATGATTAAAATATGATGTGACCAACTCTAGTAGATAATCCATTTTATTAAAAATTACACATGAATTAAAAGTCATGACTTCTCTTTTAATATAATAGATTAAGCAAATGCAAAACATAAAAATAAATGGACAAGAACATGTTAACCGGCTCAATAAAAATTACCGAGGACTTGACCGTTTTCTCTTTGACCCAAAAGGTGTAGCTAGTATTTTTTTCTTTTTATAATTCTCACTTGTCATCCTAATCTATTAGACTATTACCCTCTTAAACTTTAATACTGCCCTATAATTTCTATTTCATAATTTATGGGTTACTCCTGTGAGGGATTCTTATAGAACAAACCTACTCTTTATAATGTTTTAAATAGCATGTAAGCAGGTTTACAATGTAACCTATATTTTTCTATGACACTTTCTCGCTAGAAAATCCAAAACGGAGTTAGCATCACTAAACATTTCAGACATCTTACCGGTCTGTTTTTAGAACCGGACCGATCCGATGGTTGGATCGGGTTTGATCATGAACCGATCACGTAACCGGGTTGGGTCTAAAATTTAGTTCGACCATGAATCGGTTATGTAACGAAATTGGATATCAAAATTATTAAACTGATAAAAACCACTAAAACTATCAAAAATTTATAAATCATCGATATAAACATAAATCTAATTCATATTGATAATGTTTATGTTTAAAACTTATTTATATTTTAATTATGTATCATATTTACTTACATTATTTTAAAATGTATATGCTAAAAATATATATAGACATTATTTTAAAATGTCTATATATTATATTTGACTCGGTTAAACCATATTAAACCGTGACAAAAAATTTTACGGTTCAACCTCCGATCCAGTTTTAAAAACACTGCATCTTACCAAAATTATTGTTTTATCATAAATATATGATACGTTGTTTAATACCTACCCTAGACTAATATATAGATTGGATGGATTGTGGATATCTAATGTAATTTGTAAGGATATTTCCAACCTCAATTTATTTTTCATTCTAAAATATAGTTTAGAGTAAAAGTGCTTCGGTAGTGCTTTATTTCTCACACTATAATAGAATGAAAAATAAGTTTAGTAAGTTAAATATAGAGTAAGTTGTTATTTTTTTGTTCATGATTCTATTTTTTACTTTATTATAGAGTATTATTGGAGCAAACTCCAACTCTTTTATACATTTATTCTATTTTAAAATAAAAAATAGAGCAAACCATCGGAGATAGATTTAACAATAGAAAAAAGATTTACCCGGATCTGCAAATATTAATTAAAAAAATGGTTAGACTGTAGATTAAAACCGTACGCGAGTTAAGGAAGTTGAGAAACCCCGACCCGCAGAGTAAATTCCGGTTGGGTGGGTTGAAAAAAGAATGGGGCATGCGAGAAGGAAGGGTCACAATGCATGCAAGACAAGTGGAAACAGCTAGTGGTTGAGTTTGGTTTGGAGCGAAGGGTGGTCTGGTAATTAAAGCAGCACCTCCCTGGTCTTTTGCGGCTTTGTTCTAGACAAATTTTCTCACCCGCAGTGCTATTGTAATAGTCACCTCACCTATAAAACAAAGCGATCAAATATAAAGTATTAATCTCTTAAAATATAAGCCTATGAATTTACGAAAATAATCTCTAATCTAGAAAAAGTATAAAATTTTGTTTGTTTAATTTAGCAAAATTAGATACGACCTGAAGCAAACAGAGTAACTTTAAACAATTTAACACTAAATGTAAAATATAATTATTTATTCTAAGAATTTTTTTTTTATAAAAGTAAGATTTTTTTTTCCTGCCGACCAAAGAAACTTTTTTTCGTTAGTTATATGGTTATATGTTTTCTGTGTGAAATGTACTAGCGTACAATGAAAGTATAAGCCCTATTACCCTACGCATAAATGACAGTTAAAGTTTTAAAGAATTGTAAAAGTGAATGATGTCCAAACAAATTTATGTAACTGTTTATAGCAAAACGAATTAACCATAATGTAAGTCATACGAGATTAAGAGTTTTTCACATTTTTAATAATCTGACAAAAAAATATTCAAACGAACAAAAAGTTAAAGCTAAAATCGATAGGTAGTATCTCACTCTAAAATCTCCTCCGGTATTACGCCGGGCGACACAGAAGAAACCGCTCTACCTTTTTTTTAACTCTCTCTCTCCTTTATCTCCAGCTACATGCACATTCTCTTTCTTTCCTCTACTGCAAAATGTATTATTATTAATTCGATTAAAGAAAACAATTTTCTTTCTCTTCCTTTCTTTATAAGTATACGTCTGAAACGTTCCTTAAAGACCTTCTGCTCCCCATCTTCTTTTCTTCTCTTCATTTAAAACCTCAGACAAGTGTTTACATGCATTTGCTCTCTTGATCACCTCTCTTCAAAAAGACATGCAATAGATAGATAGATCTTCTGATAAAAAAAAACACAACCTCGTGATTATCGTTCGCACCAGAGTTTTTTTATAGTCTTTCTTCCCCATCAACCTAGTGTAACGCTTGTTCTCAAATTAGTATTTTAAAGAGAAAAAAAAAACTTTATTTACTGGGTTTCTTCTTAAATCTTCTTTGTCCTTTTCTGAAGAATCACATTAGTAATTTGTAGGCGTGTTCCATTCTCTTTCTCTCTCTCTCTTTCTACTTTGGTTATATATAAAAAGAAGAAGAAAGCAAAAGTTGATGGCTCCGATGACGAACTGGTTAACGTTTTCACTGTCACCAATGGACATGTTGAGGTCATCTGATCAGTCTCAGTTCGTTTCCTATGACGCTTCTTCGGCCGCCTCCTCCTCTCCTTATCTCCTCGATAACTTCTATGGTATATAAAAAAAAAATTCTCATGTGTTTGTTGTATAGGTGCAAACCCTAAGTTGTGATGTGTTTGATGTGTTGATTTTTAATTTATTAGGTTGGACAAATCAAAAGCCTCAAGAGTTTTTCAAAGATGAAGCTCAGATAGCAGCTTCGATGGCGGATTCAACGATCCTAACAACGTTCGTCGACCCACAGACTCATTCTCACAATCACATCCCAAAGCTCGAAGATTTTCTCGGTGACGTGCGTTACTCCGACAACAGTCAAACCGAAACACAAGACTCTTCTTCCCTCACTCACATCTACGATCCACGTCACCACAACCAGAACCAAACCGGGTTTTACTCCGATCACAACAACGAGTTCAAAACCATGGCCGGTTATCAAACCGCCTTCTCAACAAACTCCGGTTCGGAAGTTGAAGACTCGGCCTCCATCGGGAGGACTCATCTCGCGGGAGAGTATTTGGGACACGTGGTGGAATCTTCCGGCGGTCCGGAGCTTGGTTTTCACGGTGGAGCTAACACCGGAGGAGTTTTGTCACTTGGGGTTAACGTTAACAATAACACTAATCACAGGACTAGTGATGATCATACTCAGATCAATCAGCATCATTACCGAGGTAATAACAACGGTGAAAGAACCAGCAACAACAGCAGAGAAGAGAAGACGGTTTCTGAGAAGGAGAAGCCTGTTGTGGCTGTGGAAACGTCAGATTGTTCTAACAAGAAGATCGCTGATACCTTTGGACAAAGGACTTCCATCTACAGAGGAGTTACAAGGTATGTTCTAAGTTATAAGAAGAACCAAAGCCAAGGACTTGTGTTGTGATTAGGATATTGTTAGTCAAAAGACATTTAATGAAGTGCTAATTTTTTAAATGCTTATTAAATGAAGTAGTAATAAAATTGTTGATTGATGCAGACATAGATGGACGGGAAGATATGAAGCTCATCTATGGGATAATAGCTGTAGGAGAGAAGGTCAAGCCAGGAAAGGACGTCAAGGTATATTTTTTTCTTTCAATATTTGATTTCATCGCTACATACAATCTTTCTTGACATCAAGAATTGCAATCCGTGTGGTTATTTTGGTTTTATCATATAATGCCATTTAGGCTTCCTTTCTTGTGAAACATTTTTCTCAGTCAACTGGTCTATTATCAAACCAAGTTTTGATCAAAAGATAAGTTATTCAGAGAAACTCTTGTAAAGTAAATATTTATTTGTATTAAATTGTTATACAATGTGGTCTAAGTGGGATTTAAGAAGAGTGAACTATAGGACAAAGAGTTTTGTCAAAGAAATTGAATGCAAGATTCAAAAGAAGCTTTACCTTTATCTTTTATTTTATTGATCTGTCTATATCTTTATATGATGATTGATATACTTTGGGTTTTGAAGGGGAGCCAAAGTTTTTTCTTTAGCTTAGCAATACTTTTGAGTCAGTACTAAGGGAAAAAAAGAAAGAGACAAATTTAATATATAGTTGTTGTTGTTGTTGATTTTTTTTCATATGTTTAGCAAAAGGTGCCGCCATTTTGTTCCTTTGTCTTTTTTAGATTTCAAAATTTTCTCATTTCTACATATGCATTCTAAAGCCTAAAGGTACATAAGATGGGTCCCCAATGGCATTGCCTATATGATGCAACCTCCGTTTCTTTAATTGACATGTTCATGGACCCACTTTGACCCTCTATTCCCATGCATTGTGTTACAGCATATATGACTTGATGTTATGCAGGCATGTGATGTGAGACCATTGGACTGTTTCTTTAGTTTTAGCTTCATAGGACTGGAAGTGAGAAGTACTTGGCTTTAACTGGAGGTTGATTCTGATTTATATCTAGAATGATGTTTGCTTACAGTGAAGAAAGGTCAAGAATTTCAAAATAAATTGAAATTTCACGAGTGCATGAGTGTAGGGTTTCTGCTGTCCATAAGGTGTCAGATTGATTTATGTGTAGTGTTCACATCAACAAAGCAAAGTCTGAATATTCTCAGTGGCTTTTGCTTTATTTTTATTTTTTTGCTTTGGTCTACCAGTAACACCACCACAGGAGTGGGGATCTAGGGTTTAACAACATCCAAAATTTTCATTTTTTCTCACTTTTGCTTTCTGAGTATTAGACTCGTATCAATCAATAACCATAACAAAGTAGTAAACATGTTTGGTTGAGAACTAATTTGCCACTATCTTCTTGAATTTACAGAACAATTATGTTGTGTGTGCTAGAATAACTTCGGTTATTTTTGTTACATCTCCTCTCAGATTCTGATCATTTCTTTGGCCTTTTGCATGTACCTCTGGATATTGGCTTTTACTTTAATCAACAGTATACTTGGGTAAGAACAATATCTCACACCAGCCAGTTCTTACAATGAACCAACCATAAACAACAATGTACAAGTTTTATTAATATGATTGTTTTGTGAATGATTCAGGTGGATATGACAAAGAAGATAAGGCAGCTCGAGCTTACGATTTAGCAGCTCTTAAGTACTGGAATGCTACTGCTACCACCAATTTCCCTGTAAGTATCCATTGATTTAGCTGTTATATAATCTTGGCCACTCTTTACTAATCCGTTTCCAATGAATTTAGATTACAAACTACTCGAAAGAACTTGAGGAAATGAAGCACATGACCAAACAGGAGTTCATTGCTTCCCTTAGGAGGTAAAGATCCATAGACAAAGACCATTTTATTTTTTTGGAATAAATGGGTTTATATTTAATATTTTTCGATATGATTACAGGAAGAGTAGTGGATTCTCTAGAGGAGCTTCGATATACAGAGGTGTGACAAGGCATCATCAACAAGGACGTTGGCAAGCAAGGATCGGTCGTGTTGCCGGCAACAAAGATCTTTACCTAGGAACCTTTGGTAAGTCCATCAATAAACTTCGGTCTGAAAGATAAATTAATAAAATTATCAAGATGTGGTTAGTTAATCTTTTATTTGGTGGTTGTAGCAACGGAAGAGGAAGCCGCTGAGGCATACGACATAGCAGCAATCAAATTCAGGGGAATAAACGCTGTAACAAACTTTGAGATGAACCGTTACGACGTTGAAGCCATCATGAAGAGTGCACTTCCCATCGGTGGTGCAGCAAAACGTCTTAAGCTCTCTTTAGAAGCTGCTGCTTCAGCAGAGCAGAAACCAATCCTCGGTCAGCATCATCAACTCCACCATTTCCAGCAGCAACAACAACAACAACAGCTTCAGCTTCAGTCATCTCCCAATAACAGTAGCATTAACTTTGCTCTTTGTCCTAACTCGGCCGTTCAGTCTCAGATGATTCCATGTGGAATCCCTTTTGAAGCAGCTGCTCTTTACCATCATCAACAGCAGCAACAGCAACAGAACTTTTTCCAGCATTTTCCGGTGAATGCAGCTTCCGACTCGACCGGTTCTAATAACAACTCCAACGTTCAAGGTTCAATGGGACTTATGGCGCCAAATCAGGCTGAGTTCTTCCTCTGGCCTAACCAGTCTTACTAGAATCAATCATGTTGTGTTTTTCTTTTTTAGTGTTTTGATGTCTTTAAGGGATACAAACTTCTTTCTTACTGCGCTAATGTTCAACTTCTTGATTCTAGCTAACCCCCATAAGCTGACTAGAAGGATATGAAAATCTTACTTGCGTCTGTCTTTTTGTATGTATCAGGCTTATCAGCTTGTACCGTTACTCTGTTTCCATTTAATGAAATATGTTTCTGTTTATGTAGCAATGTTTGACTAACAATGGACTTTGTATTAAAATTGACAACTCTTTTGGAGTCGAGACTAAACAAAGTCAGTAGAACATAAAGATAAGAAACATGTTGATGATATTCACAGTTTGGTTGGGGAAATAAAAGAAGCAACCAATGGAGACTATAAAATACAATTTTTGTATGAGGGATTAAGTTGATTTGGTTGCCCCTACTTACTCCATCAGGAGTTGCCTATGGCGGGTGAGTTCGTCGAGGTATGAGGAGGATGTGTGATCGTGTAGATCACACACGTTCTCACTCACTTCCGCTCTTTCACAAGGCTTCTGCTGCAGCTCAGCTGGTCCGTCTTCTCCACGCAACAGCTGCACCAACTGCACAAGAACTCAGATTAACACCTATAGTACACAAGTTCTGTGTAACTGAACCAAAGATATGTCAAGTTTTATGAGCTTCAAATTTAAAACTTACTAAGAGTAAGTAGAGTGGTCTAAATCCTTTATATATTACTTGTGTTTCATCGATATTTTTAATGTGGGATTTTCTCTCCACCAAGATATTTGTGGTTCAAGGTTTGGTTTAGATAGCATACCTGAGTCATGTCAGGTCTCATTGTGGCTATATGATGTATGCACACTGAAGCTGTTAGCATCACTCGTCTCATCTCTTTTGGATCAAACTCATTTCCTAGCCGAGGATCCACAATGTCATCGACGCTGTTCTTCTCCAGAAAAGGTTTAGCCTGTATCACAAAGTCGAAATAGTTAAAGATCTCCAGCTTGAACTTGCGTGATGATTCTACATAAGAGTGTCAGATGCATTGTTATTTACCCATGCAACGATGCTCTGTCTTTTTGCTGTATCAACAGCTCTACGACCGGTTATAATCTCTAGAAGCAGTACACCAAAGGCAAACACATCTATCTTCTCATCAACAATGCCGTGTATGAAATATTCTGGAGCCATGTATCTGAAGAGACATAAAAAGTTGATGAGTTTTGATCATTAAAATTGTTCATTGGAAATTTAGAAGCTTTTCTGTCTTTTTTTACCCGAATGTTCCTTCAATGGGAGACACAACATGATGAAGCCAGTTCTCTGGAAGCCATTTTGCAAGTCCGAAGTCTGAAATCTGGAAGGAGAGGTTACACTTTGTTAAATTACATGACCTTCCAACTTAAAACTAATTGGCGGTAACTAAATTGGCTCAAATCCGTTATATATTAGTCATGTCTATCGGAACCCCGGATGTGGGAGCTTTCAAATCGAACCAAAGTCTGAAAAAATGTTCAGAGATTAATGTAAGAATCATTTACCTGGGCATCGAAATCTCGGCTGAGCAATATGTTAGAAGCTTTGATGTCACGGTGAATGATCCGTCTAGGGCAATCATTGTGAAGATAACTTAGACCATCAGCTATACCTAATGCCACTTTATACCTTAATTTCCACTCCAGACACTCTTCTGTTCCTACAAAGAGACAAGATCTCAAACAGTGTCCTAAAAAAGATGTAGAAACAAGATTTTCAGAAAGTTTGAGATTACCAAATAGCATTGTAGCGAGGCTGCCATGAGGTGAGTACTCAAGCACAAAATGCAAACCACGATCAATACTGAAACCTAGAAGTCGAGCTGCGTTTTGGTGGTTTACATGTGCGATTATACCTAGCTCTGAAAGGAAGTCACTCACTCTTTCTTCTTCTTTCTTGTTGTGACTCATCACCTTCTTGATTGCTACCGTCTCGCCGTCAGGCAAAACTCCTTTGTATACCTCTGCATGTCCTCCTTTACCAATCATGTTCTCTATCAAAGACAAAACAAAACAGAGTTTTAGATCAGAAACCTAGATTGTCGATGGAAGGGTTTTTTTTTGTGTATGTGGTTTTACCAGGATTGAAATCTTCGGTAGCGGCAGCGAGCTCTTCGTAGGTGAAGTTTCTCCAAGAGGGTTTAGCCATGAAGAAGCAATTTTCAGAGGGAGAGAACTTTTGTTGCTTGCGACGCAAGTTTCTACGGGTAAGTTGATAACTTGGGAAGAAAGGAATCGCTGTGAGTCGTCTGATGGACTTCTTCTTGATGGATTCGATCATTTTGTTCCATTGGAGACTATGTGAGGAAGACGAAACGTTTTTCTTTGGAGTGCTTGATACTGGAGAAGACGATGATGGTGAGGATTTATCGTCAGAGGAGAAAGAACTACAACTACTGTAAGAACTGCTGTTGTTGTCCGTATCTGAAGCCATAACTGTGATTCCGAGTACACCTCTTGGCGATGATGATGAATCTTCGAGGCCTAAGTCGTTCCTGTGAAGCTCTATTTCTTCTTGATGCTCTTTGCTTTCTCTCTTCTTCTCTGTTTCTGTTACAAGTTTACCTTCTTCAACAGCCATAGCTACAATTGTTTTTTATTCTTCTTTTTGTCCTCTGTGATTCTCAGTTAACCAGAGAACAAGCCTTTAAGTCAAGTTAAACTCAAAGTTCCATAACAAAAAATTCTCAGAAGAAAATAAGAAAGAACACAACAGGAGAAAAATATAAGAAGTTGCTTTATTTAAGAAGAGAGAATAGTTATTGTTGGAAGAATGAGAAAGATTAGAAGAAGAGTCAGCTTTGGTGAATGGAGGAGATGGTGGATAGGAATCTCTCTGCTATATTTATACAACTCCACCTATGTTTTAATTACTCTTTATCTTGTTCAACTGCAAGTCAAGTTTTGTTTTCTTTAAATCTTTCTCGTGCCGAAATTACTGATTTTAACAATTTCATGGGAGATGAAGGGATTAGGAGATTGATGCCGTAACCAACGCCTTTTAACATCAACGGACTCGACGGTTGAAATATCTGTGGAGCTGGTTTGTTGTGACCATTTTCGTCAAAGAAATAAATAAATAAATAAATAAATAAGACACATCGCCTTTGCTTGTAATAAGTTCAGATTGCATTCGACTCAAATTATATTCTCCGCCATATAAGCTAATTTCTGCTAGAGAAATAAATAGCCCATGTGATATATATATATATATATATATATATATATATATATATATATATATATGGTTTTTGTTTGTTTATCAATTTTTTTTTTTTTGACAAAGGGTTTGCTAATGTATATTGTTGCTCTATAAAAGTTAAAAGGAGATCAAAAGTGTCGGTAACATTCGGTTAAATGTTCTTGTGTGACGGCTTGACGTTTTTGCTGTAGTGTGTGGACCTTATGGCCGTTTTAAATGCCGGAGAAAATAAAAGTTGGGAGTTAAAATATAAAGACAGAGACAAAGAGTGTATGAATATGCACTTGAGTTGACAAATCTTCGTTTTAAAATGACAAATGGTGAGTGTGCTGTCGGATTCTTCTTCTTTGCAAATGGTAAAATAATTTGAAATTTATGGAATTAAAATTTATGGAATGCTAAAAAAGGGATACATCAAAAAATATTCACGATCAAATTTGTTATGGAATGATTCAAATTTGTTATGGAATGATTCTGTTTATATTTTAGCTACTTATTTTTGGAATTGATGGAATGAATATTCCATTTTATTTATTGCAAATGGTAAAAAAAAAATTATGAAATTAATGGAATAATCCATTCCACATCATTCCATTCCAATAATTAGCAATCGCCTTTATTTTTTATTCAATCTTCAATGGCGCCATAAAAGAGAGGAAACATATGGCAGACAAGTTTGACTACAAGTTAAAGCCATCGATGCTACCTACAAGTTAAAGCCATCGATGAACCATGCATGCTGATTTATTTATTTACAAATACTGTCACTATCTGGCTAAAATACAAAGAGTAATTAAGCTTCTATTATATACTCCCTGTTACTAATACGATTTATTAACGATACAAGCACTATCCATTAGTAATGACTAATGAACTAATGGTGGCTTAGGTTAGGTGCTTTGGTTCACAAATATATTATCATTTTCTCTCACCGTAGCCACCACTGTCATGTGTGACAATGAGTGAGACCCACCTCAAACTTCTACCAGTAACACTGCCAATAATAAACACTAGTTAAGAAGATTTCTTGTTAGATATTTTCAGGTATTTGTTAAATTATAAAAATAGATGGTCTATATATCACCTAAGGCATTAAAATCATCCAACTTTCCATGAGAAAACCCAAGTGAAACTATTAGGCTTATTATGAATCCTATTGTTGGTACTTGTCTGTCCAAAATTGACATACTACTCAATTCAAATATTGAAAGTACACTATATTATGGCATCCTGAGTCATACACGTATGTATATCCATAGTCCACAAGCAAAAAGAAAACCTTTGTTTTGTTTAATTTCTCATACTGATTATTCTACACTGGCTTAATTTATAAATTTGGTTGTCTAAAGTGATTTAGCAGTAATTTTAGTCTTCTATAACACAAACACTCGCAAGGGATGGTGTTAGTTGGTGAACTAAACAACCATTTCATACCATAGCCATTTCTATCCTCTTTTTTTGTGTAAAAAATAAAATAGATCTCCAAAAGTTGGGATTAGAGAAGTCGGTTCAACCGATTCTCTTTTATTTATTGTTTTAGATATATTGCAATACGATTATCTATCGACAAAGCGCCTGTAGCTCAGTGGATAGAGCGTCTGTTTCCTAAGCAGAAGGCCGTAGGTTCGACCCCTACCTGGCGCGACATGTTACGCTTTTTATTGGTTTTCGTCCTGAAATCACTGAAACAAATGATCCTGATCCAGTCATGTCCACCCACAACTCAACTCAACCCAATTTGCTCTTGCAGTTTGTCATCAATGTATTTCAAGTTTTCAACTAAAGATAACTTCTTTCGCAAACAAGAGTTTCAGTAACAATATATATCAATTACAGATGCACAAGAGCTAAAAACAACAACACACATACACACGCAATGCATACCAAACAGTTCAGAAATAAGAGTACAAAACAGAGATTTGCTCAGCGACCAAGTTTAGCACTTGTAACCTAAATAACAAGATGCACAGTCAATAACTAGATACAACAACACACACACGTGCAACAACATGTATATCTGCTCACCGACCAAGTTGAGCACTCGAAAACGTTGCCGTCGCAGCACCACCAGAGCTAACCGAGGTCGCAGTACTCGAAGACGACGCATGATAAATAGCAACAGGCATTTTGGTAGGAAGATGAGGCAACGGTGCTTCGAGATTCAAGACCTGAATCGCTTGTTTTATAGAAGGCCTCGAGTTCCTATCAGGATGAGCACACCATAACCCTACAACCATAAGACACTCTGCTTGCGTCTCATCAAAACCATCACTCCCAAGTTTCTCATCAACACCTTTGATCAATTCTCCTTTCCCATACAGATCCCACACTCTCTCCACAAGGCTCGTCTCAGGCTCCACTCTCCCTTGTCTCGGATCAACAGACTTTCTCCCCGTAACAATCTCCAACGTAACAACACCAAAGCTATAAACATCAGACTCTTTACTCGCTCTCCCCGTGCTTATGTACTCAGGAGCCATGTAAGCAAACGTCCCAGCTAACCCCGTAGTCTGCGGGCCCAATTCGTGGTCCATCAACCTAGCCAACCCGAAATCACCTAACTTGGCGTTGAAGTTAGAGTCCAGCATCACGTTACTCGCCTTGATGTCTCTATGCACAACGCACTGCTCCCACTCCTCGTGGAGATAAAGCAGCGCAGAGGCTATACCGAGAGTTATCTTGCACCTCACAGGCCAAGCGAGATGCTGCGGCTGCTTTTTACCAAACAGATGAGCATCTAAGCTACCGTTTGGCATGAACTCGTACACCATCAGAAACTCGTCTTTCTCATGACACCAACCGATGAGTTGCACTAAGTTCCGATGTCTCAAGCTGCTGATTACCTTCACTTCCGTAATGAACTCTTTTTTCCCCTGCGTAGACCCTCCCGCAAACTTCTTGATCGCAACCATCATGTCTAAGCCGTTTAAGTAGCCTTTGTACACCGCTCCGAACCCTCCTTCCCCTAGCTTCCTATCAACCGAGAAGTTGTTAGCAGCTGACGCAAGATCCTTGTAAGCAAACTTCCTCGGTCCTGCTCCTCTTTCAAGATCCTCGTTGATCGATGTCAAGTTTTCTTTCTCCTCTGTTTTCTTCTTCCTCCGTTGCTTTCGTCTCAAGAAGACTATAAGCGAGACAATGAAGAACGTTACCAAAACAAAACCAGAAACCGAAATACCAATGATCATTCCTTTCCTGTCTTCTTGACTTCTCTCGATATCTCTTAGCTCCAAGTCTGAACTATACTCCCACGTCAAAAGTCTGTTTCCTTCGGTGACACTCCCAGACGTTGCAGAAAACCCGACCGTTACTTCTGACGGCAGCACTTTCGTAAGATCGATGATGTAAGAAAGGCTCGAATTCTCCTTCCGAGGATCAGACGTCAAGTCGTAAGTCCAAGAGACGCTCAGGTTTCTTCTAACGGAATCGTAGAAGATCACCACATGTCCTATATCTTGACTGTGTGTCGATGCGTTCCAAGAAGTCACGCTAGAAGAAACAAGAGAGTTGTTGTTGATTCCGACATGAGACGCCAAGTCGAGAGGATCCCATTCCGGATTAGTAAAGGTATCAAACTCGACGTGAACGAGCGGGTAAGAAGAAGAGAGAACGTCTGTTTGGTTGAACAGGCCCAAGAAACCACCGGCTGAGTTTGGAGGCATCTGGATCTCCGCGGGAGCTAGGAAAAAAACGAACCCGTGACCGTAGTTACCGTAGGCAGCGCCACGTGTGTCTATTCTGAAGGAGAAGCGTGTGGTGAAATCCGAAGGCGCGCCGGTTTGTGGATCCCATAGAGGAATTTTTTGACCGTAAGTAGCCCAACCGGAACGGCTTGTGTACTCGATGTTGGTAAGCTCAACGGCGCCGTTTGCTTTTGCGTCTCCTTGGTATGCTACTTCAGGAGTGTCTGAGACAAAACGAGTTATGTTGAACTGCACTGAAGAGACCAAAGGGAGAAACAGAACAATGGAAAAGAAGATGATCGAGTTAGCCATTTTCGCAGGAAGATACAGATGGTTATCACAAGAGAGACCAAAATGATATGTATACTTGCACAGCAAGTCAATGACTTAACCGTGTTTGGAAGAATGGTCACCGGGTTATAAACAATCATTTAAGTCACCAGAATAGTTGACCATAAGAGTAAACAAAATCAGATCCATATTTGAAAATTCTAGTGAACATGACAAGAAAGATTTAAAAATGTGGAAGACATGTTTGGTGCTCTCATCCTAAGATAATCACACGGCATATCAAAGAGAAAAAACATCATGTTTGTTTTCCCCCTACAGGTGAGAGACTTATTAAGCAGAATAACTTGAAAAAAAATTATTCATTTCCAGGAGAATCACAACGCAAAGTAACAAGTGACATTGACCTTTTCCGACAGGCAACAACACAGGTCTTGCATCTGTATACTCAAAACCACCATGTTTTTTTTTGGGTAATCAACTCAAAAAACATGTTAATGTACATTGTATAGAAAGTAAGAACTGAAGATGTTTCTTTATTAACCTTGACAGAAGTCTATCTGTTATCATGTGATAAAAAAATCGATAAGAAGGCAAAACAAATGACCACAAGAATAAACAAATGATATATCAACATTGAAGTATATGTGCAAGAACAAACCCACATGCCAAACAACAGGGAAAAGTGCCTATTCCAGCCTGAACAATTTGGATCGTGCCAAATACAACCTGAACTAATGGTTAGTGCCAAATACGACCTGAACTCAAATAAAAATTTAAAAACCTACCCGAACTTTTTAAAACGTGCCTAAATCTATATTGAAATATTATTAAAAAGTTGAAATTATATAAACTACTATTTTTTCATCATATTAAATTTTAAAACTTTGGTGATAATTTTTTCAGATTTATATAAATACATAACATGTTTTTACTTATTATATCTTCAATAAAATTATATCTTACTAAAATATAAATAATAAAATATTTATAATTAAATTCTCTTAGATATACTTAAAATTTTGAAGTTATTTATAAAAACAATTGTATAGATTATTTTTATTTTTAAAACTTAAGTGAATTTTTTTCAAAGTTATTATTATATATTTTGTTCAAAAATTTTGAAGTTATTTATATTTTGAACATTTTACCTTTCAAAATTGAACAAAATATTAAAATATATAATAATAACTTTGAAAAAATTCACTTAAGTTTTAAAAATAAAAATAATCTATACAAGAAATTTTTATAAATAACTTCAAAATTTTAAGTATATTTAAGATCATGTAATTTTAAATATTGTATCATTTATATTTTAGTAAGATATAAGTTTATTGAAGATATAATAAATAAAAACATGTTATGTATTTATGTAAATCAGAAAAAAATATCACCAAAGTTTTAAAATTTTATACGATGAAAAAATAGTAGTTTCTATAATTTCAACTTTTTAATTAAATTTCAATGTTGATTTAAGCACGTTATAAAAAGTTCGGGTAGGTTTTTAAAATTTTAGTTGAGTTCAGGTTGTATTTGGCACTAATCATTAGTTCGGGTTGTATTTGGCACGATCCAAATTGTTCGGGTTGGAATAGGCACTTTTCCCCAAACAACGTTGTCTTCGACAGCGAATGAGAAAACCCTTTTCTCAAGTAGAAATTACTTTAAAAATTATAACCATGGATCATGCAGTTAAGAAAAACAAATAGAATTTCTACGACTTATCTAGGGAGAAAAAAGAAGAAAATCATTTCGTCGAACAGTTGACGTGCACGTCCTAAAAGTAAAACCAGGCAGTGACTAACAAGTAACAAGTAACAACCTCTCCCAAGTCCGGTTTCTAAATTAACAATCTCGGGCCATTTAACTTTTCCTAAATCATATACTTGCCCCATCAGCTTTAAATATTCTATGATCCAATGAAATATTCTGGGTTTTGTGTTTGTTTCTTCAGTGAATTAAGATACGTTTTCTAATCATACATTCATACTTTCATCTACAGCCAGAGAAAGTGAAGTTCCCGCTCAGGTTGGGGCAGCAGAGCAAACCTATTTACATACAATGCCTTCAAGTCTATCTGTGAATCCTCTGACTGGACCACACTCATCAGTGAAGCTCGTCAAGTCAACGAGTTAGTTGCGCCTATCCTCCAAACACAACAGATGTGGGGGCCATTTTTCCCAGAAAAATATGGGACCTAAGACAGCTCACCCTACTCCTCTCTCCACGACCACACGCGTCCAAACACTACGTGCGTCTCACATTCAATGTCTTAAGTGGGCTTTATTTTAGGCTCACATTATTTTAGTTTTCTCAAAAGACTAGTTTGGTAAATATAAAAATACACTGAAGGCCCAAAACAAGCCCACCGAGGTTTTGACCTAACGATCTCCGTCCCTTTGCTCTTTAAATAGCTGCTTTCAACCGAAATTTCTAATCAAGTTTCTCAAAAAACTAACATCTCTACTGTTGGAGAAACGGTTACAATCTGTTTGTAATTTCACGTCTTGTTTTATGTTTCTGTGCGGTTTTAGATTGGAAATGGGACTGGAGTTTGACTCTTTAGCTTTATAACGATGCCTTAGAGATGAATGCAGCGCCCTAAATAAAAAAGACCACAATCTGAGATCTGTCTCAATTTCTGTCCGAAATCGTCTATTGATATTGGACGCATGAGATGGATTTCACATATTTTCATCTTGTTGTTCTTTGATTTGATTACGAATGATAATTATGAGAAACGGAGCGGTGATTCAGGCAGCCTACTTGTTAAATAAACTATGACATGAGAGGTGTTTAACTGCTCCTACATCAAATTATGCTTCTGCTCTTCAGACTTGCTGAGATTTTACCGTCTTTGAAGCTGGTCTAGTAGTCTTAAGCACATTTATTTTAAGTTGGTTGGAATGTGATTCTGCCGGTTTATTACTGTGTGGTTCTGATTGCATATAAAAGGTCATTGCCATAAAAAGAGTACTGAGGTGGATGCCTCTCAATTTTCGATATCTCTTAGGCCCATTTACGTAAAACCTTATTGGATCTTCAATGGGAATGTTAGCTGAACATTACGTTGAAAGATGCTGTTAACAGTATCTCTATTATTAAAATAGAATATATGTATAACTTATCCCTTCCCTTTAATTTTCAGTATTATTTACAAAGGCATGTCACTGAAATTATTGTTTTTTTTTATTTATTAAATAATTTCCTAAATCAATTTAACTTAATTTCGTATTTAATATATTTTCTAAAATAAATTAGCTGATTTTTAGGAATATTCATATTTAAAATTTATTTTTACAATATTGAAATTGAATAATGTTACGATTAACTATTTTGAGCGAAATTCAAGTTTAAATTCGACATTAAACAATATTTTGAATATTCCTAAAATATATGTTTAACTTACCATTAATTATTTTAAATAATAAAATCTATATATGCTAAGATTTTAAATATTTTAAACTAAACAAGATGAAATATTTGTAACTCAATATTATTTTAATATAATTAAATCTTACCTAAGATTATATATTTTTCAAGAATTTTTAAAGTATATGTTTAACTATTTTGGTTGCTATTAATTTTCAAAAAAAAAAATAATACTGAAATTTAAATATATTTAATTATTTGTAAATCAATGTTTAATGTTTATAACCAAATACATTTTTTCTAATGTATCTAAATCTTACCATATTATTCATATTTGATCAAATTTTTTTTTTTACATTTGGCAAATAATTTCATGTTACAAGAAATATTATTCAAACTATCAATAGGTCAATATTATTTTTTTCAAAATATTAATAACAAGCACAAAATACTATTTTTAAAACACATAAACTATTCGACTGTTGTGTTCATAAAAATTTAGAAATATGTAAATATTTAAAAATATAAACTGTCAAATATTTAAATAATATTTATTTATATAAAAAAATAAAATAAATACCCGTCCGGTCGGACGGATCCAGCTCTAGTATCAATTAAGATAGTATCCTGATCCAACATAAATATTAGGCTAGTTACCAAATATAATATGAAGGCTAGGTTTTGATCAGAAAAATATTAGTGGCGGATCCAGGATTTACTTAAACCTAAGTCAAAATGAAATGGAGTTTTCGGTATAGATAAAAAGAAGCAAAAATTGGGTTTGATCTAGTAAATGTATTTTCGGTATAGATAAATTTGTTTGTTTGTTCTGGCGCTGACACCATTTCATTTGAGAGTGTCAGTTAATAGAAAAAGAACCACCAGAACAAACAAATTTTAATTGATCTAGTATAACAAAGCCAATTTATATATTTTAATGTGTGCAGCTGACACCCCTTCAATGTACATAAGATCCGCTTGTGAAAATATATATGTGTAGTTGAGGTTGTGGATTGGAAAGAAAGAAAAAATGTATTTCACATCATGTCTGTGTTTCACTGTACAAAGAAAAAAGAGTTTCACTCCATCTCTGTTTTATTCTAAGGCGAATATATATATATATATATATATATATATACAAAACAACATCATGAAGTAACACTAACACCAGTTAGATTTCTTCTACTAGTTGTCATACTATATCACTCACTCATTTAGCCCCATCTGTTTATCACAGCAAACCTTATGAACCAATGTATCTTATTAAAACAGAAACATTACAACTTTTTCTAAGTAGACTTTAAGTTGGACATCATATTATTATTAATAGTCTAATCTTATTATTAATAATAGCCTACCTTTCACTTAAACATTTCCTAAAATAGTTCAACATAGCCGTCTTACATTTCATCCGTCAAAACATTTACAACCGTCTACAATTTGACCCACTATATATCTTATTTATATCTTATTATAATTTGACACATTGTAACATATATCTTATTATAAGTTTTACATTATAACTTTACATCTATATATCTTATTATACGTTACACATTAGACATCTGTTAAACAAAACATCTATTTCAATTTTTATTATATGTTAGCAACGAAACTGTTTAATAATACCTCACATTATCATACACTCATAAATATTTTATATTCTTACATTTGATTTTCTCTTTTGTAATAAACAATATAAAGTTGTCTTTGAATATACATTAAATTGAATATATTTACGTATATTCTTATTTGAATAACAAAAATATCAGTTTATAGTAACAAAAATATCGTAGTACAGAAAAATCTTTTCCCCAAGTTGAGTTTTCTATCCCTAAATCTCTGTTACAATCAAATATCAAAAATGTGGATTTAAAACTCTTGGTCATAATCAAATATGGAAAATCCATTCTCCAAGTTTATTCTATTATTTAGATATTATGGTTTCAATAAAATCGGGATGAATTTATAGATACAAAAAAATCGAAAAAAGAAAATTCTCCAAGTTGATTCTTCTACTATAAAATTTCTGTTACAATCACATATGGAGATTTAAAAATCTCGGACACAATCAAATATGGAAAACCACTTCTCCAAATTTATTCTATTATACCTATAATCGATATTATAACTAAATCACAATATTTTGTATTTATTACACCTAGTTTATTTAATCCCACTAAAATTTGTCCATAATTTAAAATAATTTACACCGTGGATTAAAATTTTTTGAAGCAAACAATAAACCCGCCCGACTGGGCGGATCATGATCTAGTTATTCCATTATAAGAAATCATGATATTCAATTTAGTATTTCAATTTAGTATTTCAATTAAGTTATTCCATTATTTCGATTATGAATGTTAATAACTCTTCGATTATTAGGCTGACTGGCCCCGCGGGTCAGATTCATTTTTCTTCATTTATTTGCATGTGCATGTTATGTATACAGTTTACTCAAACCCTTGGTAGAAAACAAACTGTCGTTATTTTTTACTTGTCAACATTTTTTTTTGGTAAACTTGTTAACAGATTATTTTCCTGTTTATTAAAACAAAACGTTTTCAAACACCCCTATTCCCATTATTAATTTTTTACCTAATTATTACAATTGTAAATTTTATAGACCACTAACCGAATCAAAATAGCAAAAATAAAGTTAATAACTCTTGCATTTCGTTGCCTATCTAAACACAAAATAAAAACCATATACATACATTTTTTATATATATGAAAAACTTCAAACTAACTATAGTTACTTTTTATTAAAAATGAACGATACGTGAACCCAAAGGTATGCACACTCACTTACACTCAAATTAAAAATTAATTGGGTAGGCTAGAGCACTAGCTATAGCTTTGTGCGGTTAGGTTAGGTTTTTAAGTTAAACATTTAAATATGGTCCAAACGTGGACCTCACATTTTGTATTTGCTGACGAGAGTTTTTGATATTTTAGACCAGGATGAGCTAGCTGTCTAATAAGCTTTTCAATCATAATTAAAGTAATCGTGTAAAAAATTAATTAAGACATGTGAGTGCTTAATTTCCTAATTTCATCGACCTCTAGAGATTTCTTTTCCACAATGTTATTGGTTGATATTGGGTCGCACGCAGCCACCATTAACTTTCTTTTCTTTTCTTTGTCCCTAAAAAAACAAGTTTTGAAACGATTGGTTTGTAGCCTTGCATACAAATACTATATTAAAAATTGCGGGTTCGATTCAAATACCATATACTGCTATTTTGTTCGTTTGTTTTTTATGTGTTCTTCTTGAGGGATAACTAAGAGATTATAGAGGCTATATATTTATCTTACAAAAAATAAAACCAATTGCAACAAATTTTAAATAATTGTTTAAGATATCTCTATATAAGTATGCTTTATAATATAACCACGGATCAATAATGCCATTCTAAAATGAAATATACCTTTGGTTAACTATTTTTTAATTAGAAGTAATCCCAACTCTTAATAGTTAACACAATGATTTTACAATGTGAGAAGATAAGTGCTGAGTAGCCATGGCATGAGATCTTTAACTAAAATTAAATCTCTTGTAAGTAAACACAAATTGTACTAAAATTAGATTACATATATCTTAAAATTTGAAAGATTCAAGTTCAAATAAGGATATTATCGGATTTTTAGTGAGTCTATACAATGATACAAATCAAATGAGAAATGTTATATAATTATACATTTGAGGCAAATATTTATATGTTCCTACATAAATAAATTCTCAGGGCGATCAGTGATATATGGTGTTTTATACATCATTGTATATATGTTTTCTAATTGGTTTTCAAGTCTTTATCGAGTCTTTCTAGTCCTTTTTGAGTCATTACAGGTTTAGAGTTGCACTGGATGGGATATGGACCAGTAGAAGCAAAAGAGGCAGAAAACAGTGCAGTTTGGTGATTTTCACGCAGAACACTCTGATGAGTGTTCCGATTGATTGTTCCGCGGCGGAGATTTTTAAGGAAACTACACTTATTTCGGGATTTGCCCTAATTACTTCTATTTTCTCTCCCAGCCGCCTGTGGCTTTGATATAACTTCTTTTTCTATTTTTCTACATCATTCTACGCTAGTTTTTACACCAGAAACCAGACTTGAGCTTTTGGGGATTTGGGATTTGCTACTTTGTAAAGGGAGAAGGCTTCATCTCTCTCACCATAGAGAAGATTATCCTGAACCCTATCTCTATTTCTTTTATTATTGCAGTGATGAATTATTCAGCTTTTATCTCTGTGTTTTCGTGCTTCATGGCTGAGTAGTCGCCTTGCTTAGTCTAGGGTGTTAGGGTGTTTAGATTAATGAGTTAAACACAAATAAGGTTCAATGTTTGATTGTCTCCATTCATGTCATGCTTACTGCCTGCATTAAACTAGCTATTTATTGTTTGAAACTAGGTTTAATCTAATCATCAAAAGTGCTTAGGTTGCTAGAAACAACATGAATGGGCAGCTTGTCCCTAACCAGCGAAAGTAGATGTTAGGGCAATTTGTGAACTGATCGGATCTACTCTTAGTGTTCATCATCAGCTCTCAGACCAAGCGATAGCTTAGGCTTTGAGGCTGATCGATGAAAGGAGAAACACCACGACAGTGGGTTGATCTAGTATTGTATTCTGAGTTCTAGACCCGCGCTTAATAAAACCTTGAATAGATGTTTGGCTCATGATCGTTTGACACCCAATCCTTCACCCTAGGCTTAGCTCTTTAATAATCTGAAACTTTAAATCATCTTTTACTTGCTTGTTACGTTACCTCAAAACCTTCAAAACCCCCATATTGTTTTAGCTTAATATTGATCCTATAGAAATAAAGTGTAATAGTGGTCTCTGTGGATTCGATCCTAAAGTGCTACATCGACATACCATTCGATTGTGGTAGTGTGCACATTAGGTTAATTGGTGTGCGTGAACACGAATATCAATTTGGCGCCGTTGCCAGGGACCATCTTTTTTACCTTTATTTTTCGGTTATTTATTTAGTCTAAGACCTCTAACTTGCTCTTTTCTCTTTGTTGCAGGAGATCGCAAGGTTTAGAAAAAAAAAGAACAACAACAAACAAGGCCGACTAGCACCACCATGGGTGATCACGGCCATCAGGATGATCTCACTGCAGCAATGGCACTGATGCAACAACAGATGCTTCAGATGCAGCAGACCATCCAAGCTCAGCAAGCAGCTGCAGAACAAGCTTCCCAACAGGCTGTTCTCGCGCAGCAGGAACAGGCGGCACAGACTGTTCCAATCGGGCAGAGAAACCATCCACGTAACCTTCCCACTACGCGCTCTACCATTGTTCCTCCACTCTGTAGCAATCTGGACTTCGAGATCAAGCCTGCTTTGATCGGTCTAGTGCAGAGTAAGGTGTTCTCTGGTCTCTCTACAGAAATTCCAATGGAGCATATTGAGAGATTCGAGAGAGTCTGCAACTTTTCACGCGCGAATGGTGTTCCACCAGACTACATCAAGTGCACGCTATTCCCATTCTCTCTTGATGGAAAAGCTGCACGGTGGCTGAACTCTCTCCCTACAGGTTCTCTCTCTTCATGGGAACAGGTCCGATCAGCGTTCCTGAGCCACTTCTACACTAAGGCGAGAACTGCAGCATTGAGGAACAAGATCACCTCATTCAGACAGCTCCCCGACGAGCCTTTTTGTGATGCATGGGAGCGTTTCAATGTCTATCGCAGAGAGTGCCCTCACCATGGATTTGATGATGATTACCTCCTGGGCATTTTCTATGATGGAGTAGACTGGAAACACCGAAGTGCTATGAATTCTGCGAGCAATGGAGATTTCATGACTCAGACCACTGCTGGAGCATTTGAGCTGATTGAGAACATGGCTGCTAGTTCTGCCAATGAGAACAATGAGAGCGATCGTTCCAAGGTCGTGAACAGTGCTGAAACCCAGAAGATAGATGAGCTGACAGCCAAGATTGACTACCTACTGAAAAACAACCAAGGAAAAGTTTTCATGATGGATGGAGCTACTACTGGGCAGATTCAGAACAACCAGGCACAAGGATCTGGGTATCAGAACACCTTCCCGCAGAGCTTCCAGGGTAAAACCTTCATCTTCGGTGAGGCAGAGAACATGTTCGTCGCTCAGAATCAGAATTTGAACCAGCAACAGCCGTAGAACAACCAGCAGACTGCTCCAACGACTGTTCCGCCAGATGAGCTGAAAAATCTCAACTCTATGATGCAGCAGATGCTCCAGAGCCAGCAACTTCAGGTCAAGGCACTGAATCAGGTTACCACAGACATCAACACCAGAATGGACAGCATGTTCACTGATCTGAATACAAAATATGATGCTGTGAACAGCCACATAAAGAGGATTGATGGTCAGCTTGCTCAAACCGCTGAAACTGTCAAAAGGCAGCAAGAAACCCTTCGTGGAAAGAGTGTGATGCACTGTAATGCAACAGAGCATATGTGTGAGAAAGCTGTGGAAAAAGAAACAGAGCAGTTGTTCCCTGAAACTGTCTCAGGCGCAGAAAACAGAACAGAACAACCTGCTAGCTGTGTGGTGACTGCTCCTGACGAACCTACTGAGATTCCACCAGTGCGAGTCTATGTTCCTAAGGTTCCCTATCCAACTCCACCACCACTGAAGGTATTGCCTAAGGTTGATGATCCTGGAAAGTTTGTTTTCCCATGTTCCATTGCTGGAGTAGAATTTAAGGATGCTCTTTGTGACTCCGGATCATGTGTGAATCTTGTCTCAAAGGCGATTGTAGACAAGTTGGGTATTGTGAATGTTGAGCCTTCTCAGGTGACTCTGGCTTTTGCAAACTCTTCCAGAGGAGTCCCTTATGGCACCATCCGCAACCTTCCTGTCCAAGTAGAAGACTGTATGCTCCATACCGAATTTCATATTGTTGATATGAGCAAGGAACATGAGATGCCTTTGATCTTTGGAAGGTCATTTATGGCTACAGTGGGAGCAATCGTAGACATGCCTAATAAGAGAGTCTCCTTTTCCAATATCAATAAGAAAGTTTTCTACAAGGCTGTCCCAACCAGATCCCAAATTCGACACGCCTCCAGCATCTCAATGGCTAGTGGAGAACAGCTGGAAAATTTTCCTAAGAAAGAGTTTGGTGATGAGAGTGAGATTGGACGAGTCCTGGATGGAGATCCTCACGGTGATACCAAGAAACTGAGTGGGAATGCAAAGGTGAAGGAAAAAGTCCAAAAGAAAAGGGTCAAGGGCGGCCCTACGATGACTTTGATACCTCACATGTGTGATGAGAAATCCATTGAGTATGAGGTAAAGTGTAAGGGTACCTCTAAACCTTTCTCTAAAGTCAGAGTTATACTCACTGATGAGCTGAAGGAGAAAGGAGAAGCTGCTGTGAAAGGGTTGTTGAGCAGAGTTTTGATGCTGAACATGTTTGATTGTGGAGCTTGTTTTGGAACAAGCCTGGATGCTCAACCTGACTGATCCATTTCACCAAGTCAAGCTAGTGACTTAAACCAAGCGCTTGGTGGGAGGCAACCCACTGGTATGTGTAAATATAACTTGGTTTTATTTTTGTTTTGCTTATTTTTCGTTTTAGTTATTGAGTCTCAGGTCAAAAAGTAAAAAAATCCGAGATACTGTAGCGGAACATTCTGGCGCTTGTTCCACCCGACTGTTCCAGAAACGGAGCATATGTTCTCCAGAAGAGAGAGCGGCGGCTCCAGGTGAAAATCTGGTAACAGAACAAGTCTGGGGGAGCACGAGTTCCAGGTAAGTATCTCAAAAAAAAAAAAAAAAAATGTTTTTATTATTGTTATCACCTTCTCTCTGATTTATTTTCACACCGAGACGTTGTGAAGTAAGTCTGGGGGAGGGTTTCATCGTTTACTAACTCGTTTCTTTCTTTTGTTTATCTTTTGAGTCATTTTTGAGTAAGTTTTTAAGATCGAGTCAGTCAAAACTTTGTGGGAATTAGGACCTTATTCTGTGTTGATCACTAACCACCTCGTGCTTTAGTTATCTTATTCAGTGACCTTAGCAGTGGCGAAAGACACATATGTGGACCTGGAACACCCTGACATATCTCACTTGATTCTCCAGAAGTTCTCAGCCGATCAGGTTACACTGGGTAGACTTAACTCCACTTAACTTGAACCTAATATTGACTGAAATTCTTCTTGTTATGGGCACTAGATCAGGGAAACGAGAACTACACTCAGGGCATCTTATCCTTTATATCCATCTTTTGTTGTTCCTGAGTGGCTAGCTCATCTTTAGCTAGTTCCCACCCTGTACCTTAGCCTTTATTCCACCTCCATGCATTTGTTTTTCAGTGTTATATGTGCAGATATGTGCAAAAAGGCTGGAGAGGAAAGGATCGACGCAGCCTCTTACTCGTTACTGCTGCAAGTGTCAATCAGACAGGGAGAACAAGCAGACTAAGGGAACAGTCACTCCCTAAGAAACATCTGCGCAAGAACAGGGGTGGAGAACCAGAATGGTGTGAATCAGAACCACCAGTGGCATATGTATATCATATGTTACCTCCTTCTTCGTCACCCCACCATCTATTTATGTACTAGTATCAAAAAAAAAAAAAAAAAAAAAAAAAAAAAGAGAAAAAAAATATATATCTTGTTTTATTTAGTATTTGGTGATGGAGAAGGGGAAGGATTCAGGAAACATGAGCCACCGGGAAAGTCGAGCAGAAGAGTGGATATCAATATGAAGGGTTGAGGAACATACAGATGAGCAGAGCAGTCTGATGACTGATCCAGAGCAGTCGTTCCAGGGAGAGCAAAAACGAGTAGGGGCTGTGGACATCAATGGATCCGTCCTCTCTTGCAGTTTTGTGCGATATCCTGCATCCACCTCAAAAATTGGTAACCCCTAAACACTTGAAACTCCACCACTTAAACACTTAAATAGCCAGTTCCAAACCTAGACCGTCTACCCTGAATAGTGCCTGTGATGAGAAGCTCACGCAACTCTTAAATGAATGTAGGGAGTTCTGTCTCGATAGTGTTGCTTTTTCAGGTTTGAGATGTAGAGTATGGAGCCGATTTTTGAACAGCAGTCAGTGGGGTTCTGGTAAGGGTGTGCTGTCCTAGTTTACTGCTTGTATGGTTCAGAGATTCGTGGTTAAGGTATGGTTGCTGAGAATAGGAGAGTTCCCACACTTTCAAACCTTTCTTCCTGTTCTTGATACTTGGTCTTGTTCGAGGACAAACAAAGATCTAAGTCTGGGGGAATTGATATATGGTGTTTTATACATCATTGTATATATGTTTTCTAATTGGTTTTCAAGTCTTTATCGAGTCTTTCTAGTCCTTTTTGAGTCATTACAGGTTTAGAGTTGCACTGGATGGGATATGGACCAGTAGAAGCAAAAGAGGCAGAAAACAGTGCAGTTTGGTGATTTTCACGCAGAACACTCTGATGAGTGTTCCGATTGATTGTTCCGCGGCGGAGATTTTTAAGGAAACTACACTTATTTCGGGATTTGCCCTAATTACTTCTATTTTCTCTCCCAGCCGCCTGTGGCTTTGATATAACTTCTTTTTCTATTTTTCTACATCATTCTACGCTAGTTTTTACACCAGAAACCAGACTTGAGCTTTTGGGGATTTGGGATTTGCTACTTTGTAAAGGGAGAAGGCTTCATCTCTCTCACCATAGAGAAGATTATCCTGAACCCTATCTCTATTTCTTTTATTATTGCAGTGATGAATTATTCAGCTTTTATCTCTGTGTTTTCGTGCTTCATGGCTGAGTAGTCGCCTTGCTTAGTCTAGGGTGTTAGGGTGTTTAGATTAATGAGTTAAACACAAATAAGGTTCAATGTTTGATTGTCTCCATTCATGTCATGCTTACTGCCTGCATTAAACTAGCTATTTATTGTTTGAAACTAGGTTTAATCTAATCATCAAAAGTGCTTAGGTTGCTAGAAACAACATGAATGGGCAGCTTGTCCCTAACCAGCGAAAGTAGATGTTAGGGCAATTTGTGAACTGATCGGATCTACTCTTAGTGTTCATCATCAGCTCTCAGACCAAGCGATAGCTTAGGCTTTGAGGCTGATCGATGAAAGGAGAAACACCACGACAGTGGGTTGATCTAGTATTGTATTCTGAGTTCTAGACCCGCGCTTAATAAAACCTTGAATAGATGTTTGGCTCATGATCGTTTGACACCCAATCCTTCACCCTAGGCTTAGCTCTTTAATAATCTGAAACTTTAAATCATCTTTTACTTGCTTGTTACGTTACCTCAAAACCTTCAAAACCCCCATATTGTTTTAGCTTAATATTGATCCTATAGAAATAAAGTGTAATAGTGGTCTCTGTGGATTCGATCCTAAAGTGCTACATCGACATACCATTCGATTGTGGTAGTGTGCACATTAGGTTAATTGGTGTGCGTGAACACGAATATCAATCAGGTTCAGATCTTATGAAGAGTTCGTATCTACAGTTTATACACTCTTTGTTAAGAGTTTGTCTTCGCGTTTTGACCAAAATGTATATGGATTATCTTGTGGGTTGTTATTATATGAGGTTAGAGAGTTGTATAGCTTTAAAAGTGGATGTAAGGTATAGCGTGCGGAATATATACTAAATAGCTTTATCAGCATCCGATAGATATGTCAACTGAATCACAATCTAATACCCATTTTTGGTCGACATCTAATACCCGTTTATAACGAAAGTTAGGTGTAACATGGAATTTAGATTTTTAACTTTACACCCAAAAAAACATGGAATTTAGATGATAAACAGAGATTCTATATTCTTATCTTATAGATTGTTAATTTGATGTTCATGCGCATGTGATTCTTGTCAGGTTTTAATTGCCGTTTAACGGTGCCAAAGTAGTACTTCCATTACTTATCAAAAAGAACCCTCAACAACAAATTTTTATATTATTGTAAAAAAGCCTCAAGATTATTGGAATGTCCCCTGATTTGTTTTGGGCTTATATAGGTTATTTATGTATTCTAAGAAAAATAATTTATCTTTGTTTATACATTTGTATTATGATTTGTATTCATGATGAGATCAATTTTAATGACTAAAAATTTCAGTTCATAAGTCTAGCTATGCATTTTTATAAGACGGTGATTAAATCAAGTAATTTAAGTTTGACTATAGTATTTCAAATGGAGACCGGAATATAATAAACCACTGCTTTTCGATCCACTAGATTGCATGACTAAATTCTGGAGGGAAGACCTTAAATTGGATAAGATTATCTTAATTGTTTGCATGGCGTTGGAATCGAACTACATAATATTCAAATTTACTATATGTTTCTAGATATACATTTCCAACTACGTTGATCAATCATTATTCAAAAGTTATATCTCTTTGTTTCATATTAATTGTAACTTTAACATTATTTTTTTGTCACGTAAAAAATGTCGTTTTATAAGTCTGATGCAATTTACACTTACTTTCAACTCAATATTAATAGAATGCATTAATTTTATAAATAAAATTATTTATTAAAAATGCTATTGGTAATAGATAATATTAGTGAAAACATAAACACATTTCAATAAATTTCTTAATACGTGTGAAAAATGTCTGAGTGACACTCTTAGGAATATATAGTTAATGCCCTAAGGGTTTTAGTAGTTAATATAGGTCTAAACCTGAAACTCGATTGGTTTGTCCATTCACTCAAGTTCCATCTCGTGCGTACATGTTCCGGTTAGTTACTCTAGGAATGTTTATAACTATTAGTCTATTACCTGTCTGGTATGAACATGCATATATTATATGCAGAAAACGCATACTACTTCATCTCTAATATTTGTCGAGTCAATCATATTTAATAAATGTTATCTACGTCCATTAATTATAATTTTTAAATGGTGTGAACAAAAGATTAAAAGTAGTGGTAGATGAATATAATATTATGCGGATAAGAGTTTTAAAATTTGATAAGCACGATTTTTACTTTAAACACAAGGGATGAATCAACCATTAGCCAATTGGGTCTGACTCATGTTAAAAAAAACTTTTCTTTCAATTATTCATTTCTTGTCATTCTATTAAAATGTTAGTGCACCTATTCCACAATCGATAGAGATTCTAATGTTTTAAATTAAACTTTTGTCATTTTATCAAAATGTTTCGAGTGACATTCACAAAAAGATGAGGAACTTGTTTATTTTAAGCTACATATATGTAAGGTTTTCAGATCAAAACTATGTCCTCCATGTACAGTCTGCAGCTAGCAATGAAAACTAGCTATTGATATTGAGCGATGTACTTTTCTAGATTTGGGATACATTCTGGATTCCGAACATACAGAAGTGCACTGGGTTGTCTGTGAACTATAGAAGATTTGACGTGGTGATAAGTTAGGTTATCGTGTAACATGTGTACATAGCATCCGATACAAATGTTATATTCTGTTATCATGCTTGTGAGGTGTGACATGGTCCATTTAATCTGTGTGCTTTGTCTCCTATATATACATGCATATATATTTGCACGGGACAGCATAATATAAAGGTAAGAAAGACAAAATTTCAGAAAGGAGGTTAAAAGGGGAAAGGAGACAAGTGGTCACTAACCTTAAAAGCACGGCCAAAAGTTTAGTAACTAAAAAGATATGGGGTCGAAGCATAAATATCAAATTAGCTCACAAAGTCATAAAGACAGATTTAAAGGGGAGAGAGCATTAACATTTAATTACGTTGATTAATATGAAAAATGGAAAATCAAATATAAGGGGCAATTTGTGGAAGAAATATTTTAATTAGCGTTGGATTATCACTATATATATGGATGGAGGGAAGGACCACGAAAGACAAACCAAGATTATAAGAGTGTTGAAGACAAAAAAAAAAAAGAGAGCAAGAAAGAAAGAGAAGATTTTTTGTTGTGATCATTACATATAAATGGAGTGGAGAAAATGGTACTTAGATGCAGTTCTTGTTCCATGTGCTCTACTTGTGATGTTTAGTTACCACATCTACTTGTGGTACAAGGTTCGAACCGAACCTTTCTCTACCATCGTCGGCACTAATTCTCGTGCTCGTCGATCTTGGGTTGCTGCCATCATGAAGGTATTAATCAATACTCAAAAACGATTTATCGAAATAGCTAGTATTCAAATCTTGTGATGAAGTTGATATATGTCCTTCTTTTGTCTTACATTGGACAAAAGTGGATGTATAATAGTTAAGTGATTGTCGGAACTCGCAAGTAGTAATCGTCTTATTGGTCTAGGCCAAATATAAGTTCTAGAACATATTTTTTTTTTATTGTTAACTGAAAATTTCACATGAAGATTGCATACTGAGATAAGTACTTAATTAGTATTATCAAAAATGTAAGAATGTATATTATATGTTTCTTAGATATATGTTAAACTGATATATATATATATATATATATATATATATATATATATATATATATATATATATATATATATGGAAATAATAGGAAACTACTAGGAATTATAAGCCAAAGTATAAGTTCATATACATATAAAACATATATCTATGAATTTATAGGTTTGGCTTATACTTCCTATCTAGTTTTCTATTATTCATATATTTTTATACATGTGAATTTGTCATGTACTTAATTGTATATACTTTATGAACGCAATTTTAAAAAATATAACTAGTTCTCAAATGGTTAATAATAATGAATGTGTTTTTCAGGACAACGAGAAGAAGAACATCTTAGCTGTACAAACACTACGAAACACGATAATGGGAGCCACGCTAATGGCCACAACTTGCATCCTCCTCTGCGCAGGCCTCGCCGCCGTTTTAAGCAGCACTTATAGCATCAAGAAGCCTTTAAACGACGCCGTATTCGGATCTCATGGTGACTTCACAGTCGCACTCAAATACGTAACCATCCTCACAATATTCCTCTTCGCCTTCTTTTCTCATTCTCTCTCCATTCGCTTCATCAACCAAGTTAACATCCTCATTAACTCTCCTCAAGATCCTTCCTCTGATGACTTTGGTGGAATCGGAAGCTTCGTGACTACTCCTGAGTATGTCTCTGAGCTACTTGAGAAAGCTTTCTTGCTAAACACGGTAGGTAATAGGTTGTTCTACATGGGCTTGCCTTTGATGTTATGGATATTTGGACCCGTGCTTGTGTTCTTGAGCTCTGCGTTGATGGTTCCTGTTCTTTATAACTTGGACTTTGTGTTTTCCTCGAGCAATAAGGAGAAGTGTAAAGTGGATTGCCATGGAGATTCTGATGATCACTTCTCTCCTTGATGTTCATGTGGAATATATATGTATATGATTGATAATAAACTTGTTGTTAATCTATAAGTATTTCAAGTTGATTGTTGCTAAATGGTTTTTGGAAACCGGGTATTTTTATAACCGGATTTTCTAGGAAGAAATTTAATAATCATACTCAAGCATATGTTTTTATCCTCAATCTCGCGTAACATGCAACCACAGTAAGCTTAGGTATTGATCAATAGGTTGTTCAAAGCTGGAATAACAAAATAGCGGACAAGCTCGCAAGTTTAGTTGGGTTAGTTTCATTACCTCTTATTTGGTTATCCAAATCAGATTCTATTTTCGCTTAATTAACGTCATGTTAACAAACAAAAAAAAACCTTTTTGCTCAATTGCAAGTTGTGACGTCGAAGTGAGCGATCCAAACCTTCTTTGTAGTCATCTACCTTCTTAACATGGTTCGCACTGTTATCAGCCTGGAACGGTAAACTAAGAAAATCAGCAAAAGCAATTGGTTTATCATTCAAGAAAATGAGAAGCCGAGCAAGTCTCAACCCCTTTTTCAATCCGCACACCATATATTTCTTCCATCGTCCTGTTCAGGTCAACAACAAGTCAAAGAAAATCCATGCTTTACCAACCCTCATCCATCACAACGACTATCAAAGAGGAGTTAGACCGGATTTCAACCTCAACGACAACAAACTTTTCGAAGAATTCCAGAACCATGCATTCCGTCTCAACAATGCCAGACAGACGTTCGCCAATTCTTTCACTCCAAACTGGATGTATTATCCAATAGACTATGGCATGAGCCTTGACGAAGACCTTCAGTATTATCAAGAGAAATTTGCTCATCCACCTGCAAATTTAGAACCACCAAAGAGAAAACGAGCAGTAACTGAGCAAGAAAAGAAAAAGACAGAAGAGAAGGAAGATACCCAAGAAGTTCCTCAAGAGTTCTTTCAAGATGCACAACTCCCAGATGATGAAATAAATATTGATGCAATTGGAAAAATGTTCAACATCGACATCAAAGATGATCCAAAACCCGAAGAAGAATACGTATTTCCAGAGCCCGGATACGTATGCCCGGACGACCACAACGGATGCTGCGAAGAGCAGATGCTCGAGTTTGATATCCAGAAAGGAATTCAGGAGAGTATGATCCTTGATACATTGGCATCGAAGTGCTTCCAAGAGGATTGAAATATGACTCGGATTGTCTCTGGTTGTGAATCATGCTTTCGAGGCTCCTTTGAAGATCTTTTAACTGGCTTTTAAGACTGGCCATTTCTGCTTCTTTATTGCGGAATTGAGATGTATCGACCATCATGTGTTTCGCCAAGGACATCATTTCTTGATGGAGGCTGTTAAGTCGACCATGTATTTCCGTTATCGCATTTTGAAGGCTATGAAACCTCTTGTTGCATCCTTCTGCTATCTGATCAACTTTATGGTTTATAGTTGATAATAGCCGATTCTGAGCAAGAGAGTTTTCGGTCTGCCAATTGAGGACTTTCTCAGCTTGACTCATTTCGTCTGGTCCAGAAGAGCTGACGGCTTGAGAGGGAATCTTTGGGCAGTGAGCGATGTTGTTTTTGGTGAATTCTTCACTCGGGGGAAAGTCTTCAAGGCTCATCATCATGATTTCGTCTTTTGGCTCTTCTTTTCTATCGGAGTATTGGACGATAAAATTATATTTATCGTCTCCAAGTGGACCAACAGTAGGATCTCCTTCGAGATACCTTTTGTAGAGAGGGTCCTTTTTCTTCTGTCTTCGTCTTCGTTTTTCATCATCGAACTCATAGTTCCAATAATCTTCTTCGCAAGCGTCGCAGTTGCATATGTCGAAGCGGCAGTGTCCGTCTTCGTCTATAAAAGGATAGATTATTTTCCCGTTTTTGTCAAAACGACAAGGTCTGGGAATGTCTTGTCTCTTTGCTTTTCCGTAGAAGTCTTGTTCATCAACTTGGATGGCGAATTGAGTGAATAGTTGCCTTCTGAAAGACGACGATCGTGGTTTTTCAAACTTGATTTCTGTCGTTCCGTCTTTTCGTGAGTGAAAGCTGACCTCTGAGGATTGAATAGGTGATTGAGTGGCTTGATGAAGTTTTTCATAGCTTGTCACCCATGATTCTGGTAGTCGACGTATCAGTTCTTCACGTGATATCTGGCGAGGAATTTATATTGAATTGGGTGCCTGAGATGCTGACGTGACTTCGAGATATAGGGCTTCATCAAATGAGGGTAATACAAGATCGAGAGCATGATCTTGAATTCGGTAGACGATCTGATGATGTAGAGTGGCTGCAATACTCTTTTCTTGCATTGGTGTTCCGATTAGTTGTAGTTGAACCTTGAGGGTCTTCAGGAGGTTTGGATCTTGTAATGAAACATTAAAGTTTGGAAACAGCGTTATGAATACTGTTCCAACGTTTAATGTTGTTTGGACCGTTCCAATGCATGCTTGCTGGTATGACTTTAATCGTGAATCGATTAAAGCTATCCTTGCAATAACTGGTAGACCTTTCCTGGCGTGTAAGGTTCGACCAATTCTTACTACACCGAAATGGAGATGAGTGTAGCCTTGCTGCTGTCATAATCTGGGTAGGTGCTCCGGGATATTAAGCGATATGAATTGCTTCTCTTCAGTCGCTGGGACTTGGCAAGATGAAAACTTGCTGGATTGGATGTATTCTAAAACCTTTCGGTTAGAAGATGACTTAATGAGTTCACGAACTCCTCTAACGGAGAAAGTGTTGGGTTTTTTTTTGAAAAATATTCATAAGGATTTACTAAAGGAAGGGTGGTTTCGGGTAACTGGTCTCCCGGAATATATTATATTTCGTACAGAGAATTTAGTGAGGATGAGGAAAAGGAAGAACGACTTTTACTTTTAGGAAGAGTAGAAATTGCGAACGGAGAATCAATAGAAGTAGGCTGGGAGGTAGACATCGAAAAGAAAATTGCTTTCCAGAACACTTAAACATTTCAATGATAAACGATGATTCTATCATACAAAAACACAAGATGAAGGCTCCTATACCAGAATATAGCTGTTGGTTAGATGAACATCGTATTGATAGAATCGTATTGACAAACGAAATTGATGATTTCCAGGTAAAGGGAGCGATACATGCACTTCACCGGCCTTTCAAATCTGGCTCAACCCACTGTTAGGAAATCACCTCTTCCAGATGCCGTGTTGACAAAGTCGTGTTGATGAATATCTAACAAGGAAACACAGCTGTTAATTGGATTGCATCTTAGTGTTGTTTGGAGATAGAAATCAGAGCTTTTCAAGAAAAGAGATAAGGTCTGGAAAATGAGAGGTTTTTAGAAAGACATTTAGAGAGAGAAACTTAGAGAGACATTTTTTTTTGGAAATTCTTAGATGATATTTCACAATGGGGGATGAGACACACACATATATATATATATTACACACATATATATATATATATATATAGTGGAGGACGAGACGCTGACATAAACGCTTACCTCACTTCACACTTTCATAAGCAAGTTGCGATTACATCATCGCTTACATCATGCTTATGCCTTTATTCAAACAGAAATTTAAACACACTTATTTTACATAATTATACATAAACGACGTACGGTTTGCTTAATGATACATTTCAAACTCGAGCATATGCTCCTCGCAGCATCCATAATGATCAACCAAAGAAGATACTATTGGATGACTACAAAGCGAATTTTTATTTGCAAATGAATCAACTTTTGAATCATATTGATTATGGATCAGACTTGGCATACGAATTACGGTATAATAAAAATAAAATAGTTTTGTAAACTAAAACTAAATGGTGCTAAGTAAGAATCCTTAAAAATTTTGAAGCGAGACTTTGTCTTTGATAGTGTTAATGTTCAACACCAGAACCAACACTTCACCGATGGTAGTGGATTGGACAACGTTGGTTTTACTGAACCAACCAGAGCAGAAATTGAATCAGTTCAATTTTTAGTAACTTCGTCGCAGCGTAGTTACCTGTCCTGTGTTAATGTGCTGATTATAGGTTTAATAAATAAAAATAATCGAGGCTCGCGATATAGGCCCGTTAAAAGCCCATGTTAATTGTTAATTGGTTTATTACTTCTTGTATGTTCCAGGTCGTTACTCTCTAAACCAATCGAATCCCGAATCCAGACCCAAACCCTGAATCCGGATCCTTATCTCGTCGGCGACGAACGAATTGCTGTGTGAGAGCAATTCACAAGCGGGGGAAAGGAGCGTTTTCTCTTAATCCAATTGTAAGTTCAAGTTAGTGAATTTGGGATCAATTTTGAAGATCTTTGTTCCTCATTGAATTTGATTCTGATTGGGGTTTTGGGGTTTCTGATTCATTGGGCTTAGTCCAGAAGCAATGCACGAAGCTGTTGATTTCTAATTTTTTTGTTTTCACCTTTCGTATCGCAGAAACTAAAACGATGCCACGTAAAGGATTCTCCAATTTCGATGATTATGATGATGGTTTCGATGATGATGACGATGCTTATGATTATGACTATGATGTTGATGTAGAAGACGCTGAACACGGTAAGTAAGCATCTTCACACAATCCTTTCTTGTGAGTCTGTTGTAGTTTAATGTACTCTTTTGATGAACTTGCAGAAGCAGCTGACCCCAAGGAGGAAGAAGTGATTTCTCAGAAAGGGATTTGGAGATGTGGAATCTGTACATATGATAATGATGAGAGTATGCATGTTTGTGATATCTGCGGTGTGATTCGTCATCCAGTACCCGGTGGAAACATAACTGTCAGTAACGATACAGGTACTGTCTCTTCTTTCCTCCAATCTATGTTAGCGAGAGACTTTATAGTTCATATTAGTCAGAGAAGCTAATTGTTGTTACAGTCTCTCTTTGCCTCTCTGTATAGGATTCGTGGGTTTTATTTTCTGAGGTCATTGATTAAGCTGTTGTTATCTGCTTGGCGAGAGTAGTCTGAATGGTTTTTAATTTATTCAAGTGTTTTTGCTATTCTTGGTGTGTGATTATAGAATAGATGTGTGTTTTGTGCAGTTGAAAGCAGATGCAAAGAACCAATGGTTTCCAAATTGGCAAAGTCTCTTTTGGAATCAGTTCCTACACAGAAAAGGGCTCAGGGCCCTCTGCCTGGAATTTCCCGTGGGAATATTCACGATCTCCACAAGGCTTTTAGTTCTAAAAATTCCTCCGTTAGTATAGGTTGGGAGCTTCTACTGTGGTTTGATAGTGTTTTAGGCTTTTCAGTTTTCCTGATAACATTGTTCGTGTTGAGAGTCTATAGTTGGTTCTTTGCATTTTTGGCTGTGCCGAAGCGTTATTCTGACATTTTATTTCATTTAACTTAATTTGTAGCACCGTTCAAGTTTGATGCTCCATCGCCAGATGATTTAGTCTCCAACGGACTAAAATCCTCGAGAACTGGTCCTAAAGGTATCCACACTTGCCTTTCACTTTTGACTTTGATGATGTTTGTTCCTGTACGGATTAGATGCTGGAAACCTGCTGCTTTAATCCATTTTATTGTTTCCTCGCTGGAACCATTATACCTCTATGATATATTTTGAAAATCTTGTTGAAGCTAATGTTGATACTTGATACAACCATACGAAGCTCAGGCGATCCTAGTGATAAGTTTTAGTTCAACTGTAATTAGGATTTTCCATTTTTTTTTGTTCTTTCCTTTTTTTTCAAATTTCCTTTTAGGTTTGGGAATGATCTTTCTGATAAATAGGAGTGAAGATCGATTGTGATAATCATTCGTTGGGAGATTTACTTGTGTGTGTTTCGTCTAGTTTAGTTTCAATTTGGTGGTTGAAGTGCGCTCTTAACTCTAACAGATAGCATGAAGCAGAAAGAGAAGCAAGATAGCGCAGAACAGAATCCTTTAAAGAAAGAAGCAGACAGATCAGAAACAAGCTCCCAAGGTAGTCACGATAACGTAGGCGGCATACAATCTTTCAAAAGTTTGCCAAAAGCAAAAGCAGACAAAACTAAGGAGACAAGTTCTTCGTCAAAAAATATCGAGGTATCGGAGAGTCTTACTGGTACTATGAACAATATGTCTTTAGCTGGGGAAACAGAAATCTCCAGGGATGTAAAAATTAGAAGAGCAAGATCAAAATCAAATCATAAGCCAGAGGAGTGGATGCTTCTTGATAAAGAATCAGATACACTAAGTCAACTGAATCTTGCCATTGTGAGTTTTCTGGATTTCTTGGCCGCTATGTACTAGTTTTTCTCCATGCATATTATTACTGATGTTTGCTTGCGATGCGATTTGATTATTGTAGGTGGGACATGTTGATTCCGGTAAGTCAACACTTTCGGGTAGGCTACTGCATCTATTGGGAAGAATATCTCAAAAACAAATGCACAAGTTCGAGAAAGAAGCAAAGTCGCAGGGTAAAGGGTCCTTTGCATATGCGTGGGCGTTGGATGAGAGTGCTGAAGAGAGGGAACGAGGTATAACGATGACTGTGGCTGTTGCCTATTTCAATACCAAAAGACATCATGTTGTTTTGCTCGACTCTCCTGGGCACAAAGATTTTGTTCCAAACATGATAGCAGGAGCAACACAAGCAGATGCTGCGATTCTTGTCATAGACGCATCTATTGGTGCTTTTGAAGCTGGTTTTGATAACTTGAAAGGCCAGACAAGGGAGCATGCACGTGTTCTCAGAGGTTTCGGCGTGGAGCAAGTCATAGTTGCGGTTAACAAGATGGACATTGTTGGTTATTCGAAGGACAGATTTGATTTGATTAAGCAACATGTAGGATCGTTTCTGCAATCCTGTCGTTTTAAAGAATCGTCTCTGACATGGATTCCATTAAGTGCCATGGAAAATCAGAACTTGGTTTCAGCTCCCTCCGAAAGCCGCCTATCCTCATGGTACCAAGGTCCGTGTTTATTGGATGCCGTTGACGCTGTCAAGTCTCCTAACAGAGACGTCTCAAAGCCTCTGCTCATGCCTATATGTGATGTTGTAAGATCAAATTCGCAAGGGCAGGTATCTGCATGTGGCAAACTTGAAGCTGGAGCTGTTCGGCCAGGATCCAAGGTACACCACTACTCTACTTTATGGAAGGTTTCTCAGTGTTAAGTCCCGTTGTTATCATTAGCTTTAAATCGAAATACTTTCTTATGGATGCATCTTGAGTATCTTATTTAATGGCTTTTTAACTGATGGCTTACATTACTGCTAGATAATGGTTATGCCCTCGGGAGATCAAGGAACCGTGCGGTCTCTGGAGCGCGACTCTCAGGGCTGCACCATTGCAAGAGCAGGAGATAACGTAGCAATAGCTTTGCAAGGGATTGATGCGAATCAAGTAATGGCAGGAGGTGTGCTGTGCCATCCTGATTATCCGGTTTCAGTTGCAACTCATTTGGAATTAATGGTGCTCGTCTTGGAAGGAGCAACATCGATCTTGCCCGGTTCTCAGGTAAAAGAAAGAAGGCCCTTCTCTCTCTCTCTTGCATGCTCAGTCTCTCATTATTTGTCTCAAGTTTTTCTGGTCTTTTCCAAATGAATGTATAGCTGGAGTTTCATGTGCACCATGCAAAGGAAGCAGCAACAGTAGTGAAGCTTGTGGCAGTGCTTGATCCCAAGACAGGGGAGCCAACAAAGAAGTCTCCTCGCTGGCTAACTGCTAAACAGAGTGCTATGCTTGAGGTTTGAAATCTCGCTCGACTTTTTTTTTGTGTGGAACATTACAAAAACTGCTTTGATATGACAATGTTTTGTTCTGATAATCTGCAGGTGAGTCTTCAGTATCCAGTTTGTGTGGAGACATTTTCTGAAAGTAAAGCTCTTGGAAGAGTGTTCCTTAGATCATCAGGAAGAACAGTCGCTATGGGAAAAGTTACTCGGATTATCCAAGACTCATAAATTTTATCTATTGTCTGTGCTTGTGTTCATTAGAAAATTGTTGAGTCGTACCAAGTTTTGTCTGCAGTACTTTATTAGGAAATATCCTAACATCAACTGCAAAAACATTATTCAGTTAAATTTCAATGTGTAATTTTATTAATCTGATTTATTTTTCTTCAACAACAATAATGTTCTCCACTAATAATGGAAATTACATTGTTGCCTTCTGTTTCTCTTGCAACGATTGGAAAAAGTAAGATTTAGTATGAGGAATGCAGAACAATAAGAAAAAAAAAAACTTAAATTGCTACATATATTTCAAGTTCAAATCAAAAGTTGAGCTTTCATACAAGTGGAATAGAATATTGTCACCTGCTCTTATTTGCCTATTTGTACCTAACTGGGTCAAAAGTAAAAAAAAAATGTTAAATTATTTACAAAAAAAAAGAAGAAGAGAGGTAGAGAGCAAGATGATGTAGATACAAGTATTTGGTGAAGAAGAAGAAACAATGTATATGATCATCTTGGAATCCTCCCACAAAGCTAAAATTGGGTGTGGCATTATCACTACAACGACTTTTCCTCTTCCGCAGAGATTTTGCAGATAGGGCACCAGTTCTTCATCCGTAGCCATTGTTGTACACAGCTCACATGGTACATATGTTCACATGGCATAGTCCCTACTTCATCTCCATCAACGTACTCTTCCTGCATATCATATATATATAACATTAACCTCTTCTTCATTCCACCACAACCCTTATGCCTACATTGTCCTAGACAAACCAGTTGATACATTTATAGTTTTGGTTAGACCTGGCAAATACTGCACTTGATATCATCATCCTTATTCAGTGAATTGGGGCCGATTTCATCAGTCTCCTGATAAATGCTTTTCTGGAGGCTTTTCGAGAGTGCTTCTTCGCTTAGAGCTGTGCTCACTGTGCCCATTTTATCCCCCAAAGCTAGTAGTTCCTGCCAAATTTGTATTAAGCTTAAAATGGTTCATAATAATACGTCAAGTGACCAAGGTATAAAAAAAGTGTGCTAAACTGACCTCATATGACATGTTATCAATGTCAAGCCTCATATCTCTATGCTCATCGTAGAATCTGATCATACCACTTGAGAATAGATTCGTCTCCAACGAAGCCAGCCTCTGTGGATAAAGAAAGCAGAACAGACAGTAGAAACGTCAGAAACACTCCAAACCCGGACAAACATGTTCATATCAAAAGACCAAGCTGCTAATTACCTCGTATGTAAGCTCCTGATCATGTTCAATTCTTTCCAGTGCCAACAATACCTAAAAAAAAATTTCAAAACAGTGTTATCACAACACAAAAACATGCAAATCTTCTAAATGAAATTAGACAACAATGTGAAGGAAACTACCTCCGCAATTTCATTAATGTTGTAGCGACTTAAACCACCATGGCTCACCAAAGAGCGTGAAGGTGAAGGGCCAGCTTCTGCAGGGCTACAAGGCATTAAGCTAAGTAAACGGCCAGTATTACTGCTCAGCCTGCTATGACTACTTGAAGGATCGGTTGGTGTTGCAGGAGGAGGCGTTTGACGATAAGTAGCAGCTCCAAGTCTCCCTGATCTACCAAAATTACCAGATCTCATACCACCACTAATCGAAACAACGCTGTTACCTCTGATGGTCGGTACTACTATCCGACTCCTTCTGTTATCAGAAACTATGATGCCAGAAGAGCTTTGATTCTTTCCCTTCATCCCTGACACGCTGGTCTTACTGGCTCTGCTAGAGGAGCTGCTCTCCCCATCAGTGTTTTTCCATTTTGTTGTCACACTGATTCTTGTTGAGGAGCTTGAGTTAGTTGAAAGAGCATCAGACACAGAACTGCACCTCAAGCTCCTCAATCCATTCTTGTTCAGACCACCTCTTACAGTGTGGTCGCTACCAGAAGATGAAGAAACATAGGAAACCATCAGAGCATCAGGTTTCTGAGGACTACTTCTGATGATGGTTCCTCTACCTGAGCCTCCTACCTTTGTCATTACAACTTCTCCAGACACAGCATTTTGAGAATGAACACCTCTTTTAGTCTTTTGGCGTGGGAGGATGGCCTTCGCTACAGCTGGACCATCATGAACACTGCTCGCCGCTGAAGAATCTGTATCCAAATTAGATGCAGACTGTCTCTTGCTAGTACCTTTAGCCTGCTTTCTTAAGTATCCAAATCCACCCGGAGTTCGAGATGAACTCCCAACAATCTCCTTCCCATTAGACGAGGCACAAACCGGAGGTCGACCAACTTTTGCATTGTTGTCCGTAGAGCCACCACCGATCCTAGCTCCCTTGGTGTAAGATACCTTACCGCTACAACCAATCCTGCTGCTGCAGAAAGAGACATTCTTTTCATCTTTCTTGTTCATATTCTGACGCAGTAAAGGGCCGCTTGCTTTTCTAGGCAAAACCATAGGGTCAACCGATCGTTTGCCCGGACATCCATCCATGGATTAAAGAAGAAACCTTTTCCTCTGCAGACAGACAAAAATATAACTTTTAAGATATCTGATTGAAAAGTGCATCTCAAATAGAATATTCAGTGACACCAAACATAAATAATATTAAAACACACACACAGCTTCAGCAAGACATCGAAACTTCTTTTTTTGGCAACCACATCAAAACTTCTTTTGGAAAAAAAAAAAAGAAAAGAAAAGTTAAAGCATCCAGATAATCAATCTTACGGGAAGAAAATGGGAGAGTGGATGTATAAGATCATCCAGAGAGAAACACACTACACCTGTTGTTGTTTATAACTAGATGATGCATTCATAAACATGAGAGACCGAAGAGAGAAAAGTGGAGGGAAACTAATGGTCCCCAATCCAAAGAGAGAAAACAAAAGGAGGGTAGTGAATAATTCGAATTAAACGGACTATCATCAATAACACACAAAAAATGACTCTTTTTAATCCGTGATTCCAGCTTCACCATTAAAACACACAGAAACTGTATATAGCCGGTCTCCAATTATAGCTACAATTTATTATACATCGGAAATCGATTCCTATCAAAATCGAAAGACATGAACAGCAACTTACTTAGAAGATAATCTAAGAGAACCACGTAAGCTTGACAGAGTTAGAGTTTAGAACATAAAGAAAATATTCCGGCGTTACCTTTTCTCACTTTTCCGAGCGAATCATGATGACTCTCCTCGTCTGTCTGTGATTTGACAAAAACGTTGAGAGAGAGAGCTCGAGACAGAGAGTAATAAAGCTTTTAACTAAGCTCGGAGGAGTGGCGTGGAAAAGTGGTTAAGAGGGATCAGGACCGTTGGTTTCGGGTTTGGTTCAACGGAAGCTAAAGATGGACGGATGAGATTCACTTTAACGTCGCTCTCTGTAAGCGAAAGTGGGAAAACGACACCGTTGTCTTTAGCGGCGTTACGTATGGTAGACGGGATGATATTGAATTTTTTTTTTATTTATTTATTTCTCCTTTTTCGGGTGAAGCTAATTGAGTTTACAATATACGATTGGCCGTTAGACTTTATAAATTAAATGTAGAGTAAAGAAAAGCAGATTAGTTTAGTTAATTACGTGTATTGATGATGTCGAGAAAAAGTTGTTGTATTAACAAACGTATCGTCCTTTTTGGCGTGAATCAAGAGACGCTTGTTTATCAATTACAAAAAAAAATGTACTTATTTTATATGTTCTTGTTTACCATCATTCAAAACAATTTTATATTTTTAAGCATAATGAATTTATGAATACTTACACAGGTTTCATCTCTCAACTCGAAATGTCACTGACTTCTTGCCTATTTATTCTTCTTTACGTCAAAATTTATTTAGCTAAATGTTTAAATGCCAATATTATATATGAAAATGTGTTCTAATAGTTGCAGTCTATACTCTATACATATAAAATGCACATTTCGCAAATGCAGAAAACAATCCTAAACTCGACGACTTAATTGGATTTATTGTTTTAGAAGTCTATTTAGAATAATCGCTTTCGTTTCTGACTGATGTTCGTTGCGGTGAAAACCATGTTACTGGTGGTGCCAATCATCGCAGTGGCATATGCAACGTGATTAGGATAAGTGCATGCACCATAACGTGTGTACTTTCCTGCTGTTTCATAAAACCAAGCTGGCAATACATTTTCATTTCATTTTGAATTTACCAGTTTCTGTTTAGTTTAACTTATTGACATATATTTTACCAAAGCAGTTACTTTTCTCAAATGAATCAGACCAACATTTTTAACTTAAAAAAACAACTTAGGAAAGCTAGTTTAATTTTTAAAAAGACAACTTAGAAAGCCAATTAATTATATAAAGCATGTCATTAGCTAAATAAGGAACAAAATATTTTGACACTGGACATGTAAAAACAAAAGGAAATTATTTATTATTCATAAGGGAACAAAAATATATTAGCTAAATTTGGATAAGTATGACCACCTTATAAATTAAAATTACGTGATATATACTAACAAAAGTCGACTGTTTTCCAAAACGGTCGAAATCGTTAACCTATAATCAAATTTTAACAATTTGGGTATTATTCTGTTAAGGAGAAACAAATAAATAAATATGTGGGAGGATTCATGGTTTCTCCACCACCACACCACCTAAGAAATGCGGGATCTAAGCTGCGTTTACAAACATCAGAGTTCCAAAAATAAATAAGAAAACCCTAATTTTCCACCATAAGTTTTTGGAGATTAGTTTGCTTGACATACACGTCTCTTCTCTTTGGTTCAAAAGCTTTTATTCATCTCCTTTGATCTCAAGGTATATATTCTTCTTCTTGTTGTCGTAATAATTCATGTCTGAATCCATAGTGTTAGCTACTTATCTGATAGTCTTCTGAAATATTTCATTTTATCCTGATTTTGCATTGTTCGCTAAGCGTCGTGACAGGTCGTTTTTTGATATCTGAATGATGGCAATGACGTCTACTACAGGGAAAACGAAACCAGACAACCAAAACCTCACCAGGTCAAGATCTCTTGGCAGAAAGCCAAAGCCTGTACCATCATCAGAGACTGAAGCGACCGCAGATGGATCTGGTCGGAAACCAGTTGAGAAGCCGTTGCCCAATTATCTGAGACCAACTATCAGCTCCAGACCAGACCCGGTCAAGTTCTTGAAGAAGAACAACACTGCGGAAGACAAGCTTCTTCGTAGACGATCCTTTGATCGTCCACCTTCCTCTTCGACTTCTCCATCAACTTCACCATCCCAGAAGTATCTCAGTACCCCTCCCCCTGCACGCCCACGAGATAGACCCGTTGTGCCAAGAGAGAAGCCTGTCACTGGTCTGCGCTCTACGTCTTTCCATGGAAGCGGCAGAGGTGGTCTCGGAGGAAGCAGTACGGTGGCTTCGAGAGGATCTCCAGGGGTAAAGAAGAGTGGTCTGAGAGGTGCTAGCTCTTCCAAGAGCAAAAAGGAGGGTTCTGAGAATGTTCCAAAGAATTCTTCGGCTAAAAATATTACCGCGGAGTCTTCTACTCTTGCGCCTCCTCAAGAGGATGAAGAGGAGATTATCAAGGTTGAGACTCATGTAGAAGGTTCTGATCACAGAGAAAAAGATAAAGACCAGGTTGCACAACCCGATGAATCCGTGGAAGGGAAGGAGACCGGTCTAATGGATGCCTCCACAGAAAATGAAAAAGGTGAGCTGATCAAGGAAGATATAACAGAGGAGCAGAAAGAAGAGACAGTTGTTACTCCAGATATGAAAGAGGCTGCGGATGTGGAAGAGGAAGAAGAGGAGAGCGAAAGCAGCAAAGTGAAAGAAGGAACAACAGAAACGGAGGCTCAAGTAGAAAATTTACCAGAGGTCAGCACAAAGAAGGAAGTGGTGCAAGGGAAGAAGGAATCTCCAACAGCCTACAACGATGTAATAGCAAGTAAGTTGCAAGAGAGCTCGAGGAAGAACAAGGTCTTGGCTCTTGCTGGAGCCTTTCAAACCGTTATTGACTATGAAACTGCTGCATCTAAGTGATATTCAGACAACAACTGCGTCATGTTAGCTTTCCTATGTCAATGCTTGAATCGCTTTTTTTCTGTTGGGTTTGGACAATGACTCGAATGGATTTTCTTTTACCCAAAGAGATTTCTATATGCAAGAAAAAAACGTGACAGGAACTTCTAACAATTTAAAAGAAATTAACTCGTACTAAAAGGAATATTACTAAACTTACATCCACCAGAGCAGCTTTTGCTCTGGTTCAAACAATCGATACAACTGTGCTCTTGTAAAAGCTCCTACTGCCTTTGAGCTGTACCCGCTCCCACAACAATGAATAACTATAACCATTTTATGTTTCTTTTCCAAAACAAGATCTACTACGCGACCAATAGATGTTGTTGTACTCACACATGGAGGTGGGCTTCTCATCATTGAGACCAATGGCGCATCAAGCTACAAAGGAGGTAGTTAAATGCACATAATATATCAGTTCATCTTTTATGTCAACAAGTGCTGAAGCGGAACAAGATTTTGTTTGTCTTAAAACTTACATTGTTGCAATCCTCCCGATGCAAAAGGCCTATGCAGCTTCCCCATTCGTCTATAATTGGCACAACTTGCTCCTTGTAAAACCGCATGACCACATTCTTCAGCTGCAGTGTGCCTAGCAGTGGCCGAGTGGCTTCAAACGGAATCATGATACTATCTACTGGTTCGCCCGGTATCACCTGGGTCAATAGGTAGTTGTTAAATAACCAATGTCACATCAAACCACACAAACCTCACATTCCAAGATTATTTGCATGAATAGCCATTTTATAAAATGTTTACCTTACTGAGTAGATGTGGACGCAGTATAGACTTGGAAAATCCCAACAATGCTTCTAGGCGAACAGCAGCCTGAGGTTTAACACAAATTCATTTAAGTGGAATTCATCGGACATAACATTTGTTTACCAAAACATAATAAATTTTCACATCATACCATGCCTCCACTGGTCGTCCATGGTATTGCCTTCCACCTTCTAACAATACTTGTAAGAATTCCCAGAGCCTCATCGAGCTGACCAGCATTGAGAGCTGCTTCCATCAGCAGATTATCAGCTTCTTGTTGGACAGCCTTGGATATTCTTCCCGAAGAATCTGGCCACAGGCGAAGATACAGGTTTCTAACCATGCCATAATCTCCTTGGACAGCAAACGCACGCATCATAGACATGTACAAGTGTGGCTTTGGTCTCAAGTCTGCATTATCTCCGCTTCTCTTCAATATTTCACCAAAGACACAAAGGGCCCCTGTGAACAGATTCAACAGGGACTATAAGGACTCCAAGCCCATATTATATGTACCAGATTCAGAGGGCAAGACAACGTAACAGCAAGTGATAGTATTTAGTAACATACCGCTCGTTGAACCACACTTTAGAAGAGCATCAACGACTGCCGTAAATGCAGTTCGGTCAATGAAGAAGCTATCACACAATTTCATTTCCAGATATATTTCTTGCAGCGATACCAGATCCTTCGCATCTCCAAATCCCTAAGAAGTACGAATCCAGCACAAAATGTCAAGTATATAGCATTAAGAATAGATCTGTAAACAGAACCACATATTGCTTTATTCACCTTCACCAAAGTGGTGTATGTTATAACATCAGGAAGAAGAGAATCGTCGTAGAGTTCCTCTGCTTTCTCCTGAATTTATATAGAAAACAAGACATCATAATTAAGATGAGCCAAGCACTGCCCCAGTACTACTCTGAGCAGAGTATAAAACTTAAACTGGCCTTTTAAATACACACGTGGTGACCTTCATTTCCTTTAGGAACGTCATAGCCGCATCCAAATCGCCACATTTGATGCAGGCGTGGATCAAAGTATTGTAAGTTGGTCTATCAGGCTCCAATCCAAGGCGTAACATTTCATCCAGTAAAACCACTGCTGCTTGCGGAGATCCTGAGTTGATATACCCCTGGAGACACAACAACCATATAAAAAACCTACATTTTTATTGACAATGGCAAAAGCAAGAAAACAGATACCATGAAGATGTTTCTCTCAGCCTAAAAAGAAACTATGTGTTACCAAGTACTGATAGAGTATTGGTAGTAGAAATACGCTGTATATTGATATGATACGATTCCCAACTTGTTCCAAGTACAAGCTAAGCCAAGAACCTAAGTGATGCAGGAGGCGTCGGCGATATTTTCTAAAATAATTAATTAAGTTTTCTTTTTAATTGTTTTCCTTTTCATATTAGGATTTTGGTAGTTTTCCTTATTATTAGGGTTTTTCCTATTATATGTTTTAGGCTATTTCTATATAAGAAACCTTAGATTTTCTGTATTGATAATTATTATTCTTAATCAAAGTTTAGAGATTTTCTCTTTTTCCTGGTGGATTCCAGACCTCTCTCTGGTGGATTTCAGAGTTCTATCATCAAGTTCATCGCTTGTGAACTTGATTTTATCTAGGATTAGTGCTTGCTTTTCCTAAAAATTTTCCGACTGCGTCAATTGGTATCAGAGCCAGGTTATCTCCTTCTCTTTTCCAAAGGCGTCAAGTGATGGCTCCAGGATACACGAGATGGGAGACCGTGGATATTCCCGAGTTTCACGGTGGAATCTCTAGTGATTCGTTGCTATATTGGTTCGAGGAGGTTGAAGAAATTTTGGAGTTTCAAAACGTTTCGGAGAAACGTTTAGTTTCGTTTGTGGTTAAGAAATTTCGAGGACAAGCCGAGTCATGGTGGCGACGAGTGAAGACGACACGTGAGCGAGCTGGCAAGAGCCCTATTAAATCTTGGGATAAACTTAAGCAGAAGCTTTGTGCGACCTTTTTACCTCATCATATAATGCATATGTGTTTGCCAAATTCGAAACAAGGAGCACGAGTTGTGGATAACTACACGGAGAAGCGTCGTGTTCAAATCAAAGACTTTGCCGATGAGTCTATTTATGATATTGATGGTGATGGTTTATCTACTATAAAACTCGCTTCCGATGGAGATTCAATCCCAGATGTCATAGAAGATAAAGACGAGGATATTATGGACTCGAAAGATAATGACGTTGTTATCGGTGTAGAAAACGGCGATGAGTTTGTTAACACAAGTAACCAAAACGATGATGTTGATGTTGCAGATCGGGTTGGGCATGGTGAAGTAGACATCAAGCACATTGAGCTCATTGAGACAAAAAGGGTATTATATAAAAATCTTTCACTGCCCAAACTTGGTCATCATGTCATCAACAACTTTGACATCTTCACGACAGTTATTTGTTGGAGTGACGTTGCTTGCGAACCAAGAAAGTACAAAGCAGCACACATTAGGAGGCGTGACTTGGTGTTTGAACCAGGTGATAACAGTGTTAAGGGCACAGAGGATCTCGTGGTTACACTTGTTCAAGGAAGCTTGGAAGCTACAATTGTTTTAATAGATACTCTAAATGGAGGAAGTAGTAGCAAGTTACACTTAAGGTGGAAAAAGGAATGTCATGAAGCTCGTAAGAGAAAGTGTTATGAATTGGTAGAAAAAGGTGTCTTCAGTGTCAAACATTACGGTTCAGATTTGTGGGGTAATAAGTGTTGCAACAATGAAGACAACAATCTAGAGAAAGGGCCAAAGATTCTATTTGATTTTAAGGAGTTGAGTTCAGATGGATATCTACATAATTCCCCTCCCATGCGGGATAAAGTAGATGTGGTTCGTTATCAAGAAAGGAACTCGAGGACGAGTTCTTTTGAAGTGGAGGAGACTGATGCAGGAGGCGTCGGCGATATTTTCTAAAATAATTAATTAAGTTTTCTTTTTAATTGTTTTCCTTTTCATATTAGGATTTTGGTAGTTTTCCTTATTATTAGGGTTTTTCCTATTATATGTTTTAGGCTATTTCTATATAAGAAACCTTAGATTTTCTGTATTGATAATTATTATTCTTAATCAAAGTTTAGAGATTTTCTCTTTTTCCTGGTGGATTCCAGACCTCTCTCTGGTGGATTTCAGAGTTCTATCATCAAGTTCATCGCTTGTGAACTTGATTTTATCTAGGATTAGTGCTTGCTTTTCCTAAAGATTTTCCGACTGCGTCACTAAGGATTGCACCTCAAGAACCCCCAACAAACTTTCTAAAAGGCCAAAACTTAACATTCTCTGAAGCCAACTATTTATCAAGTACCTTCATCAACAAGTTATAGATGAGAATAGACGGGCCGCCATGCTCTAAGAGCAAAGTTCCATATCGTGCAAGCAGACCATTGGCACGCCGTAAATCTCCTGCACTAGAGCAACACCAAGTAGTTTTGCATCAGCCTCAAGCCAGGAACAGTTCCACTTCACGATTCATGAACTCCAAGGTTTACATAAGCAGTCTGATTGAGCATGAGTAAACTTGAAGAATCTTACCGGCATTGATCAGAGAGTCAAGCAGACCATAGACAAGAGAAGATGACAACTTAGGATTCCCAGCAGCAGTTCCTTGCTCTATAGACTCCATAATCTGAAACGCTTCGTCAATCCTCCTAGCCTTTCCCAATCCCTTTACCAAATACCAAAACGCTCCAAATCAAATAAATCCACAAAATGTTTCTGTAATGAGAAAGAATCCAAAACTCACTTTCAAGATAGTGGCGTAAGTGATAGAGTCGACGCCACATCCACCAGGCTCTCCCATCTCATTGAACATCCTTAAAGCCAAATCCACATCTCCGCAGTGAACGCAAGCTTCCAAAACGGAGTTCATAACGATCGTATTCAACCTCCCATACCGTCTCTTAGCCGCTTCCACCTCCTCCACTATCTGATCTAGCTGGCGACGACGCGTGAGGAGCACGATTCGGGAGGTGAGAGGCTTGAGATTGGGACGTTTGGAGTGGTGATTCGCTCTGCCGGGGTAACGCCGTCGCGTCGGAACGGAGCAGGAGGAAGGAAGGAGACGGAGAGGAGTCGAAAGAGTCGAAGCAGCTGAGATTCGATTCATCTTCAGAGGAGAGAGCGGAAGGCTAACTAACCGTCCGCCATTGATGTGGATTCGATTTACCTTTGGAGCTAAGCGAAGAGTGGATAACGTCAGAGAATCTCAAATCAGTCAGTTACTGACAGTTGCGGGTCGTAGAAAACGTTGCATTGTGGGGATCTTTTGGGCCTGAATACTAAAGCCCAATACTTTCGTTAAGCAGTCAGAGAGGGTGGTGTTTCGTTTTATGTTACTTTTCCAGAGTCCCACATCGCTAAGAAAAGAAAAATGGGAGGCATGAGAAGCAGTATAAAATAAGAGGGGGGACAACAGGAGAATTCATACCTTTCTCGGCCTTTTGGCTAAGATCAAGTGTAGTATCTGTTCTTATCAGTTTAATATCTGATATGTGGGCCATCGGCCTGCTCGATATTAATTGAATTTTTTAAGAGAGAAAGCCCGTTTAGATAGCTTGCTATCTGGGCTTTTGCGAGTCGCCCATGCGTTGCACTACAGCACGGGCCGGCTCAACCCACCAAGTTCCTAGTTTAACGATTTATGACTTCCCTTCGTTAATCAAACTTTCACATTATTTGTAGGCTTTTAACGTTGTTAAGGTGAAATCACTTTTATGCAACTAGCAACCGGCTTTTTCCGTTGTTAAGTTGAAATCACTTGTTCACAAATTGAGGTTAAGTGACCACTGGTTCAGACTCACTTGTTTCGGTTGACTTCGTAGCTTTTCAGATTTTTTTTTGGTTACTTGATTTAGATTTAGATTTTTTTTTCTTGTCAACGCTTGATTTAGATTTTTATCACTAATTTTAATGTTTGATCCTTAGATGAAACAGAAATTGTCCATGGCCGAAACATTTATACCCATATAACCGGTTTCTGGAGATTTCAGAAACATACAAACAAAGATCGTGTTTCTGTAGTGTTGTATAGTAAATAGTTCATTCATATACTCTATGAAATTACGCATTTGGAACTTGAAAGTCAAAAGCGGATGTAAAAGGGGGTAAAAGATTAAACTAAGTTATCAACAATAGACCCCTTTTAATTATGAGAGGCATCATAATGTATCTACCTAATAATATACAGACGTTTGTTTTATTGGTCCATCATCAAGGAATCCATATGAAATTACGGTGATGGTAAGGAATCCCGGAGATGTGTTACCCACATCGAAATTCTTTTTGAAACCTTCTATGCAAACACCTTAGGATCCATAGATCTTCTCGTTCTTTTCTGTTTTTTTTGTTCAGGTTCCATTAGCATTATCATCGCCATTTGATAACTTCTTCTTTTTTTTTTGCTTTGCCACAATTTAATAGATTACTAGATTTGATCGGCCCTTTTTGTTCTACATTTAAAAAATATATTTTTTTTGTAATCAAATTTTTGTTTTTTTAATATAACAATAAGCCATGTTCATAAATAGAGTAGATATTCCTTACACATACAAATTATATTGAATGAGCTTGACATGATTTTATCATGTTGAGTTTATTTATCTTTGATTTATACCGAATGTGTCAAAATGAATATTTGCACATGTTATTTCAAAGCGATAAATGAAAAACTACTTATATCAAATGTAGTTACATAAAAGTGTTATTATTTAATTAATGAAAGGGGAAATTTCATAACTACACTTTATGTAGTACCACTTTTCACTTTTACCACCACTCTTAAGACATTTTCACAAATACACTTTTCATTAATGAGTAAATTACAATGATACCCCTATCTCTTTTCCCAACCGTTTCTCTTTTTCTCGACGCCATTCATCTTCTCCTCCTCTCCGTCGAGTTCCGGCATCTCTCTCAGACGGCAACAAAATCGACGACTCTGGCGATGAAATCGACGATTCCGGCGACGAAATCGACGATTCCGGCGACGAAATCGATGATTCCGGCGACGAAATGGACGATTCCGGTGACAAAATCGACGATTCCGGTGAAAAAACCTTACTCTTCCGGTTCTCAGTCAAGCACGAGCAAAAGCTTGACTGTGGTGGTGGTTAAATGAAGCTTCTCAGTGGTGATGTTGACAAGAAAAAATTTGTATAAATCATTTAATAAAATCTTATAAACCTTTTTATAAATCATATGGATATTTCGATTTGGTTTTTCAAAGAGCTGAAAGTTGTTTTACGGGTTTCGCCACTCGAGGCTCTCCTCGTTGTTGGTTTCGCATATATTAGTTGGTCAGAGACGTTTAAAGAGCTTCAAGTGGTTCTGGAACAGCTCCTCCAAGACGAAGGCAAGTTGTTCAATTTCCACTTAAAGCTTAGAGCTTTGTCTTACATAAGTGCAGATGAATAGATAAAAGAGGAAGCTTTATAGTTATGTAATGAAACCTGAATATGAGTTACTGCTTTTCTTTTTAGGCTCTGGTTCAGCATCTTTGCATTGTGAGCTTCTCTCTAATAGCTTCGGAAAATGGGAGTCTACGAACGTAGTTTGGGATATGTTGTTGTTTCTTTCCTCGAGATCTAACATGGTTGATGATTCACTTTATATCCTGTAGAAGATGAAGGATTTGAACTTGAGCGTGTCTACACAAGCATACAACTCAATCATGTACAACTTCAGAGAAACAGATAAGATGTGGGACGTGTACAAGGACATCAAGTCTAAGAACGAGCACACATACTCAACAGTTGTGGATGGACCGTGCAGACAACAAAAGCAAGAAGACGCAGTTTCTTTCCTCAGGGATTCCGAGTGGAAGGACGTTGGCGGCCCCTCTGTAGTTTCTTTCAATAGTATAATGTCAGCTTACTGTAAAGGGTTTCATCTCCTCGGTATGATCAAATGGGTTTGGGAGATCATTCATCAGATGCTTGATAAAGGTTTGACTCCTGATGTAATCACATACACGATATTACTATGTGGTCATTGCCAGTTAGGGAACATTGACAAGGGCTTAAGATTACTGAAGGATATGCTGTCTTCGATCCTGCAGTGTAATGCTCTGCAGTGTAATGCTCAGTGGTTTATCCAAAACAGGACGGATTGAAGAAGCTTTCTCCTTGTTCTACAAAATGAAAGCCAATGGTCTCATCAGACCTGATATTGTGGCGTATTCTATAGCTTAATCAGATTAAACCGCCACGATCTCGCACTCCAGGTTTCGAAAGTCTCTAGCTTTATTTTAAAACACAGAAAGATGTTGAATTTTTTTTTTTTTGATTTTTAAACGTTTATGTATCAGATGATGGAGTGGATGGAGACTCCAAAAGACATTCACTTTAGTGCCTACGACACTGCCCTTAAGCTTAAACTGTCATCAAAGCCCATGGCTTGAAACAAGCTGAGGAATATTTCGAGCAGCTTCGAAGCTCTGTTTCGCTAAAAGCAGCTTACCTTCCTCTCCTTCGTGGTTATGTTAAAGGTAGATTGGTTCAAGAAGCAGAAGCTCTCATGGAGAAGCTGAATGAGTTGGGGTTTCTTGTCACTCCGCACCCGTTCAACGAGATGAGGAAGCTTTACGATCAAGACCAACAATATTTATAAAACCTTATATCAACCATCTATAAAGTTTATAAAACAATTTATGAAACATTTATAAATTTTATAAGAGTTTATAAAATTTTATATCAACCATCTATAAAGTTTATAAAACGCATATAAATATTTATATAACTATTTATAAACGTTTATAAAACCATTTATAAAATTTATAAGAGCGTAGAAAACCTTGTATCAACAATCTATAAAGTTTATAAAGCACGTATAAATATTTATATAACTATTTATAAAGGTTTGTAAAATAATTTATGAACCATTTATAAAATTTATAAGAGTTTATAAAACCTTGTATCGACCATCTATACAGTTTATAAAACACATATAAATACTAGTTTCATGAATAGATTATATAACTTATAACCATTTATAAACTTATAATCCCTTATAAAGTATTATAAAACTTAAAAAATACTAGTTTCATGAAGAGGTTATATAACTTATAACCTCTTATAAACCTTTATAAAACATAGAAAATACTAGCTTCAAGAAGAGATTATATAATTTATAACCCCTTATAAACTTATAACCCCTTATAAAGTATTTTAAAACTCAGAAAATACTAGTTTCATGTAGAGATTATATAATTTATAACCCCTTATAAACTTATAACCCCTTATAAAGTATTATAAAACTCAGAAAATACTAGTTTCATGAAGAGATTATATAACTTATAACCCCTTATAAACTTTTATAAAATTTAGAAAATACTAGTTTCAAGAAGAGATTATATAATTTATAACCCCTTATAAACTTATAACTCCTTATAAACTTATAACCTCTTATAAAGTATTTTAAAACTTAGAAATACTAGTTTCATGAAGCGATTATATAATTTATAACCCCTTATAAACTTATAACCTCTTATAAACCTTTATAAAACTTTGAAAATACTAGTTCTATGAAGAGATTATATAATTTATAACCCCTTATAAACTTATAGCCCCTTATAAAGTATTTTAAAACTCAGAAATACTAGTTTCATGAAGAGATTATATAATTTATAACCCCTTATAAACTTATAATCCCTTATAAACATTTTTAGAACTCAGAAAATACTAGTTTCATGAATAGATAATAGATTATATAACTTATAGCCCCTTATAAACTTATAATCCCTTATAAAGTATTATAAAATTCAGAAAATACTAGTTTCATGAAAAGATTATATAACTTATAACCCCTTATAAACCTTTATAAAACTTAGAAAATACTAGTTTCAAGAAGAGATTATATAATTTATAACCCCTTATAAACTTATAACCCCTTATAAAGTATTTTAAAACTCAGAAAATACTAGTTTCATGAAGAGATTATATAATTTATAACCCCTTATAAACTTATAACCCCTTATAAAAATTTATAAAAGTATGAAAACTGTTTATAGGATTTTCTTGAGCTGTTCGAAAAATATCTATTCTGCTAGAAAAAATATGAGAAGGTTTATAAATCAGTTTATAACACTTAAAAACTAAAAGTAGTCAATCAACAATAATAAATTAACTTAAAGCCCCAAAATCACTTTATAAGCCATAAATCAGTTTATAAGGCCTTATAAATCAATTTATAAAAATTTATAAGTATATATAAACTGGTATCAATAAATCAACTTCTAAACCTTTAGATTAGTTTATAATATTAATAAATCAACTTCTAAACCCTTGAATTAGTTTATATACCTTTATATATCAGTTTATAGATTAATTTATAAACCCTTATAAATCATTTTATAAGGTTTTTGTACATTAACTTAAAAATATTAATGAATTAGCTTTTTTTTAAACAAGAATGAATTAACTTAAACATAAGGTTTATAATGAATCATCTTATAAACCTTTATAAATTATTTTCTAAAAAAAACATTTATAAACCCTTATAAATTAGTTATAAGCCTATATAAATTAGTTCTTAAGCCTTCTAAATTGGTTTATAAATTACACTCGTGGTTTAATCCATTTATAAACCTATATAAATTCATATATGTTAAAATCCAATATATATAAATAAATAAATTTGACAAATCGATTTTTAAATTTTGTTTATAAAATTTCATAATTAGTATAACAAATATACATTTATAAGAGTTTATAAATAATCATTAAAAGAGGTTTATAAAAAACTTTACGAAAGCTTTATAAAACAATTTATAATGGTTTGTATAGTAATATATAAGGGATTATAAGAGTATGTAAATAATTTATAAGAGTTTATAAAAATAATTTATAATTTTATACACCATTATAAAGGACTATAAAACAATTTATAAAAGTATGTAAAATTTTTGAAGCGGTGGAGCTTTGCTTGCTGTCCGCATGTGCCTCACAATCTGTCACGTATCATCATCTCTTTGCAAAAGTATAACTATTTATAAGGGTTTATAAAACTATTTAAAAGGGTGTATAAAACTATTTACAAGAACATATAAGCTATTTATAAGAGTTTATATGTTAATTTATAAGTGCTTATAAATTAACTTAAATGATTTATAAATCTATTTATAAAAGTTTATAATTCACCAAATTAACCAACTTTCCAACATTTCAACAGTGACTCCTTTGAGGTTGTCCATGTTCTGATATCTGAAACCACTTAGAAGTGAGACGAACATCAAGGCAGTAAAGACGCTTGGGCACTTTTCAGCAGCAATCTGAGCATACTTAGCAACTTCTCAGTAACATAACTCATCTGTCCCTTACAAAGAATGAATAGTAGCCTTGAGCTTCATGATCAAAGTGGCACTGTCGTATAGGTTTATAAATCATCTAAAAGAGTCAATAACTATTTATAAAGCCTTATAAAACAATTTATAATCGTTTGGATAATAATTTATAAGTGTTTATAAGGGTATGTAAACAATTTATAAAGGTTTATAAAAATAATTTATAAAGTTTATACACCTTTATAAATGTTTATAAAATAATTTATAAAGGTATGTAAAATTTATGAAGTGGTGGAGCCTTGCTTGTTGTCTGCATGTGCCTCAAAATCTACCACGTATCATCATCTCTTTACAAAGCCTGCACGTGTTCTTTAGTTTTATGAATTTAATCATGTGTATCCATGTGTTGGCCTTTAAGCCGAAAAATGCTTAAAGATGTTTATAAAGATTTTATATAGAATTTATAAGGGTTTATAAAAGGCTTAAATAAGTTTATAAAAAAATTATATAAGATTTTTAAGGGTTTATAAAAGATTTTAATGGGGTTTGAAGAGTTTATATATGGTTTATAAAAAAACATAAAAGTTTCTAAAACCGTTTAAATATTTATATAACTATTTATAAAGGCTTATAAAACCAATTATAAATTTTGTATTTATTTATATCATCCTATAATGGTTTATAAGAGCTGCTTCGTGTGTGTCAGTGGGTTTAGAACATATTTATAAGAGTTGATCAAAGGGATCAAATATATATGTAATATAAATCTGCTTATAAGAGTTTATAAATCTATTTATAAGGGTTTATTCAAGAGATTATAAGAATTTGATTATCTTCATAACAATTTATAAGAGTTTATAAATCAATTTAAAAGTACTTATAAATCAATTTAGAAGAGTTTATAAAGCAAGAACAGACAAGAATAATGTTTTTATAACGTTATAAACGTTATAAAATAAACCATTATAAAGGATTATAAAACAATTTATAAGGGTATGTAAAAATATTTGTAAGAGTATATAAACCATTTATAAATGTAGATTAAACAAGTTATAAAATCTATTAATCATTTATAAATGTTTATAAGAAATTTATGAAAGTTTATAAATAATTTTATAAAGGGTATGTATACTATTAATAAGGGTTTATAAAAAACATTATGAAAGCTTATATTCAATTTATAAATGGTATTATAAGAGTTGTATATGTTTATAAATCAAATAAAAGAATCTATAACCATTTAGAAAGCCTTATAAAATAATTTATAATGGTTTGTATAATAATTTATAAGGGTTTATAAGGGTACGTAAATAATTTATAAGGGTTTATAAAATAATTTGTAAAGTTTATACACTATTATAAAGGATTATAAAATAATTTATAAAGGTATGTAAAATTATTTGTAAGAGTCTATAAACCATTTATAAAGGCATATAAAACAAGTTATAGAATCTATAAACCATTTATAAATCTTTATAAGAAACTTATGAAAATTTATAAGTGTTTATAAATTTATTTAAAAAGTTTATAAATCTATTTATAAGAGTTTATATATCACCAAATTAACCAACTTTCCACCATTTCTTTGTTTATAAGAGTTTATAAATCTTTTGTAAAGTTTATTAAAAAAACAGTTTAAAGGTTTAGATATTTTGTTAAACATCTCATGTTTTTCCACTTGAAAGGGTCACAAAGTTGTTATGACTTGTGCATGTTACATCTATCTACTGCCCATTTGTTTGATCTTCTATAAGTAGACAACAGTGAATAGTTCTTTAAGCCTATCCAAAATAGAATTTTCCTGTATATATGCATCCCTGTTCTTCCTTTCTTGTGTGTATTATATTGACCAGGTGGATCGCCATGTTTACTTGAGCATGCAGAAGCTTTTGAGTTGTCTCAGATTTGACCTCTTGGCTACTTCTATGGTATCTCCTCTTACTTCACAATTCAACCACGAAGCTCTCTGTTCCAAGTCTGTGCTTCGTAAATCACCCTTCATGCCGGGATCTAAGCTCTTCGCCTCCAACATATAGAGGTAAACGTAGAGGCCCATGTAATGGGAATCAGAAGCATTTATCTAGTGAATCAGAAAGTATTCTTGTAAGAAATGAGTTCTCGTAAGGAACTCTATCTTTCTTTGACGTCAAAGCGGATAAAACTTCTCCCAGCCTACAGAACCCAAGATATACATATCAAGTAAAGGAAAACAAAACCAATCTATGCATTATCTGAGCAAAGAGGGAACATCAAAGGACACTTAAACTTACGCAGTAATGGAATCTGTAACATGGAGAAGATCAGTTATGTGATCTCCATTATCATCTTCCACAGTTAATCCTTCACTCCCAGCCAGGTCAACTAAAGAGAACTTGCTACTTACACTTTCTCCCGTAATTGTGTTGCTGTAATGTGTACTGAAACAATCCTACCAAGAGAGTAGATATCCAAAAAGAAAACATTATCAACTTAGCAGAGAGTTATATGCATAATATAAGAGTTATGAATGAAATAAAAACATACAGATGGGTCACATTAGACTTTCACTTATCATTCCCTATGTTCTGAAGTGCAGATTTCAGGATTCTCTAGAATCCCGATGGATTATCAACTTTCTCCTGCGAGAGCTCTATACAGATTCTCGTATACCAATATTGATCTTTGGTAAGTTGCTTTGACGGCCGGGAGTAAATCTCTGTCTAAGAAAATGAAAGTTTGTGAATTAGAAATGATCTTCAGTTCCCATTACGTTATCATGTTTTGCTAATAGATGAAAGAGAAAAAAAGGAAGCACCTGCTCGTTATAGAGCTCAAAAACTGATTGACCTAACAACATCAACGGGTTCATACTCTCCATCGTCATCGTCCTGGACTGCGCCGCCGGGAGTAACGATGCCGGTAGGGATTTCGTTGAGATCGATGCCGAGAAAGAAGTAATTGTCTTCGTTAAGAGTGCCGCTCTTGGTCTCTCCAAGTTGCTTCTTCGTAGAATCATTGAGTTCAATTATTCGATTAGGTTAATTGGATTCAGCATTGCTTTTACACATTTGAAGACGAAGAAAGGTGTGAAGAAGACGTACCATAGACCAAAAGCATCAGTGGCGAAGAGAGCTTCGCTTCCAAGTCCCTCACTCATCGTCACCTGGAAATGAGAGGGGCGATCTCACAATCACCGATCTCACAGTCACCGATCGGATCGAAACCTCCGGCAAGAGAAACTCGTGGGAAAAAAGGAGAGCAATTTAGGTTTAGTTTATCTAAGGGTACAATGGTATTTTGATGATTAAAAATCTGGTGGTATAGTTGGTTAGTGTATTTTTGAAAAGTGGTATCCTAAAAGTGGTATTAGTGAGAAATTCCCTTAATGAAATCCCTGTAGTTTTTCCCTTTTGTATGTTATAAATTTTAATGATATTTTCTCTCCAGATCTTTCTATATATGTTAACGACGAAATAAAACATAAACAGGATGCCTCTCTAGATTATGGCCGGAATATCAGATTTAGGATGGTTTTTCCGGTATACAGAAGAGTTTATACTTTTGATACAACAACACGATAGAACAGATTTACTTTAGATCTATCTATCTTCCTGATTGATTTATTATTGAAACTATGATTTAAGACACCAAAAGGTCCAAAATTCGTTGTCAGAAAAAAGTAAAGAACTCTGACAGAGGCCCTACACGTGATATAATTTCGAATTTTGTTTTAATCTTCTTTAATAATGGAACTGAAATTGGTACGAAATGATAGTCATGTATTTGGATTTAGAGTACTAATATTAAATTATTAATCCTAGTGTAAAAATGAAACTATCGAAATGCGAAATCTATAGTATTGTTAATGATAGGAACATAGGATACACCTTGGTTTAAGTTTGTCATCGTATGCTGATTTCTTATCATCCGTCTTAATCTCTTTTTATTTTTGGAAATTAAAACATATTTTGTATGTTGCCCTAAAAAGACATATTCACTTGAATATTATTCAGGGGTATTCAATCCGGATATCGATTCGGTTTTGGTTCAATTTTTTTCGGTTTTTTCGATATTTCGGTTAGTAAAATACAACTACCATCAGTGGCGGAGGGAGAAAATTATGTTACATGGGTCAAACTGGTAGTATTTGCATTTAACAAGAGGGTCAACAAGCTTATTTCTTTAGATTTTATGCAAATAGTACATGTAATTTTTTTTAAACAAAAATGCATATGGGTCATTTGACCCACATTCTATTACGGTAGCTCTGCCACTGACTACCATTCTAAATCCATATTTACTTCGATTCGATTCGGTTTATTCGGTTTTATACTAAAAACATAATTCCTTAGTTTGGAATCATATTATATTAATTTTAGAATCATGTTGTCAACACAATCATTTATTAAAAAATGTATTTTATGTTTAAATAAAAAAATAAAAAAAATGCTTCTACCATCTGATAAAATAATCAAATCTATAAGTAAAATCAAAGCTCAAATTTTGAAAAAAAAACAGAAGCACGAATAAAAAAATTTCTATTCTTCCATATTTAGCGTTCATCAAAGTCATGTTTCTTCGATAGAACACGAAACTTTGTTTACTTATAGATAAAAAATTTGTCAATAAAATTTATAATCTTTATTTCAATTTTGTCAATGTTAAATAAAGTAAAACAAATTAAAAAAAAAACAAAAAAAAATAAGAAGCATCAGTTACGAACTATTATTTGATTATAGTTCAAGTGTTTTACAAATTATGACTTCTTTATACTGTATAAAATATGGTAATAGTTATTAGCAAAAAATTAACTTATGATTTTCACACATCAATATATATATATATATATTTACATGTTTCTATTTTTTGATCGGTTTTCGGTTTATTCGGTTTTATCGGTTATATACCGAACCATATCCAAATCCTACGATTTTTTATAAAATTACATCCATTCAGTTTATATGGTATATACCAAATCCAAACCATATTGTTTATTTCGGTTCGGTTCGGTTTTTCCATATTGAACAGCCCTAATATTACTGACCGAAACCAACGCAGTCGTTTACAACAACAATTTATGTATGCCCCCAGCAATTGACAACCAACAAGTATTGATCATATTCAAAAGACAAAAGTTATGCCTTATTTTTTATTTTAGTTATAAAATAAAACTTCTTCAAACATGCAACCATGTTAAACTCAGATGGATTAAGTCTAACGAGCTATACTATTATGTAAAACTAGACACACAAGTATTTATAGTGCAATTCCTCCATTATATTATTTCCTAAGGTGGTCACTTTCTAAAATCCAGCTTCACACACACATAAAATACATTACATAAAAAGTAATTATTAAGAAGAACGCTGAGAAGGATGGTCTTGCTTGAATCGAGAGTTAATTAAACTAATTAACAAATCCGCTATTTAAGGATTCGTGTCCCCATCCAACTAATATCTCCACATTCTCGTCTTTCTTCCAACTCGTAAAAATAACATTATCCCTAATCGTCAACCACCGTCCATTTTTGGCGCGAGAGCAAAGCAAGACATACAAACAGTGAAACAGAAGAAACATGTTTGAAAAGAGCAGCACCACGTGCTGGTCGCTGATAGTTCCACGTAGCAACTAAGAGGATGACATGGTACATGTGGGCTAATCACATATTTATATACTAGTAGCAACTAGCAAGTAGCAAAAAAAGAGTAGCAACTACTGGGACGGGGCAAGAGCCTCCCGGCGCCGTTCGGATCGTGGGACAACATAACATAAAAATGGCTTAGCTGTTGTCTTTCTTGTTTAAAAATCTAAAAGACCCTTTAATCTAATAATTCTGATTACTGGAGTATTATTTTTTCTTAAGTACACTAGCTGATAGTTTTTATATTATAAAAATGGGATTGGCTTTCGACAACTAATTCTGTGCCATTACAGTTGTTGTCCGTTCCATTTAATTGAGAAAATTGGGGTTTTATTCATTTTTAATACATATATATATATATATATATTGTCGTCCGTCTTTATGGTTTATCTTCAAAATTCAAATTATTGTGGTGGTACATGAGCTAGCTTTGATATGCATGAAACATGAATGCCCTTAACCAGTTGGAATCTTTGTGTACTTTCTTCAAACATTGACATTCTATAGACTATATAGAACCACATGCATTATAAATTTAAATATTTTAGAAAGAGGTAAAAAAATTAATTATTTTAGAAAGAGGTAAAAAAATAAGTAAATCATTCATTCATTTGCTATGTATTGGTAGCTACGGGGAAGAAAGAAGTGATCATTATCCTTTTAATTTCACGTCCAACAACAGAACAAATTTAGTTTTCTCAAAAAAACGGCCTTCAAAACCCAACGGCAATCAGCCTATCACGAACTCGTTATTGTTATTCTAAAGTGAGTTATTATAATCATTGGATATACTTTCTAAAAGCGTAACATAATACAGATATACTATTTTTTGCTTTGCTGTAAATATCATATCGAGATGAAAAATTGCTACACGTAGCAGCCATTATACAAAGCATGTTATCCAGACAAAAAAAAACAGTGAAAAAACAGTTAGTTACTAAAAAAAACAGTGAAAAAACAATAGGTCCAAAAATATAATTTTTGCTTCTGGTGCCCGGTTACAAAGCTCGTAGGGCACCTTCTCCAAGTTTCTTTTGGTCTAAATTTGACTTGTTGCTTAGCTGGTTTTAGGGCTTTGTTGCTATCTTGTTCTTTTTGGATTTCTGATCATGGCCGCACTAAAATTTGGCATAAAATTTAATATTCTACCCAAAAAAAGAGTGAAAAAACAAGGTAAAAAGAAAAAGCAAAATTTACCAGAATTCAGCAGGCTTAAACGGACACTTTGTTATCTAATCCATAGGGCCAATTTAGACTGTTGAATTGCTTCCGGTGCCTCCTTGCCTAGACAGTGTTCCTAATACCTATTAGCTATAAAAGCGTATATACATACATAATTGACATGCACATGTAACCTAGTTTGGGTTAGTGCCGCCACTATTACTATACCATATGGTTGCATGGTTAACCAACAAAAAAAGAAAACATGTGTAGAGTTGCTTTATTTAGATTATAACTGAACTAATTAGTTGTCTCATTTATATAAAACCGGTTGGTTTGGTTAATCAAAGAATCGGCCAAATTATGAATCCAACATATATATCCAAACCGGTTAATTACCGTTAGTTATTGCCGCGCCAGTTCTTGTTACTCTTCACGAACCATTTAAAAAGGTGGGGTCCATAAATTCGTCTGAGCGTGACGTCAACGCGCCACTTCGTAAAAAGCAGAGGACTCTTAGGAAGAACAGAGAGAGAGAGCGAGGAGTGGGAATTGTGAGACGGGATCGAAACGTGTCGAATGCTCTGTCATTCGATACTCTGATGCGGTCCTCAGAAAGTAAACCAACGTGCACAGAGCAACGAGAGAGAAGAGAGAGAGAGAGTATCGCCATTAGAATAGTCTGAGAGGGAATATAATATACATTGACCTCTCTGTCTCTTGAGCAAGAAGCACATGCTCCTTGTAGTTTTTTTTTGCTTTTTTTTAATTTCTCATTCACTCATCATCTTCCGTAAAATCGCATTTGTTTTTTTTCCTTTCCTATCTTTCACAATTCACATGCACATCTCTCTCTTCCCAATGCTAATCTAAAGTTTTATTTACTCTACTCAAAAGACGACGCCGGCTCTCCTTCAGATCTACTCACCCTTCATTCATCCATTCATCTTCTTCTTCCTTCGAACATTATAAGGTAAAACTTCTGATCCAATTCATTCCATTGCTTACTTTCTCTTGCCTGGTGATTTCGCCATTGACTCCTCCATCCATTTCATGATTCTGCTGCTATATATTTGTATATATGATCCAATTAATCTTCCTGAGTTTCCTTCTCCGGACTATTTTCCAGATCATTGCTTATAAAGTTCCATCCTTTTAAAATTTGATCCTCAGATTTTTTTTTCAAGTTCGATGATATTTTCATGTAATAATAGTGAATCTATGATCTTCAATCTCAAAAAAAAAAATAAAAAATAAAACTGATCCAGATTTTTTCTTGAGGTCTCTGCAAAAACTTTCATCTTTCCCAAAGCTCACCTTTTTATTTATTTAACCGTAATTTAAAGTTTCCCGCTATTGTTCAATCCTTATTGGTCCTTTTAAGACAGAGATAGATTGTTCTGACTTGTAATGTCTCTGTGTCTGAAACGTGGTGGATGTAGGTTTCTTGTTTCAGATCAAGATTCTGGTTGTTTTGTTTCTTTGTATGAAGAAGAGAAACACTCGTTAAATTAAATGGTCTGCGAGATGGAGACTGATCATCAGACTGAAGAGATGGACGTGGAAGTCTTGCCTTCCATGTGGCCTGAAGACGTCGGAGGAACCGAACCAGACAACCAGTTCAACGTCGAAAAACCCGCCGGAGACTCAGACACGTTGAAAGAAGTCGACATCGTGGAGAAACGCACCATGGCTGATCTAAAACGCTTACCTGAACTAATGAACAACACCGACCAAGGCTCCTCTCAGCTCACCAACCTCGTGAAACAATGGGAGTATATGCAAGACCACGCGGTCAGACTCTTAAGAGAAGAGCTCAAGATTCTCACCAAGCAGAGAGAAGAAGCTGAGGCCAAAGAGCTGAAGATCATAGAGGAGCATAACTTCGAGACCGAAGAGCCTGAGAACGTTCCGGTTCTGGATGAGAGCAGCGATCTTTTCCGCAGGTTTAAGGAGAAGAAGAGCGACGCGTTGGTCGGTAGGGAGAGGATCGAGATCGATGAGGAGTTTGACACGGTCGCGTATTGGAAACAGAAGGCGTTGAGTTTGGAGAAGATGCTTGAAGCGAGTACTGAGAGAGAGAGGAGATTGATTGAGAAGCTTGAAGAGAGTTTGAAGACTATGGAGAGTCACTCAGCGCCGGTTGAAGAGCTGACTCAGAATCTTAAAAGAGCTGAAGGGTTCTTGCATTTCATTCTTCAGAATGCTCCTATTGTTATGGGTCACCAGGTTAAGTAAAATGTTTGATTCGCGTTTCTTCACAACAATATGTGACTTAAATCTCTGTGCACTAGTAAAAAGATCTTTACAAGTAATGTTTCTCTGATTCTATGCTCCTTTTTTTCTTCTCGGTATCAGGATAAAGATCTACGCTACTTGTTCATCTACAATAAGTTTCCTACTCTACGAGAACATGTAAGACCATCTCTGACACACTTCTATATTTGTTTCTGTAATAGAATATAGAGACATCAGTACTCAGTCCCACTTCAATTTTTTTTCTATAAAATACAGATTAGTCTTCTTATTTTTATTTATACAAAAAAATAATAGCATTTTTCTATTTAGAAATTGCTATTTTAGAGAAATGCGTTGGAGATTGTCTAAGAGAAATATTTTCCACTGCTCATGTTAATGTTCAGGATATATTGGGGAAAACAGACGTTGAGATATTCCATGGAGGTGGAGTTAAAGAATCTGAAGATTTCAAGAGAGAGGTTCTCGAGAAAGGAAAAGCTTCAAAGAGAGAGATCACATTTGAGACAGACTTGTTTGGTTCAAAGACTTTTTTGATATACGTTGAGCCTGTTTACAACAAAGCTCGTGAGAAAATCGGTATTAACTACATGGGAATGGAAGTAACTGATCAGGTGATAAAGAGAGAAAAAATGGCTAAACTTAGAGAAGATAACGCAGTGAGGAAAGCCATGGAATCAGAACTGACCAAGACCATTCACATCACTGAGGAGACGATGAGAGCTAAGCAAATGCTGGCTACAATGTCTCATGAAATAAGATCACCATTGTCAGGTGTAGTTGGTATGGCTGAGATACTTTCCACTACAAAGCTGGATAAAGAGCAGAGACAGTTGTTGAATGTCATGATGTCTTCTGGTGATTTGGTGCTTCAGCTGATTAACGACATTCTTGACCTCTCCAAGGTTGAATCAGGTAAGAAAGCAATGTTTTTCAAGTTCTTGTTTCAAGATTCTTGATAACATTATATGTTTTCTTGTGTAATTTTTTTAGGTGTGATGAAGTTAGAAGCTACAAAGTTTAGACCAAGAGAAGTGGTGAAGCACGTGCTTCAGACAGCTGCTGCATCGCTGAAGAAAGATTTGACATTAGAAGGGAACATTGCTGATGAAGTCCCTATCTTGGTAGTTGGAGATGTTCTAAGGATCCGGCAGATTCTCACCAACTTGATCAGCAATGCTATCAAGTTTACACATCAAGGAAAGGTTGGGATCAAACTCAAAGTGATACCAGAACCATCCTTTGCTAGTGATAACACCCTGAAAGCAGATGCTGAAGAACAAAACGGTTTGGCTGAGACTTCAGTTTGGATTCGCTGTGATGTTTATGACACTGGAATTGGAATCCCAGGTAGGCAAGGAACATGTAAAGAACTAACTACAGCTAAAGCTATAGTTATTAATCCGGTTCATGTTTTGGTGTTCTTGTGCAGAAAACGCTCTTCCTTGTTTGTTCAAGAAGTACATGCAAGCAAGCGCTGATCATGCACGCAAATACGGTGGTACTGGTCTCGGTCTTGCCATTTGTAAACAGCTGGTAGAGCTAATGGGAGGTCAACTTACTGTGACAAGCCAAGTCAACTTAGGTTCAACGTTTACGTTTATATTACCCTACAGAGTTGCAACATCAAATGACCATTCCGATGATCAAGAAGAGTTCTCTGATATGGTTGATCATCAACCCGAACCAGACGACACAACAGAAGGATATTTCCAGTTTAAACCGCTTCTAGGATCTATATACTCTAATAATGGCGGACCGGTCATCAGCAATAACTTCTTGCCTCATAAAGTTATGCTAACTAGTCCTGTTAAGCTCATCAACGGTTTTGTCAACAACACTGGACAAAGCAAGGCTGTTCAGGTTGAAAACGGAGGTTACATGGATGAACCAAGAAATGAAACCCGGTCTGGTCACTGTCCTGAATATGAGAATGGGAATGGTCCATGTCCCTCTAAGGAAAGCGAGTCTTGTAGCAGTTCACAAGCTAGCTCAGAAATGGAGTCAGAGCTTACAGTTTCATCCCCTAGGGAAGACGTAAAGCCCGAGACAGAGGTCAAAAAGACACCAAAGCAGCCAAAGATTTTGCTTGTGGAAGATAATAAAATCAACATCATGGTCGCAAAATCGATGATGAAGCAACTAGGCTATACCTTTGATATTGCTAATAATGGAGTTGAAGCCATAAACGCGGTTAAATGCTCTAGCTACGACTTGGTACTCATGGTAAGTCTGTTCTCTAACATCCAAAAACTTGTCCTTTTCAAATTCACTTAATCTGTAAAAGCTTATGAAACAACTTGGGGGTTCACAGGATGTGTGCATGCCAGTTCTGGATGGTTTAAAAGCTACAAGACTGATCCGTTCGTATGAAGAAACCGGGACTTGGGATGCTGCAGTAGAAGCCGGAGTAGATATAACGACACTGGACGATAAGCAACTCTGTGTGCGTTCCACAAACCGGCTGCCTATAATAGCGGTCAGTACATCTTCTTCAAATCACGTTTAACACAAAGCTCTCTAATGGTTAACTTAAAAGAGAGTAAAATGTGTTGTGGATTTTCTGCAGATGACGGCAAATACATTAGCAGAGAGCTCAGAAGAATGTTATGCAAACGGTATGGACTCTTTTATTTCGAAACCTGTAACATTGCAAAAACTGAAAGAGTGTCTACAACAGTATCTGCATTGAGAGATTCCAGAGTTTGGTAGATTAAGTGGGTATGTGTGCTTGCTGTGTATAAAATGTGTAGGAAAAAAAAAGTTTTGGAGAGCTATACAAAGTAGCTTGCTCTCTTAGAGATGTATAGTATCAATAAAAAGCTTTGTCTTCTTTATTTATTCATGGTGAGAGAAACAGAACGGTGTTTTATTCCCAACGTTGATATCTAACAAGAGTAAAAAGCAGCCAAACTCTACAAAAACGACAAGATAGCAAAGCATAATCAAGAAGATGCTTATCTCGATTTCTGTTGGCTGTAACGTTGTATTCCATGAACATCCACAATCCCGGGAGGGAAGACAGGATCCGTAGCTGCTCTAACCGCAACTTTTGCAACGGATTCAACATTCACCGGAGGTGTGAACAAATGTCCGACTAACGGGAGCTGGTTCAGCGGTTTGGCTTGTTGAAGCACCTACAAAAGCAACAAGCATAATGGATAAAGAAGGCTACTTCTTTTGACTTTTGAGAGATAATGCGATAAAAGAAGGAATGCTCTTACCATCTCCATGGGTGAACCAAAGACTCCCAATGGAATCTTCATGCTCCCAACGCTGCGGGTTCCATATATAAAACCAGGCCTCAATATTATCCCTGCAAAACATTAACAAAAAAAAACGGTTAGGAGTCAGAGAGAGTTTCGTAATTATAACATGAAAGCTAGCTTACCTCCATAAGCAAATCTTGTGAGCAGCTCTGTTTCAGCAGCTCGCTGTAAGGATCAAAAGATAACGTCTTTAAGACAATGTACCACTAACCAAAAAAGAGCTATGCAGAAAGCTGTTAGAGATACCTTCCCCTCATAGTATCCGCTCAACAGGTAGTTGGCTAGTCCGAAATCAGCAGCAGAGATATAGACAAATCTTTTCACACCTGCTCTCAACAAAGTGTTTGTAACTCAAATTAGAATGCCGGCGACTATTGTTCATACAAAACACTCATTACCTTTCTCTGAGGCAGCCCTAATTGCGTTGATATTTGCAGTCCCGTTAATCTTATACATATACGAGTTTGAACCAAACCCACCAACACAAGATATCTGCAATGATTCATTCCAAATAACTTTATTAAAGAAAAATGTAGAGTTGAAAAACACAGCGCTGCTAAATAAATAATATGGAAAAACAGAGAAAAAAACATACCACAGAAGTCACTCCATCAAGAGCATCTTTCAATGAATCAGACGAAAGAAGGTTTCCTGGTGAAATAAAAGATGAATATGAAGATAACGGAAATAATATAGCAAGTTCCTCCTATTATTACATGTTGAGGATGAAAGAAAGAGTACCTTGATGCCATGTTACTCTAGTAGCCCATGACTCTTGTAAAGACGACTTACCTGATCTACATAACAATCAATAAACCGATATCTGAGCAACAAAACTGAACTTGATCTAATCCTCAGAGCATGATGACAACTCTTAACTTCCTAGAATCAAAGTCAATAACAGAATATACCTGCTAAGGCTAGAGACAGATAAGCCGCGGTTTAACGCTTCTTTACATACATGCGATCCCACAAATCCATTTCCACCAAGGACAAGCAACTGACACGAATCGAAAAGCGTCGTAAGCTCACACCATATTGCAGATATTAATCACTATGTAAGTTACCTTCTCGGTTGGAGGTGGAGGGACATGTACAGTCTCTGCTTCTTCCACATTAAAAGGCTCATCTATTTTGTTAGAGTCTGTCGACAGGTACCTCCCACCTCCACTGTATGATGCCGAAACGAACCTAACGGCAACACAATAATAATCTCAATTGCAACGACGAAAGAAAGAATGATGCTAGATCATTTCACCAAACCTAAATGCGTAATTACTCGACTCAGATGCTTAGATAACAAGGTTTCCAGAAATGATTATGCGGAATCGATTGAGGTGATAATTACGGAAGAAGAGCTACTCACCGTGTTTGAGCGGTAGACGATTTGAATTTGATCAAACGCGAAACGATCGTCCTCATTTTCGGATTCCGAGCAGGAGAGACGGAGGAGTAGCACGGCCTAGTTACAGAGCTTAAAGAGCGCTACAACTGACGACACGTGTCTCTTAAGAAGCTTCCACGTGGATCCGACTCTTGTTTCATCCAACGAGTGAGCATATTAAATTATTTGGGCTTTTTAATGGGCCGAAGAATAATTTTTCCTTTCCTTTATATCGACGTAGACCTGGTATCTTTTTCTCTATAAGCAGTTTTGTCGTCTTTACCATAAAAGTTTACACGTTCTCGACACAATCATAAGAAAAAGGTACATAATAATTTATCAGCCGTCGATAAAGATTTTCTGAAATATAATTTTAATGTTCACACATTTAAGTCAAAGTTTACCACAAAAAATGAACCTAATTAGGAAACTTACATCTCTTCATGAAGAAGCTCAGAACATTCCATAGTGTGATGTACCTCTAAAACTTGAGTTTTGCTACCTTATCCGCGTCGTACTTAGGAGTGTGTTTATGTTATCATTAGGAGCTCATTAACAACCACGTGATAGTAGTGCTTACTTAAGAGTAAATCCGAATCGGGTTTTATGGGTCTTTTGATTATCATATTATGCGTTCGTGTTAATCACATCTTACTGACTCAAATCTTTTTTGCTGTATTGATAGAAAATATTAAAATTGTTTAGATAGAAGAATCATAATTAGAATATAAAAAAGTTTTATAAAAAAAACCTTACATAAAATTGACATTCCATGGTCAGTTAGTTATATAAATAATATAATATTAAACCAGATTTTATGTGTATCCCTACTACATTTTTGATATCCAAACTCCAGATGTTAAGTTTCTGTAATTAACATATCAAATATAAATTAATTTCTATAAATGTAAAATGAAAACTTATGTAATAAAACAATTCAGAAATATTGAAAAACCAGCAATAAAAAAAACCTTATGAAATAAGCAAAGGCTTCAATTATTTTTCTTGATATTTTTGTTTGTTAGAGCTCCGACCACGTTGACTCTACAGGACTTGACTCGATATGCATTATTGCTTTCCGTCTATAAAATAACACCCTTACTTGGCCTAATCCACACACCAAACTCAAACAAGTCCAATCTAAAATCTAAAAGAAAGAGACTTAAAAACAGAGACTTGTGTCTTGACGATGATAATGGGAGGAGCGATGGGAACATTTGGTTCGAGCATGGCAAGTCTGTTCTTCCTCTGGGCAACTTTTCAACAAATGTTCCCTGATCACCTCAAGATCGCAATCAAAGAGTTCCTCTTGTCTACACTCCAACAAGTCTCTTTCGTCCAAAGATTCTCCTACCAGATCATCACCTTCTTCTCTCCTTACGTCGTCATCAGCTTCCCAGAGTACGAAGACTACTACCATTTCAATCACGCTTTCGCCGCCATCCAAACTTACCTTGGTGCCAAAGCAATCGACAAAGCCCATAAGCTCAAGGCGAGTCAGGTCAAAGAGAGCAGAGGTCTAGTCTTGAAACGTGACGAGGCTAAGGTCAGAGATGTATACCAAGGAGTTCATGTCTGGTGGGAGACTGTGACTGGTACTGATGGATACAGAACTCAGAAGCTCACTTTCCATAGACGTGGGTTGGAGATTGTAACCGGATCTTACATTAAGCACGTGGTGGAAGAAGGGATATCGATCGAGGCCAAGACCAAGAAGACGAAGCTGTTCACGAATAACCCTAGTTCCAACTGGGACACTACTAACAAGGGAACCTTGTGGAGACATATTGATTTCGAGCACCCGGCAAGTTTCAAGACGTTGGCTATGGAACCTACGAAAAAAGAAGAAGTTCTGAACGATCTTGAGGCATTCAGAAACGGGAAAGAGTATTACAAGAAGATTGGGAAAGCTTGGAAAAGGGGTTACCTGTTGTACGGACCACCAGGGACCGGTAAATCCACAATGATCGCGGCTATGGCGAATCATTTGAACTATAATATCTATGATCTCGAACTCACGGCTATTCAAAACAACTCCGAGTTGAGGAAACTTCTCACCGCGACATCAAGCAAGTCGATTATTGTGATAGAAGACATCGATTGTTCTGTAGACCTAACGGGGAAAAGAAAGAAGAGAGAAGGTAACTTGAGAGTCAAGAAAGATGGTGAGCAAAGCAAAGAAGATGAGAACGAGAGCAGAGTCACACTCTCTGGGCTTTTGAATTTTATAGATGGTATATGGTCGGCCTGTGGTCAAGAGAGGATTATTGTATTCACGACGAATCATATGGAGAAACTAGACCCGGCTTTGATCAGGAGAGGAAGAATGGATATGCACGTTGAGTTATCTTATTGTGGTTTCGAGGCGTTCAAGGCTCTAGCTAAGAACTACTTGGATCTTGATTGTCATCCTCTGTTTGGTGAAATTGAGTCTTTGCTCAAGGATACAAAGATCACTCCAGCTGATGTCGCAGAGAAACTGTTGGCCAAGAATCAAAATATAGATGTCGATGGGTGCCTCAAAGACTTGGTTCAGAGTCTGGAGAAGAAGAGGAAGGAACAGAGAGGTCAAGATGAAGATGATCACAAGAAGAAATCTGATGGGAAGAAATTCAAGATGTTTCGCGGGTTGTTTTAGGACAACCTCCAACTTATCTATCTTTTAATCTTTATGTAGTAGTCTGATAGATTCTATTACTGTCTCCAGCATGTTAGTGTCTTTTACTACATGAAATAAACTTGTCTGAATGTGATGTATGAGCTTTAAGAAAATTTTGTTTTGCTCGCCAACGTTTAAATATAATTAGCAAGTGTAAGTTGCAAGATTACAAACACAAACCTAAATGAAATCTATTATATTAAAAGAGAAGTCATGACTTCTCATTCATGTGTGATTTTTTATAAAATGGACTATTACTAGAGTTGGTCACATTATATTTTTAATCATTATTAATTTTCATATTAAATAGAATATATTACATTATTCAATAATTAATAACTTTAATATTATATTAAAATAATAACTTCTCAATATTTTAGTGATTTCATAACAATATATATAATCCAACTTGTATTTAAATCATGTATGTAAATATTTCACTAATTCGTAATTAGCAATGAAATATTGTTATACATTATACAATATTAAAAGAGTAGATAAAAATTTAACATAAATAAAATACAAAATAATTATCAAATATGTTTTTTCATGCACATATTATTTGAATAATAACTAAATACAAATACAATAATATAAATATATAATAATAAGAAAAAATATATGTGATGGTTTTAAACATTTTATAACATGTAAACTATAAATTATTATATTTGAAGTATTTAAGGAAACATTTAAATATATGACTAAAATTAAATTTAAAATAAATCCAACTACATATAAAATCAAAACTTTAATTGAATTCCTTATAATATTAATATATGATAATATTTTAATATTTTACCAAGTTCTATTTCTATATGCTATTTATTTATTCAGTAATGAAATCTAAGAAATAAAAAAATAAAGAAGAAGAAAAAAATACATATGAAAGTTCGAAACAATCTATTTGATGAAAAGAAATATACTCTAATATTATTATGTTTGAAAAACATTAAATTTACAAATCTCATATATGTGATTACTATAATATTTTACCAATTGAAAAATGAAAACAAAATATTTATATAATTATAAACGAAAACAAACACCCGCACGGTTGTGCGGATCCAGATCTAGTTAGGGATTGTTTTAGGACAATGTCCTACTTATCTATCTTCTAATCCTTATGTAATCTTCTGATAGATTCTATTACTAACAGAGGCCCCCATGCAAAGAGTGCGAGTTCGCCCTAGGAAGACTCTCCCATGCCCGCTTCCCAAGACCTCCGCTTGAATGGATTCTCAGCGTTTCAGCTCCGCCGTTCACTCTTCCTCCTTTTGAAGAACTTCCTCTGCTCGTCCATAGCTTCGATGGTCACTGCTCCTTCTCCGTCCCGGTCCAGGCCTCCTCCAGATCGACCGCCGTCCTTTGCCATGTTTGTGGTCGTCGTCAGAGCTTCTCCACTGGAGCTTCCAAAGCCACCAGATCTCTCTATAGTCTCCAAAGCGGTTAACTTGTTTAGCAGCCCGTTCTCCCTTACTCAACCGCTGTCGTCTTTTGCCATGTTTGGTGTCGTCGTCGGATCTAAGCCGCCGAAGCCTCCAAAGCAACCAGATCTGTCTTTCATCTTCAGTGCTTCACTGTATTCTCTGGATTGTGCTTTTGGTTACTCACCTATTGCCATAGTGCGTCCCTCTCGTGCAGTATGCAGTCCTCTCACCTCTGTTGCAGTATGCAGCTCCACTTTTGGTGTATTCAGGTTATGTTCTCTTCTTTTGTGGCAGTTTGAAGGTTTCATGTCTGATGTTACCATTTTCCCTGTGAATAGGGTGTTCTTAGACAGTAATTGTCTTACTTACTTCTTTATGGAACTTGTTCTTCCAAAATTTCCACTTGTTTTGAGAAGTTATGTTGCAGGAAGTTTAGTATTGAAGATTAGAGATACCTCAATCTTTATTCTGATCAAAGGCTCAACAAGTTGGTGTTTAATCGCCTTTACATTTGTAGCCAAATATGTGATTGTTAAATGTGCACCCGTTGCTGTTTCAGTCTCAAACTTTAGATCACTCTGTGTTCTATAGTTCACAGGGTTACATCTACATTTCCAGCTCAATTGGCGTAGAGTTCAGAGGACTTCTCTACCATATTAGTTGTTTATGTGTTATGTATGCCTACATCTATCTCTGTTTTTCTATGTGCTCAGCTTTTGTTGTGGCTGTTTATTTTGCCAGTATGGCTTTAGCATTATGTATTGTGAACCTTTCCTACTCTGATGGAGAGCAAGAATCTATAAAATGTTGGTTTGATCAAAAAAAAAAGATTCTATTACTAACTAAACTGTTAGAACGTGATGTATGAGCTTTAAGAAAATTTTGTTTTATGCTTACTAACTAAATGAAGAGTCAAATCCAAATGATAGATAAACTATACATAACAAATACAAATAGATGTAATCATAAACATACATTTCATATTAGATACACATGTAAACCTAAATGCAACCACAATCATGGATCTGTAAGTTTGATGTCTTTAAGGGAACGCTATTTACCTTACCGGTCAACTAAATGCATCTGGAGAGTCAGAAGAGTGTGCCTGGCGTTTACTCAATTTCACGGCCTATGCCGCTCTCATCTGCTAAACCATTAACGTTCTCTGCTTTATTATGTGTGACGATGTTCTCTGAATCGACCTGAACTTGCCTACTTTCACTGGATGAGATCTTGATGTCTCCAACTGGCGGCATTAGATTGGGATCATTATATGACGAGGAGCTGACGTGGCTCGATGAAGCTGTCTCCAAGAAACGAACGACGACACATGTGATGTTGTCTGCACTTCCTCTCTTTATTGCTTCTCCCACAAGTTTCGTCGCTGACTCCTCTGGATCTTCAACTTCCTTAACCATTGCAACTGCTTCCTGCAAAGATATGAAGATTCTAACAACTATAGAGGTAAAGTGAAAGCAAGCAATTTAAACGTCACAGACCTCATTAGAGAAAACATCCCATAGCCCATCACTTGCTAGAATCAGAAACTCAAGAGATTCATCAATCTTTTCCTCCTGTATCCAATGACAAAAAGGGTTTGGGAAAAATATATCAGATGAAGATCGTGTGCAGTATTGGCTCTGATTAAAGTGACGTAAAATACCTGGATCTCTGGATCAGCAACAACATATTGCTTCAGAAGACGATCACCAAACGCGCGAGAAACTGCAAGAATCCCTCCGACCCTCCAAGTTCCTATTTAATCAATGAATGCAACACCAAGCTGACATAAATTTAGAACTATCTGATTGAGTAAAAAGTATGAAACAGTAAATGTTTACATACCTGCCCACATCACAAACCCACCAGCATTCTCAATCCTTTCACGCTCATCACTCTGGTCAGGTTTATGGTCCCTTGACACAGCAATGGCTGTAGTAAACACACATAATCATGTTACATCAAGGGACACAATTTATGATATTAGATATTTTTTCCTTAAAATTACAAATGAAAAAAAGAAACAATGATAACTGATATAATAAACAAATTACCATTTCCACCTCTGCTGATAACAGCTCTAGAATCACCAACATTGGCAACAATCAAACGATCACCAATAATTATAGCCGTAGAGGCAGTGGAACCAGCGTCTCTATTGTGACTATTCTCCGACTTGAGAAATTCAGAGTCTGTATGGTTATAGGCATCAGCTGGAAAATTTGAAGGAAAAATTAGAGCGCAGCATGGATAAAGACAGTGTTAAAAAGCAACTTTGTTCAGGTTCTTGAGAAAGTACTTATAGCTGATTTGGTGTCAGAGATAAACTTTGGATGAGTGATCAAGTTACTGAAAAGATGACGTTTCACATACTCAGCCGCTCTGGCTCCACCATGGCCTGCCAAAACAACAATTATACTTAAAGACCTGGTTCTAGGTTTTCTTGAGCGAGGGGGGAAACGTACCATCAAAAACTCCAAATAAACCAACGATCTGTCCATCGATGCCGTCGATCCTCGTCTCGAAGAAGTCTTCCATGGACGATCTCTTCCCCGCGGAGCTTGCATATCCATAGCTGAATTTTCCGTTCTGGCTGAATTCAGAATCATGTTAATGAAAAAAACACACAAGATCGATCGAAACATCCTTGATATGAATTCAAATGATCAAACAGAAATCAATCACGCGAGAGATAATCAAATCGAACAAGAGGTAATAGTGAGGTGATGAATCGACCTGAGACCTCCGCCGCTCGCCGGAGTTTCAACGGACTGCGTCGGATTGGAACACGACAACGCCAAATCCAGATATCCCATAACTTCCTTCCACAAAAATTCAAAAGGTAATCAATCTGCTCGGAATTTTCGATTAACCTGATACTTCCATGAAAGAATCACGAGGAAAGAGAGAGAAAGAAGAATAAGATGGGGAGGAGATTCACGTGTTTGAGAAAAAGGGAAAGAGGTGATCGACGTTTCGAGAGCTTATTCCGGCGAAACGATTTCATGCTAATTATAGAAGGTAGAAAGATTACAGAAGAAGAACACACACAAGTCAAAACCCGCTTTAACCAATTGCGCGTTGACAGATACCGGCACGTGGCGCTCGTTAACCGGTGTTTTGACTTTTTTTTAATCTTTTATTAACCAATCAACATTGACCATCATCGGCAGTCCTTTATTTTTGTGATTTTTAAAAAGATGACCCCAGCGAGGGAAGTTTTATTCGCTGGTGGTTCGCAGGGATACTGGATTTACAGATTGGCAACTGATCGTCGGCCTCAACGAGGCAAATTTCACTGAGGAAACAGTCAGAGAGTAGGTTCGTATCTTTGCTTAATAGTTCAATTTTGAGTTCTTGAGCTCCACGCTCGTGTTTCTTTGTTCTCGAATCCTATCAATTACACTGTGAATATCATTCAGTGTCAAAGACTATTGCAGTCCTGTGATAAATTCCTCATTAAGAAGATAGTAAGTGATATATCATGCTAAATGATCAGCTTAACTAACTCTGTTTGCATGTGTTAACATATTGTAACAAGTATTGTAGAATTGAACAATTAACATAATCAATGGAGTCTCTAGGGCTTGTGGGAGTAGAAGATGCTCTTGAATTTAATCTTGTGTTGCTTTGTTCTTCCTTGGCCTATGATTCGGTTGGAGTCTCTTACAAACAGATCACTGAATATGGGGTTTCATATGGCAGGTATCTTTTGGTGGTGTTTCACACATATAGACTAAGGGTTAGGCCAAACTTCAATGTTAAATCCTTTTGTTTCCATCAACACAGGAATGGAAGTCTCTCTGACCAAGATCCTACTGCAGAGAGCTAGTTAGTTGACTGGAACCAAGAGTGGAATCACCGTCTTGGATCAACCATTGTATCTAGATGTAAGTGATATTGAATAGTCAGGTTTTAGAACACAAAGATCGCAAATGTGGAAATATATCATAGGTTGAACTTTGGTTTTGGGAATAATTAAAAGGAGGTTTATTGATTACCAGCTTACAAATGCCATCTCCACGCCAACTAATTAGCTTTTACTGAATGAGATAGGATGTGAGTTGTTTAGTTTTAGTTCTTTTCTGGATCTAAAATTAATAATTTGGATCAAAATTATTCATAACTATCAAATATTTTATATATGTATTTGGATACTTAAGATCCGGTAGAGTGTATGAATTCAAATATATTTTTATTTTTTGATAGATATGATTATTATATGATGACAAAAAATTGATTATTCTATATTTTCAGTAATTTTTATTTTATCACATATATATAAAACTGTCAATAAATATATATATATATCTCGCTCACCCAAATTACACTTGAATAATGGTAATAAGAATATAATTTGTATGCCAAATCTTTAAATTAAGTGTAACCATTTTTTTTTTCATTTAACTACAACCATTTTGAGCAAATCCGATCCGTCCTGCCGCCTTATCATACACAACTTGTAGCGTCATTTGCTGAGCACTCCCAAAGATGGCGACTTCACCATCGTTTTCATTGCTTGCAAACGCCAAGCAAACATGTGATGCATCATACCGATACAAAATCCCATTTAAGCCAAGTTCAACGTCGGTGCCGCCGCGGAAGGAGAACGAAACTTTCGGGACAGCCATCGTGTCGAAACGTTTGGGATCGTAACATGTGTCCAAGAGTTCTATCGCTGATGTAGTCGTGTAGTTCCTCATATTTTCCTTAAACGCGCTCCGCAATGCTGCATAGGCTTTGGGAGGGAGGCGAGTGATCACAGTGCCGGAGTCGATTAAAGCACGGGGGTTTGAGAATACGGTCGATAGAATCTCCAGTTTTTTACCTCCGACCGTGATGCCTACGATATCAAGACCATATAAGTATGGCCTGTTTCGTAAGGTAACCATCGGCGTGAACTTGGCGGATTTAGAGATTCCGGTGGATCCGAAGGTGAGATGGCCGGTTCTGTCGGAAGAAGGGAAGCAGTAAGAGAATATGTTATTGTACATGTTGGCCGCCTGTGACGGAAATGAGAGTGGGTGGCTGCTAAGGCCGAGTAGTCCAGCAGTCATGTCGTTAATGTTATCTTCGTGTTCGCTGCAACCAAAGTGAATGCCTGCGAAGACATCAGCGCTCGTTATGGTAAATTTATCGTCGGCGAGATATCCGGTGGAAGTCGAGTAATCATTGTACTTGATTCTGTAGCAGCAGCGAGTCGCCGGACAATCTCTGTCAGTATCTAAATCGAGGGGGTAAAGTTTAAAAGTCGGTTAAACATGACACAAAATATCAAAAAACCTGTAAAAATCGAACCTGTGGATCCGAAATCACTACAAACACTAGATGTAGACAATACTGTGTTGAAGGAAGTAGACGAGGAAGGGTAAAAGATGGGCTTGTTTTTAGAGTCGCAAGTTGTACTTATATATCTACCGGATCTACCGCATTGCCTGCACTTTGTCCACGTCAAATCACTGCCAGTGTCTATGATCAGTGGCTGGTCGCGTTTAGGTGTTCCGATTCCGATTGTCACGATGTAGCTCCCCGACCCGAGATCTCCCTTGCTCCTGCTCTCGTCCTTAACCGGTATATCTTTGGAATCGGTTTGCGTAAGTCAATCTTCCAAATTATTTGACAGCTTTGAGTGGATAGAGTCCACTCGCGCTTGGTCGCGTCTGAGGATGTCTGTGTGGTCGAGTTTAACACCTTTGCTGCTCCGAAGAGGCGAGCATGCGCCATGCTTGTGCACCACGCGTAGCGATGACTTTGTATCATATTCTGAGCAAGAAACTCACGTTAAAAGCAGCAAAAGACCCAAGACTCTTAATAGAGTAAGCTTGTTAGTTACCTTTTGAAGAAAGAACACAAGACGATGAAGGAGAAAGAGAGCTGAGCTGGATTGTATGATAATCAACTTTTCCACTCTCTCTTTCTTGAGCTCCCTCTATAAAATCCCTGTTGAGATATAAACAGAGGAGAACTATGATATTCAACAAATTCCTAGCAAAACTCTTTTTGCTATCCATCACAACAATGATATTTAAATTTGTCACTCAATTACATCCAATTGATTGGTTTATTTTATAGCAAATCTGTGTTGCTGGTTAAACTCTTTCCTACCACATATATATCAAGATAAGTAATGGACACGACACCGTTTCGTTTTCAAAACCAAGTTCAGCGTACTGAAGGGGTTGTAATAGTCAACGACATATTGTACTATTATGTGAGTGGGCTCTATACTCCAAGTTTTCAAGTTTGGCGTGCTTATTCCAAGTCTCGGAGTATCCAAGTCTAGCCGTTCTAAAGGGGTTGTATTGTTCCACCTTAACAATTGACTGAGCACTGACATAAGTCTCAATTGCTATGTATGCCACTGACCTGAATCAATTGCAAAGTATGCAATGTTCAGTCAGTGCCCACAAGAAATTTTCATTTGTTCAAGTTGTTAATATATTAAGGTTTCACTGAGTTGAAATATTTTTCAGCAGTTTAAACTTTTAATTTGAATTTGCACACGTCGAAATGTGGGCTCGTATTTGGGCGGTACAGAACTCACAATAAAATGTATAAACTGTTTTGTTGTATCATCATCCACACAAACTTATTACTGTACAATTTACTTCACAGCCCATTCCACACTTGAATAAGTAGAGGATAAAGCTAATTAACGCCAAATCCATAAAATTAAATCCACCCCTTTTTTTAGCTTTAACTACACCCATTCGGAGCAAACCCGACCCGCCCACCCGCACCATCATACACAACTTCCAGCGTTTGCTGCTGAACGTTCCCAAAGATGGCAGCGTTAGTATCATCGCTATTCCCCGCAAACGCCAAACAAACCTGCGACATCTTCAACGCATACAAAACCCCGTTCGATCCAAGCTCCACAACGGCACCACCGCTGAAAGAAAACGCCACTTTCGGTACCGTAACCGTCTTAAGTCCGCTGAGATCGAAACACGTGTCCAAGATCGAGACACCCGACGCGCTCGGGTACTGACTCATCTTCGCCTTGAACGCGGTTTTCAACGCCGCGTAGGCTTTCGGCGGGAGACGAGTGATGACGGTTCCGGAGTCGATCAGAGCTCCCGGAGTGGAGAACACGGTGGAAGGAATCGCTAGCTTCTCGCCTCCGACGGTGATTCCGACTATGTCGAGGCCGTAGAAGGACGTGCCGTCGGTGATCGTGGAGATCGGAGTGAACTTAACGGATCTTGAGATTCCGGCGGTTCCGAAGGTGAGATGTCCGGTGTAGCGAGCTGAGGAAGGGAGGCAGTAGGAGAAGATCTTGTTGTAGGTCGTCGAAGTCTGCGACGGGAAAGAGAGCTTGTCGCGGCCGAGTCCGAGAAGTCCGGCGACGCCGGTGAAGAGTCCTTGGTTGTTCTCGCCGCAGCCGAAGTAGACGCCGTCGAATACGTTGGTGCTCGCGAGTGTGAACTTCTCCTTGGCGAGGAATCCGACGGAGAAGGATTGATCGCCGTATTGAATACCGTAGACGCAAGTTGAACCTGAGCAGCTTCCAGAATTACCTAATCGGCGGGAAAATCGGTTAACATTAACCGGAATAAAATTTGAAAACTCGGTTAGCATAACCGGATTTACCAAAATTAAGAAAACTAAACCGGGAATCGAACCTGTAGCAGAAGAGAGAGAACTACACGTCGCAGAGGAACATGAGACGTTGTAGTATGAAGAAGACGAAGACGGGTTAAAGATTGGTTCCTTTTGGGAGTAGCATGTTTGAACACACGGCTCGCATTGAATCCACGTCAGATCGCTTCCTGTGTCGAAGATCAAAGACAGATCGCGTTTCGGTGTTCCGATTCCGACCGACACGACGTAGTTTCCTGATCCGAAGGTGCTCCCGTCTTTAGCCGGTAGAGCCGTTGACTTGCTTTGCCTGACTCGGTCTGTGAGCTTCTTCGACAGTTTCGAGTGGATCGAGTTTACGCGCGCTTGGTCGAGTCTGAGGATGTCGGCATGGTCTGGACTTGTGGTCTTGTCATTGGTTAAAGACGAGCACGTGCCGTGTCTGTGCGTCACGTGCAGTGAGGACTTTGTATTAGACGCTGAGTAGATAAGTTCATGTTAGAAACAATAACAAATTTGCATACAGATTCTCAAAAAATAAATATTAGTATTATGGTGGTCGACTCGTCGTTGATGTATTATTCATATAGTATTATCTAGCAAAATAAAATAGGAATTTTCCTTGTGATATCAACTATTGGAGTCACTTAACTAGCTAGCAAAAGTATTCATATTTTCAATCAAGGATATACTATTAAACATCTAACTATCGCGCGCTTTCTAATAATCATGTGCCTTACCGGCAGTAATTTGGCCTTAATTGTAACTTAACTGATACTAAACTATACCTCCATACTTAACTGATAATTATAAGGACAACAATTATATAAAAGGACATACTAGTAACATAGTATGAGTATATGTCAGTATAGCTAAAACACGACGAATCATAAGATATTGAATTAGCTAAGTGAATTAATACCTCTGGTAGAAAGAACACAAGGCGATGATGATGACGGGAAGAGAGAGCTGAGTTGAATAGTATGAGAATCATCAGTCTCTCCACTCTCTCTCTTTTGAGCTCCAACAGTGCAACCCCAACTGAGACATACACAAATTAGTATGATATTAATTACATTCCTAGTAGAGCTCATTTTATTTCTCTCTTCTCTGTCCCTTACAATAATAAAAAGTGTGACTCAATGGATGACAATGGTTGGTACTTTATAAGCAATCTCTTGGCTTAAGAATGTCTATAGTGGAGGTTGTTAAACTTTAGAAGCAATCCAGTCATCCACATATCACATAAGTTAGGGGACTCCAATCGTTTCACTAACCGGTTTGGATAGCGACACATCATCTCGCAAAGGAGCATTATTGTTATTTTTGTGTGTTTTGTCGTTTACACACCAAGCACAATAAAATAGGATGATATTTCATTACGTGATTAATTGAGTAGTAAACCTAGTAGGTGCCAAATAATGCATGGATGTGTATGGTGCTCGTACATTAATTAGTGACATCAAATAAAGATTTAATTATTCAAACGTCCAACCATAACACATGTATTCCTTTAATTATTTAATGTGTCAATAGTTTTCATCATGATATTTTTGCCAAACACTGGCATAGCCGATTGATGAGTCTCTTATTACTAAGAATATACTATACAAACAATAGTTAACGGTAATTTTAAACTCAATTCATTTAGAGTGATGAATTCTCACTAGCTTTCATCATGATATTTAATTTCGCCAAACATAGCCAATCGATGAGTCTCCTATTACTAATAGTACTTTACAAGCAATAGGTAAGGGTACTTTAAACTAAATACATTTAGAGTAATGAACTATTCAACAAAATGAAAGCAATGCCTTATTTCACATCATATCACTCATTCAATCTTAACTTATGCGTATACATGTAAGTAACTTATCACATGTCTGTATTAATTGAGAAAAGAGGTGTTGCTTCACGAAATCAATCTCTAACAATTCATTTTAAATTACTTTCAATAAGCATTTGGTAGATTAACTATTCCTGAATTACATGCAAATTACTGTAAGAATGGTAAAGTTAGACGCAGAGCCATGCGAGCATTTTTGGCTGCCATAAGCGAATTACAAAAAAAATATAATAAATATTATACTAACTAACAAAATTATTAATTATATAACAATATATTTTTTAAAGATATTAATCAAATATTTATTATTAATTTTTATAACTAAGTTTTTAAATAAGATAATTGAACTACTCGATCTTTACATGCCATAATTGAACAAATATAAAATTTTATCAACTTTTAAAAAAAAAGTATTTCAAAAAGCATTCAAAACTATAATCCAACATCTAATTACTCTTATTTTTAAAAATTAACAATTGTCTACATGCTTAAGAAACTCATATATTTATAAGCATGTTTTCAAAATCCTAATTATTACAGTGCTTTGTGGTTCAAATTCTCATAAAACTATGCCTATAGTAACAAACGATGTCTACAAGTTTTAAATTATTTTTGCTGCCATAAGCGAATGTTTTTATTACATACTGTAGCACGGCACTGGTTACTGGTTAGACACCATTTTACGTAATGATTTGAGTGTCATTGTAACCGAAAACATTTATGTATGATTGAGATAATAAGTCCACAAGAACCTCAGTTAGTCGCATGGGTGGGCCTGGTTACTACATATTCCGAAAAAAATCAATTAATATAATGATCAAGTGGGAACAAAAGATTAAGATTCTTCATAAGAATCTTTATACAATGGAAGTGAGAGAAAGCTGGAATTTGGTTGTCTAATTTTCTAGAAACTTAAATTTGACAAATCGACTAATCATGTGGGTTTTGGAAACTCTACAGCCGTCCAAGTTCACCGTTCGTAATATAGTGCGTTTCACTTGCTAACTCTCCGTTTCTTGGTTTCAATTTTTATTAGAGCGTTAATTTATAAAACTAGTGTTACCACCAACTAGCTTTAATAAACTATTCAAATGGATGGTAAGAATTATTTCATTAGAATTCATCATCCCATTCCAGCGTAGGATACAAATATATCCGCTTATCATCATGATATATGTTCATATTAAACAGAGAAAATGGTGAGAAAACTATTACTGGCTTTCACCAAAAACGTGGTCGATATTATTAAAACCTCATATGAATATGATTATTTGACGTCATGTATGTCGCTGGTTGGTTCCAACTCCAAATATGAAACCTCTGCATTATTGAAAGGACTTAATATATATTGTAATTTTGATCTTATCATATACGGTATATTGTATCAATAGAAGGTGGATGATTGATATACTATTCATTTACAGAACACCAAATTGCCAATTCTAACATGTGTTATCACGACTCCTCTTTCATAAAGAAAAAAACCACGCGTTACATCAAGTCATCAAGATAATGATATGGTGCAAAACAAATATGTATGATAACAATGTATAAATAAAATTTAAAGAGTATCGACGTTGAATAGGCTAAAATACTAATGGTATGTGTCACACCCGGAATTCATTTATAGTTGCATGCATATCCCCTCTATGTTAAAGGAGAATCATTTAAAAAGATGTAACCGTATTAATTAAAAAATAACTCAATCATATGTAGCACATCTAAATGGTCTCTAAATTTTAATACTAGATAGATAAAACACCTAATATAAACCATAGTTTAAAAAATGATATTCTCTAGCAAAATAATATTATGAAGGTTATAGTTGGTCGCACATATTTATTGTTTTACAGATTTTCCTTAAATAAAACCTACGGAATTACCTAATGTGATTAAAATATATATAGCAATTGATGATTTTAAACAATAAAGATTTGATAACAATATATACATTTTTTTATCATTTTGTGTATTTCTTTATTATTAAAATAAATTACATAACTTTATTAATCATATAATAAAAATCTAGATTTTTTTTGTATATGTTGTATTTTGAATTTTTTAAAACGAGTATAAATTACTAAAACTGTTAAAAGTTTCACATAAATTTTTATGATCAAAGTTTATTTTTTTTCTATACTAATATAAAATGATTATTACATCATATGAAGAAAAAAAATATTTTAATAGATTTTTATGTCAAATATATATATATATATATATATATATATATATATATATATATATATATATATATATATATATATTTCATATCGTTTAAATTAAACTACTAAACTATACATCATAAGTATAACAAATTGATTCGATCCAACCCAAACCAAACCAAACCCCTAAAAATTCGATCCAATCAAAATCAAATCAGATCCGTGAAAATCTGTAGAAATAATCAAATTTTACAATATAAAAATATAAAATTTTAATAAATATTTCACCAGGTCTTATCCTAGTAACAAGGTATAAACAAAACTTAGATCAAAATAATGATTATTAGTATAAGTGTGTAGTTTTAGGTCTTAAGAAAGATATACTTTTAAAAAAAATGTTTCCATTTGTTGTGACTATCACCTTACTCTCTCTGGTAGAGTTGAAGGAAAGAATTAACATAAATGTGGTTTTGTAATTGAATATAAATTTATTGAATATATAGTTATAGATTAGAAAGCTGATGTAAGGCATCGTGGGAACTTCTTAGTTGTCACATTACATTCCACCATGAGGTCACTTCTTAGTCTTTTCGACCACGGATTATGTTATCATCGTGGGAAGATGTGAATCAATTGTTTTTAGGCAAAAGCTTCTCTTTATATGTAACCCATATTACCCAAAGTGGTGTGTAATCAATCATGATCTCTATCTTTGGTGCTTTCTTTTAACCAATACTAATATAAATAATATAATTTTCTATGCTAATATAACTTGTGTAATCTCTATGCTTTTGTTTCGGATAAGCATTTGACTCGGAAATGAATATGTTCATTGATATATTTGAATAAACCGAACCTGTAGCGGTCATAAAGCCCAAAAACTATGTGGGTAGGTAAAATACCCATCAAACAATTTGCAATCATTGCGGGAAAGCCTTTTTGTTTTGGATCAAATGCGGGAAAGCCTAATAAGGGAATTTAAGATCCATAAAGTGGCTGGATCCGGGTTAAAAGGATCCGAACCAGGCTCGAAGGGAACAATGGCTCCAATGCCCCTATTTGTCAAAGACAAATCTCTTATGGGTCTGATAAATCTCTTATGCCCTTAATTCATTTAAAGGGAGTGATTTTACACAATTGGCCCTTATTCCAATCCAAACAAAAATTTGATTCGATTGGGTTGGTTGGGAAAATGGAATCGATTTGGTTTGATGATTTTCGGTTTCGGTTTTTAACAGATTTAAAATCAAAATCGATTCTGGTTCATCGCAATTAATTATTGGAGGGAGCGTTCCTGTTCTTCTTCTTCCGTTCCCTCTCGATTTCATCGATCCCCTTCGAAACGGATCCTCCTCCTCTGCTCTAGCTCGTATCTCAAAGATTGTGGAGCTCCGCCATCTCCCCCTTTATAGACTCCCTTCTAGCATTCTTTGAACCCGGTAAGTTGTGGTCTCCGCCAATTCATCGTATTACCGTTCAAATGGAGTAATAGGCGTCTGTTTCGTGGGTGGGTCTATCAGTATATTTAATTGGTATAAAATGGGATTGAATTGGCAGTAGAATTGAATAGGAGAGCATAGATCGCTCCACTCGTCGGACGGAACTGGAAACTGTTAGCTAATCAAGTAAAACTGTATAACTAGGACAACTGATACAACTGTGTATAACTTTTGGAAAACTATTAGCAATTGGTAGTACTGTGGATAACTGTGTATAACTTTGGAAAAAAAATTATTTTGCAGGATAGAATGAGAAATAATGTCATCATACATTTTCAATTCAAAGACCAGATGTTCGGTATAAATGTGAAGACATCAGTGGAGGAAATTACTTTGTCAATGATAAAAGAGAGGATGTATAAGAAGCTTGGATTGGATGAAACAAAGGAAAATCTGGAACTGAGCTACATTCCAATGGTGATAGGATGTGAGATACGTTCCAATATTATTGATGATGAGGATCTTTATATTTACCTAACATGCATGGATAAAGAGAAGCGAAGGAGTATTTTGTTTGTAGAGACTAGTGGGAGATCGGGACCGGTAGATAAACTCTCGATTGTGGAAAAAAGTTCTGTTGGTATGAACTACGAAGAGTTGCAGCCATTGGACTTGGAGGATGAAATTGGACCTAATGCCATAACGTTGTACGTTGAAGGGAAGCAGGGAAATAACGAGGCTTCAGAGGGTGAGAAAGACGATGCTACAACACAAGATGACTGTATGGAGACGGATACTGGTATGGAGACTGATACTGGAATTGAGAGTGATACCCGAATTGAGAGTGATACCGGAATGGAGACTGATACTGCTGCGGAGACTGCGGAGACTGGTGCCGCTGCCGAGACTGCGGAGACTGGTAGCGCTGCGGAGACTGGTACGACTGTTCCAATTACGGAGACGGATACAGTGGTTCCAACTGCTGAAAAATTTGTTGAACAGCAACCTGGTGTAAAATCGACAGAATATATAAAGGAGTGGGGTGATGGGTTGAGTCTGAGTAAGCATGACGAATTTCCAAGTAAGAAGGCAGTTCAGGAGGTGGTTGATAGAGCTGCATTTGCTGAATGCTATCATTATATCACTCCTAAGTCTGATCGTAGACGATTGGTGGTAAAATGTTCGCAGCAGCCTAAATGCAAATGGGGATTACGAGCTGCGAAGATTAGTGGGACTGAAATTTTCTCGATTAGAAGCTACACGAAGATGCATACATGCTTACGGAGTAACCAGAGTAACAGCAACGATAAGAGACGAGGGTCTGCAGAACTAGTGGCAGCATGGTTGGCTGAGCAGTATCCAGGAGGCATGGAAACTCCATCTCCAAAAGTGATAAAAGAGCTCGTTCAGTTCCATTTTGGTGTTATGGTATCATATTCGACAGCGTTGCGCGGGAAGAATCTAGCAGCCTGTGAACGACGTGGTACTCCGGAAGATAGCTACAAGATGATGAATTGCTATTTGTACATGGTAGAGCAAGTGAATCCGGGAACAAAAACCAGTTTGAAACTGGATGGGGCAGGTAAATTCAAGTATCTCTTCATAGCCCTAGGAGCTTGCATTGAAGGGTTCGTAGCAATGAGGAAAGTTATAATCGTTGACGCGACATGGCTGAAGAACGGATATGGGGGTGTTCTTGTTTTCGCAAAAGCTCAAGATCCTAATCGTCACCATTATCCACTTGCGTTTGCAGTGCTAGACGGAGAGAATCATGATAGCTGGAGTTGGTTTTTCGAGAACCTAAAATGTTGTATACCAGATTCTTCGGAACTGGTTTTCATGACTGACAGAAATCAAAGCCTGATCTTCTCTATTCGAAACGTGTATCCACAGGCGCACCATGGTCATTGTCTATGGCATTTGAAGGAAAATGTGAAAGGTCATGCTTGCAACGTCAACAGAGATGTAGTCGGGCATAGATTTATGGAGCTGGGGAGATATTACACGATGGCTGACTTCAACGCTGCTTACGAGTTATTTAAGACAAGATATCCTTCGGCTTGGCAGTATGTGGAGGAGCACACCGAGAAAGACAAATGGGCTAGAGTTTTTTTTCCACGTGACAGGTACAACTTGGACACAAGCAATAGCGTGGAGTCAATGAACAATGTGTTTAGAGAAGCACGGAGATGGGCCTTAATACCAATGCTCGATTGTATCATCCGGACATTCTCTGATTGGTTTAATTAACATCGGAAGGATTCTGCTTCTGGGTCCGTCGAAACCAAACTTGTTCCTCTTGTTGAAAACTACTTGCACGATCAATGGAGTGTTGCACGAACGCTGCCTGTGCGGGAGCTTAATAGTTACGACCTTCAATACGAAATCACCGGGAGTGATGGCCATATGTATTTGGCGAGCTTGGTTACAAAATCATGTTCTTGTAAAGTGTGGGATTATGAGAAGTTTCCCTGTGTGCACGGGCTAGCTGCTTACATATATTACAGAAAGGATCTTGATGGCGGGGGTGGCAGGCGCAGTGATATCCACATTGAATATCATAAGCTCTGCTCTCCATACTACTGGGCGGAACTTTGGGCATTAGCATATACAAGGACGCTTTATGTTGTGCCGGACAGGTCTTTATGGAATGTACCTGATCATATCAAACAGCTTGAGATCATACCTCCCGATAGAATCACGCGGAAGGGAAGGAAAAGAGTTAAAAGACATCCATCTTGTGGCGAACGGCGTAAAAGGACACAGAATAAAAGGCGGCCAAGGCAAAACTATGGTTTTAATTGGTTATTATTTGGAAATGACAGTGCGGCGCCAGCCTGATAGTTTGTTATTTGCATGGTTTCAGTTGTGGTGAATTGTTAAACTCTGTAAAACTACTTTATCTGCTTGGTAATACTCTATTTTGTTTTAAAGTGCAGTTAGTGTTATTTATATCAAAAGTAGTCTACCATCTTAATTCCTCAACTCTAGCATATATTTAGAATTCCCTGTTATTCAAAGCAGAGCTTTCCAAAAACAAAAAAAAAAAATTTGTAAAACTCGAAACATATCCATTACCAACCTTGAGATTATACTCACACTTCATGAGAGAGCTCTTGTTGGAGCATCTAAATTTTTAAAATTAACCACAACCGTAATATTAAAACATAATATAAAGTGGTTAACATAAAAAGGTAATTAAGTCGCAAGTAAAACTGGAAAAAATTTTTGAAAGGGTTAGTAACACTCAATTTGGTAGAAATCACCAAAAATATAACTAAGAACAATTTTCGTAACACTAGCATATTACGTATAACTAACAACGATTCTTTGGGGGGGGGGGAAATGAAAATTTCGTTTGGCGCCAAAAATATTGGATTCACCCAAAATTTTCAAGGATCGAAAGACTAGTCTCATTTCACCCAAAAAATTCCATCTCTCCATCTCTCTCTCTTCCTTGGAACTTCAGTTCTCTAATTTCTTTCTCAACCTATTACATCCCGAAATTTCCCAACTCCCTCTAATTTCTCTGAATTTCTTTCCATTTCTTTCACGGATTCTTGTTTGAAGCAATTTTCTTGGTTTAAGAATTATCTCGACTTTCTATCTCGACTGCTTGTTTCAAGCAGTGTTCTTGTTCAACAGTTCTTCTTTAAGTATTATCTCGAAACAGCAGTCTTTCAAGCAGTGTTCTTGTTCAACAAAGATTTGATCCTAAAGATAAGTTAAAATTCATAATCGTTCCGTTCCACATAAACCGAAATTAAAAAAGTACATAATCCGAAATTTAAAAAGTACATAAACAAGATGTCTTAAAGTACATCACCCGATGAAACAACAAAATAAATAGATTAATCCGACATAGATATCAAGTTCAGTCCTTCTTAGATCCCTTCTTCCCCTTCTTCTTTCCCTGGTTTGATACCTTCTTCGACTTACTCTCTGATACCCTGTTCTCACCCCTGTTCTCACCCCTGTTCTCAATCATGCTCAACCTCTCCACAATGGCCTCCTGTCTATCCAACACGGGCTGCATCTGATTTCCAATAGTTTCCACTTTCTTGACCAAGTCCTCCAACATCTTCTTCTGTTCTACCACTTCTTCCACTGGCCTAATGTCTCCAAGGTCTGGTTGTGCTTCGGTTGCTTTCCGAGCTTCCATGTCTTCATCATACATGTCTTCGAAAAAGACTGTAAATCCTTCACTCAGACGCTTAGACCAGCTGTCCGCAGCAATATCTGCGGTATCAGGATCGTCATCCTCTTCCCATAGATTATCCAAAAGAGCCACTTCTTCATCTCTCAGCGTAGGAATGATGCTGTATATTTCCTGTGGCTGATAACAAAGATTCACAGCAAAATCAGGATTGTTTTCAAAGCTTTATCTAGAGTTCCTAGTTCTACTTAATTTCAAAGTTTTATCTACATTTCCTAGTTCTACCTACTTAATCTCACAGTTTTATCTAAAGTTCCTAGTTTTACCCACACGTACCTTTATCTTATCGAGTTCTTGATTAACACTTGCAAGAGGAAACCCTTTCATTTCTGTTCTTTTGAACTTTGACTGGCACATCCTCGGACATTCTGGATCAGCTCCTTCAACCGGTTCTGTAAACCTCAAACCCAGCTGAGGTATTGCCTCGAAAGCAAGACGCTACAAAAGCAACAATTTTTTACAAGTCAGAAAACAATACTGTGTGAAATTGATAAATGATTATTTTCTAATCAAGAACAACTGACCTCTAGAGGAATACAGAAACCCGGAAGTGGCCATAGCGTCTTCTCTTTCACCAATCCTCCAAAATGATCCATTGTGTGAGAGATCTCATACACGATGTAATCAAATGAATATCTCCCCCATGGAAAGGTCTTGCAGTAGTCAAGATTACCCGCAGCTCTTTGGAAAAAATCCAAGACATCATTGGCCCCCTGACCGACTTTTGTTTGTGCACAGACCACACTTCCTAAAAAGAACAGAACCATCATCTTCAGCCTGTCTCTGTGGCTTCCCATTGCCAACAGCTTCGCTTTCACATCCTCCAACCTCATTGTTTCGCCTTTCTTGAAATGACGCCTCACAAACTTCTTATCACCAAAATCATTGTATCCGAGAGGATAGTTGCCGCAGTTTAGGCCGGATATCAAAGCGTGTTCCCTAAGTCCATAACGGATGGGAACACCATTCACCACGAACCACACTTCTCTCTTCTTCTGAACAACGGCAGTATGCAGTAGCAACATCCACATTCCTTGAACCTTGTGGTTTGAAGTCTTCTTCCTCTTCTTACTCCTATTGAACTCTTCTTGTGCTTTTTGATCGATTTTATTGTGGAACAGGTGACAGAATTGTGGATGCTCCATAAACCACCTCCTCTCCGAATCACTTGCCTCCGGGGTCAACGACAAAAACGTCTCGATAACGTCTGCTATCATACATCTTGTCCCTAGCTTTATCTGTTTCTTGTACTCCGAATGATAGAAGAACATATCAGTTGGCTTGATTGCCATTGTTTCCTCGGTTGACTCTGTTACCTGCAAGAAAAGTGTAGTTATAAGTCAGTGATTCAATATTGTTTTACCAAGTTATTCAAGTATTACTCATCTGTATTGTATAACTAAATAATACTAGCAATATCCATAACTCCTACTATTCATTTTTCGAGTCTAAGTATTACTAGTTTTATCATACACTTATACTCAAAACTTATAGTTTTTATATCAACTTATAAATGTATTCCTTATTTAACTAAGTATTACTAGTAATATCCATAACTCCTAGTATTCCTTTTTCGAGTTCCGTCTAAGTATTACTAGTTTTACAATTAGTAATTTCTGAATTCTTACCTCATCCACAGACTGATTCTCTTGGACAGTTGTTGTTTCCTCCTCCACAACTCGTTCAACCTCGTCACCGCGTTCATCCTTGTTCCCATCCTCATCCTCCTCTTGGACCGTTCCCTCCTCTTGGACCGTTCCCTCCTTCTCCTCTTGGACCGTTCCCTCCTCTTGGACCGTTCCCTCCTTCCCCTCTTGGACCGTTCCCTCCTCTTGGACCGTTCCCTCCTCTTCGGTAACAACTTTCTCATTACTTGCATGCTCCTCTTCCTCCCCTTCACCCTCTTCCTCCTCTTCACCCTCTTCCTCCTCTTCACCCTCTTCCTCCTCTTCATTCTCTTCCTCGCCGTCTTGATCGCCGTTTTGATCGTCGTCCTTCTCCTCGTTCTTCTCCTCGTCGTCCTTCTCGTCCTCGTTCTCGTCGGCCTTCTCGTCCTCCTCCTCGTCGTCCTTCTCGTCCTCGTTCTCGTCCTCGTTCTCGCCGTCCTTCTCGTCGTCGTCCCTGTCGTCCTCGCCGTCTGCTTCTCCGTCTTCCATGGATTGATCGCCGTTTGCTTCTCCGTCTTCCATGGATTGATCGCCGTTTTCAGAATCCTCGTTCTCCTTATCATCAACCTTTTCTTCAACAGACAGTGGAGTAGTCGGAGCACATTTATCCCCTTCACACCCAACAGACGCCGCTGCTTCCACGAGGACGTTCATCGGCCCGGCCGTCGAAGATGGTTCCGTCGAAGATGCATCAGTCGTCTTGGTCTTCTTCGCCACTTTCGTTTTCCTCTTCCCCTCCGCTTCTTTCGTCGGATTCAGTTTCTTCTTATTACCTAATCTTGTTTCAACCATCGTCGATTAAGGAGAAATTGAAATTTCGAATTCTAGGGTTCGAGAGGAGAGAGAGAAAGGAAATGGGAAAGTGTTGGAAATGAGAGGGAATGAGAGCAAACGGTTTATGGAACCAACAACCGAACCCGATTCCCTCAAAATCGAATGACAAATTGGTTTTTTTTCGGTTTCGTAATGATTTCTGGTTCTGGTTAAGTTGTGGATGAACCAATTAGATTAAGATCGGATTGCATCCGGTATAACCAGGTAAAACTCGTAAATATGTAAACTTGCCTACGGTTTTGTGGTCTTTTACATGTTTTTTGACTTAGATTTATTTTTCTTTTTCCCGTGTCTTATAACGAGCCCATTAGAGATTTGTCTTTGACAAATAGGGGCATTGGAGCCATTGTTCCGGCTCGAAGAAACGGGTTTAGCTCTCCTTCTCCGCTTAGAAGTAGGTGTATGAGATTGAGAAGATAAAGGATCGGATCTACCTCTCTTCCTCTTCTTCTTCTTCCTCGAGATCTCTCTGTTTAAGGTAAAATATGGACAAAGGGAAAGCAGTGATGGGTACTGGTCGGAGATGGGCCGTCGATTTCTCCGATCAATCCACTGTTCCATCTTCACGCGACATCCTCGATCCACCCGGATTCTCTCGTGCTTCTCCCGAACAGGTATTTGAATTTGAATTTGATTGGATTCAGATTTGAATTGAATTGCTAATGGGTGGTATCGATTGATATCGGTTATGATCATCAGGATGATTCAGCAACGAGCCGCCAAAAGAAGGACGCTGAAGCTAATTGGAAACTTCAGGTTACTTTATCTCGAATCTGATAGTCGCATTGTTTCGATCTCAAAAGCCTTTGACTTTAATAAAAAGGAATTTTGAGAATTTAAGTTTTTTTGTTGTTGATGGAATGAATGAGAGCAGAAAGCATGGGAAGTAGCGCAGTCACCGTTTAAGAATCTGATGATGATGGGATTCATGATGTGGATGGCTGGCAACACTGTTCATCTCTTTAGCATCGGTATTACTTTCTCTGCTCTTTGGCAGCCTCTCAGCGCTCTCCAGAGTGTTGGCAAAAGTAAGCAAACCCTTTTTTTTTTCTTTGTTCATCTTAGACAATTCCAATTTAGTTTACCTGATATCATAAATCTCTATTAGAGAGTATAGAAGCTAAGTGTTTTGTCACCAACATCATCATCATAATCATCATGTGCATTCAGTGATAAAATAGGGAAGCATGTTTTTCAGTCCATTTACTCTTAAGTGGTCAGAAGAACAGACTTGCATACTTGAAATGGATAATTATAATTACGGTGGAAAAATAAAATATACTCATATATGTGGAGTAGCATTTAATTCTGAGTAAGAGATAAATAGAATCACCTAGAGTAGAGAGGGGAAGAACCACTTCTTCAGGATACTGGCAAAGCAGTTTATTGTTAATTTATCACCATCTTTATATAATTGGTATTTTAGTACTTGATATTTCTCGTTCTTATACACAGTTTGATTGTTTTGAGTTAATAATTTGGTGTGTTAATCCAAGTCCAGAATCTTGCATCCTTACATTTACCCTTTTCTGCAGTTTTTGAGCCATTCAAGGATAATAAGGTTGAACTACTTATGCCCAAACTAGTGTTTCTTGCCCTAAACCTTGGAGGCTTAGCTTTGGGTATCTGGAAGGTGAGCTAATTTACTCCTTCCCTCATTGTTGCTTCTATCCCCTTTTCCTCTAGAGGCAAGACGGATTGAAAAGTATGAAGTACTGTTTTCTCATACAAAGATAATTCACTTTCGCAGCTCAACACTTTGGGGCTGCTTCCAACACATGCATCAGATTGGGTTTCATCTCTACCCCCTCCTCAGGTTAGCAATTTCTGTCTGCAGCAAAATCTTGTGTCCATGTGTCCATCATCTCTAAGCTATGCATATCATGTTTCCCTTCCCTTTCATTTTTTCTCAGGAGGTTGAACACTCTGGAGGAGGATATGCTTTCCACTGATGAGCATGTCTCTCTCTTTTATTTTAAATAATCCCCCAAAATTGAAAGAAGACGCAGACATTTTGTGAGACAACCGCAAAAAGAAACTTAAATGATTTGTTTAATCCTGTCATGAGGGGGAAGATTCTTATAGACTTCTCATCTTGTGATCTTCTTGTAGCTTTTTCAAAACATTCAGAAACAATATAGCTTTTTTCACTTTTAAGTATGATGCTTCATTGTTCATTATTACTGTGAAGTGTATTATTGACGCCGAAGGGACCTAGTTCCCAGCTTTTTGTTTCTCATCTCTATAGACAAGAATGAATAATGTACTAGACCAATCAATGGAAGCATTGCACTAATAATCATTCCATAGACCTTCTACTCCATTAGGAAGGTGTCAAGAGAGGTGGACTTCTAGGCGCTACTAAAACTAGGTCAAGTTTTTTTGGGGGAAGGACAAGACGTGGAACAGAGTGCAGTCTATAGAATCATGTAAGTCGGTCTACTCGATATACTTTCCACGACAAAAATGTTATTGCATTAATGATTATAAAGATGGCAACTAAATAAAAAAGATCTACAGGAAAGAAAAAAAATACCCAAAAAGAGAAATATAATATTATTTCTCCACAAATTTTATTTCTTTCTATCTTCTTCCGTTCAATCTAGTGGAATTCATAAAACAAAAACAAAATGAATCAAACCCTAAACTAATGATCCGAAAATTTCTACCTTGATTTTGTATATACATCACACAAACAATAAAAGTTCCATTCTTTTTGATAGATCTCAAAACAATAAAACTTTTTCCCGATTCTTTTTCTTCGATCAAATCTGAAGTATTGGTTTTCATGTCCGCGAGGAAACACCCCGATCCTTGCAACCATTTGTCCGATTACAAGCTTAGACACGGCACCGATGGTTACAAATCGTTCCAGAACATGTTCACATGCCTCAACGACGGACGAATCAAGATCAAACTCCAACAAGAAACAACACCCAGATGCAGCAGTCACTGCTCTCTTCACAGCAACAAGAGACTCTACATCTGTTTGATCTGCCGCTCGATATCCTGCTCAAGCCACCTCCTTTCTCACACCCAATCCAACAAAGGCCATGATTTATCAATCGACGTCGAAAGATCCGAGCTTTACTGCTCCTCCTGCGTCGATCAAGTCTACGATCCCGACTTCGACGAGGCTGTCGTCTCCAAACACCTTGTTAAAGATGCTGCTGTTGTTTCTGGGGGTGTTGTTAGATCGAACAAGAAGAGGAGGTTGTCTGCGGACGCGCAGTTGATTATAGGGTCGAAGCAGTTCCTTGTGGATCGGAGGGAGAAATGGTCGTTTCCTTTGGGGTTGAGAGGTTTGAATAATTTAGGGAGCACGTGTTTCATGAACGCTGTGTTGCAGGCGCTTGTTCACGCTCCTCCGCTGAGGAACTTTTGGTTGAGCGGTCAGCATAACCGTGATCTTTGCGAGAGGAGGTCGATGGGTTTGTTGTGTTTGCCTTGTGATCTCGATGTGATCTTCTCCGCTATGTTTTCTGGTGATCGTACTCCTTACAGCCCTGCTCATTTGCTTTACAGGTTTGTTTAGTTTGTTTATGTCTTCGATAGACATTATTACTTGATGATAGCTGCTGATTTGAATCTCTTTTTGTTGTGTAATAAAAGTTGGTGGCAGCACTCAACGAATCTAGCTACTTATGAGCAGCAAGACTCTCACGAGTTCTTTATTTCGCTTTTGGATTGTATTCATGAGAATGAAGGCAAATCCAAATGTCTTTATAAAGGTACTAAAAAATTTATTATTTGTAACAAAGAGCTTGTTTGTTTATGTGTTTGTTTTTGATCCTTTAACTTGTTATGTGCAGATCATGAGGAGTGTCAGTGTATTACACACAGAGCATTTTCTGGTCTTTTAAGATCAGATGTGACCTGTACAACGTGTGGAACCACCTCAACGACATACGACCCCTTCATCGACATTTCACTCACTCTAGATTCATCAACAGATCGCAGAAAGAGCAGAAACAGCGGGGGCGAGCCGAGCGTGAACGCACCGATGATGATGCCGACTCTCTCCGGCTGCTTAGACCTATTCACTCGGTCAGAGAAACTCGGCCCCGACCAGAAACTGAACTGCCAGAGCTGCGGAGACAAGAGAGAGTCTTCAAAGCAAATGTCCATAAGAAGACTCCCTCCGCTCCTCTGCTTGCACGTGAAGCGTTTCGAGCACTCACTCACCCGCAAAGCATCGAGGAAAATCGACAGCTACTTGCAGTACCCTTTCCGCTTGAACATGTCTCCTTACCTCTCTTCCTCCATCATCGGGAAGCGGTTCGGGAACAGGATGTTTGCTTTCGATGGAGAAGGCGAGCATGACGGTTCTTCAGCGTCGGAGTTTGAGATATTTGCGGTTGTGACTCACTCGGGGATGCTGGCGTCTGGTCACTACGTGACTTACCTGAGGCTTAAAGGGTTGTGGTATAGGTGTGATGACGCGTGGATCAATGAGGTTGAAGAGGAAGTGGTGAGAGGGTGTGAGTGTTATATGCTGTTCTATGCGCAGGAGAGAGTGATTCAGAAGGCTCACAAGGAGTTGAGTTATCAAGTTATCTCCATGGCTGATTCATTTCCCTTTGTTTGATTGCTTCCTGACTCTCTTTTTTCTTTTCTTTTACTTGGCCAAAGATTTTGATGCATTTTTTACCTTGAATACATTTTTTTATTGATTGAAAGGTTAATGCAAAATATTTTGGAAGCCAAGTTTAAATGATGAATTTTTTTTTCTACAATACTGGTGTACAAAGTTACACTTGTGTTATTACAAATCCAAGGACCACAACCCTTTCAACACATCTTTGTTACATTAGGAATTATATCATATAATGAGTGGCCTCTCATAAGTTTTTATATCTTGTTCAAATGATGTTCCTCCTCATCTACCTACCTCCGTTGGCAAGTCTCTTGAGATGGGTGAATGCCTTCTGCTTAATCCACTGCCTGTCATATGGTAGATACGCATTCATCGAGTGTTCATACCTGCAGGGTCACACACAAATCAGTAAATAACCTGTAAATAACATGAGACTATACACTAATGACAAACGAACTTTTAGTATCAAGTAAAGGAATCAAAGCTTATTCAACATGGGAATCCTAACGATACCTCTCTGTACACATTACTTGCCAGAGATAAAACCTATTGGATCCAAGTCTTCAGAAAACGTAACGGTAGTAACGAATAACTAACTGACTATCAAATATATATAAACACAGTGAACAAGGTCATGTGAATTTGCCAGTGTTCTAGTATTGCATAGCATTTGGTATTGCTGGGAGACGGAGACACTCAACTCAGCAAACTGATGGACGAGCTAAACAAACATAAGAATCAAAGAGAGAGAGAGAGAGAGAGAGAGAGAGAGAGAGAGGAAGGGGGCTAGAGAGTCTTACACCAAAGCACTCATGTCAACAAAGCCATCCATAAAATTGTAAAGATCAGTAATGTCATAGCTAAGATTTCTGAGAGATGGATTAATCTCCTTCAACTTCCTTTCGTACAAGCCACATATACCTGTTCAGAACAAAGTACACACATAACTCATCATATACTCATAACACCATTGCCTCCTTATCATATCTATATCTGACCATCCCAGCAAGATCATCAGAAACTAAAACCTCAGGCATAATCGATAACCGAAGTCAAGAATAACTAACTATAGCTATAAGCTAGTATACAGAAGGGTAAGCTTACCATCCATAGCTTGGCCTATAGAATCATAGTCCATAAACGTCCTCGTAGCTCTGCTTGGAGTGTTTTGCAACAAGATGATGGTGTGCCTACCGTTTTGACTACCAGCCTACGCAACAAAGCGAAATCTGAGCATAATAAGGGCTGAGAGATTCAAAAACAAATCGAAAACCCTAGTTTCTCCGGACAAAACGAAATCGAATTTGATCTTACCTAAAGACTAAGCTAGATTTTCTAAGCGATTAGCTAAGGAATCATATAAGCTGACGTAATAGGAACGTAAGAGAAGAAATCGATTACCATCCTCAAGCGTCGGATTGACTTCGATGGCGGATTCGAGGGTTTAGAGACGACGAAGACGAAGACGAAGAAGACGAACTCACAAAAGTGTCACTGTTTCAGTGAGACAAACGAAGAAATAAGCTAGAATCTACGGGGCTAAAGAGTAAAATAACGGAGAGTCTCTTTCTCTTAACACGTGGCATCTGAAAGTGAAATAAAACAGCGTTTATATTCCATTTACGATGTGAAAACTACAAGCTGTTAGCTACGTGTATTCTCTTCTACATATGAGAAACGACATGTAGTTAGTGTCTCAAACATACAAAACTATACAAATTCATTACAGAAGCAGAAATTTAATATCATCATCGTCTTCTGGTTGGTTCTTTGGCAACACATCAGAGGGTACAAGATCATCCAAATGATCAGAATCTGGAACCAGGAAAATGAAACACAGTGTAGTGAATCTCAGGACATTCCTGAGAAGAATCACGAGCCAGAGGTTCCCAAACTCGTGTCTGGTGACACCAAAAGCGTGAAGAACGAACCCTCCACTCCATTTAGAAGCGAGCTGTCCGAAGCTATCAATGCACATGAGGAAGGCAAAGAAAGTGCCTTCAATTCCCAGAGGACAAAGCCTTGTGCTGAGAACTATCATGGGGATCCACCTGATCTTACTTATCATCCTTGAGAAAGATTCTTCTGTTATCACAAAGAAGGAATCTGGTATCCCGAGGACTATGTTCCAGCGTTTGATGAAGACGAGGTCAAGCATTCCTGATAAGCCGTATAGGAGTTGTGCAAAGAAGAGTATGTTCCTGAAGGAATAGCCTTTGAGCTTCTTTTGGTATATCAGAACTCCGAACATCGATGCTAATGCTCCTATCGCGTAGATTATGCCCACGAACTCCTGCATTTAGACCAAAATATAGGTTTGGATCTAGCTCATAACCACATGTTTAGTTGAAAAATTGTGGCTTCAATCGATATCATAATAATCGTAACACGCACCATCATGATTTCAATACCTACATCTATGACAAACCCAAAGACCCATTACAACAGTAAAAGTAACCCATGGTTCACCATTTACTACAAGCCAACAGTCTCATATTTGGTCCACCATGACATACAACCTGTGTCAGTTTTAAGGTTGTTAGCTCTTGCCAACTTCCCAGGGCATTTCGTTATACTATACTACTTCATACGAACCCCATCTATGTCAAGCCCATACCATGTATATGACCACTAATCTCTATAACAAAATCTTTGACAGATTCTTCAGGTATTTTTATCTCAATCCTATATTCTTGTGGCTAGTGTGAGACCGTAAAACCAACCTGGGAGAAGGCGGGACCAGCTTTAGGGTCAGTGTACCAGTAGAAGTAGCCTTCATGAGTACTGATGTTGAGAGCTAACGATATGAACATGTAAAGTGATGGCTTCCATACTTGAGGGTACTTTATTGTTTTGTACATTCCCTTCACCGCTACTCCTAAGCCATCTGTGTCCTGAAGAACAGTCAGTGATTGCTCAAAGTTTCATCAAAATTTGAAGTGATGGGTAATAGAGGAAGTAAGTATAAAAATTGCTCCGGTGGAAACAAATAAACACAACGCAAATGCTAGTGAGAGAGATCAAAAGAGTTAAGATTACAGGCAGAGCTCTCACCTTTTTGTTTTTCTGTATAAGAACAGTAGAAGATCTTTTCTCGTAGATGAAGATCCCAAGTATGATAATCGTTGCAGGTGGCAATGCTAATACCCCTAATGCCCCCTGGCAAACAGAATGGAAAATTATACTTATAGAAGAGCAAAAAAAGTATATAGAAAGGTCGAAAAGTGATCAAACTTTAGCAAGTCTTGTCACTTTATCTTAAATACATGATAAGAAAAAAGTTGAAAGCTCAACCTGAGGTCCAAGCCTGTGAACAAAGACTCCACTAGTTGCGTATCCAACCAAAGCACCAGCAGACGAACAAACCATACAAAGGCTCTGTATATCAGGAGCCAAAGACCGGATATTGATGCTGTTTGTCGCTATACACGCATCAATTACCACCTCTGCAATGGCCATAGCCGCAGAGACACCTAACAGGCAGCTCAAAGCCAAAACAGCAGGCAACGTACCAAGAACTACAACTGCCATCGCAGAGACCACACCAAGAACACCAGCGACCACAAAATAAGGCTTTCTTTTGTAGCCTTTGATAGGGAAAACATCGGTGAAGAGACCCCAGATGGGTCTCATGACCCAGGGGATGTAATACAATCCCATGTAAAGCTGCACAACCGAAGGCTGCACTTGCTGGACATCCTTCCAGTAATAATCTGTGACGACTTTGAATATTGAACCGGAGAACCCTTGGTTTAGGCCGTATACAAGGACCACGCCTACAACAAAGCTCGTGTTTAGCCTAGAAGACAGCATTCGTAGCCATTGGAAAGGCTGAAGCAGAACGGAGACAATAGTGTTTCTTCCATGCCTTGACATGTCCACGGAAGAATGATCTGAAATTGGTTTCAGTAGAGGTTTTTCAACCGAGAAGAGTTTCTCAGTTTCTAATGTCTCCATGGTGTTTACTCTTTGGGAGATGAACACCGGATCTGAAAAATACTGAAAGCAAGAGACTTTAATAGTTATTTTAGTGTAAAAGAAACTCCTTTTTGGACTTTCAATAAAGATATCTAGATTCACACTCACACGAGGAAAAGCTAAAACATTGACTCTGTAAGCAATGACTTCTTTCTTCAACTACCAGTCTTAAATTCCACAAATCCTAAACCATAATTGCCTTATCAGCCAAAGAGTCAATGTTTCATCTTTCCTCTCTCAAAAGCACTAATCCATATCAACATATAGGTAAACAATTGCTTAACCAATTTTAGTCAAACTCTACTACTTTAGACTAAAAACCCAATTAAAAAATGAGAAGAAAGCAACGTGCAGAACATGTGTACAGATTCCCACAACCCAAAGAGACTACTATATATTTATAATAACGAGTGAGTCATTGCTGGTGAAGTAAACCAGAAATAAAAGAGGAAGAACGAACAAAAAAAAAAGTCAAAACACAGAGAAAAATGGCAGGACTGTTTGATAAACAAGCTGATCTATACCTAGACGCCAGACCCAATTACCCATCGGAATGGTTCTCCAAGCTCGCCAATCTCACCGATCACCACCGTTTAGCCTGGGATGCCGCCACCGGAAACGGCCAAGCAGCTCTCGCCGTCAGTAACTTTTGTTTACAGCATTTCGGATTTAGCTGATTTTAGCATCAGATCTCTTGCAATCTGACAAGTTTCGCCGTGTGAACAGGTGGCGGATCACTACGAGAGAGTCATCGCAACGGACGTGAGCGAATCGCAGCTGAAGTTCGCAACGACGCATCCCAAGATCGACTATCGCCACACGCCGTCGACGATGACCGACGACGAGCTAGTGGAGCTGATCGGAGGAGAGAACTCGGTGGATCTGATCACGGTCGCTCAAGCCGTGCACTGGTTCGATCTCCCGAGATTCTACGCCGTAGCCAAGCGCGTTCTACGTAAACCGGGGGGAATCATCGCCGTCTGGGGATACAACGACGTCGTGGTGTCTCCGGAGTTCGACGCGGTTCAGTATCGTTTCCACGCTCAAACGCTGCCGTATTGGAAGTATCCGAATATTCAGCACGTGTTCGATGCGTACAAAGCGTTGCCGTTTCCTTTCGAGAGCGTGGGGATGGGATCTGAAGGGGAGCCGTTGAAGCTGGAGATGCCTAAAACGACGTCGTTTGAAGGGATCGTAAGGATGTTTAAGTCGTGGTCGGCTTTAGTCACGGCGAAAGAGAAAGGTGTTGATTTGTTGCCTGAGAGTTTGGTCAGAGAGCTTGAGACTGCCTGGGGAGGAGCTGATGTTATCCGTACCGTCGTTTACAAAGCGTTTATGATCGTTGGAAAAGTTAGCGTTTGAATCATCTAACGTTTTTAAAATGCGTCTGCGTCCATTTCTTTCATAATAAAACGTTTAAATAAATAATATGACATGCAAAAAGATTATAAAAATTTGTGTTACAAAAAAAGATAAAGAGAAATGATCAAAAAGAAATACACTATTATAACGTTCACATATATTAAAACCTCTGACGTTCTGCAACGAAGCCATTTAATTAAAAGACGATAAGCTATAATCACCTTTCTCCTTAATCATCTTCTTCTTCCTCTAATCAATCTTAACTGAGGAGTAGATGAGTCTTGTGAACCAGAGGCAAGCGTAGAACCCAATTGTTCCAGTGAGCACAAAGAATGCGTAAGATGCGATGAGCATGTACCCAAAGTAAAGCATCGCCGAGACCAGTTTGGTGATCTGAAGCTTTGTGAAGAAGTAGAACGTGGCGTAGAGGAAGAGATAGAGAGCTGATGAGCCTGATGTTAGGTAAGATCTCCACCACCAAAGGTAATCCTCACTGCAGAGCTGGAAGTAGCAGAGTACTACTGTTATCTCAGCGCAAGTAACGATGAGGATTACAAAGACGAGGAAGAGGAACCCGAAGATGTAGTAGAACTGGTTGAGCCAGATGGATGTGAGGATGAAGAAGAGCTCGATGAAGACTGCGCCAAACGGTAAGATTCCTCCGATGAGGATTGAGAAAACCGGGTTCATGTACCAAGCTTGCTCTGGGATTTGCCTTGGGATTTTGTTGGTTTTCACTGGGTCATCAACCGCTGGTTTCTTGGAACCGAGGTAAGCTCCAACAAAGACGAGAGGAACCGAGATGCCGAACCAGAGGAAGATCAAGGCGAACATTGTTCCGAATGGGACAGCACCCGATGACTTCTGTCCCCAGATGAGAGCGTTTAGGACGAAGAAGATGGCTGACACAACCGCAGGGAACAAGAAGGCTGTTCTGAAGGCGATTCTCTTCCACTCTGTTCCTTTGAACATTTTGTAGAGACGTGAAGCAGCGTAACCAGCGAAGAGTCCCATGAAGACCCAGAGCAGAAGCATGGCCGTCATGAGACCACCCCGGTTCGAAGGGGAGAGGAACCCGAGCATGGCGAAGATCATTGTGACAAATACCATGCCTAAACACTGGACCCCTGTGCCAACGTAGACGCAGAGCAGATCTGAATTGGCTGGAAGTCTGAAAACATCACCGTGGACAAGCTTCCATCCCGTCTCTTCTTGAGCTTCTTCTTGAGTCTCGAGCTCGTTGTATCGTGAAATGTCACGGTAGAGGGTCCTCAGCATTATCATCGCCACCATACCAGATAGGAAAAGGACGATCATCAGAGAATTGACGATAGAGAACCAGTGGATTTGGTTGTCACTCATTAGAAGATAAGCATCCCATCTAGATGCCCACTTCACTTCACTTTCCTGCACAAGAGCAGTAAAAAAAGGGAATTAGAACAAGAACGCCATAGCATTTACTTGAAGACACAAATCACAGAGTTGTTTTTAATATAAAAATACTTGCCAGGAAATCAACATCATAGGTGAAGATGATCTCCTTCTTTGGTTCAACTTCTTGAGGGGTAGCAGAGCTAACGACCAGGCGTTTTTTGTGTGGGTCACATGTCGTCAGACGGGTCTTCTCACTCCACTCTCCATCGTATTCATGCTTAACACTACAAACCAAAGGAAAGACTATCAGTACTGAAGGACATGAAACATTTAAAATTATGGACAAGAAACACACCTGTAAGGTTTGACCTCAAACCCCACAATCCTTGCAGAATCAGTTTGCATATCCAGGTGATATCGGACTGTAAACGACAAGTGATTGTGCATAAAGTACTTTTGCTCTTTGCTCTGTGCATACAAAACCCAATTTAGAAAACTCAAGCTCTTTCTTATGAATTTAAAACACTGTTGAAAGTCGGTAAACCTACTTACCCCTTCATACTGGCCTTTAAGACCAACATGATAGCCAAGCTGATAAACAATAGCTGGAGAACCCTGATCCCCTCTTTCAATCGGAACCACAAGAGGAAGGTTGTCGAGGATCCTAGCATACACACACACACACAAAAAAAAAGACTCGTAAGAAAACTGACACATGGAGGATCCTAGCATACATAAAGTTTCTATTTTTTGGTTCCTACATGTTGACCCGGTACTCATCATCGATCTTTTCTTTGAACGCTTTGGCTGTCTTGTCATCAAGAGTGACACGGCAGAGAACATTGCACATCTTCGCCTCCCGCATTTTAAACTGCAGTTTGTTTCAACTCCAACAAAAGGTTAGAGATAAAGCAAAGAGACTGATCATTTAAAATAAAAAAGCAAAGAGACAAACCGAGTAAGGCGCATTTTCAATGCGGTCACCACGAAGCACTTCACCAAGATTCTCAGTACTATCAACAATCTTCTTAGGTTGACAAAAGGGAAGTGAGTAATACGAGTAGGGAAGCTGAGTCTTGATGGAGGTTAGTTTATTCACTTTAACCTTCAGCTCATCACCCTGCAAACAACAAAGTATCAGATACAATCAAAATCACAACGGATGTGATATAATAACTCGCTTAAAATGCCTACATTGCTCAGATCGAGAGATTCATGAAACTAAAATCAAAGCCTCAGCCAAAACTAATCTCTAATGAGCAAAAAATAAAGCTTAAAACAAACGTCGGTGGATCAGCACACCGACTCTCATTCTCTGTAACCTTTCTCGCGGATCAAGTACTGACCGATAAAACACAGATCGAGGAGATTCAATTCAGATCTAAAAGCCTAGGGAGCACGAATTTTTTTTTCGAAACGTTTTTACCTTTTCGAAATCCTGAGGAGCGACGCCTGGGAGGTAGAAAGAGTGAGCGACGTGAATGGAGAGGAGAAGAGTGAAGGCGATCGCGGATCTACGAAACTCCATAGCCAGTGGCTGTTTCCCTACTACAGAAATTACCAGATCTGAAGCTACGCTATACAGTTTGTTTATGCTCTTATTATACGCTTGGAGACGACGAAGACTCCCCCGCTTGTAATGTTAAACAACCCGGTTTATTTCTCCGGTTCAGTTCGTTACTGTTTGATTCTTATCAACCATTAATAATTCGCCACGTAGACATTCATGAAATTTTTCCACGGAGCATTAGTTAATTTTAGATCTGCTTTTGTTATTTTGCTTTAATTTTTAGTTCATAAATCATTTAGGCAGAGAGAGAGAGAGAGAGAGAGAGAGAGAGAACTAAATCATAGATTCAGTATAGATCATAAGCTTTTAAATGTCTTCCACAAAGTTAAAATCTATGTATTGTAGCGTAGGTTTTGAAGCAATTGTTGATTTAAAGTGATGAAAAAATTGTAGTCCACTTCAAAACTCATGTGCGACTGTTTGATAGCTTCAAATGTTCCTAATTTCTTAACATGAAACTCAAAGCATAAAATGTGGCTTTTCACTAGTCCCTCCGTTCACTTTTATATGACGTTTTACAACTTTTTTTGTGTCAAATTATTTGTCGTTTGCTAACTTCAATGCATCTGATGACAAGTTATGACTCTTCTTACATTTGCTCTATCAAACAAATTAAGTCAGAAAAGTTAATTTAACATTAATGCAAAAGATTAAAAGAGGTAATATGTTAGTTTTCTTAATTCCTGTGTCAAGTTGTAGAATGACATATAAAAATTAACAGAGGGAGTAATTTTATTGCAGATCTAACATTCATACCATTTTTTTATTGCACACCTTATATGGTTGGTACTTGGTACAAAAAGAAAAGAACAAAAATATCCAATACATAATGAGGACTTATTCTAATCAAGCCTAATTATAGTACTCCGATGATCTGAAAAAAAAATGCTTAAACATATACTTTTAACTCATGCCCTACAAATAAATGATAGATCTCAGAAATGAATGTGGCAGTCGGTGGGTGGAATTGAGACCTTCCGACAGAATCAGAGGAACTCAACTGCACCTTGACCCCACACAGCACACGTGGTTTAAACCGCCACGTATTCACAAGACCAAACATAAGCGTAGCCCTAAGCTTCAGCTCCACGTCTAACCCATAAACACCAGAGCGCCTTTCGTCTTCAAATCTCCCCCGGCCGCGACCACCGAGCAACACCAGATTCTGGCCTTGAAACACCGTTGGAACGTCAACCGTGGACTTGTGTCCCTGGTAGAACGGCGGCACGGACGCGGATGCCAACCGGTGATGGTCGTATAAACGCTAGCGTCGAACCTGTCGTAGTGGATCCCAAGGCGGGAGTTGGAGTTTCGGATGGAAAAACCGAGAGAGAGATTGTAATGGAGGTTGGTGCTGTCTGGATCGAATGTGAACTGCGTTAGGTCCGCGTCGTGGACTTGGAACTTGACGGCGTCGTGTCGGAGCATGGCCCAGACGATGAATGATACCGTGCAGACGATGATGACTAGGGTGATGAGGGAGTTGATCGCGAAGGCTATAATGGCCCAGAAGAGTTTTATGATGCTTTCGCAGCAACCGCATAGACAACACATATCGTGTGATCGTGATCGTACGTAGACACAAGAATATCTTATCATAGCAAAAACGAAAATGAGAGAGTTTCTAAGTTTAACTAATTTGGTTTTGTCTGGTGTGATCTGCAGTGATTTTCTCAACTCTTCCTCTCGTTTCTCCCGTTTATTTATATTGACCATATATTTTCAAGAAAAAAAAGGAAATTATTTTTTAAAGAAATTGGAAATCTATACTATTAAAAGAGAAACATTTTGAAAAATCTACTTATACAAGGTTATTGGACTCTTTCATTAATGACATAAAAGTAATTTAGTTAATGTCTTACATATAATTATTACAAACCAAGTATATATTTCTAATCCACTTCAAAACTGAATAATATGAAATATATATACAGGATTCATTTCTCTCGGTCTAATATACAACTGTTTTTGATGTGAATATCCTTTCTCTTTTTTTTTATTACCGAATGGGGTTACATTTAACTTAAGCTTAATTATTTGTTAACCCAACATATATTACCTATCTAATGTCATTGTCCGTTATCGGCGAGACGTTAAACTGATTTAAAAAATAATTATTTAGGTTTTTCATGTGTCTGATTCAGATATGACTTCCAGTAATATTGTACCAAACTTATTTACACATCATAACAACAGTCTTTAATATTATATTTACATTTAGACATAGTGTGTGTGATGATAACATATTATTTTTCTTATACGTATTATATTTCATGTTATGATGCAAATGTTACATCAATTCTTATAAATATTATATTTCAATATAAACGCTGGGAAGATACTCCACAATAATAATGAAGTTAAAATGTTAGATATTATAACAGTAATAGCAATTTTAACCACTTTATACACCTATATATGAATTTTACAATCTTTCAATATCAAAACAGACATAGTTTAATACTTTAATTTTTTAAATAATAAAATTTTGAAATAATTACTCATTTAAAAAATATGTGCTTTGAAGCACGGGTCTAAATTAAATTTTAAATCTAAAAAGAAAAATTTATAATAGATTGTCAATAATGAAAAAAATAACATTAAATTATATTTTGGTTATGTATTTCATTTTACATTTAAATGACACAGTAAAGTTTTATCAAAATCTAGGAATCACATATTTAAACGAGGTGATGGCAGATTTTTAAGTTTTATCAAATTTTAATGAATAAATGTTTAGTAAATCTAAATTTTATAAAAGTATATCGATTGGTAGAACCTTTAATAAAATGATACATGGATACCATAAACCTGTCTAGATTATATATGCCAACAAGTTTACCGGTTAAATCCAGTATTTTGAAACCTGATTCGGATCCGCGGTTGAACCGGTAAACACGGTGACCAAAAATAAATCCGGTTTGGATTTTGTGAAAAACCCAAAATTTAAAAACCCGCAAAAATCTGCAACCTGATACCGGTTAAACCACTGATTGAACCAAATAAATATTTTTTTACTTTTTTTTAATTGTATTTATATTCTGTTTTTTTTTAGATTTTTATCATACATAATACAAATTACACTATATTATTTCTGATTTTTAAATTTTGATGAAAATTTCACTATGCGACCTAAAGAAATAAAGTGAGTTATGGTAGAGAAAACCAAAATTAGTTTATGTGATTTGGTGTTAGTTTATTTCTGTTATTGACAATGATGTTTTACTTTTGGTGATTTTAAGTTTAATTTATTATTTACATTAAATATTTAAATATTTTTGAATTTATGTCTTCATTTTTTAGATGTCATTACTTTTTTGATATTTTGTATATTTATACATTTTATGTGTTTAAAAGACATTGGAAAATATTTAACTTTAGTTTTTATATTTTTATTTTCATAACTTATATATTATTATATAATAAAAGTAATTCATTTATTAACCCGTGGTCGGCCCAGTGATCCAGTAAACCGGTAAGTCGTCCGGTTCAGTGTCCAGATCGGGTTTTAAAAACTGATTAAACCCTAGGTCCGAATATGAAAACATTATTTATACTTCAATTCGTCTATAAACTACATATGATAGGTTATTTTGAGTTTTGATTTGGTTCGGTAGCAAAGTAAATGTAATTTAAAATTATATGTATTTCATATTTGTAGGTATTTAATTTGTATTTTAAAAATTCTGGTAACCATTTGGTTTTCGGTTTGGTTTTTAGTTTCTTTTGGTTATATATAGGATCTCCTCAGTTATTGTAAAATTCATCTCAATGTTGATTTCATATTTTTTTTTCAGTTTGGTACGAATAGACTTCTCATAAATATGATTAGATCTATATTTAATGTGATATGGTTTTCTCATAGAAACCTAAAATTAGTTTATGTGATTTGGTGTTAATTTATTTATGTTATTGACAATGATGTTTTACTTTTGGTGGATTTGAAGTTTAATTTATTATTTACATTAAATATTTAAATATTTTTAAATTTTATGTCTTCATTTTTTAGATGTCATTACTTTTTTGATATTTTGTATATTTATACATTTTATGTGTTTAAAAGACATTGGAAAATATTTAACTTTAGTTTTATATTTTATTTTCATAACTTATATATTATTATATAATAAAAGTAATTCATTTATTAACCCGTGGTCGGTCCAGAGATCCAGTAACCCGGTAAGTCGTCCGGTTCAGTGTCCGGATCAGGTTTCAAAACACTGGTTAAACCCTAGGTCCGAATATGAAAACATTATTTATACTTCAATTCGTCTATAAACCACATATTATAGGTTATTTTGAGTTTTGATTTGGTTCGGTAGCAAAGTAAATGTAATTTGAAATTAGATGTATTAAATATTTGTAGGTATTTAATTTGTACTTCAAAAATTATGGTAACCATTTGATTTTCGGTTTGGTTTTTAGTTTATTTTGGTTTTATATAAGATCTCCTCGGTTATTGTAAAATTCAGCTCAATGTTGATTTCATTTTTTTTTCAGTTCGGTACGAATAGAATTCTCATAAATATGATTAGATCTATATAAGGTTTTATATAGAAACTAGATATGGACCCGTGCGTTGCACGAGTTTGTTTGATGTTTTAATTTTATTTAAAACATAAAAATAAAAAATCATTTATTATATTTTTTGAATTCTTTTTTGTGTATGTTGTATGAGTTTTATCTGAGAATAAAAATTTGTTTTACCACATAAATTATGGTTAATATGAGTACTCATTATTATTTGAAAATTAAGAACTTGTTTTACCACTTTTACATTATATCTTATAAATGTTTTTACTTAGAATTTAAATATGAAAAATACTATCAAATACACTTTTACATTATTTTGTTTAGGATATTAGAGTATGAAAATCACTATCATATAATCTTTTACAGTTACCCCTTTTTTAGAATTTCAGATAATTACCATCACTACTATTTTGTAAATTTTTAGTTTTAATTAAATAATTATTGGTATCATGTTCATCATCAAACTCTTTTTTAAAACAAAATACCATCAATAACTTTTTACATTTTATTTTGGTAACAGCCTGAAATATGATAATATCTCTTTTTTTTAGGATTTATAGAAAACAAAAAAAAAATACCATCAAACAAAAAGAAAAATATCTATTTTCCTACTTTCATAATAAAGAAAAGTTAATCTTCTTAAAAACATTTCGTAAATATTTTTTAAAAATAGTAACTTTCGTTATCCTATATACTAAATTAAATTTATACAATATTTAACAATAATTTATCTTATTATATAAAACTTTTTTCTTCAAAGTTATAATTAACATGATTGTGACATATGGAAAATAAATGTTTAAGATTGTGACATGTGTTAAATTATCTCATAATTAAAAACATATATACTAAGATAATGACAAAAACAAATTTTGTTAAAAAAGAAATTATAATATTTTTTAATATTACTTAATGGTAAAAAGTAGTTTTAAATTTTATTTAATAGTAAACCTTTTTTAGAAATTTTTTTTTCCAAATCTTAAAAAAGTATTTAATAGTAACTTTCCTTCTAAAATTCTAAAAAGATATACTTTTTATTTTTGCTTTTAATACTAATTTCTTTTTCTAAAAATCTAAAAATATATACGTGTAAAAGGTTATTTAATAGTAATCTTTTTCTAGAAAGTTTCTTTTTTTCAAATCTTAAAAAAAATATTTAATACAAATTTTCCTTTTAAAATTCTAAAAAGATATACGTGTAAAAGATTATCATATTTTTTTTTCTATTTATGTTGTATGAGTTTTATTTAAGAATTAAGAACTTGTTTTACCACATAAATTATGGTTAATATGTGTACTCATCATTACTAAAAATACTCATATTTAAATATTAAAACCAAATTTAACCCGAAGTAGTAATTAGACTGAACTAAAATAAATTGAAAATTAAATAACTTAGTCAAGTCAATGACAACACCATACACTTTCTTATGTATTAATTAATTATTTGTTATTCTACTCGTTTAAATATGTTCTATTGTGTATTTCTTATCATCTATGTGTTTTTCGTTTGATGAAACAAAAAAAATTATTATGGATTTTATTTTTATTTTTATCATGTAACTACTGATAATGATTTTTTTTTTTTTTTATAAAATTACTATTAAAATAAATTCTTAAAATGTTTCTTTTGTTAGGATATAGAAAAGGAAAATTTTATATCTTATATATATGTTTACTTAGAATTTAAATATGAAAAAATACTATCAAATAAAATTTTACATTATTTTGTTTAGGATTATAGAATATGAAAATCACTATCATATAATCTATTACAATCATCTCATGTTTAGAATTTTTTCAATTAGTATTAAGTAATTTTAAAATTACCATTTTAACAAATTGTATCACTACTACTTTTAAAATTTTTTTGTGTTAATTAAATAATTATTATATCATGCTCATCGTATAATATCTCTTTTTATGATGTTTAAAAAAAGAAAAACTACTATCAAATATTATTTAAGATTTATAGAATCTTAGAAAATAAAAACTAATATTACATAAGGTTTTTTCAGTTATATTTATCTTTGGTTCAAAAAGCAACTACTTTCGGATAATTATTTTCAGTTAATAATAACTATTTTAAATTTTGCTATTTTCAAAATTCGTTTTTTCAATGTAAAGTTGCTATTTTTAAAATTTGATATTCCCTTTGTAAAAGCTAATGTAATAGTGTTTTTTTTCTTTTTTGAAATCCTAAAAAGAAACTGTAAAGCATAATTTTTTTTAAATAATAATTTTCATTTTTAAATTGTAGAGTAAAAATATATTATATTTTTGACACATGTCACAATCTTATTTATATACTTGACAAGTGTCGCGATCCTGTTAATTAGTAACTTTGGAAACTAAGCTTTATATAATAAGATTATTTTTTAAAATATATATGATTTCAAAAGTAAACCCGCATTTTCTAAACGCGGGTCAGAATCTAGTCATTCTTTAAAAAAAAAGGAAATCGGTTCTTGAAAGTTTTCAAATAATTTGTTTACCATTATGCATATAGTTTTAAATAATTCCAGCAAATGTTATAATAATATAATCAAAACTGATTTATTCGAATGCATGATTTCTAACAAAAAAAAGCATCTATCTATTATATTAAAACAGAAGTCATGACTTCTAATTCATGTGTGATTTTTAAAAAAATGGATTACTTACTAGAACTAACAACTCATTTATTTATTACTAAAATATGCTTAATATATGTCACATCTATATTAGTCATAATATCTTTTGATATCATTTTTTTAAAATATATATAATTTCGAAAATCTGTTAGAAAAAAATCTTAACGAGATCTTAATTTTAAATAATTATAAGTAAATATTTTTTCTAATTTCTTAATTGTTTTAAATATTATTATACATTAATATATTCGGTTGTTTATGTTAAATTAAAAATAAAAAATTTTATCTTATTTTTATATATTACATAATCACAATAAATCATATTATGATTTAAACACTTTAATAATATCTTAATTTCCAAAAAGTTAATGTAAATATTTTCACTAATTTCGTGATTATCAATGAATTATTATCTATATATAATATTAAAATAGAAATCACAACTTCTATTCATGTGTGATTTTTTTTTTTTAAAATAGATCCTTTCTAGAAAATTATATTTCATTTATTTTTAATCAACATTTTGGCATCACTAAAATACCATATCTTATATGATCAACATATAACAGTTTCACCTATAAAACTTTTTAATTTTATTTTCAGTTATTGCATATTTGTTGACAAAAATCTAACAAAATCTTACTGTATATTTAAATATTTATATTATAATAATAGATTAATTAATTTCGTAATTAGTATTTAATATTATTCAGATCAATTTTAATAATGGTATCATATTACCATAAACTTTCTAATTATAGGCTATATTATATTAAAATAAAAGTACTACACGAATTAAATAGAAAATTACATCAAATTAATAAATTAACCTATTTAATATTTTCAAAATGCATTTAAAATAAAATTCACCATTAAAAGGTATTTAAAATTCGTAAACCATGTATAAAATTTACTAAATAATAAGTCACTCAAATAACCATGTAGAAAACTGAAGTTTTCTTGAAATTGTATGATTTAAAAATAAATATACTTGAAAAATGGTAAGTTTAAAAATAATAAATATCAAATAACAAATGATTTATCTAACATATTACTTTAGTTTTTGAAACATTATTAATGCATGTTGTCAAAGAATATAATTTACAATAAATTAAATAAACTATAATTTTAAAACATAATACCCGCACGGGTTATGCGAGTTGAAATCTAGTAATATCATAAAATTCAATAAAGAGAAGAGTCCTTTTGTTTTATTATCTTGCAGAGTAGCTCAAGACAAAGTCTTGATAAGTTAACCAATGAAAACGACAGAGACAACAACAACAAACATCAGAGAAGACTCCATATTTACATTCGATCTTAAAGTTTCAGAGGATCATCAAGCAGTGGATAACAGTAACACGTTTCGTTACCAGACTGCAACGTTAGTATAACCTCCCTGGATAAACGCGTTTAGGCGTGGTTAAGCTCCTCGCGATGCTCAGTCACCACAGCACGGACCACATCTCCTATCGACACCATTCCCACCATACCCTTGTCTTTTATCACAGGAATGTGCCTAATCCGGTTATCTGTAACACATTAAACCGAGATTTAAAACCCAAAAGCCGAAATTTTGAAACCCAAAATTTACATCTTTAGTGAAAAAAATCTGTATTGAGTTTTCTGCTTACCTGTCATTAGCTGCATAGCCCGCAAGACCTTGGTCTCTGGTGTCACGGTGATAAGCTTATTCTGCAACCACCAATCCACAGATTCATTCAGTTTAATCCCCAGAAAGCAAGTAAATTTTTTATA